>CM057346.1:360686790-361886790 GCA_030015575.1 Agapanthus africanus
ACGGCTTAAAGGAGTCGTGGAAACAGGTTTTAGTTGGGTACAGTCCCGAGCCACATGGAGGCAGTGAACGGATCTGCAGGGGTTCGTCTCTCCCGGTATTGGGGGTGAGGTCGCGCTATGTCTAGGAGAGCCAGAACATGAAAAGTCCTTGGCCAAGGCAGGAGATTTGCTGGTAGGTATTCCAGTAGTATCTCAGGGTGTTCTGGGCTACACTCCGACACGACTTGTACCGCTATTGGGGGTATGACTTTTACCAACCCCCTAGGCCCGCCATGCGATGCTCATAGACGAACGGACCGGACTGTACGGATATTGTCACTGACAGGCTCAGTAGGGTGTCAGGATGAGTTCGCTCATCGACGTCCCTTTTGGTCAATAGCTGGTGGCCCGTCACGTATGGCTTATACCTCTGACGTGCTAGTGGTTAAATCCACAGCCATAGTATTGACGAGTCTTTAGAGTCCACCACACTCAGTTACTCAGGTTTCGGGCGAAACGCTGTAGAGGCCGTATGGAGATATGGCAGGGTTCGATCAGATACGTGCGGTATTGCACGGATCGTGATTGGACGGTTTTTACTAGCCGGCTTTGGCTTAAGCCGGATCCTAGTATTAGATAGTGTAGTTTTGTCTCTTTGCATTTGTGTTCAGTGGGAATACAAATGCGGGCATGTATTTGCAGTAGCGGGGTTTTCCTGTAATTTATTACGGGATAAGTTTTCTGAAGTTGCCAGTTTGCATTCCGTTCCGGCCGGTTTTCTTTTATTCCTTCACGGCTGGACTTTCTGTTGGAGGGGGTTAATTGTAAGTTTGCAATTAACTTATTTATGGAGGGGTCTTTTGTAATTTGGTGGCTTCATGATTTGACTAGAATCATGAGATCCTTTTTCTTTCTTATCTAATCCATTATGGGAAAAGAATGGATTAGATTTTGATGGGTTGAGATTTGAAATGTGGTGACTATTTTTCTTGTATTATCTTCACACATTTCTCTCTTGCTAAATTATTCCATTTTTCTCCACCTTTCTAGAGAGGGGCCGGCCACACCCATGTGAGAAGGAGAGAGAGGTTTATTTTTTTGTGGGAAAATTCCTTCATGTAATTTCGTGGGCCCCCCCCCCATTTGTGAGTGTGCTGTGTGAGGTGGGAATTTCTTTTAGGCATGGTTTTAATTTATGCACTTAACCCACAAAATTTCCAGTGAGCACAAAATTGTTTTTGGCCGAGCTCATTTCATTGCATGCTCCATTTTTCCATCAAGCATCCATGAAAATTCTTGTGCACAAATTCCTCCAAAAATGGCAACCTCATAAACCCCAAAGAGACATGGCTACTACACTATTCTACAGCATCCCTTGGACGTGTCGGCTAGCCAACTTCGCGCCCGAGTTGCCTCGGTCAAGAGGTGGGAGCCCGTAAAAGACTTTGGCGATGTGGTGCCCTTTCCGACGAGGAGGAGATGGACGGAGTTTCCGCAGGAGATCGGAGTGGAGACGAAGACCGAAGGACACGGATCGCTTGGTATACTTCTCTACCCGTATTTTACTTTGCTAGTTGCTAGGTTAATGGCCCGATCCGGGTGAAAAGTGCGCGGTGGTGCCGGTTCAATAGTTTTTGAAAGTTTTTGTTTCCGCGTTTCCGGCGTCGGTTCGACGGCCGGGGCGCCGCCGCGGACTTACATTGGTATCAGAGCCACGCCATTAACCTTGCCTAACTTGTTCTAGTGTGTTTACATGTTCGATCGAACGGATTTTCCGAAAACCCTTTTTCATTTGCACAGTTTTCTGTCGAAATTTTTTTGGCTCCAAAATTTTTTCAGTACATTGCAGTGACATGTGCAGGGAATTCTAAGCATTCTGTGAAAATTTGGTAGCGTGATCTCACTATTCCACCGTGGAACCGCGGCCAAAGCCACGTATTTGCGGCGGTTCCGTGGCCATTTTTACTATTCATTGGACCAAATTTTTGCAGTGAGCTCCTGGGTTGAAAATGGGGTTTTTGGAATATTCTTTTTGGGCCTAGACTCTCGTTAAGTGCTACAGTAATGCTTGGGGCCCACTTCGATAAATTTGATCGATCGAAAAGTTTAAACACATTAGTTCACAGTATTTACATTATATCTGCGACCATGAATGTCACTTGATCGGTAAATCCTGTCTAACTGCTATAGCCCGGTTAGACGGATTTGCGAACGTGACATTCACGTTGATGTTCTGTGATTGTGCTGTGTTATTGCGGATCGGTCGTGGGGGATAGCCTGGATGCAATGGTAGTACAGTTTTGTTTTATATGTACATTTGATATTGCGGGGCGAGCGTCCGACATGTGGACTGCCGTCACTGCCTGTTTGTATTATTATTTTGGGGCACGACCAGGTTGCGGTCGATGTACCCGTTGTATGTATATTTTACTTTCTGTACTAGGGTTACCCCGCGGAGGGGTGCACGGATAGCCGGATTCTAGAGGGCAACAAGCCCGCATCTCATGGCGTTGAGACGGAGGGGGTTTTACTCTAGAATTGGCGGGCTATTCGCCGCACTCGTAGGGGGTATAGGTTGACCCAGGAGGGGTGCCCAAGTTACCGGATTCCGTGAAGTGCTGGGTGGTCCATTCACGTTGCTGAAGGGGGCTGCCTCACTTCAGGTTTTGGCGGGTAACTTGCCGCGCCCGTAGCGGTCTAGGATTTCATTGCACTGGCTATCCACACGACCAGAGGAACGTCGGGTTTCAGTAGCGGCTCTATGAAACCCGGAGATCCCAGATATCTGTATTAATCTGTGTTGCTATACATTTCTGTGTTGTTGCATTTTATCACGCCTTGAGCGAAAATTATATATTATATATATATACTATCAGATGTTGTATATGTTTTGCATCCGCACTAGTCCAGTCCCCGCTCTGTCGTTAGTTAGCTAACCTAACGGGTGATGACGGGACCCAGTGGCGAATGCGGATGGCATATACGTACGTCAGTATATTTTCGTTCTTTGTGGTGTGATCAATTGATGGTACTGCGTTGATTCGGATCAATGCAAGATAAACAAACCTATTCTGATGTTGTTGGAACACTTTTTCAAAAAGCTGTTATTGCAAGGGCGTTCTCTTTTGTTTTGCACAGTGGTATTCAGTTGGAATATCCTGCTCCTCAGTCGACGAGGCAAGGGCCGAGATCCCTTCACCGGGAGTGACCCCTTGGACAAAAGTTTGCGTCAGGGCAGTAACTTCACTATAGCCGATTACTTTTGCTTTGCATCGTGGTATTCAGTTGGAATATCCTGCACCTCATTCTACGGGGAAAGAGCCGAGATCCCTTCACCGGGAGTGACCTCTTTAGCAAAGATTTTCGTCACTATATTTTTACAAAGCTATCCGTTCCTTCAACGATATCAAGTTCATTACGTTAAAGGTTTTCGCCAAAAACCATTCGTAGCTCTCCGTCGTTTCATATGGATAGTCAATAGTATTCATGCTGTGTATGTTGGCCAAAGTCAAGGCACAGTGTTTGGTAGCTATTGGGTTTTCATATGTAGCATAGATAGATGCGTTGGTTTGGGACAGTCGTACTGCCATTTTGGCCAAAGTCAAGGGTAGGTACGGGTGGGTTCAAATTAACCTGGATAATGACGGGTAGAACTTGACATGTGACTTATGATATGTTGGCCAAAGTCAAGGTCATAAGAGCATGGGGTAAAAATCCACATCGGGAGTTTCAAAAGAACTGAAACTTGCCAGATATGCGCATACCTTCTGGAGTATGATAACGTGAGCGGATTCCGTCACGTTATCATGCGATGATAGTTGGATCCCGATTCCCACTGATGAGTTGGTTTACTCCTCGGGTGATCCCGGCTAATTCTTCCTTCAGGTTTGGGGAAGAAATTGACGTTACAGTGGGAGGTTTCCTGATTAGATAAAGTGATAACCACTCTGATCTAGGTTAGAGTGCACGCTGAGTGTTTTTTTCTCTCTCTCTCTTTGGCAGCGACCATTGACCCGACCCTAGACTATGACTCAGTGACCAAGTTGACCGAACCTTCTTAACACTGGCTTTTGGATTGTCAGAGTTGCAAACCTCATTGCCACTCCTACTTTTACCCTTTTCTCCAGGACACCCCGTATTACTACGAACGTCCACTTCCATTGGACAAATCCATCGTATGGTTATATACGAACTCGAAGGAATTCGAGGATGGTTTCTGGTTCTGGAGAAAAAGAATAGGACTATTCAGTTGTCTTTTCCTTTTACCTTCTCTCTCAGATTGCGAGTACTTCTTGGTTTAGGAGATAGTACACCTATTACGCAAATTGGATAGTCTTCTTCCAAACCATAGGCTGGTGCCGACCGGTGGGGAATGAAGAAAACCAATTAGCCTAAACGGTGTACAGAAGGTATTAAGTTAAGACAAAGAAAGGGATTAGTAAGAGGGCAAAGTAAATTGCGACTGCTATTCACGACAAAACCAAGTATTTCTTCGCCAATCCTAAATCACCTATTTCTAAGGTTCATTCGGTTGTCTTTTATCTTCACCTTCTCTCGCATTGCGAGTGCTACTGGGATTAGGACAGTACACCCATTATGCTTTTTGGATAGTCTTCTTCCAAACCATAGGATGGTGCCGAACGGTAGGGAAGGAAGAAAATCATTTGGCCTAAAGGGGTATACAGAAGGTAATGACTAAAGACATAAAAAGGGATTTGGAGAAGTGGCAAAGAATTATACGGTTATAGTTGTGAATCTGGATAATGGAAGAGGCATTACTAGGAATACCAGGATACCCCATCGAAACATTTCAATGTTTCAGTTTCACTGTGTACTGTTAAAAGAAAACTGATTTCCCAATTAGACACTTACTCCAGGGTATGTGTTTACCAGGTTGGATTCTCACATCTGTATGGTTTTACAGATGATGAGTGGGAGTAAGTTATTGGGAATTAGATGACCATCCTCATTATATCGGGATTCGTTGTAATTGGTGATATTTGAGGAAGCCACCTGGGTAGTTTGCCGGACGGCAAATATATGGTTTTGAATATCCGTTGTTATGCACCAATTTCAAATTGATATATCTATACGTCTATTTTTATAGAGTGAGACATACCTTTTTGAAATTATGTCTATGACATTTACCTATACCAGTGGATGGTTAGGTAAGGAGCATTGAACAGCGGTGTAATTCTTCTTAACCATAAGTACAGTTTTCAACCTACGACACACGGTGAATGAGTTGTTAGACTCAGCGGACTTATACAGAGTATTGTATATTGTCCAGTGTCCATTAGGACAGAGGGGTTGGTCCTCGTACTATATGTAGGGTTCCTTAGCACACTAATGAAGTCTTGCAAGTGATCAAACACGGCCAATTTTAATTTTACAAGTGCCGAGAAACCCTAATACGGATCGTTAACTAGATATATAGGCTATGCGATGCAAGTTAACGACTTTTAACTAAAGGAAAGAAGCTACAACCTTTGTAGATCCGGTCCTCCACGTCCTAGGCTCCGTGACGAGGTCCCTCCGCTGTCCAAATTAAATCCATGACTCTAGCATCGGCTTCATCAGAGAAATGGGCGTGCTTGGTCGTCGGTTCGATGCCGAAGATGATCTACGTCGAGGCATCACAAGATCCAGCTCCAACTTCACCAAGCCTTGAAAACTTGTGAAGGAAACACCCTATACTACTTGGCAAGAGGTAGAGGATGAAGAAATAGGAGGTGGGTTCACTTTAGAATTGGATTTCTCACTCATTTGCTCAAGTTGCCATTGATGTAGAAAGCTTTTCTTTCTTGCTCATGAAGAAGAAGAAGAAAGAAATGAATATGATAAGTTATTTAAAAAGAAAATAAAAATGAATACTTATCATTTGGCAACCTTAGTTAGGTGTAGAGAATAGACTATGGTTAACTTGAATGGTTAGGGTTAAGGAAGAGACAAGAATGGTGGACTTGTTCAAAGCTTCAAAGAAAAACAAAACTAGCAACCATTCTTTTCTCTTTATCTTTTCTAAAATAAGAATTATAAATAAATAGATAAGTAATTAAATAAACCAAAACCCTAATCATTAACTTAACCATGGTTCAATTCTTTACATAAACCCAAGTGAGCATGTATCATCAAACATGATACAAACAAGTGCACAAAAGTATATCACATATACAACTTGTGTACATCAAGTGAGAAAATCCTTTTAAAGTGAACAAATACTAGTTAATGCAAAGTAATATATCAAATATATAATTATACATTAAATCATTAAATCAACACTTGATTCAATGATCCGGTCATGTCGCATATAACCGGCTAGTATCCAATGTATCGGCTTATCGAATCAATCCTTGATTCGATAACTAGGTTATATCGCATACAACCATTCGACACATTCGTCGCGAGAATGAAATACGGTATCACATACACGCATTATTCTCGGTCCCGCACATATCTCATATGCGCTCCTATTTCGTTTCGCTTGGGCCAGGAAACCTCTGTGTAGGACTCTAAAGACTCGTCAATACGCCGGCAGCAGATGATGATCATATCAAACACCCACAAGCCGCAAGCGGTCTGCTAAACGTAACGGCCACCCGGGTATTGAGCGATCAGAAGAACGACGAGCAAGCCCGCTCAGACTCCTGTGAATCCAACCAGTAACACTTACCGTACAGTCCGGTCTGTTCGTCTGATATGTCGCATACCTCGCCTAGGGGTGGTAAACGTCAGACCCCAATAGCTTGATAAGTCATGCCGACGTAGGGTCCATAACTTTCGTGAAACTACTGATAACTCTTACCAGTATATCACAGCAACCCTGGCCAGGGATTTCCTGTTATGGCCAGTCGTGCATAGCGCAACATCAACCCCCAATACCGGGAGAGACGAATCCCCTCCTATCGCTCATTGCCTCCATGTGAATCGGGACTGTGCCCAAAAACCACCTGTTTGCACGACTCAGTAGAGCCGTGGTAGGGTGGAAATCAAAGCACAGTGGGAGACACACAAGACTCTATGACGATCTCGGGTCAACAGACTAAGCTGCACCAGTGTCACCAGAGAACTGCCATCTGACGTGAGGTATTATACCATCTGGGAGTTCTCGGCGAGTCCGTTCAGTGTACCCAGTCTCTACTGAGCACCCGCATACCATCTCTGATGTCAAACACCAATGGATATGGGATCATCCATCGCCCATCACATGGGTCGAGAAGATATACGCTAGTCTACTCTGGAATATCGATGCCCCGTCTCGATATTCCCACGACTAGGAACAATGAAGGATGTACTCATTGACTACCCAGGCCCCACTAGTATGATCTTCATCATAGTCCTGGAAGTCGAGTACACATCCTAAGGGTTTTATCAACATGTAATCAGAGAGACAGAAAGTATACATGTTAAGATAAAGAGCAACCAGATAGCGTACTATCATGTCGAGCAAGAAAGTCCTACCTATATATGTCCCAGCATCCACTACAATATACATCCAATGTACAGTAATGGCCTCTAGGGCATACATATAACTAACACTATATTCGGTTTACTTATAACTTCTCTAGTTCTTAGACAGGTGTTTCGTAGAAACATAAGGTCGAAGTTTTGAGAAGTTATAGGTATAAGAATAGAGTAGAGAACCAGGTATTGCAAGTATCGGGATTCTTCAAGATGATCGAAGATGTAGATACTTGTGAATGGTATTAAGTTGATAGAAATGTTTAAGAGAACTTGCTTCTCTTTCAGGTTACTCATAATTGGAAGCACTCCTAAGTTGAGTAACGCTGATTGGACTCTCTCTATTTACTTGACATGCACTGGAGACAGCTGCATGATTTGAATCTGGTTCAATTAAATCAGTGCCTCTGTTTCTATATTGGATATAGAACAGTTCATATCTTGACATTGTTAAGGTACGGGGAGTTGTCCGGCTTATGCTTAAAACCAGACACTGGACAACTCAAGGCACGTTTCTGTAATGGCTGTTTGTGGGTTGACCCGGGCTATGACGAGGGTTAACTTTCTACCATCTGCAAGATCAATAGTGATATTGTTCTTGACTAGCCACAGTTTTAATAAAATTGGACTTTTTCAGAAAACAGTAGTGGGAGTATGGTAGAACTGGAAGTGATTCCAGAACCGCAAACGATTACTGAAGATTTGATAAGAACCTAAAGATTCAATCTGGTTTGACATTCCATTGGCCACTCCGCAGATATGGTGGGTAACCTCAGGCACCCGAGAGGTACTTCAGTATACTCAAGGACGGTGGCAGGGAGGTTCTTGTTTACCCAGATTTTTCATTGTTGTTGCTCCAGACTGTGAGACCCGGCAGGAGGATAAGTATATCGTCGTTCTAAACTAGCTTTAGAAGTGTACGTCTATATGACTCTACCAGAGGGTTGTCGTAGTCAGTGGGAGCAGCGGAAGCATTGGTGGACAGTTGGCTTATGTCTATTTATAGACTAAAGCAAATATAGCGGAGATAGATCATCTATTTCTGATGTGACAATCTTAGGTTTGACTTCATCAGAATAGGGGATGGATCTGTTAAGAAGATAGTAGGGTGTTATGTCCTGGTATTTGGATGACATACACAGAGTAGGGAGTGATATTCCTATACTACGATCGGTTATACTTTGGTCGTCACACAGTAGTTTCTCCACATAGGAATTGGATCTTATATCAGACATTCTGGTTACTAGATCTATGGTTTTGGATCTAGATTTGGGTGGTTTCCCAATCAGGGTACTTAGACAGCATTCTAAGAGTATTTAGAATGGACGACTCCTGGCATGGTGGTGTACCTGCAGGTAATGGAGTCACCCTCTCTAAAGGTGTCTTACAGACTAAAGGGGAGAGGGATGTGCATGATTGGCAGATCACTTGCTTAGGCAATTGAGTCAATCATGAGATGTCAAGTACCACACCAGATGTTGTTCTTGCAGTAGGTGCAATAAGTTGATATTAATCCAATCCTGGAGAAACAATCGGAAGCAGTTTTAGAACATAAGTTGATGTTCTAGGGAATTGATAACGGCAGCCTCCTTTAGGAGACGGTTATCATTCCAGGCTTCCAAGGTGACCTGGATGGCAGAGTGGCTGTCAGAGTTTTAGTTTTCCCTCTGACGAGGGGCAGTATTTTGGGCAGGTGGTCCAAGGCAATACTGAGGGAGGCATGGCGCAGGACACTGATTAAGTTCAGTTGACGATACAGTCGAAGAAGTTTGGATTTGGAGTTCATTTATGAGTTAGGTCCCATCAGACATCCAGACATTCTAAGACAGGTATTGCTCATTTCGGGAGATGGCTTTCTCCGCGAACATGGGATATGGAGAGACATAGAAAGAAATACCAGAGCGGATCCACTCACTGAGGCTATTCCCCGAACGCAATAGTTTCGCAAACGAGCTTTGTGAGACTGACTAGTAGAGGAGTTGGGTGTTCGGTATCACACGGGCTGTGAGTATGCGACATCGCAATAATTAGCCTTGAGTGCAAGTGGGAGATTGTTGGAGATAGTGCCCTCAGAGTCAATTATTGGATCACAGGCACGTGATTGCAATGATTGAGGGAGGACCTATCCCGGTAGAACAGTCTTACTCGAGATGATAGTATGCTATCTGGTTTACCTTTATCATCGTGCACTGCTTTAGGTGATCTTACGAGTCGCTATTACACGTTGATAGAGCCCCTAGGATTCTTGCTTGACTACCAGCAGTATGAGGGCGATCATATAAGTGAGAGCTGGAGTCTATAAGCACATCCTTAAAAGGTCCCTAGTCGTGGGAGTTTCGAGTCAGGGCATCGATTCTCCAGTGTAGACTAGTGTATACAGTCGAGACCCCGACGAGGGGCGGTGGCCGGTCTCACAAGCCACTGGTGTCAGTTGGTTCACCTAAGATGTATACAGGTGCTCATTGGGTTATGAGTACACCGGACAGGACTCGCCGGGAACCTGCTAGTTGGGATTATACCAGACGTCAGATAGCAGTTCCCTGGTGACATGTGTACAGGTTAGTTCATCGACCTGAGATCGTCATTTGTCTCGTGTGAGTTCCCACTGTGCTTTGATTACTACCCTAGCATGGCTCAAAGGAGTCGTGCAAACAGGTTTTAGTTGGGTACAGTCCCGAGCCACATGGAGGCAGTGAGCGGATCTGCAGGGGTTCGTCTCTCCCGGTATTGGGAATGAGGTCGCGCTGTGTCTAAGAGAGCCAGAACATGAAAAGTCCTTGGCCAAGGCAGGAGATTTGCTGGTAGGTATTCCAGTAGTATCTCAGGGTGTTCTGGGCTACACTCCGACACGACTTGTACCGCTATTGGGGGTATGACTTTTACCAACCCCCTAGGCCCGCCATGCGATGCTCATAGACGAACGGACCGGACTGTACGGATATTGTCACTGACAGGCTCAGTAGGGTGTCAGGATGAGTTCGCTCATCGACGTCCCTTTTGGTCAATAGCTGGTGGCCCGTCACGTATGGCTTATACCTCTGACGTGCTAGTGGTTAAATCCACAGCCATAGTATTGACGAGTCTTTAGAGTCCACCACACTCAGTTACTCAGGTTTCGGGCGAAACGCTGTAGAGGCCGTATGGAGATATGGCAGGGTTCGATCAGATACGTGCGGTATTGTACGGATCGTGATTGGACGGTTTTTACTAGCCGGCTTTGGCTTAAGCCGGATCCTAGTATTAGATAGTGTAGTTTTGTCTCTTTGCATTTGTTTTCTGTGGGAATACAAATGCGGGCATGTATTTGCAGTAGCGGGGTTTTCCTGTAATTTATTACGGGATAAGTTTTCTGAAGTTGCCAGTTTGCATTCCGTTCCGGCCGGTTTTCTTTTATTCCTTCACGGCTGGACTTTCTGTTGGAGGGGGTTAATTGCAAGTTTGCAATTAACTTATTTGTGGAGGGGTCTTTTGTAATTTGGTGGCTTCATGATTTGACTAGAATCATGAGATCCTTTTTCTTTCTTATCTAATCCATTATGGGAAAAGAATGGATTAGATTTTGATGGGTTAAGATTTGAAATGTGGTGACTATTTTTCTTGCATTATCTTCACACATTTCTCTCTTGCTAAATTATTCCATTTTCTCCACCTTTCTAAAGAGGGGCCGGCCACACCCATGTGAGAAGGAGAGAGAGGTTTAATTTTTTGTGGGAAAATTCCTTCATGTAATTTCGTGGGCCCCCCCCATTTGTGAGTGTGCTGTGTGAGGTGGGAATTTCTTTTAGGCATGGTTTTAATTTATGCACTTAACCCACAAAATTTCCAGTGAGCACAAAATTGTTTTTGGCCGAGCTCATTTCATTGCATGCTCCATTTTTCCATCAAGCATCCATGAAAATTCTTGTGCACAAATTCCTCCAAAAATGGCAACCTCATAAACCCCAAAGAGACATGGCTACTACACTATTCTACAGCATCCCTTGGACGTGTCGGCTAGCCAACTTCGCGCCCGAGTTGCCTCGGTCAAGAGGTGGGAGCCCGTAAAAGACTTTGGCGATGTGGTGCCCTTTCCGACGAGGAGGAGATGGACGGAGTTTCCGCAGGAGATCGGAGTGGAGACGAAGACCGAAGGACACGGATCGCTTGGTATGCTTCTCTACCCGTATTTTACTTTGCTAGTTGCTAGGTTAATGGCCCGATCCGGGTGAAAAGTGCGCGGTGGTGCCGGTTCAATAGTTTTTGAAAGTTTTTGTTTCCTTGTTTCCGACGTCGGTTCGACGGCCGGGGCGCCGCCGCGGACTTACAGTATATTCATGTGGCATACATACCTGTTATTACATCCATGTGACATACATACTTGATAGTACACTGATGATGCATATATACTTACTAGTACATATAGCCATACCTGTTCTAGGGATGCTAGGATACTTGTGTACATGCATACGATAGCCTTAGTAGATGTTATTTATTACTCACGAGCTGGCAACTCACCCCTGTTGTGCCATAGCTTTTCTGCAGGTCCGTTCCGTCAGCACTGTAGCGGCGGACACTTTTGCTCATTTTGCCCTTTTTGCCTGGACTCGAGGCTTTTGCTCATAGGTGGGTTATCATTTTGTACCACTTATATATGTTCATTGTATCTAGAGTACTCCATCTGCTACTACTATTTCAGCTGTATCAGCCTTATTTGGATTACTGTATTTTGACTTATAGACGAGGTTGTGAGACTTGGGGATTTATTTTATGTTATATATGGGGTCGAGCTCACTTGAGTCGACATGCTATTTCTTATGCTTCATGCTTATCTATGCACATTGTGATTTTATATTGCGTGGGATTTGTGACCGCCTTGAGGCAAAGAGCTAGCTCCCGCTTGGGATGCCATTTTCATGTTATTCATTTACATTCCTGTTGTACTCGTTTGGAGCTTGTTTTACAAAGGAAACTCTGTTGGAATTTTTGGAAAAAGGGAAAGTTGTTTTAAAATGAAATTTGATGTGGTTTAATGGAGTTAAATGTTGCAAATAATTGGTTTTTCCTTCACTCTAAAATTTTAACTGGGTTTTGTATTCTGGGCTTCGGCTTACATAGTTTACGGACGCCTTGAGACGTTTCGTAACTTAAGTGCCGGTCGCGTTCCGTACTTTGCGGGTCGTGACAGAATGTGTTCTTGATTTCTTTCGCACGATCTAGAGATCAACAATCGATCATCCGACTTTCAAGAAGCTATCTAGTGAATGTTATTCATCGAAAGGACAAAGGATAGGATGAGGAACCCTAATTCTTCGCAAGATCCTTGATCCACGATGAATTCTACATCGATTTAGCATCAATTTGTTAATAGATAAGAAATCGTATTCTTGAATCTTCATCACATCTACAATTTACTCGATTCCTACGAGCTTTACTTCAAATCATGAAACCTAAAGTGATTGGAATTCTATCAAAACTTGATTCTCGATGTTTATCATTTTCTTGATTCTTGATTAGAATAGTGATACTTGAAACTCATCGATAAAAATCTT
Organism: Agapanthus africanus; assembly: GCA_030015575.1. Lineage (NCBI taxonomy): Eukaryota > Viridiplantae > Streptophyta > Magnoliopsida > Asparagales > Amaryllidaceae > Agapanthus > Agapanthus africanus. Next base: position 360,699,759 of record CM057346.1, read on the forward strand.
GAATCATGTTTTCTTTTCTTTTCTATTAACTTTTCAATTTGAACAAATCAAAATACGAACGAATCGCACAATCCCTGTGGACGATCCGCACTCGCTAACGCGCTACATCCGACACCGTAGTTGATTGCGATCAAATAATATTTTTGGTTGTGATTCTATTCATTTTCTAAACCGACAACGAGAAATAAGATCAATCAGTTATCATTCCAGGCTTCCAGGGTGACTTGGATGACAGAGTGACTGTCAAAGTTATAGTTTTCCCTCTGACGAGGGGCAGTAGTTTGGACATGAGGTCCAAGCGGATACTGAGAGAGGTATGGCGCAGGATACTGATTAAGTTCAGTTGACGATACATTCTAAAGAAGTTTGGATTTGGAGTTCATTTGTGAACTAGGTCCCATCAGATATCTAGACATATTCTAAGACAGGTATTGCTCGTTTCGGGAGATGGTTTTCTCCGCGAACTTGATATAAAGAGAGACATAGAAAGAAACATCATAGCAGATCCACTCACTGAGGCTATTTCTCGAACGCAATAGTTTCACAAACAAGTTTTGTGAGACTGATCAGTAGAAAAGTTGGGTGTTCGGTATCACACGGGCTGTGAGTATGCAACATCGCAATAATTAGCCTTGAGTGCAAGTGTGAGATTGTTGGATATAGTGCCCTCAAAGTCAATTATTGGATCGCAGGAGCGTGATTGCAATAATTGAGGGAGGACCTATTCCGGTAGGACAGTCTTACTCAAGATGATAGTATGCTATCTAGTTTATCTTTATCATCGTGTACATGATTTAGGTGACATTACAGGTCACTATTTCACATTGATAGAGCCCTTAGGATTCTTGCTTGACTACCAGCAGTATGATGGCGATCATATACGTGAAGTTGGATAGTCTATAAGCACATCCTTAAAGTGGTACCTAGTCGTGGGAGTTTCGAGACCGGGCATCGACACTCCATTAATAGACTAGAGTATACAGTCGAGACCCCGACGAGGGGCGGTGGCTGGTCTCACAAGCCATTGGTGTCAGTTGGTTCACCTAAGATGTATACAGGTGCTCATTTGGTTATGAGTACACCGGATAGGACTCGCCTGGAAAATGCTAGTTGGTAATATACCTGACGTCAAATAGCAGTTCCCTGGTGACATGTGTACAGGTTAGTTCATCGATCTGAGATCGTCATTTGTCTCGTGTGAGTTCCCACTGTGCTTTGATTACTACCCTACCACGGCTCAAAGGAGTCATGCAAACAGGTTTTAGTTGGGTACAGTCCCGAGCCACATGGAGGCTGTAACATTTCAAAAAGATAAAATATTAATTTTGGGAATTTTTATAATTTAATATTATTTTATTGAATATTTTAATATTTCGGTATTATTAAATACAGATTAATGGGAAAAATTATGGAAAATTATAAAATAGGGTATTTTATAGAATTATGCGATTTTTAAGTCCTTATGATTAGTTATATGCTAAATTATTGTTAATCGCGATTAAAAATAACTAATCGGTTTTTTAGCATTTTTGTGCAAAACATCCATATATCACTTTTTCACACTTGTGCATTTTCTTGCCATGGTTCACTTTGGGTTTACTATTCTTGGGAGAAGGATTTTGAGAGAATAAGAAAAAGAAAAGGAAAAGAAAAGGGGAAAAGAATAAAGAATGAGGTTTGGTGAGAAAGAGAGGTATGGGCTCCTTTGACCAAACACTTAGCCATTTTTCCTTCCCTCATTTCCTTCCCTCTCCCTCCATTGCTGCTGCTGCTCCTGCATCTCACCTCCCTCCCCTCTTCAAGCCATCTAAACACCTCTAAAACAACTCCAAAACCCCACTCTCATTTCATTAAAAGTGTGCACAAGCTCAAGATCTACATATTGGACCAAGAAAGCAATATTTTGGCCACTAGAAGCAACTCAAGAAAATTCTTAAGTTGCCAAATGAGTTATTTTCTGGATCATTAACTTAGTTTTAGCATTTTCTTTACCCCCATGTTATGATTGAACCGATATTGTGTGATTTTGGTGACTTGAGGAAAAACCTAGTTAGGGTTGTGAAGAATTTTGTGTTGTATTGTGAAACTAAGCTCAGTAGAGGTTATACTATCATCCTAGTGCATGAATTGAGACCCTAACCTGAGAGTTGAAACCCGAAATACGGATTTAGAAACCGATATCGGAGAAATTGTGGAATATGTGAAGGGTATATTGAATCTGCTATCACCCGAGACATCCTAAATTAAAATTGATTGGACAGTGACATGTGCAGGCACCCAGGAAGCTACCACCAAGACCCCAACCCCTAACTCATCAACCCGACCGCAGATTTATTCCAATTGGCCGCAATTTGCGGCCATACCTGCACCAAACTTTCTCGTTTTGGTTCTGTAGCCCCTACATGCATAGATTAGACCCCTGGTATATATAGATTTGTCTAATTTGACCTAGGGTGAAATCTGGAACATGTTTCCTTAGTTGCTGTTTTGGATTCGTGTTTCCGTATTCCGTATTCTTAATTCTGAATTTGTGTCTTGTGTTTTACCTCGACTATTTGGCGTTTATACGACGATATAGAGGATTTATTGATGGTTTTGAAGGCGTGCCCGTGGGTTCTAACCTATAGGTCCCTTATCGTATTGTTTTGGGGTTTCGTGTGTCGTGTTAGCTTTGATTTGGTTTTAATACGCATATACGATACTTTGATGTGTAGGTACCCCATAAAGACTTCGGGACGACAAGCAAGCGCGTGGCGACGTCCACAAATGAAGACGCAAGGTGAGTAGATTATATCTACAGGGGGAAGTCGGGTGGATGGCGTATAGCACCCCCGCCGTCCGTAGTTGTTATATTATATATATAATAGTTAGGTGTATTATGGATAGTGTAGGGTTAGAAGTGACTAGTGTAGTTCATAGTCGCGAACCCTAGAATAGATTTACACCTACACGCACACCCTTGCATATTCCTTTTACTTGCACTGTGTTTGATGATATTGAATGACATTGGAGATGAGTCGATGATGTTGGGCATTGTGCCGCGAGATCGGTGATTTGATGTGATTCGTATTTGGGATACGATACGTGATCTCTAGCGGGCCTTGGGACGTGTGCTTGCACACGCAGTATATAGATGGTATCGATTTGTACTAGACTTAGATCAGTACCCCAGATTATGTGTTATGATGATAATGATACCTGATCTCTGATGAAAGGAATGCGATATTGACCCGTACCCAGCTATTGGGATGCCGTACGACGATTTACCGTACGAGCCTATATTGATGATAGACCCGCACTCATGACTCGAGGATGTCTTACGATATATTGTATCGTACGCGATATTATTGAGGCGGGATCACCGACTATTATATATATATATATATATATATATATATATATATATATATATATCGACTCAGATTTAGGTGGTTTCCATACCTCTCCCGATTGACTTGATACTTAGATCTGTAGTTTGCATAGTCGATTCTTCACTTTGGTGTTGATTATTTGATTTCCGCATATTCATGCTGTTCGCATTGCTTGCATATGTTTATTGCTATATTATTATGATGCTGTTAGGACACCAGCACCATTATCGATGATGCGTATGTTCCACGTACACTATTTGCCGGCTTACACACTTCATCATCGATAATTGTCATGCCACTACACTGTAGTACTGTTGCATTCATGATATGATTCTTGCATGGCATATTGTACACTTATACCTCTACACAAACATAGATGATTCTGACTTGATTAGAGATTTGGGAACCGCAAGATGTTCTTCAAACTGATTCGTTTTAAAGGAGCGGTTTCCCTCGACATGTGCACATTACTATTCCATGTTGCATGACTTCTGATATGCTTACCTTTCTTTACATGTCGCATACATCATGTTTTGATTATACGCATTGAGATATGTTGTTTCCATGATATTTCTGGATTTGGGAACCGTGGGTATTTCAAAAGAGAATATATGATTGTTTTAAAAACCCGGTTACCCTTGATATGATATTTCAGTGCGTCCACCATGTGTTTTCTCGGTGCTGAGAGCAACATGTTAAACCCGATTCGAGAAAGCGGATGAGGCCGATTGCGGGTACATGGTGGACCCGGTATGGTACCCCGGGGCGAGAACGGTTTCGCTGTATAGTAGACGGTGAGCCTGGCAGAGGGACTACTACCTACCGGTGATTGTATTTGAGCTCGGCCGATATCAGGAGGATACCGACCGGAGTTGAGAGATCGACATAGGCTGACCCGTACTGCCGGGGGTGAGGGCCGATACCGCAGACGGAGCCCCATATGGATGAGGATTTACGTGCCGATGCTAGGCACGGGTTTCATGACGATTTCCATGATTTTGATTATATCCTCATATTTGCATGCATGACGTTTATTGTCATTGGGTGACGGGTGGACGGGTTCCACGTTTATTGTCATTGGGTGACGGGTGGACGGGTTCCACGTTTATACAGACTTGATCACATACAGACTGGATTTACATTGATCATACATCATGCAAACATACCTTATACTGATGATATGTTATTACCTGAGTACTAGGCACTATATACATGTTTAGATGTTACATTGCAACCTTATCATGCTTCAGACGTACTCTTGTGGTTTATATTTTACTGATCGTATTGACCTAGGATTATGTCTTGCATTCGGTTTCTGCTTATAGATATTTCTATTCACGAGTTGGCAACTCACCCCCGTTGTGCCACAGCTCTTGCAGGTTTTGCCGTACAGGTTCCATTGCGGCATTTTTGGCACACTGCTTTCTTACGGGTGAATTGCATTTGGTAGGTGGGTTCTTTTGCATCAAGAATCACCATTGTACTTGTATTATTCATTGTATCTAGAACTCCATCAACCAAAACTTGTATATTGTTTCAGACTCAGACACTAGTGATGTATTATTTCGACCTTAGAGTCGCGCTTAGTAGTGTTACAGTTTTCATGCTTATCTGGGTTTCTTTTGAATTTTGATCCTCGCCATTCGGAGTTGTATAGTATATTGCTTGTTGTTTATTTATCCTTAAAATGGTTTTAGATTTCTGGGCTTTTGGCTTACTTGGATCAGATGGAGTCCTATAGACTTCATATGGTTCAAGGGCCAGTCACGTGCTCTTTCGGGTCGTGACAAAGTTGGTATCAGAGCGCTAGGTTGACCTTGGTTCGAGTCTAAGTTTGACTATATGGAGCCTAGGGCGTTTATATATATACGGAACTTAGGCTTGACCTTACGGAATTTAGACTTAGTCGAGGGGGTATTAAACCCGAACTTTCGTCGCATAGGATGACCCTTGGTTGATGGAATAGGTGACTAAAGTAGAGTGACGTACCGCGGGTATGTTCCGCGGCATACTTACGACATGCCACTCCGCTTAAGGAACCTTAGGATGTACATATTTCGAGATTAATGACTCTCTTCATATCCATGATTATACATCCATTTGAGATCTCCGATTCTATTAGTTTCATGATCATACCTTCATTGATGATGTTCCTTCTTATGATCATGTATCCACTCCGGATTTGTTGTTTTCTTTCTTGTCATTGATCTGCTCTCTTCGATACTCGATAGAGGTTCCTGTCGCCATGTTTGAGCACAGTTTGGGCTGCTGCTTGGGTTACGGTCAGGGCGAGCTCGTCTGGTACGAGGGCCGACCATTATGTTTTCTGGTGACATAGGAACGTCTCGAGTTAGTATTGATGATTGTGACCTCTAGTGGAGGCGAGTGCTTGGTTTTGCACCGGATGATCGGGCCATTGTTAGAGCTGCCAGTTGAGAGAGGACTGTTGATGTACAGCATACCTCAGATATTATGATGTCGCCTACCGTGCAGACAGATGGACCAGCTGTTGCTGAGATTGACAGGATGTCGCTTCCGGAGATTTCGTTGCTAAGATTGCCGGAGCTTCCAAGCAGATATGAGACAGATGATAGCTAGTCTACCCGATTTGAGAGACGAAGGTGATTCGTCCGATTTATGCGCCGGAGCGGGCCCAGTTGAGTTAAAGATTTCCAGTGTAGAGAGTCTTACTCAGATCTAGAGCAGACCAATTCAGAGATGACCGCCAATGTGTCGCCTTTCCTGGAGGATTGAGGCGCTGTTCGGCGTACAGGCGAATGAGCCAGTTGTTGCTGCAAATGACGAGATATCGCCCAGATGGTTGGAGCTACTGCAGCATGAGCATATACTTAGAGATATGATGGACGGTCGCTAGTCACCTGAGGATTAATGACTAGGACATGTGGTTCGTTCGTTTACCGATGCGAGGTCATCAGATAGATTGTTTCCAGCTAGAGACGACTTCACGCAGGTTCGTTGAGAGTCGATAGAGACGATCGAATGTCAGGAGCCCATTTTCCAAGTTTAAAGTATACGGAAAGACATGCAGGTGATTCTATGGACCCTCTAGAAGAATGAAACCCTAACTCGACTTAATGACTGTGTGAAAGCCTTTGAACCTTAGGGTTTGCGGTAGTTCCGCGGCGCCATTAGTGAGGCTTGGGTTTGCCCTTCTACGGCTGGACCACCGACGCTGTGGCATGTACTCGATACTATTAAACTATACTCAAGATGTTGATCTCTTGGGGGATTATAAGGTTCTGACGAGTCGATCGAATGTTCGACATCATTCGGATATCATGTGATGGGATGCTTTGCTGGGAGACTCCAGATACGAGTATAGCCGTTGGAGCACAGTCCATGCAGCCACGACGAGACGAGTCCAAATCAGTCGACATTGAAGCAGAGTGAAGAAAAGAGTTCGCAAGAGATTTCGACGAGATGACGTCCCACTCCGCTGACATCAGAGATGTGATACGCACCCAGAGACGTTGTATATGGATATATCTTCCAGAAAGAGGCGCGATAAGTATGCAGCCGTTCCGGAATAAGAATTAGCTTCAGCAATAGATGATGACTTCTGGGCAATTCGGCAGGAATGAGATTTGAGAGAGAAACCTCGACAGGACCTTTCTGGAAAACGATACGAGAAGACCTAGACCCAGGAGTGGTCATATTGCGCACACCCAGCAGGCCAGAGTTCGGCATCGTCGACGAGGTAGTTGACCAGGTTCGGATAAAGGAACTTACCCAGATGCGTTGTGAATTGATCAAGGACGGACGAGTATTGAGTATTCCTCCGATGGTTGGGACGCGTTCCCGAGGACCTATTCGGCCAGACATCTTCTATGGAATGATGAAGCTATAGAGTACACGATTTCGAGTCTGTGCGAGAGACTTCGGATTGACCGTGGCCGAGAACAGTGCAGTGCGTAGATAGCATGGCGTGACGTCGAAGTGGACGGAAATACAGACAAGCGGACAAGAGGTTCGTGCGAGACGCTGACGAGCTGTCATTACTTCCCGTCGAGACCAGAGGTTAGATATGCTTACAGAGGCGTAGGGATGAAACCAGATTCCGAGAAATGTTGTGCTGAGGACACAAATGTCCATTGAGCGAAAAGAGATTATGCAAGAGTACCAGCCTCTGTACAGATCGACATAGGCATGACTGGAAGAGACCCTGAGCAGGATTCCTTCCAGGACACTGCTGCAATGATGCTTGCACCCAGCATCAGATGTGTGACGTGCATTCAAAGAGCCAGAGGCCGACGCCAGTAATATGCAGCTTTATGAGTGGTCGTGAGGATTGACCGAGAGATGACCAGAGAAGTGCCAGAACGGAATCGTCCCCGTTAGCACACCTGACAGGGCCGATGAGCCGATTGACTGCGAGATAGGTAATCCGCAGAGAAGATAAGGACCCAGAGTTAGAGGACGCCAGATGTCACGACCCGAAAGAGCACGTGACTGGCCCTTGAACCATATGAAGTCTATAGGACCCCATCTGATCCAAGTAAGCCAAAAGCCCAGAAATCTAAAACCATTTAAAGAGTAAATAAGGAAAACTGGTTTTGAAAAGTAAAGAAATCATGTTTCGAAAATCAAAGTTTTTGAATAACTAAGCCGAATGTATATTTTTAAACTGTGTAACCTTTCCTGAAAATTTCGGCAGAGTTTCCTTTGTAAAAACTGGCCCCGAACGGGGTACAACAAGAATAATATATATGAACTGATAAAAGGCATCCCCAAGCGGGAGCTAGCTCTTCGTCAATCGACGGTCACAACCACGCAAGCAATAATAATATACAACGCCAAAGGGCGAGGATCAAAACCCAAAAAGAAACTCAAAACAGTCAGAAAACCGTAATACTACTAGCGCGACTCTAAAGTCGAAATAATACAACACTGTTTTCTAAGTCTGAAACAATATACAAGTTTTGGTTGATGGAAATTCTAGATACAATAAATAATACATGAACAATGGCGGTTCTGATATAAAAGAACCCACCTAACCAAGCAAGTCACCCATAAGGAAGCAGTGTGCCCGAAATGCCGCTATGGAATCTGTACGGCAAAACCTGCAAGGACTGTGGCACAACGGGGGTGAGTTGCCAACTCGTGAATAGAAAAATATCTACAAGCAGAGATCGAATGCACGACCCATCCTAGGTCAATACGATCAGATATAAATAAACCTCAATATGAATAAAGCTGAAGCATGCTAAACTGGCAATGTAATCTCTATACATGAGTGTAGTGCCAAGTGCTCGTGCTAGTGCCTCAGGTAATAGCATGTCATGAATATGAGTTATGATCAAAGTAATCAAATCTGCACACACGTGGATCCCGTCCACTCGTCACCCACTGACAATAACCACCATGCATGTAAATATCATAAATCATGTGCATGGGAATAATATGAGGATATAAACCATCTGTGTCCCTCGCGACACGTCAAAATCATGGAACCGGAGTGCCCAGCATCGACACTCGAAAACATCATGAAAACTGTGCCCAGCATCGGCACGTAAATCCTCATATATCGGGCTCCGTCAGTCCGGATCGGCCCGCGGGCTCTGTCTGCGGTATCGGCCCTCGGCCCCGGTAGTATGCCCATATCCATCTATCGACACTGGTCAGTATCCTCCGGATAACCGCCAGGTCCAACCAATCACCGGTAGGTACTCGCCCGCCTCCAGGCTCAATCGACAAAGCTCATCGATCATCTTGCCGAGGGGAACCATATCGGGTCCACCATGTACCCGCAATCGGCTCGTCCACTCCTCGATTCGGGTTTCAGATGTCGCTCTCAGCACCGAGAAAACACATGGTGGACGCACTGAAATATCATATCAATGGTAACCGGGTTTTTAAAGCAATGACATATTCTCTTTGAAACACCCTCGGTTTCCAAATCCAGAAATATCATAGAAACAACATATCTCAATGTGTATAATCAAAGAGCATGAAGTATGCGACATGTAAAGGAAATGTAAGCATATCATCGTGTCATGCAAGGATCATATACTGAATGCAATAGTACTACAGTGTAGTGACATGGCAATTATCGATGATAAGTGTGTGAGCCGGCAACAAGTGTACGTGGAACATATGCATCATCGATAATGGTGCTGGTGTCCTAGCAGCATGACTGAAATGTATCAACAATATAAGCGATGTAATGCAAACAGCATGAATGTGCGGAATCGAGAAATCAACGCAACAGTAGAGAACCTGCCTCAATAATTATATCATGCAACCTTGCCTTTTGAAATGAGACGAATCAGGGCTTTTGGAAAAACAAGGGCTACGGTGTTTTAAGAAAAGATACATCATTTGAAAATACCCGTATAAACCCTTCTGCATATCTTTAAAATATCCCCGATTCGTTAGTTTTGAAATAGGTATGACTCGGGTCTAGCCTAACGCCTACTATGCGAACTACGAACCCGACAATCAAGCCAATAGAGAGGGGTATGGAAACCACCTAAATCTGAGTCGATATCACAATATCTCATCACATGACAGGCATCACTACCATCATATCACATCTCCAATACGAACTCTGTCATGTCGCCAAATCTCACGGTCTTAATCACATTTCATCGACTCATCTCAATCCCACGTATCATCCTCAAAACCCGTATATAAACACATAGTCCCATACCCATGTGTAGATATACACACCATCATATGCGCACAGATATATGAAAGGATGTAAGCAAGTATGTGTGTATGTGTGAGTGTGGGTGCAACCACTACTCTAGGGTTTCGTACTACTCAACCAATACATCCTTATCACCAATAATCCATTATTACCATCAATAACCCTAAACAACACATAATAAATATATGTGTGTATACGTATTCGTATACATCACCACGGACTGCGGGGGTGCTATACGCCATCCACCCGACTTCTCCCCGTAGATATAATCTACTCACCTTGCTTCTCATGTGTCGGTGTCGATGTCGCCATCTTCATCTTCTTTGCCTCACATCTCGTAGGGTACCTACAAGTATATCACAACGCTAAAGCACATGAAAATCACATCGGAAACCAAAACGGCACACGCTACGCCTATAGGTAAAAACCCATAACCTCGCATGCAAACACGATCAATATCCACCTGTCTTTGACGTCAAAACGCCACCCGACAGGAACGAAACACCAAATATCAAAATCCATGCTAAAAAAAGTCTCAAATCATGCACCAACATAGGAAAATCATCCCAGATTTCACCCTAGATGGAATCAGTCAAAACTAGACATACCCAGGGTCAAGAATAGAGGAAATGGGGGCATGCACACAAAACGAGGCAGATCCACCCTGCTTTGGCCGCAATTTGCGGCCAGAAGGAATTAATTGGCGGCCGTACTATGGAGTTAGGGGCTAGGGTTTGGTCTGGTGGTTCTATAGTGCCTGCATATCTCACTGCCAACTCAGTTTCATTTTTGGGGTCTCGGGGTGATAGCAGATTACACAAAACAGTCCAAGATTTCCAGTTTTTCCGATATCGGTTCCGTAATTCCGTATTTTGGTTTCAATTCCAGGTTTGGGTCCAATTTTGCATTACACCAGGGGTTCTAAGGTCACAATAAGCCTCAATCTCAACTTGATTTCAGTTTTACCCTAAACCCTCACTTGAATTCTCTAAAATCCACAAAACGACACAATATCGATATGAAACTAGTATGGATGCAATAGAAATGAGATACTACTCTAATAGGTGCAGAAATTACCTCCTTTGGCAACTCAAGAAAATTCTTGAGTTGCTCAAAGTCCTCCAAATCCAATCTTGCTAGGTTCAATGTGTAGCTAGTGAGCCCGGGGACATTTTTTGTGAAGTGGGAATGGGGTTTTGGGTTTGTTTTCATGGTGGATCTAGGGTTTCATGAAGAGGGAGAGTGAGGGAGAAGAGAGAGCAGCAGCAACTGTAAGTCCTGTAAGTGCACGGCGGCGCCCCGGCCGTCAATCCTACGCCGGAATGCGGAAGCGGTGATAAACTTTAATTTTGCGGACTTAGCAAACCGGCACCACCGCGCACTAAACCCCGGATCGGGCCATTAAACTGGATCTAGCTAACTACAAGACGGGTTAGAGATATACCGACGATCCAAGTCCTCCGGTCTTCTCGTCATCGTCCCGATCTCCTGCGGAATGTCCCGTCTCCTCCTCGTCGCCGGAAGTGCACCACATCGCCAACTTTGTTTACGGGCTCCCACCTCAATGCCGAGGCAACTCGGGCGCGAAGTTGGCTAGCCGACGCGCCCAAGATTTGCTGTAGAAAAATGTAGAACCTTGTCTCTTAGGGGTTTTGTATAGTTGCCATGATGGAGGAATTTGTGCAAGAATAATTTTCATGAAGGCTTGAAGAAAAATGGAGCAAGCCATCAAAAAGGAGCTCGGCCAGATGCCAATGTGCTCACTGGAAATGAATGAATGATGCAAGCTTTCTATCTCTTGCTGTGGCAGAAAAAGAGCCCCCTGCACACCCATTATCTTTTCATTCCTTACTAAATAAATTAATCCACTCCATACACCAAAAATGTCACAGCACACTCTAGGGGAGGGGGCCCACGAAATTCAAGGAAAAATCTCACCTAAAATCTCCTGCACACCCCATAAGCAAATGCAATCATATATTAATTAACCTCACTCCAACAAGCTAATGATCACATCCAAAAGACATGCCATCATGAAGATAGAAGTCAAGGTCAAAAGAATGGTGCACCATCATGATACAAGGAAACATGCAAACACCCCCTCCACAAAAGCTTATTTGCAACAATGCAAATAAGCCCTCCTCCACCAATCTTCGGCCAATGAACGGAACAAAAGAAATCGGCCGAAACGGAAAGCAAACTGGCAACTCCAGAAAACTGGTCCCGTAATAAATTACAGGAAAACCCCGATACTGTGGATACACACCCGCATCTGTATTTCGACCGAAATACAAAATGCAATGAGACAAAATCTATACTGTACTATACTATGATCCGGCTTATACCAAAGCCGGCTAGTAATATCCGTTCGATCCTGATCCGTGCAATACCGCACGTATCCGATCGAACCCTGCCATATATCCATACGGCCTATAGTACAAAATGTCCGATCCTGATCCGTGCAATACCGCACGTATCTGATTGGACCTTGCCATATCTCCATACGGCCTCTACAACATTTCGCCCGAAAGCTGAGTAACTGAATGTGGGGGACTCTAAAGACTCGTCAACACCTTAGTTGTGGATTTAACCACTAGCACGTTAGAGGTATAAGCCAATACATAACGGGCTACCAGGTATTGACTAAAAGAGATGTTTGTGAGCAAACTCAGCCTGACACCCTACTGAGCCTGTCAGTGACAATATCCGTACAGTCCGGTCCGTTCGTCTATGAGTATCGCATGGCGGGCCTAGGGGGTTGGTAAAAGTCAGACCCCCAAAAGCGGTACAAGTCGTGTCGGAGTGTAGCCCAGAACACCCTGAGATACTACTGGAATACCTACCAGTAAATCTCCTTGCCTTGGCCAAGGACTTCGTGTAATGGCTCTCCTAGACACAGCACGACCTCACCCCCAATACCGGGAGAGACGAACCCCTGAAGATACGCTCACTGCCTCCATGTGGCTCGGGACTGTACCCAACTAAAACCTGTTTGCACGACTCCTTTGAGCCGTGGTAGGGTAGTAATCAAAGTACAGTGGGAACTCACACGAGACAAATGACGATCCCCAGGTCGATGAACTAACCTGTACACATGTCACCAGGGAACTGCCATCTGACGTCTGGTATATGACCAACTAGCATGTTCCCGGCGAGGCCTGTCCGGTGTACTCATAACCCAATGAGCACCTGTATACATCTTAGGTGATCCAACTGACACCAATGGCTTGTGAGACCGGCCACCGCCCCTCGTCGGGGTCTCGACTGTATACACTAGTCTACTAATGGAGTATCGATGCCCAGTCTCGAAACTCCCACGACTAGGGACCTTTTAAGGATAAGCTTATAGAACCCCAGCTCCCACTTATATGATCGCCCTCATACTGCTGGTGGTCAAGCAAGAATCCTAGGGGCTCTATCAATGTGTAATAGCGACGTGTCAGGTCACCTAAAGCAGTACACGATGATAAAGGTAAACCAGATAGCATACTATCATCTCGAGTAAGACTGTCCTACCGGGATAGGTCCTCTCTCAATCATTACAATCACGTACCTGTGACCTAATAATTGACTCTGAGGGCACTATCTCCAACAATCTCCCACTTGCACTCAAGGCTAATTATTGCGATGTCGCATACTCACAGCCCGTGTGATACCGAACATCCAACTCCTCTACTAGTCAGTCTCACAAAGCTCGTTTGCGGAACTATTGCGTTCGAGGAATAGCCTCAGTGAGTGGATCCGCTTTGTGGTTTCTTTCTATGTCTCTCTATATCTCAAATTCGTGGAGAAACCCATCTCCCGAAATGAGCAATACCTGTCTTAGAATGTGTCTGGATGTCTGATGGGACATAGCTCATAAATGAACTCCAAATCCAAACTTCTTAGACTGTATCGACAACTGAACTTAATCAGTATCCTGCGCCATGCCACCCTCAGTATTGCCTTGGACCATCTGTCCAAAATACTGCCCTTCGTCAGAAGGAAAACTATAACTCTGACAACCTCCTTGTCGTCCATGTCACCTTGGAAGCCTGGAATGATAACTGTTTCCCAAATGAGGCTGTCGTTATCATATCCCTAGAACATCCACTTATGTTCTAAAACTGCTTCCGACTGCTTCTCCAGGATTGGATTAATGTCAACTTATTGCATCTAGTGCAAGAACAACATCTGGTGTGGTACTTGACATCTCAAGATTGACTCAATTGCCTGAGCAAGTGATCTGCCAATCATGCACGTCCCTCTCCCCTTTAGTCTGTAAGACACCTTTGGAGAGGGTGACTCCATTACCTGCAGGTACACTACCGTGCCAGGAGTCGTCCATTCTAAATACTCTTAGAATGCTGTCTAGTACCCTGATTGGGAAACCACCCAAATCTAGATCTAAAACCATAGATCTAGTAACCAGTATGTCTGATATAAAATCCATTTCCTTTATGGAGAAACCACTGTGTGACGACCAAAGTATAACCGATTGAAGTGTAGGAGTTTCCTTTCCTACTCTGTGTATATCATCCAAATACCAGGATATCACACCCTACTACCTTCTCAACAGATCCATCCCTTATTCTGATGAAGTCAAACCTATGACTGTCACGTCAGAAATAGATGATCTATCTCCGCTATATCTGCTTTAGTCTATAAATAGACATAAGCTACATATCTACCAATGCTTCCGCTGCTCCCACTGACTACGATAACCCTCTGGCAGAGTCATATACACGTACACTTCTGAAGCGAGTTCAGAACGACGCTATACTCATCCTCCTGCCGGGTCTCACAGTCTGGAACAACAGCAATGGCAAGTGTGGGTAAACAAGAACTTCCTTGTCACTGTCCTTGAGGCTACCGTAGTACCTCTCGGGTGCCTGAAGTTACCCACCTAATCTGCGGAGTGGCCAATGGAATGTCAATCCAGATTGAATCTTTAGGTTCCTTATCAAATCTTCAGTAATCGTTTGTGGTTCTGGAGTCACTTCCAGTTCTACCATACTCCCACTACTGTTTTCTGAAAAAATCCATTTTTAATAAAACTGTGGCGAGTCTAGAACAATATCGCTATTGTTCATCCAGATGGTAGAAATTCAACCCTCGTCATAGCCTGGGTCAACCCACAAACAGCCATTACAGAAACGTGCCTTGAGTTGTCCAGTGTCTGGTTTTAATCATAAACCGGACAACTCCCCGTACCTTAACATCGTTAAGATATGAACTGTTCTATATCCAATATAGAAACAGAGGCACTGATTTAATTGAACCAGATTCAAATCATGCAGCTGTCCCCAGCGCATGTCAACTAAATGGAAGGAGGCCGATCAGCGTTACTCAACTTAGGAATACTTCCAATTATGAGTAACCTGAAAGAGAAGCAAGATCTCTTTATCATTACTATCATCTGAATACCATACACAAGTATCTACATCTTCGATCACTTTGAAGAACCCCGATACTTGCTACACCTGGTTCTCTACTCTATTCAAATACCTATAACTTCTCAAAATTCAGACCCTGTGTTTCCACGAAACACCTGTCTAAAAACTAGAGAAGTCATAAGTAAACCGAATATAGTACGAGGACCAACCCCTCTGTCCTGATGGACCCTGGACAACATACAATACTCTGTACAAGTCCCTTGAGTCTGATAATTCATTCACTGTGTGTCGTAGGTTGAAAACTGTACTTATGGTTAAGAAGAATTACACCGCTGTTCAATGCTCCTTACCTAACCATCCACTGATATAGGTAAATGTCGTAGACATAATTTCAAAAAGGTATATCTCACTCTATGAAAATAGACGTACAGATATATCAATTTGAAATTGGTGCATAACAGCGGATATTCAAAACCAAATATTTGCCAACCGGCAAACAGCCCAGGTGATTTCCTCAAATATCACCGATTACAACGAATCCCGATATAATGAGGATAATCACCCAATTCCCAATAACTTACTCCCACTCATCATCTGTAAAACCATACAGATGTGAGAATCATACCTGGTAAATACATACCCTGGAGCAAGTGTCTAATCGGGAAATCAGTTTTCCTTTAACATTACACAGTGAAACTGAAACATTGAAATGTTCCGATGGGGTATTCTGGTATTCCTAGTAATGCCTCTTCCAGATTCATGACTGTAACCGTATAGTTCTTTGCCACCTCTCCAAATCCCTTCATATGTCTTTAGTCTTTACCTTCTGCACACCCTTTTAGGCCAAATGGTTTTCTTCCTTCCCTACCGTTCGGCACCAGCCTATGGTTTGGAAGAAGACTATCCAATAAGCATAATGGGTGTACTGTCCCAATCCTAGGAACACTCGCAATGAGAGAGGGTGAAGATAAAAGACAACCGAATAAACCTTATTCATATTTCTCCTGAACCAGAATCCATCCCCGAACTGGAACAAGTTCCATTCGAGTTCGTATATAACCATACGATGGAGTATCCAAATAAACTGTGGATCTTCGTAGTGATACGGAGTGTCCTGGAGAAATACAAAGGTGATGTGGGAGTGGTAACGAAATATTTGGTTTGGTCGTGAATATCTGTTGCAATTTACTTTGCCCTCTTACTAATCCCTTGCTTTGTCTGAACTTAATACCTTCTGCACACCATCGTTATGCTAATTGGTTTTCTTCATTCCCTACCGGTCGGCACCAGCCTAAGGTTTGGAAGAAGACAATCCAATTTGCGTAATAGGTGTACTACCCCTAAACCAAGGAGTACTCGTAACCTGAGAGAGGGTAAAAGGAAAAGACAACTGAATAATCCTATCCGTTTTCTCCAGAACCGGAAACCATCCTCGAATAAATTCTTTCGAGTTCGTATCTAACCATACGATGGTTTTGTCCAATGGAAGTGGACGTTCGTAGTAAAACGGAGTGTCCTGGAGAAAAGGGTAAAAGTAGGAGTGGCAATGAGGTTTGCAACTCTGACAATCCAAAAGCCGGTGTTTAAGAAGGTTCGGTCAACTTGGTCACTGAGTCATAGTCTTAGGGTCGGGTCAATGGTCGCTGCCAAAGAGAGAGAGAAAAGAAACACTCAGCGTGCACTCTAACCTAGATCAGAATGGTCACCAATTTATCTAATCTGGAAACCTCCCACTGTACCTCAAATTCTCCTCCAAACCTGAAAGAAGAATTAGTCGGGGTTACCCGAGGAGTAAACTAACTCATCAGTGGGAATCGGGATCCAACTATCATTGCATGATAACGTGACGGAATCCGCTCACGTCATCACACTCCAGAAGGTATGCGCATATCTGGCAAGTTTCAGTTCTTTTGAAACTCCCGATGTGATTTCTGCCCCATGCTCTTATGACCTTGACGAAGGCCAACAAATCATAAGTCACATGTCAAGTTCTACCCGTCATTCTCCAGGTTGATTTGAACCCACCCGCACAAGCCCTTGACGAAGGCCAACAAGGCTATACGACTGTCCCAAACCAACGCATCTATCTATGCTGCAGAAAGGCAACAAGCAGCTACCATACACTATGCCTTGACGAAGGCCAACAAACATAGCATGAATACAACGTGCTACCCGTCTGAAACGACGGAGGGCTACGAATGGTTTCTGGCGAAAACCTTTAACGTAATGAACTTGATATCGTTGAAGGAACGGATAGCTTTTAAAAATATAGTGACGAAAAACCGTTGCTAAAGAGGTCACTCCCGGTGAAGGGATCTCGGCTCTTTCCCCGTAGAATGGGGTGCAGGATATTCCAAATGAATACCACGGTGCAAAGCAAAAGTAATCGGCTATAGTGAAGTTAATGCCCTGACGCAAACTTCTGTCCAAGGGGTCACTCCCGGTGAAGGGATCTCGGCCTTTGCCTCGTCGACTGAGGAGCAGGATATTCATAACCGAATATCACGGTGCAAAACAAAAGTGAACGTCCTTGCAATAACAGCTTTTTGAAAAGTGTTCCAACAACATCAGATTAGGTTTGTTTTTAACTTGCGTTGATCCGAATCAACGCAGTCCCATCAATTGATCACACCAAAAAGAACGAAAATATACTGATGTACGTATATGCCATCCGCATTCGCCACTGGGTCCCGTCATTACCCGTTAGGTTAGCTAACTAACGACAGAGCGGGGACTGGACTAGCGCGGATGTAAAACATATACAACATCTACTAATATATATACCAATATATTATATTCGCTCAAGGCGTGATAAAAAATGCAACATCACAGAGAATGAACAGCATCACAGAAACAATACAGATATCTGGGATCCCCGGGTTTCACAGAGCCACTACTGAAACCCGACGTTCCCCTGGTCGTGTGGATAGCCTGTGCAATGAAATCCTAGACCCCTACGGGCGCGGCAAGTTACCCGCCAAAACCTGAAGCGAGGCAGCCCCCTTCAGCACCGTGAATGGACCACCCAGCACTTCACGGAATCCGGTAACTTGGGCACCCCTCCTGGGTCAACCTGTACCCCCTACGAGTGCGGCGAATAGCCCGCCAATCCTAGAGTGAAGCCCCCTCCGTCTCAATGCCATGAGATGCGGGCTTGTTGCCCTCTAGAACCCGGCTATCCGTGCACCCCTCCACGGGGCAATCCTAGTACAGAAAGTAAAATATACATACAACGGGTACATCGACCGCAACCAGGTCGTGCCCCAAAATAATAATACAAACAGGCAGTGACGGCAGTCCACATGTCGGACGCTCGCCCCGCAATATCAAATGTACATAATACAACAAAACTGTACTAGCATTGCATCCAGGCTATCCCCCACGACCGATCCGCAACATCACAGCAAAAACAAAACATCAACGTGAAAGTCACGTTCGCAAATCCGTCTAACCGGGCTATAGCAGTTAGACCGGATTTACCGATCAAGTGACATTCACGGTCGCAGATATAATGTAAATACTGTGAAAAATGTGTTTAAAATATCCGATCGATCAAAAATTAACAAGTGGGCCCCCAATCAAAACTGTAGCACTCACAGAAAACCTGGGCCCAATTTTAATATTCCAAAACCCATATTTTAAGCCCAGAAGGCCTCTGTAAAAAATTGGTGAAGTGATCTCCACAGTATGCGGCGGAAGGGCGGCGGGAAGGGGGTTTTCGCGGCAGTTCCGCGCTCCCACTGTGGAGTTACTTCGTCGAATTTTTACAGAGCTCTTAGATTTTCCAGTACATCAATATTTTACAACCTGAAAAATTTTTCGACACCAAAAATTTCCAACAGAAAACTGATGCTAACAAAAATATAGTTTTGGAACATTCGATCGATCGAAACAGAAAAACATACTACACCAAGCTAGACTAAGTTAATGGCGAGGCTCTGATACCACTGTAAGTGCACGGCGGCGCCCCGGCCGTCAATCCTACGCCGGAATGCGGAAGCGGTGATAAACTTTAATTTTGCGGACTTAGCAAACCGGCACCACCGCGCACTAAACCCCGGATCGGGCCATTAAACTGGATCTAGCTAACTACAAGACGGGTTAGAGATATACCGACGATCCAAGTCCTCCGGTCTTCTCGTCATCGTCCCGATCTCCTGCGGAATGTCCCGTCTCCTCCTCGTCGCCGGAAGTGCACCACATCGCCTACTTTGTTTACGGGCTCCCACCTCAATGCCGAGGCAACTCGGGCGCGAAGTTGGCTAGCCGACGCGCCCAAGATTTGCTGTAGAAAAATGTAGAACCTTGTCTCTTAGGGGTTTTGTATAGTTGCCATGATGGAGGAATTTGTGCAAGAATAATTTTCATGAAGGCTTGAAGAAAAATGGAGCAAGCCATCAAAAAGGAGCTCGGCCAGATGCCAATGTGCTCACTGGAAATGAATGAATGATGCAAGCTTTCTATCTCTTGCTGTGGCAGAAAAAGAGCCCCCTGCACACCCATTATCTTTTCATTCCTTACTAAATAAATTAATCCACTCCATACACCAAAAATGTCACAGCACACTCTAGGGGAGGGGGCCCACGAAATTCAAGGAAAAATCTCACCTAAAATCTCCTGCACACCCCATAAGCAAATGCAATCATATATTAATTAACCTCACTCCAACAAGCTAATGATCACATCCAAAAGACATGCCATCATGAAGATAGAAGTCAAGGTCAAAAGAATGGTGCACCATCATGATACAAGGAAACATGCAAAGACCCCCTCCACAAAAGCTTATTTGCAACAATGCAAATAAGCCCTCCTCCACCAATCTTCGGCCAATGAACGGAACAAAAGAAATCGGCCGAAACGGAAAGCAAACTGGCAACTCCAGAAAACTGGTCCCGTAATAAATTACAGGAAAACCCCGATACTGTGCATACACACCCGCATCTGTATTTCGACCGAAATACAAAATGCAATGAGACAAAATCTACACTGTACTATACTATGATCCGGCTTATACCAAAGCCGGCTAGTAATATCCGTTCGATCCTGATCCGTGCAATACCGCACGTATCCGATCGAACCCTGCCATATATCCATACGGCCTATAGTACAAAATGTCCGATCCTGATCCGTGCAATACCGCACGTATCTGATTGGACCTTGCCATATCTCCATACGGCCTCTACAACCTTTCGCCCGAAAGCTGAGTAACTGAATGTGGGGGACTCTAAAGACTCGTCAACACCTTAGTTGTGGATTTAACCACTAGCACGTTAGAGGTATAAGCCAATACATAACGGGCTACCAGGTATTGACTAAAAGAGATGTCTGTGAGCAAACTCAGCCTGACACCCTACTGAGCCTGTCAGTGACAATATCCGTACAGTCCGGTCCGTTCGTCTATGAGTATCGCATGGCGGGCCTAGGGGGTTGGTAAAAGTCAGACCCCCAAAAGCGGTACAAGTCGTGTCGGAGTGTAGCCCAGAACACCCTGAGATACTACTGGAATACCTACCAGTAAATCTCCTTGCCTTGGCCAAGGACTTCGTGTAATGGCTCTCCTAGACACAGCACGACCTCACCCCCAATACCGGGAGAGACGAAACCCTGAAGATACGCTCACTGCCTCCATGTGGCTCGGGACTGTACCCAACTAAAACCTGTTTGCACGACTCCTTTGAGCCGTGGTAGGGTAGTAATCAAAGTACAGTGGGAACTCACACGAGACAAATGACGATCCCCAGGTCGATGAACTAACCTGTACACATGTCACCAGGGAACTGCCATCTGACGTCTGGTATATGACCAACTAGCATGTTCCCGGCGAGTCCTGTCCGGTGTACTCAAAACCCAATGAGCACCTGTATACATCTTTGGTGATCCAACTGACACCAATGGCTTGTGAGACCGGCCACCGCCCCTCGTCGGGGTCTCGACTGTATACACTAGTCTACTAATGGAGTATCGATGCCCAGTCTCGAAACTCCCACGACTAGGGACCTTTTAAGGATAAGCTTATAGACCCCCAGCTCCCACTTATATGATCTCCCTCATACTGCTGGTGGTCAAGCAAGAATCCTAAGGGCTCTATCAACGTGTAATAGCGACGTGTCAGGTCACCTAAAGCAGTACACGATGATAAAGGTAAACCAGATAGCATACTATCATCTCGAGTAAGACTGTCCTACCGGGATAGGTCCTCTCTCAATCATTACAATCACGTACCTGTGACCTAATAATTGACTCTGAGGGCACTATCTCCAACAAGTCCATGCTACCTCTCCCGGTACTTTCGGGAATGCGGAATTTGGTAAAAAACGATTTTTACGGAGGTGGTAACATGGACCTAAAACACGGATCTTGGTTAAACATCTATCTAGCAACCTAACTACGAGTTTCTAGCTACTCGGTTAGGGGGTTATACCTTGCTTGTCTTGAACTCCTTCGTCTTCAAACTCCGATGGTGGTCCGGATTGGCTTCTTCCCGTCGTCTCCGTACGCCGAAGATAGATCCACCTGAAAGCTCCAACCTTTGGCTCCTTCTTCGTTCTTTGAAGAAACTAGTTCACTCGGTTTGCTAAACCTTGTGAACTAGAATGAGTAGAGAAGAGTTTGTGTGGGATTTTATCTATGGTTCTTGATTCTCAACTCATGAGACAAGAGAACCATAGATTAAAGAGAGGGAAAAAGAGCAAGAGGGTGAGAGCAAAACAAGAGAGCTCAAGAACAAGAGAGAGAATGAGCAAGAAAGAATGAGCAACTCTTTTGTCTCTCACCCTCTCATAATCCAAAGTCATCATAACTCATCATATCAAAAAAGTCTTATGTGATGGTTGAAGCAACCATAACCATATCATTTCATGCACTCATTTTACACAAATGAGCAAGCAAACAAAAGTCTTTGCCATGAAATGATGGCTATGGTTATCATGATGGTCAACTAGTCAAGCCTAGTCAACCGGTCAACAAAGTCAACAAGTCAACAATTCAACAAAGTCAACAACCATGTCACCATAATACTTAATTAATATAATAGTTAATCACATATCATATTCTCATTAGGGTTGAGCAAAAAGTTAAATAGTCAACGGTCAACTGTCAACAACCCTAATGAGAATCCGCTGCCTCTGTCTCCCTATCAACTGTGCATACACACCCGCATCCGCGTTCCGAGGAACACGAATGCACACTGGATAAATCCAATCCCAAAAGGTACACTAGGATCTGGCTTAAACAAAAGCCCGCTAGTGTAAACTGTCCGGACACTGCACGTGCACAAGTGCACGGATGTGACCGAACCCTGTCGCAAAACCATGCGACCTGTCGCAATACCATGCGACCTCTACTCTTTTGCCTAAAGGCAAAAAACTTTCTGTGTGGGACTCTAAAGACTCGACACTACGCTGGCAGTGGGTTTAACCACAGACCGCAAGCGGCACTAGCTGTGCGTAACGGTCCCCAGGTAGTGCCGACAAGAAGACCGACGAGGCGAAACCCATCTGAACTCCTACTGAGCCTGAGTGTGACATTCTCCGTACAGTCCGGTCTGTTCGTCTGATACATCGCATGGCGGGCCTAGGGGGCGGTAAACGTCAGTCCCCCAATAGCGGTACCAGTCGTGCCGGAGCGTAGCCCAAAACACCCTGAGATAACACTGGAAACCTACCAGTATATCTCGTTTGCCCTGGCCAGGGACTACTCGTGTAATGGCTCTCCTAGACACAGCGCGATGTCAACCCCCAATACCGGGAGAGACGAATCCTGTCTAACCGTCACTGCCTCCAAGTGCTTCGGGACTGCACCCAACCACTACCTGTTTGCACGACTCCTTTGAGCCGTGGTAGGGTAGTGATCAAAGTACAGTGGGAACACACTCGAGGCGAAGTGACAGTGTCAAGTCAGCGGACTAAGCTGTACTCATGTCACCTGGGAACTGATAACTGACGATAGGCATAATACCAACTAGTCAGTTCCCGACGAGTCCTGTCCAGTATACCCGTAACCTAACGAGCACCCGCATACTATCTCAAGTACGACGTACTGACGGCTGTGGGACAGACCGTTTCCCATACTGGGATGAGAAGCGCATGCGCTGGTCTACTCCGGAGTATCGATGCCCTATCTCGATAGTCCTGCGACCAGGGACCTGCATAAGGATGTGCTTATAGATTACCTAGCCCCACTAGTGTGACGGCCATCACATCGCTGGTAATCAAGCAAAGATCCTAAGGGCTCCACTAATGTGTATAGGCGATATACAAAAATAAACACATGTACACATTGAAGTAGAAACAAACCAAGTAGCATACTACTATTTTGAGCAAGATTGTATATACAAGGTGAATATCCCAAGCATCCATTAAGTAATATACAAACCAGTATGATACAGTAATGGCCTCTAGGGCATATACACTAACAATCTCCCACTTGCACTAAGGCCATGTACTGGCGTATCGAAGACCTATCATCTCGATCAGCCGCTCGAACTGAGTCTGGGGCAAGGCCTTGGTGAATGGATCTGCAGTGTTATCTTCTAAAGCGACTCTCCGAACCTCGATCTCCTGGCGATCTACGATCTCCCTGATCAGGTGATACCGCCTCAAGATGTGCCTGGATCTCTGATGGGACCTGGGTTCCTTCGCTAAAGCTATAGCCCCGTTGTTGTCGCAATACAGAGGTATTGGATCAACAATGGACGGAACCACCTGAAGTTCTTTCAAGAACTTCCTCATCCAGACAGCTTCTTTTGCGGCATCAGATGCAGCGATGTATTCCGCTTCCATCGTCGAGTCTGCAGCGGTTTCTTGTTTGGAACTCTTCCAACACACCGCCCCTCCATTGAGGGTAAAGACAAAACCCGACATGGACTTGGAATCATCCTTGTCACTCTGGAAGCTGGAGTCAGCAAAGGCCTCGATCTGGAGGTCTTTTCCGCCATACACCAAAAACATCTCCTTAGTCCTTCTCAGGTACTTGAGAATGTTCTTTACCGCTATCCAGTGTTTCTCCCCAGGGTTTGACTGATACCGGCTTACCACACTCAGTGCATAAGCTACATCCGGTCTGGTACACAACATCGCATACATTATAGAGCCTACCGCAGAAGCGTAGGGTATAATAGACATGCGATCCCTCTCCAAATCAGTCTTGGGAGACATCTCTTTAGAGAGGGTGATCCCGTGACAAGCCGGTAGGTTACCGCGCTTGGAATCTTCCATACTGAATCTTTTCAGCACGGTGTCGATGTACCTGGACTGAGAAAGTCCTAATATCCTCTTGGATCTGTCACGGTAGATCCGGATACCCAGAATGTATGAGGCATCACCCAGGTCTTTCATGGAGAACCTGTGTGACAAGAACCCCTTGACAGATTGTAGCATAGGAATGTCATTTCCTATTAAGAGAATGTCATCCACGTATAAAATGAGGAATACTACAGTTCTCGCTACAAATCTACTATAGATGCATGGTTCATCTGGATTTTTGATAAAGCCAAATTCTTTGACCGTTTCATCAAAGCAGATGTTCCAACTCCGCGATGCCTGCTTTAGTCCATAGATGGACTTAAGCAACTTGCACACCTTTCCGCTGCTCCCACTCTGAATGAAACCCTCTGGCTGGTCTATATAGACACACTCCTCTAAATTTCCATTTAGAAAAGCTGTCTTTACGTCCATTTGCCAGATCTCATAATCGTGGAAGGCAGCAATGGCAAGAAGGATCCGAATGGATTTCAGCATGGCTACTGGAGAAAAGGTTTCGTCATAGTCCAAGCCAGGTCTTTGACGAAAACCCTTTGCTACCAGCCTAGCTTTATAGGTCTCAACCTGTCCATCTACACCAATCTTCCTTTTGAAGATCCACTTGCATCCTACGGGTTTTACCCCGTCTGGAGCAATGTCCAACGTCCATACCTTGTTGGTGTACATGGACTCCATTTCGGTCCGCATTGCATCCAGCCATTTCACTGAGTCAACGCTCTGAACGGCCTGCTGGAAGCTAGTAGGCTCATCATATTCTATGATGCAATCCTCTCTATCCCCGTCTATGAGAAAACCGTAGTATCTCTCGGACGGATGAGACTGCCTACTGCTCCTGCGGAGCGGCATAGGAATGTCCTGTTCTGTTGAACCCTCTGGTTCCACTAACCTTTCAGTAATAGTCTGTGGTTCTGGAATTTCTTCCAGTTCTACTGCGCTCCCACTAATTTCCTTTTCCAAGAACTGGTGTTCTAGAAAGTGGGCATTACGAGAAACAAGGACTTTTTGTTCCTCTGCGTAGTAGAAAAGATACCCCCTGGTGTTCTTTGGGTATCCCACAAACTTGCACAGTACTGAGCGTGCCTCGAGTTTGTCCGCATGCTGCTTTTTGACAAAAGCTGGACATCCCCAGATCTTCAGATATTGAAGATAGGGTTTCTTCCCACTCCACATTTCATATGGTGTGGTAGGCACAGTCTTAGTCGGAACTTGGTTCAAAAGATATGCGGCTGATTCTAGCGCATATCCCCAGAATGATCGCGGTAACTCAGCGTTACTCATCATGGACCGCACCATATCCAATAGGGTGCGGTTCCGTCTCTCCGATACACCGTTATGTTGCGGGGTGTATGGAGGAGTAAGCTGAGAGAGAATTCCGTTCTCTTTTAAATAGTCCAGGAACTCGGCACTTAAGTATTCTCCACCTCGATCCGATCTTAGAATCTTAATACTTTTGCCGGTCTGTTTTTCTACTTCATTCTTATACTCCTGGAATTTTCCAAAGGCTTCGGACTTATGTTTCATTAAGAAGACATAACCGTACCTTGAGAAGTCATCCGTAAAAGTAATGAAGTAAGAATAACCGCTTCGCGCATGTGTAGACATTGGACCGCACACGTCACTGTGTACGAGTCCCAAGAGCTCGCTCGCTCTTACTCCATGTCCAGTAAACGGAGTCTTTGTCATCTTTCCTTTGAGACAAGATTGACAAGTGGCATATGATTGATATTCGAACGCATTCAAATATCCTTCTGTATGTAACTTAGTCAACCTTCTCTCATTGATGTGACCCAGTCTACAATGCCACAAGAAAGTCTGATTTATTTCTGGAGACTTTCTTTTGTGTGTATTCTGGACATTGAAAATCTGTGGTTGGTTCAATACGTATATACCATTACTCAATGTACCTGACCCAATCAAAACTTGATTAAGGCGAATGTTTACAACATTACTTACAAACGCAAATTCATAACCTTCTTTAGAAACTAAAGATACAGAAATGATATTACAAGTTGCGTTGGGTACAAAAAAGCAATTACGCAAAACCAAAACATGTCCATCTGACATTCCCAGGTGATAGTCCCCCACGGCTTTAGCATCCATGCTAGCTCCGTTCGCAACTCTGAGGGTCATGTCACCTGCTTTCAAAACACTACGGTTTCTCAACGCCTGCAAAGAATTACAGATATGAGATCCTGATCCGGTATCCAATACCCAGGAAGTAGAGTTTATTGAAAGACAGTTTTCAATAACATACACACCTGAAGCTGAAGCTGCAACCTGCTTCAATTCCTGTGTTCTGGCCTTCCAGGCCCTGCAATCATTCTTCCAGTGTCCTTTCTTATGACAATAGAAGCATTCTTCCTTATCCACAAGCTTCCCCGCTATCTTTGTTGCTTTGGCTTTTCCCTTCGTATCCACTTTACTAACACCGCCCCTTGGTTTGGCGGGGGCTTTCTTCTTCTTTCCCTTGGCTTTCGCCTTGGACCTAGAAGAAGATGATCCTCCTACAAACAAAGTGGATGTTTCCCTACCTTTCTGTAGGGTGCCCTCTGTGCTCCTCAGCATGTTGAGGAGCTCTGAAAGTTCAACCTCTTTTTCTTGTAAGTTGAAGTTCAGTATAAACTGGGCGTAAGTGGAAGGAAGGGACTGGAGAACTATATCCGTATATAGTTCACTCTCCAATGTGATCCCTAGGTCCGCGAGCTCCTCAATGTAGCCGATCATCTTTAGCACGTGCTCGGCTACTGATGATCCGACGGCCATTCTTGCCGAAAATAACTTTTTCGACGCTTCGTATCTTGCGATACGAGATTGCTCTCCATACAGTTCTTTTGTATGGAGAAATATGGATTCAAGGTCCATATTCTCGTGCCTCCTCTGATGTTCGTTGTCCATCGAGGCAAGTACGAGGCACTTGGCCTTCGTGGTATCAATCTCCCAAGTCTTGCGGATTTCCTTATCCGCGACGCTGGAAGTGGGACCAGGGGCAGGGGGAGCTTTGGTGGTAAGAAGATACCCCAGCTTCTCGTAAGTGATTGCTATCTTGACATTCCTGAGCCAATCTTTGTAGTTTGGCCCTGTCAGTTTGTTTTTATCTAGGAGTAACTTAAGTCCAGTCATGTCGATTTGGTCGCTGCAATTAGGAGAGAGAAGAAGAAACACTCAGCATGATGCTCTTGCAAGTTTAGAGTGGTTTTTAGTTTGTCTAAACAGGATGGCTCCCACTGTTTCTCGAATCCCTCCTCAAACCATAAAGGAAGAATTAGCCGGGATCAATCCCACCGCACAATACTTGCTTAACCGTTCAGCCAGGCCGGTGTCGGTACTTCGAGGGAGGTTTTCCAACGCTTTCGCGAAGTTCCTTAATTAAAGAACCTCTTTTCCCTGGGGGCGTAGCCCCGCTAACACCTTTCTAGGCACCTACTAGGTTTATAGCATTGATCGATTAGTGAGAAATTTCCCGAGGAGTAGCATATACTCACAGTAGGATCGGGATCCAAATATCATCGCGTGACGAAACTGAAGGAATCCTACCAGAATCATCACACTCCAAATGGTATGCAAATCTAGCAAGTTTCAGTGCTTATGAAACTCCCGATGTGGATTTTTGCCCCATGCTCTTATGACCTTGGCGTGAGGTCAAAATGTCATAAGTCACATGTCAAGTTCTTCCCATCATTATCCAGGTTAATTTGAATCCACCCGTACCTGCCCTTGACGTAGGCCAAAATGGTAGTACGACTGTCCCAAACCAACGCATTCTATCTATGCAACAGATAAATATCCGGCAGCTACCAATCACTATGCCTTGGCGTGAGGTCAAAATACATAGCTTGAATACTACCGAATATTTAACTGAAATGATGGAGGGCTACGAATGGTTTTGGCGAAACCGTGAACGTAGTGAACTTGATATAGTCGATGGAACGAGATAGCTTTTAAAAGAAGTGGCTCAAGCTCCGCATTTAAAAGTTGGTTTTGAAAAGAACCGAGTGGTTTTTCGAAAGTGTTCCAACGACTTTAACTTGGTTTATTATCTTGCATTAGTTCTTTTAATGCGTGATATTCTTGCATTAGTTCTTTTAATGCGTCCCATCATTTAATCCTACCATTGCAGAAAACAACCAAAATATGACGTACGCTTATGCCATTCGCATTCGCCACGGGGCCCCGTCATTACCCGTTAGGTTACTTAACTAACGACAGAGCGGGGGCTGGGCTAGCGCGGCTGTAAAACATAAGCAACGCCTAAATAATATCATATATAGATATACTGCAATGATAAACATTTCAGATCACAGATGAATACATTGGATATACTAGGAATCTGTAATTTGCACGAGCCTGTAACGAAAAACAGATTACACGGTCGCGGTGAATAGCCAAATACCCCACCCAAGACCCCTACGGGTGCGGCAAACTACCCGCCAAGTACCCGAAGCATAGTAACCTCCCTCATCTCCATGAGTAGGCCACTCGACACTTCGGCATACCCGGTAGTTTGTGCACCCCCTCCATGGGTCTATCCTAGGAGCATAAACAGTAAAAAGAAATTATACAATGACGGCTACAACCCCGACCCGGTTGTGCGGCCATACAAATAATTATTACATCAATTTACAAATTTACATGAATTAAAAGAAAAGAAAACTCTCGTCTCACAACCCCCGGCTATTCACCCGCGACAATCCAACATATTCATATCCACATTCCATCAACATTACAGATCACAGATTTGTATAACCCCCACTAATCGACATATAGCGATTAGTAGACGTTCAATACAAATAGCACATTACAGAAAAACCCGTTAGCTTAAGTCTTTTAGAAGTTCGATCAAAAATACGGATTTTCGGGACCCCAAAATAAAATTTTCGTTCTGGAAAATCTGGGCAGAAAATATATATTCCGAAAATCCCAAAATACCACCAGAAGAACACTGCACCAAAAATGGACCACGGCCGAGTCAACTCGGCCGCGGATCCGCGGCGGGAGCGTGCTCCCGCCGCGTTTCCGCGGCGCTTTGACTCGATCGTTGGACCAATTTTGGTGGGTGTTCACAGAAAAGCCTGAGCCGATTTTAGGTGTGAAAATAATCAACTTTTTAACAGTATAAAAATCGACAGAAACTTCGAATTTCGGGGTTCGTTTTCGGGACTTTTTCTTTGATCGATCTTCTAGTTACTTGCTAACATGTTAAATAGAGTTTAACTAGGCTCTGATACCACTGTAAGTCCATGCTACCTCTCCCGGTACTTTCGGGAATGCGGAATTTGGTAAAAAATGATTTTTACGGAGGTGGTAACATGGACCTAAAACCCGGATCTTGGTTAAACATCTATCTAGCAACCTAACTACGAGTTTCTAGCTACTCGGTTAGGGGGTTATACCTTGCTTGTCTTGAACTCCTTCGTCTTCAAACTCCGATGGTGGTCCAGATTGGCTTCTTCCCGTCGTCTCCGTACGCCGAAGATAGATCCACCTGAAAGCTCCAACCTTTGGCTCCTTCTTCGTTCTTTGAAGAAACTAGTTCACTCAGTTTGCTAAACCTTGTGAACTAGAATGAGTAGAGAAGAGTTTGTGTGGGATTTTATCTATGGTTCTTGATTCTCAACTCATGAGACAAGAGAACCATAGATTAAAGAGAGGGAAAAAGAGCAAGAGGGTGAGAGCAAAACAAGAGAGCTCAAGAACAAGAGAGAGAATGAGCAAGAAAGAATGAGCAACTCTTTTGTCTCTCACCCTCTCATAATCCAAAGTCATGATAACTTATCATATCAAAAAAGTCTTATGTGATGGTTGAAGCAACCATAACCATATCATTTCATGCACTCATTTTACACAAATGAGCAAGCAAACAAAAGTCTTTGCCATGAAATGATGGCTATGGTTATCATGATGGTCAACTAGTCAAGCCTAGTCAACCGGTCAACAAAGTCAACAAGTCAACAAAAGTCAACAAGTCAAAAAAGTCAACAAGTCAACAAAAGTCAACAAGTTAACAAAGTCAACAACCATGTCACCATAATACTTAATTAATATAATAGTTAATCACATATCATATTCTCATTAAGGTTGAGCAAAAAGTCAAATAGTCAAATGTCAACTGTCAACAACCCTAATGAGAATCCGCTGCCTCTGTCTCCCTATCAACTGTGCATACACACCCGCATCCGCGTTCCGAGGAACACGAATGCACACTGGATAAATCCAATCCCAAAAGGTACACTAGGATCTGGCTTAAACCAAAGCCCGCTAGTGTAAACTGTCCGGACACTGTACGTGCACAAGTGCACGGATGTGACCGAACCCTGTCGCAAAACCATGCGACCTGTCGCAATACCATGCGACCTCTACTCTTTTGCCTAAAGGCGAAAAGCTTTCTGTGTGGGACTCTAAAGACTCGACACTACGCTGGCAGTGGGTTTAACCACAGACCGCAAGCGACACTAGCTGTGCGTAACGGTCCCCAGGTAGTGCCGACAAGAAGACCGACGAGGCGAAACCCATCTGAACTCCTACTGAGCCTGAGTGTGACATTCTCCGTACAGTCCGGTCTGTTCGTCTGATACATCGCATGGCGGGCCTAGGGGCGGTAAACGTCAGTCCCCCAATAGCGGTACAAGTCGTGCCGGAGCGTAGCCCAAAACACCCTGAGATAACACTGGAAACCTACCAGTATATCTCGTTTGCCCTGGCCAGGGACTACTCGTGTAATGGCTCTCCTAGACACAGCGCGATGTCAACCCCCAATACCGGGAGAGACGAATCCTGTCTAACCGTCACTGCCTCCAAGTGCTTCGGGACTGCACCCAACCACTACCTGTTTGCACGACTCCTTTAAGCCGTGGTAGGGTAGTGATCAAAGTACAGTGGGAACACACTCGAGGCGAAGTGACATTGTCAAGTCAGCGGACTAAGCTGTACTCATGTCACCTGGGAACTGATAACTGACGATAGGCATAATACCAACTAGTCAGTTCCTGACGAGTCCTGTCCAGTGTACCCGTAACCTAACGAGCACCCGCATACTATCTCAAGTACGACGTACTGACAGCTGTGGGACAGACTGTCTCCCACACTGGGATGAGAAGCGCATGCGCTGGTCTACTCCGGAGTATCGATGCCCTGTCTCGATAGTCCTGCGACCAGGGACCTGCATAAGGATGTGCTTATAGATTACCCAGCCCCACTAGTGTGACGGCCATCACATCGCTGGTAATCAAGCAAAGATCCTAAGGGCTCCACTAATGTGTATAGGCGATATACAAAAATAAACACATGTACACATTGAAGTAGAAACAAACCAAGTAGCATACTACTATTTTGAGCAAGATTGTATATACAAGGTGAATATCCCAAGCATCCATTAAGTAATATACAAACCAGTATGATACAGTAATGGCCTCTATGGCATATACACTAACAGCAACAAGGGAAAGAGAGGAGAGAGAATGAGAAGGGGAAAATGATGACGGATGGTTCAAAAAAGTGAGGGTTTGACTTGGTCTCTCTCTCACTCATTACCTACCCTTTTTCCTTTTCTTTTCTTTTCCTTTATGTTTTCCTTCTCACTCCAATAGTGAATCCAAATGAACCATAGCTACGAAAATGTAACACAAGTGTAACAAATGTGGAAAATGATATGTGCACATTTTTGCATAAAAATGCTAAAAATCCAATTAGCGATCTTTAATCGCGATTAACACTAAATTAGCATATAACTAGTCTTAAAAACTTTTAAATGGTATAATTCCATAAAATACCCTATTTTAGAATTTTCCAAAATTTTCCAAAATTTTTCCCCATTTGTTTGTATTTAATTCCACACGAATATTAAAATATTCATTAAAATAATATTAAATTATAAAAATTCCCGAAAATAATATTTTATTATTTTGGAAGTGTTACAATCTACCCCCTTTAAAGAAATTCGGTCCCCGAATTTAAATTTAAAACCCCCAAGCACTAAAACATTTCGATACAAATTCCAAGTCGTCGGGGCTCCGAAATCATCAATACATAAAACGCCACAGCGCAATGCATGCGCATGAGTACTAAGCAGATAACTCAAAAGCAACACTCCATCAAGCATCCCGCAATCATCGGAGTCATGGTAAAGACACAATGTCAAATCCAATACAAAACCAATATGATATAGATCAGAACTATACATGTAGACATCCAATCTATACATGTAAATAGCTGATGTAAATGCATGCCAAATCTTTTTAAGTCGCTGTGCGATGCGCGTAACACTGCACAGTGGCGGACGTTTTTCACAAGAAAATAACTATATATGTATATATATATATCCTTTGTTTAATAGGTACGTTCCGCCGTTTTGAAAACAATTTTGAAGGGTTTCCTTGTTTTTAAACGTTTCGTGTCATATCGGACACGTAGGTATATATATATATCGAGACCATAGCTCGCTCTTTGGAAATCCCTTCGAACTATCAATGCATGCAAAATATATCCAGGTACTGTCCTCCGACTAGCCCTGCTCGGTACAAAACGAATATCAAATATCATAGAAATGTACTGCTCCAAAAGGAATAAATCCCAAAAATGCACATAACATCACCCTGTGCGTCTGGTGCGCACGGAAATCAAAATCCATATATGTGCCATACAGGTGCACAAAACAACATCTAGGTGCAACGGGTGTGCACGAAACATCTGTCATAGGCAACGTGTGTGCCTGACAGCCCAAACTCCGGTGCATCTGATATGCACGAAGAAATCTCGATTTAGTGCATCGGGTGTGCACCAAAATCGTATCTCAAAGCCTGCGCCCAATATGCGCGAAAATCCAAATCGGTGCATCCATCGTGCACGAATGAAAATCTAGACCCTGCGCACTCAACATGCACGGAATCACAAAATCCAATAGCAACGCCGAACATACGTAAGTCCAGTCAAAAGCACGTAGTGCAAGAATCCACATCAATATCACAATCAAAATCAACATATCGAAAGACATCAAATCGAAGTCAGGTGCAACCGTAATGCACAAAATGTAAATCCGGTGTAACAAAGGCACGAAATATAAATCTGATGCGATAAACGCAAGAAACATAAAACTGGTGCGACAAACGCACGAAGTATAGAACTGGTGCATCCCATGCACAAATACCAGCAATAACTCAAATGCGTAAGCAGCAACACTAAGTGTACCCAGGTATAAAGGAAATCATAAACGTGTCCAACTGCGTGCACAAAACACACATCAATGCACTACAAGCACATATAAGCTATACCGAGTGCAAAAATCAAATCGTGTGCGTAACATATGCACAACATCAAATCAACCGTATGAAATCCATAAAGTCATAAGCAGGTGCAGCCAAGGCACGAAACGATATACAACGCGGCTCAATCAAAATCAGGTGTACCGCGATGGAAAAACTCACAACCGCGTGCATCAGCGTGCACAATTCAAAACACTAAAAGTACATGAAACTATGCTGGAAGCGTAAATCAAATCACCGGCATAAAATAGGCATGAAATCACAATCAATACCTCAAGAGTAATAACTCTGCACAAAATATGAATACCCAGTAAGTGCAACCATGGTGCACAAAATCAAATATCATGGAACTCGGTCATCAAGACTAAATCATGCAAATAGATCGCCAAAATATTGAAATCCCAAAGTGACGGATACGTGATAGTCGAATCACAAAATCACAAATCATAAATACCGTCGTCGGTATATCCTCCTTCGAAGTCGAGAAGGTGCCGGTACATCTAATGCTAGCGGCGCAAGATATCTACTTTCCTCTTGCTCGCGGCTGGCGTCCTCTGCCTCTGGTTCCTGATCTTTCCTGTGGATTACCAACCTCGCAATCCACCGGCTCATCGGCCCGGTCAGGAGCGCTGACAGGAACGATTCCGTTCTGGCACTTCCTTGGTAATCTCTCGGTCAATCCTCACGACTGCTCGTAAAGAAATATGTCACTGGCGTCGGCCTCCGGCTCTCTAAATGCACGTCACACATCTGATCCTGGGTGCAAACACCATTGCAGCGGTGTCCTGGAAGGAATCCTGCTCAAGGTCTCTGCCGATCTTGCTTATGTCGATCTGTGTGGAGGCTGGTACTCTTGCTTAGTCTTTTCTCGTTCCATGGAAATCTGTGTCCTCAGCTCGGCATTTCCTCGGAAATTGGTCGCATCCCAACGCCTCTGTAAGCATATCAGGCCTATGGTCTCGACGGGAAGTAATGACAGCTCATCAGCGTCTCGCACGAACCTCTTGTCCCGCTTGTCTGTATCATCGACCATTCGACGTCGCGCCTTTATCTGCGCATTGCAATGTCCTCGGCTACGGTCCATCCGAAGTCTCTAACACGAACTCGAAATCACGAACTCGGTATCTTCATCACTCAGTAGAAGATATCTAGCCGAACGCGTCCCTAGCGTGCATATCACATCTCTGATGTCAGCGGAGTGGAACGTCATCTCGTCGAGATCGCGTGCAAACTCTTTACCCCACCTTGCTCCAATATCGACTGATTCGGACTCATCTCATCGTGGCTACACAGACTGCACTCCAACGGCTATGCTCGTATCTGGAGTCTCCCATGCAGTGTCCCATCACATGATATCCGAATGATGTCGAATCGTCCGATCGGCTCGTCAGAACCTCACAATCCCCCAAGAGCTCAACATCTCGGGTACAGTTTAATAGTATCGAGTAAATACCACAGCATCGGTGGTCCAGCCGTAGAAAGGCAAACCCAAGCCTCACAAATGGTGCCGCGGAACTGCCGCAAACCCTAAGGTTCAAAGGCTTTCACACGGTCATTATGTCGAGTTAGGGTTTCATTCTTCTAGAGGGTCCATAGAATCGCTTGCATGTCTTTCCGAATACTTTAAACTTGGAAAATGGGTTCCTGACATTCGATCGTCTCAATCGACTCTCAACGAATCTGCGTGAAGTCGCCTCTAGCTGGAATCAATCTATCTGATGGCCTCGCATCGGGGTAAGCGAACGAACCACATGTCCTAGTCATTCATCCTCGGTGACTAGCGACTCACTATCATATCTCTAAGAATATGCTCATGCTGCAGTAGCTCAAATCATCTGGGCGATATCTCATCATTCGCAGCAACAACTGGCTCATTCGTCGGTATGCTAAGCAGCGCCTCAACCATCCTGGATAAGCGATAATATCAACGGTCATCATAACCTGGCTGGCCTCTATCAGTGGCTCAATCCTCTGGTACCAACCGGTACATCCGAAAAATCTCGCAACAGCGATCTGTCAAACGCCCAAAGTGCGGAAACACAATAAGAAGACGCCTCAATATGCAATCGTATGCCTCGGGAATCACGCCCTGGTCAACCCTCGTCCCCGACGAGCTCATGCTGACACAACTCGAGCCGTAGCTCACTCTGCCCGTGCAATCGCGGCAGCAAAACCATAACCAGTATCGATGAAGGTAGATCATAGGAAGGAATATAATACGGTGCAAGGAAATGTACAACCTAAGGTTTCTTAAGCGGAGTGGCGTGTTGTAAGTATGCCGCGGAACATACCCACGGTACGTCACTCTACTTTAGTCACCTATTCCATCAACCAAGGGTCATCCTACATGATGAAAGTTCGGGTCTAATACCCCCTCGACTAAGTCTAAGTTCCGTAAGGTCAAGCCTAAGTTCCGTATATAAATAACGCCCTAAGCTCCACATAGTCAAACTCAGACTCGAACCAAGGTCAACCTAGCGCTCTGATACCAACTTTGTCACGACCCGAAAGTGCACGTGACTGGCCCTTGAACCATATGAAGTCTATAGGACCCCATCTGATCCAAGTAAGCCAAAAGCCCAGAAATCTAAAACCATTTAAAGAGTAAATAAGGAAAACTAGTTTTGAAAAGTAAAGAAATCATGTTTCGAAAATCAAAGTTTTTAAATAACTAAGCCGAATGTGTATTTTTAAACTGTGTAACCTTTCCTGAAAATTTCGGCAGAGTTTCCTTTGTAAAAACTGGCCCCGAACGGGGTACAACAAGAATAATATATATGAACTGATAAAAGGCATCCCCAAGCGGGAGCTAGCTCTTCGTCAATCGACGGTCACAACCACGCAAGCAATAATAATATACAACGCCAAAGGGCGAGGATCAAAACCCAAAAAGAAACTCAAAACAGTCAGAAAACCGTAATACTACTAGCGCGACTCTAAGGTCGAAATAATACAACACTGTTTTCTAAGTCTGAAACAATATACAAGTTTTGGTTGATGGAAATTCTAGATACAATAAATAATACATGAACAATGGCGGTTCTGATACAAAAGAACCCACCTAACCAAGCAAGTCACCCATAAGGAAGCAGTGTGCCCGAAATGCCGCTATGGAATCTGTACGGCAAAACCTGCAAGGACTGTGGCACAACGGGGGTGAGTTGCCAACTCGTGAATAGAAAAATATCTACAAGCAGAGATCGAATGCACGACCCATCCTAGGTCAATACGATCAGATATAAATAAACCTCAATATGAATAAAGCTGAAGCATGCTAAACTGGCAATGTAATCTCTATACATGAGTGTAGTGCCAAGTGCTCGTACTAGTGCCTCAGGTAATAGCATGTCATGAATATGAGGTATGATCAAAGTAATCAAATCTGCACACACGTGGATCCCGTCCACTCGTCACCCACTGACAATAACCACCATGCATGTAAATATCATAAATCATGTGCATGGGAATAATATGAGGATATAAACCATCTGTGTCCCTCGCGACACGTCAAAATCATGGAACCGGAGTGCCCAGCATCGACACTCGAAAACATCATGAAAACTATGCCCAGCATCGGCACGTAAATCCTCATATATCGGGCTCCGTCAGTCCGGATTGGCCCGCGGGCTCTGTCTGCGGTATCGGCCCTCGGCCCCGGCAGTATGCCCATATCCATCTATCGACACTGGTCAGTATCCTCCGGATAACCGCCAGGTCCAACTAATCACCGGTAGGTACTCGCCCGCCTCCAGGCTCAATCGGCAAAGCTCATCGATCATCTTGCCGAGGGGAACTGTAAGTGCACGGCGGCGCCCCGGCCGTCAATCCGACGCCGGAATGCGGAAGCGGTGAATAACTTAAAATTTGCGGACTTAGCAAACCGGCACCACCGCGCACTATCACCCGGATCGTTACCATTAACAAGTCTAAGCAAACTAGAAGATGGGAAAGAGATATACCGACGATCCAAGTCCTCCGGTCTTCATCTCCAATCCGATCTCCTCGCGGGATCTCCGTCCGTCTCCTCCTCGTCGCCGGAAGTGCACCACGTTGCCTACATCGTTTACGGGCTCCCACCTCAATGCCGAGGCAACTCGGGCACGAAGCCGGCTACTCGACGTGCCCAAGATTCGCTGTAGAATGTGTAGTAGAACTTGTGTCTCTTTTTGGGGTAGTGGAGGTTGCCATTGGTGAAGGAAAAGAGAGCTTGGAGAGAGGTGAGAAAAAAATGGAGCATACTCAAGAAGGAATGTATCATATTTTTCTCCACACATCAAAATCAAAAAAGAATCCCATTCCCCCTCTTTGAAAAATGGCCGGCCCACACCCCCTTTGTGTGATTGGAGAGAGAAAGAGAGAGCAAGGTCAAGGGGTGGGTGGAAGCAATGATGCAAGAGGGCATCAAGAAAGAATATGATCACAAGCAAAAACCACACACAACCACAACCATCATCAACAACCATGATGCTAACAAAGTCAAGCCATCATGAAGTATGAAGTCAAGCAAGTCAAAGGAGGGTGCTATCATGATACAACAAAATGCAAAGACCCCCTTCCACAAATGCCTATTTGCAACAATGCAAATAAGCCCTCCTCCACCAATCTTCGGCCAATGAA
The DNA here is from genome assembly GCA_030015575.1 of Agapanthus africanus. Taxonomy (NCBI): domain Eukaryota; kingdom Viridiplantae; phylum Streptophyta; class Magnoliopsida; order Asparagales; family Amaryllidaceae; genus Agapanthus; species Agapanthus africanus. The sequence continues at coordinate 360,738,306 of CM057346.1, forward strand.
CGGAACAATGGAAATCGGCCGAAACGGAAAGCAAACTGGCAACTCCAAAAACTGGTCCCGTAATAAATTACAGGAAAACCCCGATACTGTGCATACACACCCGCATTTGTATTCCGACCGAAATACAAATGCAATGAGACAAAATCTCCACTGTACTATACTAGAATCCGGCTTATACCAAAACCGGCTAGTAATATCTGTTCAATCCTGATCCGTGCAATACCGCACGTATCTGATCGAACCCTGCCATATAACCATACGGCCTATAGTACAAACTGTCCGATCCTGATCCGTGCAATACCGCACGTATCTGATCGGACCTTACCATATCTCCATACGGCCTCTACAACCTTTCGCCCGAAAGCTGAGTAACTGAATGTGGGGGACTCTAAAGACTCGTCAACACCATGGTTGTGGATTTAACCACTAGCACGTCAGAGGTATAAGCCAATACGTAACGGGCCACCAGGTACTGACTAAAAAGGATGTCTGTGAGCGAACTCAGCCTGACAACCCTACTGAGCCTGTCAGTGACAATATCCGTGCAGTCCGGTCCGTTCGTCTATGAGCATCGCATGGCGGGCCTAGGGGGTTGGTAAAAGTCAGACCCCCAAAAGCGGTACAAGTCGTGTCGGAGTGTAGCCCAGAACACCCTGAGATACTACTGGAATACCTACCAGTAAATCTCCTTGCCTCGGCCGAGGGCTTTGTGTAATGGCTCTCCTAGACACAGCACGACCTCACCCCCAATACCGGGAGAGACGAACCCCTGAAGATACGCTCACTGCCTCCATGTGGCTCGGGACTGCACCCAACTAAAACCTGTTTGCACGACTCCTTTGAGCCGTGGTAGGGTAGTAATCAAAGTACAGTGGGAACTCACACGAGACAAATGACGATCCCCAGGTCGATGAACTAACCTGCACACATGTCACCAGGGAACTGCCATCTGACGTCTGGTATATGACCAACTAGCATGTTCCCGGCGAGTCCTGTCCGGTGTACTCATAACTCAATGAGCACCTGTATACATCTTAGGTGATCCAACTGACACCAGTGGCTTGTGAGACCGGCCACCGCCCCTCGTCGGGGTCTCGACTGTATACACTAGTCTACTAATGGAGTATCGATGCCCGGTCTCGAAACTCCCACGACTAGGGACCTTTTAAGGATAAGCTTATAGACCCCAGCTCCCACTTATATGATCGCCCTCATACTGCTGGTGGTCAAGCAAGAATCCTAGGGGCTCTATCAACGTGTAATAGCGACGTGTCAGGTCACCTAAAGCAGTACACGATGATAAAGGTAAACCAGATAGCATACTATCATCTCGAGTAAGACTGTCCTACAGGGATAGGTCCTCCCTCAATGATTACAATCACGTACCTATGACCTAATAATTGACTCTGAGGGCACTATCTCCAACAATCTCCCACTTGCACTCAAGGCTAATTATTGCGATGTCGCATACTCACAGCCCGTGTGATACCGAACATCCAACTCCTCTACTAGTCAGTCTCACAAAGCTCGTTTACGAAACTATTGTGTTCGAGGAATAGCCTCAGTGAGTGGATCCGCATAGTTGTTTCTTCCTTTGTCTCTCTATATCTCAAGTTCGCGGAGAAACCCATCTCCCGAAATGAGCAATACCTGTCTTAGAATGTGCCTGGATGTCTGATGGGACATAGCTCATAAATGAACTCCAAATCCAAACTTCTTAGACTGTATCGTCAACTGAACTTAATCAGTATCCTGCGCTATGCCTCCCTCAGTATTGCCCTGGACCACCTGTCCAAAATACTGCCCCTCATCAGAAGGAAAACTGTAACTCTGACAACCTCCTTGTCGTCCATGTCACCTTGGAAGCCTGGAATGATAACTGTCTCCCACATGAGGCTGTCGTTATCATCTCCCTAGAACATCCACTTATGTTCTAAAACTGCTTCCGACTGTTTTTCCAGGATTGGATTAATGTCAACTTATTGCATCTAGTGCAAGAACAACATCTGGTGGTACTTGACATCTCATGATTGACTCAATTGCCTAAGCAAGTGCTCTGCCAATCATGCACGTCCCTCTCCCCTTTAGTCTGTAAGACACCTTTAGAGAGAGTGACTCCATTACCTGCAGGTACACTACCGTGCCAGGAGTCGTCCATCCTAAATACTCTTAGAATGCTGTCAAGTACCCTGATTGGGAAACCACCCAAATCTAGATCTAAGACCATAGATCTAGTAACCAGTATGTCTGATATAAAATCCATTTCCTTTGTGGAGAAACAACTGTGTGACGACCAAAGTATAACCGATCGTAGTGTAGGAGTTTCTTTTCCTACTCTGTGTATATCATCCAAATACCAGGATATCACACCCTACTACCTTCTCAACTGATCCATCCCCTATTCTGATGAAGTCAAACCCATGACTGTCACGTCAGAAATAGATGATCTATCTCCGCTACATCTGCTCTAGTCTATAAATAGACATAAGCAACCTGTCCACAAATGCTTCCGCTGCTCCCACTGACTACGACAACCCTCTGGCAGAGTCATATAGACGTATACTTCTAAAACTGGTTTAGAACGACGCTATACTCATCCTCCCGCCGGGTCTCGTAACCTGGAACAACAGCAATGGCAATTGTGGGTAAACAAGAACTTCCCTGTCACCGTCCTTGAGGCTACCGTAGTACCTCTCGGGTGCCTGAAGTTACCCACCTTATCTGCGGAGTGGCCAATGGAATGTCAATCAAGATTGAATCTTTAGGTTCCTTGTCAAATCTTCAGTAATCGTTTGTGGTTCTGGAATCACTTCCAGTTCTACCATACTCCCACTACTGTTTTCTGAAAAAATCCGTTTTTAATAAAACTGTGGCGAGTCTAGAACAATATCGCTATTGTTCATCCAGATGGTAGAAAGTCAACCCTCGTCATAGCCTGGGTCAACCCACAAACAGCCATTACAGAAACGTGCCTTGAGTTGTCCAGTGTCTGGTTTTAATCATAAACCGGACAACTCCCCGTACCTTAACATCGTTAAGATATGAACTGTTCTATATCCAATATAGAAACAGAGGCACTGATTTAATTGAACCAGATTCAAATCATGCAGCTGTCCCCAGCGCATGTTAACTAAATGGAAGGAGGCCAATCAGCGTTACTCAACTTAGGAATGCTTCCAATCATGAGTAACCCGAAAGAGAAGCAAGATCTCTTTATCATTACTATTAACTGAATACCATACACAAGTATCTACATCTTCGATCTCTTTGAAGAATCCCGATACTTGCTATACCTGGTTCTCTACTCTATTCAAATACCTATAACTTCTCCAAATTCGGACCCTGTGTTTCCGCGAAACACTTGTCTAAAAACTAGAGAAGTCATAAGTAAACCGAATATAGTACGAGGACCAACCCCTCTGTCCTGATGGACCCTGGACAACATACAATACTCTGTATAAGTCCCTTGAGTCTGATAACTCATTCACTGTGTGTCGTAGGTTGGAAACTGTACTTATGGTTAAGAAGAATTACACCGCTGTTTAATGCTCCTTACCTAACCATCCACTGATATAGGTAAATGTCATCGACATAATATCAAAAGGTATATCTCACTCTATAAAAATAGACGTACAGATATATCAATTTGAAATTGGTGCACAGCAACGGATATTCAAAACCAAATATTTGCCGACCGGCAAACAGCCCAGGTGATTTCCTCAAATATCACCGATTACAACGAATCCCGATATAATGAGGATAATCACCCAATTCCCAATAACCTACTCCCACTCATCATCTGTAAAACCATACAGATGTGAGAATCATACCTGGTAAATACATACCCTGGAGCAAGTGTCTAATCGGGAAATCAGTTTTCTTTTAACATTACACAGTGAAACTGAAACATTGAAATGTTCCGATGGGGTATTCTGGTATTCCTAGTAATGCCTCTTCCAGATTCATGACTGTAACCGTATAGTTCTTTGCCACCTCTCCAAATCCCTTCATATGTCTTTAGTCTTTACCTTCTGCACACCCTTTTAGGCCAAATGGTTTTCTTCCTTCCCTACCGTTCGGCACCAGCCTATGGTTTGGAAGAAGACTATCCAATAAGCATAATGGGTGTACTGTCCCAATCCTAGGAACACTCGCAATGAGAGAGGGTGAAGATAAAAGACAACCGAATAAACCTTATTCCTATTTCTCCTGAACCAGAATCCATCCCCGAACTGGAATAAATTCCTTTCGAGTTCGTATATAACCATACGATGGAGTATCCAATAAACTGTGGATCTTCGTAGTGATACGGAGTGTTCTGGAGAAATACAAAGGTGATTTGGGAGTGGTAATGAAATACCTGGTTTGGTCGTGAATATCTGTTGCAATTTACTTTGCCCTCTTACTAGTCCCTTGCTTTGTCTTAACTTAATACCTTCTGCACACCATCGTTATGCTAATTGGTTTTCTTCATTCCCCACCGGTCGGCACCAGCCTAAGGTTTGGAAGAAGACAATCCAATTTGCGTAATAGGTGTACTACCCCTAAACCAAGGAGCACTCGTAACCTGAGAGAGGGTAAAAGGAAAAGTCAACTGAATAATCCTATCCGTTTTCTCCAGAACCTGAAACCATCCTCGAATAAATCTTTTCGAGTTCGTATCTAACCATACGATGGTTTTGTCCAATGGAAGTGGACGTTCGTAGTAATACAGGGTGTCCTGGAGAAAAGGGTAAAAGTAGGAGTGGCAATGAGGTTTGCAACTCTGACAATCCAAAAGCCGGTGTTAAGAAGGTTCGGTCAACTTGGTCACTGAGTCATAGTCTTAGGGTCGGGTCAATGGTCGCTGCCAAAGAGAGAGAGAAAAGAAACACTCAGCGTGCACTCTAACCTAGATCAGAATGGTCACCAATTTATCTAATCTGGAATCCTCCCACTGTACCTCAAATTCTCCTCCAAACCTGAAAGAAGAATTAGTCGGGGTCACCCGAGGAGTAAACTAACTCATCAGTGAGAATCGGGATCCAACTATCATTGCATGATAACGTGACGGAATCCGCTCACGCTATCACACTCCAGAAGGTATGCGCATATCTGGCAAGTTTCAGTTCTTTTGAAACTCCCGATGTGATTTCTGCCCCATGCTCTTATGACCTTGACTTTGGCCAACATATCATAAGTCACATGTCAAGTTCTGCCCGTCATTCTCCAGGTTAATTTGAATCCACCCGTACATACCCTTGACTTTGGCCAAAATGGCAGCACGACTGTCCCAAAACAACGCATCTATCTATGCTGCATATGAATAACCAACAGCTACCAAACACTGTGCCTTGACTTTGGCCAACATACACAGCTTGAATACTATTGACTACCCATATGAAACGACGGAGGGCTACGAATGGTTTCTGGCGAAAACCTTTAACGTAATGAACTTGATATCGTCGAAGGAACGGATAGCTTTTTAAAAATATAGTGACGAAAACCGTTGCTAAAGAGGTCACTCCCGGTGAAGGGATCTCGGCTCTTTCCCCGTAGAATGGGGTGCAGGATATTCCAAATGAATACCACGATGCAAAGCAAAAGTAATCGGCTATAGTGAAGTTAATGCCCTGACGCAAACTTCTGTCCAAGGGGTCACTCCCGGTGAAGGGATCTCGGCCCTTGCCTCGTCGACTGAGGAGCAGGATATTCCAACTGAATATCACGATGCAAAACAAAAGTGAACGTCCTTGCAATAACAGCTTTTTGAAAAATGTTCCAACAACATCAGATTAGGTTTGTTTTTAACTTGCATTGATCCGAATCAATGCAGTCCCATCAATTGATCACACCAAAAAGAACGAAAATATACTGATGTACGTATATGCCATCCGCATTCGCCACTGGGTCCCGTCATTACCCGTTAGGTTAGCTAACTAACGACAGAGCGGGGACTGGACTAGCGCGGATGTAAAACATATACAACATCTACTAATATATATACCAATATATTATATTCGCTCAAGGCGTGAATAAAAATGCAACATCACAGAGAATGAACAGCATCACAGAAACAATACAGATATCTGGGATCCCCGGGTTTCACAGAGCCGCTGAAACCCGACGTTCCCCTGGTCGCGTGGATAGCCTGTGCAATGAAATCCTAGACCCCTACGGGCGCGGCAAGTTACCCGCCAAAACCTGAAGCGAGGCAGCCCCCTTCAGCAACGTGAATGGACCACCCAGCACTTCACGGAATCCGGTAACTTGGGCACCCCTCCTGGGTCAAACCTGTACCCCCTACGAGTGCGGCGAATAGCCCGCCAATCCAAGAGTGAAGCCCCCTCCGTCCCAATGCCATGAGATGCGGGCTTGCTGCCCTCTAGAACCCGGCTATCCGTGCACCCCTCCGCGGGGTATCCTAGTACAGAAAGTAAAATATACATACACCGGGTACATCGACCGCAACCAGGTCGTGCCCCAAAATAATAATACAATCAGGCAGTGACGGCAGTCCACATGTCGGACGCTCGCCCCGCAATATCAAATGTACATAATACAACAAAACAGTACTAGTATTGCATCCAGGCTATCCCCACCGACCGATCCGCAACATCACAGCAAATACATAGAACATCAACGTGAAAGTCACGTTCGCAAATCCGTCTAACCGGGCTATAGCAGTTAGACCGGATTTACCGATCGAGTGACATTCACGGTCGCAGATATAATGTAAATACTGTGAAAAATGTGTTTAAAATATCCGACCGATCAAATTATAACAAGTGGGCCCCAAAACAATACTGTAGCAGTTAAGGAAATTATGGGCCCAATTTTAATATTCCAGAAACCCAATTTTAACCCCAGAAGCCCACTGTAAAAACCCAACCCACTGATTCCTGTAGACTGCGGCGGAAGCGCGGCCAAAAGTGGGTTTTGGCCGCCCTTCCGCGGTCAATTGATAGGATCAGTGCGTCGAATTTGAACAGTGTTCTTAGAATTTCTAGTACATCAATATTTTACAACCTGAAAAATTTTTGGAGACTGAAAAATTTTGACAGAAAACTGATGTGAGTGATATTGGGTTTTCGGAACTTTTGATCAATCGGAGATGGAAACACATTACACAAAGCTAGACTAAGTTAATGGGGAGGCTCTGATACCAATGTAAGTGCACGGCGGCGCCCCGGCCGTCAATCCGACGCCGGAATGCGGAAGCGGTGAATAACTTAAAATTTGCAGACTTAGCAAACCGGCACCACCGCGCACTATCACCCGGATCGTTACCATTAACAAGTCTAAGCAAACTAGAAGATGGGAAAGAGATATACCGACGATCCAAGTCCTCCGGTCTTCATCTCCAATCCGATCTCCTCGCGGGATCTCCGTCCGTCTCCTCCTCGTCGCCGGAAGTGCACCACGTTGCCTACATCGTTTACGGGCTCCCACCTCAATGCCGAGGCAACTCGGGCACGAAGCCAGATACTCGACGTGCCCAAGATTCGCTGTAGAATGTGTAGTAGAACTTGTGTCTCTTTTTGGGGTAGTGGAGGTTGCCATTGGTGAAGGAAAAGAGAGCTTGGAGAGAGGTGAGAAAAAAATGGAGCATACTCAAGAAGGAATGTATCATATTTTTCTCCACACATCAAAATCAAAAAAGAATCCCATTCCCCCTCTTTGAAAAATGGCCGGCCCACACCCCCTTTGTGTGATTGGAGAGAGAAAGAGAGAGCAAGGTCAAGGGGTGGGTGGAAGCAATGATGCAAGAGGGCATCAAGAAAGAATATGATCACAAGCAAAAACCACACACAACCACAACCATCATCAACAACCATGATGCTAACAAAGTCAAGCCATCATGAAGTATGAAGTCAAGCAAGTCAAAGGAGGGTGCTATCATGATACAACAAAATGCAAAGACCCCCTTCCACAAATGCCTATTTGCAACAATGCAAATAAGCCCTCCTCCACCAATCTTCGGCCAATGAACGGAACAATAGAAATCGGCCGAAACGGAAAGCAAACTGGCAACTCCAAAAACTGGTCCCGTAATAAATTACAGGAAAACCCCGATACTGTGCATACACACCCGCATTTGTATTCCGACCGAAATACAAATGCAATGAGACAAAATCTCCACTGTACTATACTAGAATCCGGCTTATACCAAAACCGGCTAGTAATATCTGTTCAATCCTGATCCGTGCAATACCGCACGTATCTGATCGAACCCTGCCATATAACCATACGGCCTATAGTACAAACTGTCCGATCCTGATCCGTGCAATACCGCACGTATCTGATCGGACCTTGCCATATCTCCATACGGCCTCTACAACCTTTCGCCCGAAAGCTGAGTAACTGAATGTGGGGGACTCTAAAGACTCGTCAACACCATGGTTGTGGATTTAACCACTAGCACGTCAGAGGTATAAGCCAATACGTAACGGGCCACCAGGTACTGACTAAAAAGGATGTCTGTGAGCGAACTCAGCCTGACAACCCTACTGAGCCTGTCAGTGACAATATCCGTGCAGTCCGGTCCGTTCGTCTATGAGCATCGCATGGCGGGCCTAGGGGGTTGGTAAAAGTCAGACCCCCAAAAGCGGTACAAGTCGTGTCGGAGTGTAGCCCAGAACACCCTGAGATACTACTGGAATACCTACCAGTAAATCTCCTTGCCTCGGCCGAGGGCTTTGTGTAATGGCTCTCCTAGACACAGCACGACCTCACCCCCAATACCGGGAGAGACGAACCCCTGAAGATACGCTCACTGCCTCCATGTGGCTCGGGACTGCACCCAACTAAAACCTGTTTGCACGACTCCTTTGAGCCGTGGTAGGGTAGTAATCAAAGTACAGTGGGAACTCACACGAGACAAATGACGATCCCCAGGTCGATGAACTAACCTGCACACATGTCACCAGGGAACTGCCATCTGACGTCTGGTATATGACCAACTAGCATGTTCCCGGCGAGTCCTGTCCGGTGTACTCATAACTCAATGAGCACCTGTATACATCTTAGGTGATCCAACTGACACCAGTGGCTTGTGAGACCGGCCACCGCCCCTCGTCGGGGTCTCGACTGTATACACTAGTCTACTAATGGAGTATCGATGCCCGGTCTCGAAACTCCCACGACTAGGGACCTTTTAAGGATAAGCTTATAGACCCCAGCTCCCACTTATATGATCGCCCTCATACTGCTGGTGGTCAAGCAAGAATCCTAGGGGCTCTATCAACGTGTAATAGCGACGTGTCAGGTCACCTAAAGCAGTACACGATGATAAAGGTAAACCAGATAGCATACTATCATCTCGAGTAAGACTGTCCTACCGGGATAGGTCCTCCCTCAATGATTACAATCACGTACCTGTGACCTAATAATTGACTCTGAGGGCACTATCTCCAACAGGAACCATACCGGGTCCACCATGTACCCGCAATCGGCTCGTCCACTCCTCGATTCGGGTTTCACATGTCGCTCTCAGCACCGAGAAAACACATGGTGGACGCACTGAAATATCATATCAAGGGTAACCGGGTTTTTAAAGCAATGACATATTCTCTTTGAAACACCCTCGGTTCCCAAATCCAGAAATATCATAGAAACAACATATCTCAATGCGTATAATCAAAGAGCATGAAGTATGCGACATGTAAAGGAAATGTAAGCATATCATCGTGTCATGCAAGGATCATATACTGAATGCAATAGTACTACAGTGTAGTGACATGGCAATTATCGATGATAAGTGTGTGAGCCGGCAACAAGTGTACGTGGAACATATGCATCATCGATAATGGTGCTGGTGTCCTAGCAGCATGACTGAAATGTATCAACAATATAAGCGATGCAATGCAAACAGCATGAATGTGCGGAATCGAGTAATCAACGCAACAGTAGAGAACCTGCCTCAATAATTATATCATGCAACCTTGCCTTTTGAAATGAGACGAATCAGGGCTTTTGGTAAAACAAGGGCTACGGTGTTTTAAGAAAAGATACATCATTTGAAAATACCCGTATAAACCCTTCTGCATATCTTTAAAATATCCCCGATTCGCTTGTTTTGAAATAGGTATGACTCGGGTCTAGCCTAACGCCTACTATGCGAACTACGAACCCGACAATCAAGCCAATAGAGAGGGGTATGGAAACCACCTAAATCTGAGTCGATATCACAATATCTCATCACATGACAGGCATCACTACCATCATATCACATCTCCAATACGAACTCTGTCATGTCGCCAAATCTCACGGTCTTAATCGCATTTCATCGACTCATCTCAATCCCACGTATCATCCTCAAAACCCGTATATAAACACATAGTCCCATACCCATGTGTAGATATACACACCATCATATGCGCACAGATATCTGAAAGGATGTAAGCAAGTATGTGTGTATGTGTGAGTGTGGGTGCAACCACTACTCTAGGGTTTCGTACTACTCAACCAATACATCCTTATCACCAATAATCCATTATTACCATCAATAACCCTAAACAACACATAATAAATATATGTGTGTATACGTATTCGTATACATCACCACGGACTGCGGGGGTGCTATACGCCATCCACCCGACTTCTCCCCGTAGATATAATCTACTCACCTTGCTTCTCATGTGTCGGTGTCGATGTCGCCATCTTCATCTTCTTTGCCTCACATCTCGTAGGGTACCTACAAGTATATCACAACGCTAAAGCACATGAAAATCACATCGGAAACCAAAACGGCACACGCTACGCCTATAGGTAAAAACCCATAACCTCGCATGCAAACACGATCAATATCCACCTGTCGTTGACGTCAAAACGCCACCCGACAGGAACGAAACACCAAATACCAAAATCCATGCTAAAACAAGTCTCAAATCATGCACCAACATAGGAAAATCATCCCAGATTTCACCCTAGATGGAATCAGTCAAAACTAGACATACCCAGGGTCAAGAATAGAGGAAATGGGGGCATGCACGCAAAACGAGGCAGATCCACCCTGCTCTGGCCGCAATTTGCGGCCAGAAGGAATTAATTGGCGGCCGTACTATGGAGTTAGGGGCTAGGGTTTGGTCTGGTGGTTCTATAGTGCCTGCATATCTCACTGCCAACTCAGTTTTATTTTTGGGGTCTCGGGGTGATAGCAGATTACACAAAACAGTCCAAGATTTCCAGTTTTTCCGATATCGGTTCCATAATTCCGTATTTTGGTTTCAATTCCAGGTTTGGGTCCAATTTTGCATTACACCAGGGGTTCTAAGGTCACAATAAGCCTCAATCTCAACTTGATTTCAGTTTTACCCTAAACCCTCACTTGAATTCTCTAAAATCCACAAAACGACACAATATCGATATGAAACTAGTATGGATGCAATAGAAATGAGATACTACTCTAATAGGTGCAGAAATTACCTCCTTTGGCAACTCAAGAAAATTCTTGAGTTGCTCAAAGTCCTCCAAATCCAATCTTGCTAGGTTCAATGTGTAGCTAGTGAGCCCGGGGACATTTTTTGTGAAGTGGGAATGGGGTTTTGGGTTTGTTTTCATGGTGAATCTAGGGTTTCATGAAGAGGGAGAGTGAGGGAGAAGAGAGAGCAGCTGCAACAAGGGAAAGAGAGGAGAGAGAATGAGAAGGGGAAAATGATGAGGGATGGTTCAAAAAAGTGGGGGTTTGACTTGGTCTCTCTCTCACTCATTACCTACCCTTTTTCCTTTTCTTTTATTTTCCTTTATGTTTTCCTTCTCACTCCAATAGTGAATCCAAATGAACTATGGCTACAAAAATGTAACACAAGTGTAACAAGTGTGGAAAATGATATGTGCGCATTTTTGCACAAAAATGCTAAAAATCCAATTAGCGATCTTTAATCGCAATTAACACTAAATTAGCATATAACTAGTCTTAAAAACTTTTAAATGGTATAATTCCATAAAATACCCTATTTTAGAATTTTCCAAAATTTTCCAAAATTTTTCCCCATTTATTTGTATTTAATTCCATCCGAATATTAAAATATTCATTAAAATAATATTAAATTATAAAAATTCCCGAAAATAATATTTTATTATTTTGGAAGTGTTACACCAGACCATGAGCAAGAGACAAGTAGATATCTTGCGCTGCTAGCATTGGATGCACCGACTCCTTCTCGACCTTGAAGGAGGAACTACCTACGACGGTATTTATGATTTGTGATTTTGTGATTCGATTATCACGTATCCATCATCTTGGATTTTGGTATTTTGGGCGTTCTATTGCATGATTTAGTTTTAATGACTGAGTTTCATGATATTGTTTCATGCACCCACTGGATATTTATATTTTGCGCATAAGTTATTAAATTTGAGCTATTGATTGTGATTTCACGCCTATCTTATGCAGTGATTTGATTTACACTTCCAGCATAGTTTTATGCACCTTTAGTGTTTTGATATACAATTTTGGTGCACGCCAGATGCACTAAATCGGGATTCTTCGTGCATGTCACATGCACCTGATTTTGCTGTCAGGCACACACGTTGCCTATGACAGATGTTTCGTCCACACCAGTTGCACCTAGATGTTGTTTTGTACACCTGTATGACACATATATGGATTTTGATTCCGTGCGCACCAGACGCACCGGATATTCTTATATACATTTTTGGGGATTGATTTCTTATAGAGCAGTACATTTTTATGATATTTGCTACGTATTAATGTTTTCGGAACCCCGACAATTTGGATTTTACTGAAATGTTTTGGTATTTGGGGGTTTAAATTTAAATTCGGGGACCGAATTTATTTAAGGGGGGTAGATTATAACATTTCAAAAAGATAAAATATTAATTTTTGTAATTTTTATAATTTAATATTATTTATTGAATATTTTAATATTTCGGTATTATTAAATACAAATAAATGGGAAAAATTATGGAAAATTATAAAATAGGGTATTTTATAGAATTATGCCATTTTTAAGTCTTTATGATTAGTTATATGCTAAATTATTGTTAATCGCGATTAAAAATAGCTAATCGGTTTTTAAGCATTTTTGTGCAAAACATGCACATATCACTTTTTCACACTTGTATATTTTCTTGCCATGGTTCACTTTGGGTTTACTATTCTTGGAAGAAGGATTTTGAGAGAATAAGAAAAAGAAAAGGAAAAGAAAAGGGGAAAAGAATAAAGAATGAGGTTTGGTGAGAAAGAGAGGTATGGGCTCCTTTGACCAAACACTTAGCCATTTTTCCTTCGCTCATTTCCTTCCCTCTCCCTCCATTGATGCTGCTGCTCCTGCACCTCACCTTCCTCCCCTCTTCAAGCCCTCTAAGCACCTCTAAAACAACTCCAAAACCCCACTCTCATTTCATTAAAAGTGTGCACAAGCTCAAGATCTACATATTGGACCAAGAAAGTAAGGATTTTGGCCACTAGGGGCAACTCAAGAAAATTCTTGAGTTGCCAAATGAGGTATTTTCTAGATCATTAACTTAGTTTTAGCATTCCTTTACCCCCATGTTATGATTGAACCGATATTGTGTGATTTTGGTGATTTGAGGAAAAACCTAGTTAGGGTTGTGAAGAATTTTGTGTTGTATTGTGAAACTAAGCTCAGTAGAGGTTATACTATCATCCTAGTGCATGAATTGAGACCCTAACCTGAGAGTTGAAACCCGAAATACGGATTTAGAAACCGATATCGGAGAAATTGTGGAATATGTGAAGGGTATATTGAATCTGCTATCACCCGAGACATCCTAAATTAAAATTGATTGGACAGTGACATGTGCAGGCACCCAGGAAGCTACCACCAAGACCCCAACCCCTAACTCATCAACCCAGCCACAGATTTATTCCAATTGGCCGCAATTTGCGGCCATACCTACACCAAACTTTCTCGTTTTGGTTCTGTAGCCCCTACATGCATAGATTAGACCCCTGGTATATATAGATTTGTCTAATTTGACCTAGGGTGAAATCTGGAACATATTTCCTTAGTTGCTGTTTTGGATTCGTGTTTCCGTATTCCGTATTCTTAATTCTGAATTTGTGTCTTGTGTTTTACCTCGACTATTTGGCGTTTATACGACGATATAGAGGATTTATTGATGGTTTTGATGGCGTGCCCGTGGGTTCTAACCTATAGGTCCCTTATCGTATCGTTTTGGGGTTTCGTGTGCCGTGTTAGCTTTGATTTGGTTTTAATACGCATATACGATACTTTGATGTGTAGGTACCCCATGAAGACTTCGGGACGACAAGCAAGCGCGTGGCGACGTCCACAAATGAAGACGCAAGGTGAGTAGATTATGTTGGAGATAGTGCCCTCAGAGTCAATTATTGGATCACAGGCACGTGATTGCGATGATTGAGGGAGGACCTATCCCGGTAGAACAGTCTTACTCGAGATGATAGTATGCTATCTGGTTTATCTTTATCATCGTGTACTGCTTTAGGTGACCTGACATGTCGCTATTACACGTTGATAGAGCCCCTAGGATTCTTGCTTGACTACCAGCAGTATGATGGCGATCATATACGTGGGAGCTGGTGGTCTATAAGCACATCCTTAAAAGGTCCCTAGTCGTAGGAGTTTCGAGACAGGGTATCGATACTCCATTAGTAGACTAGTGTATACAGTCGAGACCCCGACGAGGGGCGGTGGCCGGTCTCACAAGCCACTGGTGTCAGTTGGTTCACCTAAGATGTATACAGGTGCTCATTGGGTTATGAGTACACCGGACAGGACTTGCCGGGAACCTGCTAGTTGGTCTTATACCAGACGTCAGATAGCAGTTCCCTGGTGACATGTGTACAGGTTAGTTCATCGACCTGAGGATCGTCATTTGTCTCGTGTGAGTTCCCACTGTGCTTTGATTACTACCCTACCACGGCTCAAAGGAGTCGTGCAAACAGGTTTTAGTTGGGTACAGTCCCGAGCCACATGGAGGCAGTGAGCGGATCTTCAGGGGTTCGTCTCTCCCGGTATTGGGGGTGAGGTCGCGCTGTGTCTAGGAGAGCCATTACGCAAAGCCCTCGGCCGAGGCAGGAGATTTACTGGTAGGTATTCCAGTAGTATCTCAGGGCGTTCTGGGCTACACTCCGACACGACTTGTACCGCTTTTGGGGGTCTGACTTTCACCAACCCCCTAGGCCCGCCATGCGATACTCATAGACGAACGGACCGGACTGTACGGATATTGTCACTGACAGGCTCAGTAGGGTGTCAGGATGAGTTCGCTCATCGACGTCCCTTTTGGTCAATAGCTGGTGGCCCGTCACGTATTGGCTTATACCTCTGACGTGCCAGTGGTTAAATCCACAGCCATAGTATTGACGAGTCTTTAGAGTCCACCACACTTACAGTTACTCAAGCTTTCGGGCGAAACGCTGTAGAGGCCGTATGGAGATATGGCAGGGTCCGATCAGATACGTGCGGTATTGCACGGATCAGGATCGGACAGTTTTGTACTAGTGGCCGTATGGATATATATGGCAGGGTTCGATCAGATACGTGCGGTATTGCACGGATCAGGATCGAACGGTTTTTTACTAGCCGGCTTTGTTTTAAGCCGGTACTAGTTTAGTACAGTGTAGATTTTGTCTCATTGCATTTGTATCCGGTCGGAATACAGATGCGGGTGTGTATGCACAGTATCGGGGTTTTCCTGCAATTTATTACGGGACCAGTTTTCTGGAGTTGCCAGTTTGCATTCCATTCTGGCCGGTTTTCCTTTGTTCTTTCCCGGCCGGACTTTTCCGATGGAGGGGGTAATTTGCAGTTTTGCAAATTACTTTTGTGGAGGGGGTTTCTTGCAAAAGTATTGATTATGATAGCTTTCATTTCTTTTGCTCCATGCTTTTGAATTGAGAGATTTGAAAGGTTATGGAGTGAATAGGAGAATAAGCATGGTTGATGTTTTCTTGTCTAGGATGTGGTCACCATTCTTATGCTCCTACACTCACCTCCCTTCATGTTTGATATATTCATTCCTTCACATTATTCTTCTCACTTGATATGATAAGTTTTTCTTGAGAGGAAAAAGAAAAGAGAGATGAAGAAGGAGAGAGTTCTTCATTCTTGAGAGTTTCATCTTCTTGATCTCATTCATGCTAGAAAAATGCAAGCACCATTTTTCTTATCTCATTTCCTCCATCATCTCCAAATGGCAACCAACCCCAAGTGAGACACTACACATTCTACAGCATATCTTGAGCATGTCGAGTTGCCGGCTTCATGCTCGAGTTACCTCGGTATTGAGGCGGGAGCCCGTAAAAGACGTAAGCGTTGTGGTGCCCTTTCCGGCGAGGAGGCGATGATGTGGAGACAAGACTTTCCGCGGGAGATCGGGACGATGAAGAGAAGACCGGAGGACTCGGATCACTCGGTATACTTCTCACCCCATCTCTAGATAGCTAGTATAGGTTAATGGTTAACGATCCGGGTTTTCTTTGTCCGCGGTAGCGCCGGTTTCCGAGTACGGAAAAATTTTGATTCCGCAATTTGGCCTCGAGTAAGACGGCCGGGGCGCTGCCGTGGCGCAACATGGTATCAGAGCCACGCCATTAACCTTACCTAGCTTCGTTTGATGTGTTTGCGTTTCCGATCGACCGAAATTTCCAAAAACCGTATTTTTATTGCACATCAGTTTCTGTCGAAATTTTTTGAAGTCCAAAAATTTTTCAGGTGGTCTCAGAATGATGTGCAGGGAGTTCTAAGAATACTGCAAACCTTTGGTAAAGTGATCACTCCGTACGGCCGCGGAAGCGCGGCCATAACCCTATTTTGGCCGCCCTTCCGCCGCAGGATTGTGAGCTCGTACGATTAATTTTTTGCAGTGGGCTTATGGGCTTAAATTAGGGGTTTTGGAATATTAAAATTGGGCCCATGTTTTCTGTGAGTGCTACAGTTTTGATTGGGGGCCCACTTGTTAATTTTTGGTCAATCGGAAAATTTTAAACACATTTTTCACAGTATTTACATTATATCTGCGACCGTGAATGTCACTTGATCGGTAAATCCCGTCTGACTGCTATAGCCCGGTTAGACGGATTTGCGAACGTGACTTTCACGTTGATGTTCTATGTTTATGCTGTGATGTTGCGGATCGGTCGTGGGGGATAGCCTGGATGCAATACTAGTACAGTTTTTTTTTGTATTATGTACATTTGATATTGCGGGGCGAGCGTCCGACATGTGGACTGCCGTCACTGCCTGATTGTATTATTCTTTTGGGGCACGACCTGGTTGCGGTCGATGTACCCGGTGTATGTATATTTTACTTTCTGTACTAGGGTTACCCCGCGGAGGGGTGCACGGATAGCCGGGTTCTAGAAGGCAACAAGCCCGTATCTCATGGCATTGGGACGGAAGGGGCTTCACTCCAGGATTGGCTGGCTATTCGCCGCACTCGTAGGGGGTATAGGATTTCATTGCACAGGCTATCCACACGACCAGGGGAACGTCGGGTTTCAGCAGCGGCTCTGTGAAACCCGGGGCTTCCAGATATCTGTATTGTTCTGTGATGCTGTACATTTCTGTGATGTTGCATTTTTATTCATGCCTTGAGCGAAATACTATATATTGGTATATATATTAGTAGATGTTGTATATGTTTTTCATCCGTGCTAGTCCAGTCCCCGCTCTGTCGTTAGTAAGCTAACCTAACGGGTGATGACGGGACCCAGTGGCGAATGCGGATGGCATATACGTACGTCAGTATATTTTCGTTCTTTGTGGTGTGATCAATTGATGGGACTGCGTTGATTCGGATCAATGCAAGATAAACAAACCTAATCTGATGTTGTTGGAACACTTTTCAAAAAGCTGTTATTGCAAGGACGTTCACTTTTGTTTTGCATCGTGGTATTCATTTGGAATATCCTGCTCCTCAGTCGACGAGGCAAGGGCCGAGATCCCTTCACCGGGAGTGACCCCTTGGACAGAAGTTTGCGTCAGGGCATTAACTTCACTATAGCCGATTACTTTTGCTTTGCATCGTGGTATTCATTTGGAATATCCTGCACCCCATTCTACGGGGAAAGAGCCGAGATCCCTTCACCGGGAGTGACCTCTTTAGTAAAGGTTTTCGTCACTATATTTTATAAAAGGTTATCCAGTTCCTTCAACGATATCAAGTTCATTACGTTAAAGGTTTTTCACCAAAAACCAGTCGTAGCCCTCCGTCATTTCGGATTAGTATTGCATAGTATTCGCGCTACGTTTGTCGTTGCTATTCGCCGAGGCGTAGTGTGCGGTAGCTCTGTAATGCTTTCTGTCGCAAGGATATGTGGATTGGTTAGGACAGTCGTGCGACTTTGTTGATTATTCGTCAAGGGTCGTGCGGGTGGGTTTAACGCAATCAAGATAATGACGGGTTGAACTTGACTAGGACCTTTTGATTTGTTGATTATTCGTCAAGGTCACTTGGGTCCTAGGGGTAAAAATCACATCGGGAGTTTCAAAAGAACTGAAACTTGCCAGGCATGCACATACCTTCTGGAGTGTGGTGACTTGAGTGGATTCCGTCAAGTTATCATGCGATGATAGTTGGATCCCGATTTCCACTGATGAGTTGGTTTACTCCTCGGGTGATCCCGACTAATTCTTCTTTCAGGTTTGGAGGAGAATTTGAGGTACAGTGGGAGGATTCCTGATTAGACAAAGTGATAACCATTCTGATCTAGGTTAGAGTGCACGCTGAGTGTTTCTTTTCTCTCTCTCTTTGGCAGCGACCATTGACCCGACCCTGGACTATGACTCAGTGACCAAGTTGACCGAACCTTCTTAACACTGGCTTTTGGATTGTCAGAGTTGCAGACCTCATTGCCACTCCTACTTTTACCCTTTTCTCCAGGACACCCCGTATTATTACGAACGTCCACTTCCATTGGACAAAACCATCGTATGGTTAGATACGAACTCGAAGGACTTCGAGGATGGTTTCTGGTTCTGGAGAAAACGAATAGGATTATTCAGTTGTCTTTTCTTTTCACCTTCTCTCAGGTTGCGAGTACTCCTTGGTTTAGGAGTAGTACACCTATTACGCAAATTGGATAGTCTTCTTCCAAACCGTAGGCTGGAGCCGACCGGTAGGGAATGAAGAAAACCAGTTAGCCTAAACGGTGTACAGAAGGTATTAAGACTAAGACAAAGCAAGGGATTAGTAAGAGGGCAAAGTAAAATGCGACTGATATTCACGACCAAACCAAGTATTTCTTCGCCAATCCTAAATCACCTTTGTATTTCTCCAGGACACTCCGTATCACTACGAAGATCCACAGTTTATTGGATACTCCATCGTATGGTTATATACGAACTCGAAAGGAACTTGTTCCAGTTCGGGGATGGATTCTGGTTCAGGAGAAATAGGAATAAAGTACATTCAGGTGTCTTTTATCTTCACCTTCTCTCGCGATGCGAGTGCTCCTAGGATTAGGACAGTACACCCTTTATGCTTATTGGATAGTCTTCTTCCAAACCGTTGGCTGGTGCCGAACGGTAGGGAAGGAAGAAAACCATTTGGCTTAAAGGGGTGTGCAGAAGGTAATGACTAAAGACATATAAAGG
Organism: Agapanthus africanus; assembly: GCA_030015575.1. Taxonomy (NCBI): domain Eukaryota; kingdom Viridiplantae; phylum Streptophyta; class Magnoliopsida; order Asparagales; family Amaryllidaceae; genus Agapanthus; species Agapanthus africanus. Next base: position 360,757,856 of record CM057346.1, read on the forward strand.
GATTTGGAAAGGTGGCAAAGAATTATACGGTTACAGTTGTGAATCTGGATAATGGAAGAGGCATTACTAGGAATACCAGCATACCCCGACGAGACATTTCGATGTTTCATTTTCACTGTGTACTGTTAATAGAAAACTGATTTCCCGATTAGACACTTACTCCAGGGTATGTATTTGCCAGGTATGATTCTCACATCTGTATGGTTTTACAGATGATGAGTGGGAGTAAGTTATTGGGAATTGGGCGATCATCCTCATTATATCGGGATTCGTTGTAATCGGTGATATTTGAGGAGATCACCTGGGCTGTTTGCCGGTCGGCAAATATTTGGTTTTGAATATCCGCTGTTATGCACCAATTTCAAATTGATATATCTGTACGTCTATTTTCATAGAGTGAGATATACCTTTTGATATTATGTCGATGACATTTACCTATATCAGTGGATGGTTAGGTAAGGAGCATTAAACAGCGGTGTAATTCTTCTTAACCATAAGTACAGTTTTTAACCTACGACGCACAGTGAAAGAGTTGTTAGACTCAGCGGACTTATACAGAGTATTGTATGTTGTCCAGTGTCCATTAGGACAGAGGGGTTGGTCCTCATACTATATTCTGTTTACTTTTAACTCCTCTAGTTCTTAGACATGTGTTTCGTGGAAACACAGGGTCTAAGTTTTGAGGAGTTATAGGTATTTGAATAGAGTAGAGAACCAGGTATAGCAAGTATCGGGATTCTTCAAAGTGATCGAAGATGTAGATACTTGTGTATGGTGTTCAGTAGATAGTAATGATTAAGAGAAATTGCTTCTCTTTCAGGTTACTCATAATTGGAAGCATTCCTAAGTTGAGTAACGCTGATCGGCCTCCTTCCATTTAGTTTACATGCACTGGAGATAGTTGCATGATTTGAATCTGGTTCAATTGAATCAGTGCCTCTGGTTCTATATTGGATATAGAACAGTTCATATCTTAACGATGTTAAGGTACGGGGAGTTATCCGGCTTATGCTTAAAACCAGACACTGGACAACTCAAGGCACGTTTCTGTAATGGCTGTTTGCGGGTTGACCCAGGCTATGACGAGGGTTGACTTTCTACCATCTGGAAGATCAATAGAGATATTGTTCTTGACTCGCCACAATTTTAAAAGAAATGGATTTTTCAAAAACAGCCGTGGGAGTATGGTAAAACTGGAAGTGATTCCAGAACCGCAAACGATTACTGAAGATTTGATAAGGAACCTAAAGATTCAATCTGTTTTGACATTCCATTGGCCACTCCGCAGATATGATGGGTAACCTCAGGCACCCGAGAGGTACTCCGGTAGCCTCAAGGACAGTGACAGGGAAGTTCTTGTTTACCCACACTTGCCATTGTTGTTGTTCCAGGCTGCGAAACCCGGCAGGAGGATGAGTATAGCGTCGTTCTAAACTAGCTTTAGAAGTGCACGTCTATATGACTCTGGCAGAGGGTTGTCGTAGTCAGTGGGAGCAGCGGAAGCATTGGTGGACTTCAGGCTTATGTCTATTTATAGACTAGAGCAGATATAGCGGAGTTAGATCATCTGTTTCTGATGTGACAGTCATGGGTTTGACGTCATCAGAATAGGGATGGATCTGTTGAGAAGGTAGTAGGAAGTGATATTCCTGTACTACGATCGGTTATACTTTGGTCGTCACACAGTGGTTTCTCCACAAAGGACTTGGATATTATATCAGACATACTGGTTACTAGATGTATGGTTTTAGATCTAGATTTGGGTGGTTTCCCAATCTGGGTACCTTGACAGCATTCTATGAGTATTTAGAATGGACGACTCCTGACACGGTAGTGCACCTGCAGTTGATAGAGTCACCCTCTCTAAAGGTGTCTTACAGACTAAAGGGGAGAGGGATACGCATGATTGACAGATCACTTGCTTAAGCAATTGAGTCAATCATGAGATGTCAAGTACCACACCAGATGTTGTTCTTGCACTAGATGCAATAAGTTGATATTGATCCAATCCTGGAGGAACAGTCGGAAGCAGTTTTAGAACATAAGTGAATGTTCTAGGGATATGATAACGGCTGCCTCCTTTAGGAGACGGTTGTCACTCCAGGCTTCCAAGGTGACATGGACGACAAGGAGGTTGTCAGAGTTATAGTTCTCCCTCTGATGAGGGACTGTATTTTGGACAGGTGGTCCAAGGCAATACTGAGGGAGGCATGGCGCAGGATACTGATTAAGTTCAGTAGACGATACAGTCTAAGAAGTTTGGATTTGGAGTTCATTTATGAGCTAGGTCCCATCAGACATCCGGACATTCTAAGACAGGTATTGCTCATTTCGGGAGATGGCTTTCTCCGCGAACTTGAGATATAGAGAGACATAGAAAGAAACATCACAGCGGATCCACTCACTGAGGCTATTCCTCGAACGCAATAGTTTCGCAAACGAGCTTTGTGAGACTGACCAGTAGAGGAGTTGGGTGTTCGGTATCACACGGGCTGTGAGTATGCGGCATCGCAATAATTAGCCTTGAGTGCAAGTGGGAGATTGTTGGAGATAGTGCCCTCAGAGTCAATTATTGGATCACAGGCACGTGATTGCGATGATTGAGGGAGGACCTATCCCGGTAGAACAGTCTTACTCGAGATGATAGTATGCTATCTGGTTTATCTTTATCATCGTGTACTGCTTTAGGTGACCTGACATGTCGCTATTACACGTTGATAGAGCCCCTAGGATTCTTGCTTGACTACCAGCAGTATGATGGCGATCATATACGTGGGAGCTGGTGGTCTATAAGCACATCCTTAAAAGGTCCCTAGTCGTAGGAGTTTCGAGACAGGGTATCGATACTCCATTAGTAGACTAGTGTATACAGTCGAGACCCCGACGAGGGGCGGTGGCCGGTCTCACAAGCCACTGGTGTCAGTTGGTTCACCTAAGATGTATACAGGTGCTCATTGGGTTATGAGTACACCGGACAGGACTTGCCGGGAACCTGCTAGTTGGTCTTATACCAGACGTCAGATAGCAGTTCCCTGGTGACATGTGTACAGGTTAGTTCATCGACCTGAGGATCGTCATTTGTCTCGTGTGAGTTCCCACTGTGCTTTGATTACTACCCTACCACGGCTCAAAGGAGTCGTGCAAACAGGTTTTAGTTGGGTACAGTCCCGAGCCACATGGAGGCAGTGAGCGGATCTTCAGGGGTTCGTCTCTCCCGGTATTGGGGGTGAGGTCGCGCTGTGTCTAGGAGAGCCATTACGCAAAGCCCTCGGCCGAGGCAGGAGATTTACTGGTAGGTATTCCAGTAGTATCTCAGGGCGTTCTGGGCTACACTCCGACACGACTTGTACCGCTTTTGGGGGTCTGACTTTCACCAACCCCCTAGGCCCGCCATGCGATACTCATAGACGAACGGACCGGACTGTACGGATATTGTCACTGACAGGCTCAGTAGGGTGTCAGGATGAGTTCGCTCATCGACGTCCCTTTTGGTCAATAGCTGGTGGCCCGTCACGTATTGGCTTATACCTCTGACGTGCCAGTAGTTAAATCCACAGCCATAGTATTGACGAGTCTTTAGAGTCCACCACACTTACAGTTACTCAAGCTTTCGGGCGAAACGCTGTAGAGGCCGTATGGAGATATGGCAGGGTCCGATCAGATACGTGCGGTATTGCACGGATCAGGATCGGACAGTTTTGTACTAGTGGCCGTATGGATATATATGGCAGGGTTCGATCAGATACGTGCGGTATTGCACGGATCAGGATCGAACGGTTTTTTACTAGCCGGCTTTGTTTTAAGCCGGTACTAGTTTAGTACAGTGTAGATTTTGTCTCATTGCATTTGTATCCGGTCGGAATACAGATGCGGGTGTGTATGCACAGTATCGGGGTTTTCCTGTAATTTATTACGGGACCAGTTTTCTGGAGTTGCCAGTTTGCATTCCGTTCCGGCCGGTTTTCCTTTGTTCTTTCCCGGCCGGACTTTTCCGATGGAGGGGGTAATTTGCAGTTTTGCAAATTACTTTTGTGGAGGGGGTTTCTTGCAAAAGTATTGATTATGATAGCTTTCATTTCTTTTGCTCCATGCTTTTGAATTGAGAGATTTGAAAGGTTATGGAGTGAATAGGAGAATAAGCATGGTTGATGTTTTCTTGTCTAGGATGTGGTCACCATTCTTATGCTCCTACACTCACCTCCCTTCATGTTTGATATATTCATTCCTTCACATTATTCTTCTCACTTGATATGATAAGTTTTTCTTGAGAGGAAAAAGAAAAGAGAGATGAAGAAGGAGAGAGTTCTTCATTCTTGAGAGTTTCATCTTCTTGATCTCATTCATGCTAGAAAAATGCAAGCACCATTTTTCTTATCTCATTTCCTCCATCATCTCCAAATGGCAACCAACCCCAAGTGAGACACTACACATTCTACAGCATATCTTGAGCATGTCGAGTTGCCGGCTTCATGCTCGAGTTGCCTCGGTATTGAGGCGGGAGCCCGTAAAAGACGTAGGCGTTGTGGTGCCCTTTCCGGCGAGGAGGCGACGATGTGGAGACAAGACTTTCCGCGGGAGATCGGGACGATGAAGAGAAGACCGGAGGACTCGGATCACTCGGTATACTTCTCACCCCATCTCTAGATAGCTAGTATAAGTTAATGGTTAACGATCCGGGTTTTCTTTGTCCGCGGTAGCGCCGGTTTCCGAGTACGGAAAAATTTTGATTCCGCAATTTGGCCTCGAGTAAGACGGCCGGGGCGCTGCCGTGGCGCAACAGATTATATCTACAGGGGGAAGTCGGGTGGATGGCGTATAGCACCCCCGCCGTCCGTAGTTGTTATATTATATATATAATAGTTAGGTGTATTATGGATAGTGTAGGGTTAGAAGTGACTAGTGTAGTTCATAGTCGCGAACCGTAGAATAGATTTACACCTACACGCACACCCTTGCATATTCCTTTTACTTGCACTGTGTTTGGTGATATTGGATGATATTGGAGATGTAGCGTCTTGAAAAGTCGTTTTGGTGTTTTCCTGAAATTCGGTGAAAATTCGGTATTTTTCCGAAAACCGTCTTTCTTGTTATTTTGCAGTTTAGGGCTAATTATACCTTAAATGGATAGGTAATTACTTGTTTTTAGTAACTAATGAGTTAATTATGAAATTTTGGTCATTTAAAAAATTTTCCCTATTTTTCAATTTTTTAATATTATTTTAAGCCGGTAAGAAAATACATTAAATAAGCGATAAATACAAATTTTTCCGGGCTAATTTTAATCTCTAAAATTATGATAATTATATTCTAGTGATAACATGAATTTTTAGTAATTTATTTTGATTTTTAACAAATTTCTATGTTATGAAACGAATTTATTGAATTTTGAGCTAAAACTTGCAATTTTTGAGTTGTAGGGGGCCTTTTTGCATAAAATTTCTTTTGTAAAACCCCTCTCTCATTTCCCTCATCCCTAGGACAGCCCAACCATGACCAAGTCCAGAAAATTCTGATCTCTTTTCTTTAGTTGTTTCTTGAGTTGAATTAAGGGGTTTTTTTGGATTTATTTTAATTTATAATGGATAAAGTATGATACATTGACTTTGGAACTTGACCCTTGACCTTCCCACTCACCCCACACCCTCCCCCATACCTCCTACCTGGCCGAAACCTGCACCCCTCTTCCTCATCTCTTTTCTTTGCATTTTTTCTTCAATTTCCTTCAAGAAAATACATCAAATCCATGAATTAATTCCAAAAATCCAAACAAAATCCTTATGCTATCATTATCCTTAGCCATTCTTGCTTGAATCTTGGAGCTAGGAAGCCATTCCTTGGAGCAAATTCTCTTGCTTGATCCATTGATCAAGAGGTATAATTCTCATCAAGTTGCTTTCTTTTGCTAAAAAATTCCTTTAATTGTATGGTTAGTGTTAAAAGTTAACTTATTTCTAATCTAGTTTAAAAGAGTAGTTTGTTTAAATTAGGGTTTTGAAGCCATGATAATTAATTAAGTTGTTTATTAGTTAATCTAGTTGTTAGTGAACTAATCTATATGGTTACCTTGTTATGTAGTCTTTAATTATGCTAATTTAGGTAATTTTAGAAGTTGATTTTAGTTGTAAATTGTTGTTTTAAATTTTCAAGAGAAGGTTTTTGTATGGAATTGATATTTGAAACTTGATTAGTGAGTTGATTAAGTTTTAGAAAGCATTATTAAATTGATTTAAACCTAATTTGCTATCTAGTGTTTTGCTAACCTTAATCTAAGAGGTGAACTTGCTAATTGGGGTTGAAATTAGTGTTAATTAAGTTTTTCAAGTATGGTTTTTGATTTGCAATTGCTATTTATAAAAATCAAGAAAGGGTTTGGTTGTGGAATATAGGTTTTGGAGTATGGTTAATGTGTTGTAATTAGTGGGTGTGGATTGCTTGTAGTGTGCTTGGGTGAGTATGCTTTATTGTAGTCGTTTTGTCGCAAATCGGCGATTTTTGCACCGATTTTTGGAATGTATATGCTTACTAGATTTTTATATAAATTATGTGATGGACTATTTTTGAAATCTTGATGATTGTAATGGCTTGTCCTACGACTTTTAGGATGCGTGAGTGCGGTTTTTGGGTAGTCGGGTTTTAGTTTTGCCGGGTGACCCAAATCGGCGTTTTTGGCAGTTTTTGCGATTTTCGCGTGTGTTCCGCGCACTTTGTGCACGTTGTACCTAGCTAGCGAACTTTAGTAGTTTCGTTGGGGTTTGCGTCGTTCTTGATATGTAACCTTATAATTGGTAATGATGTAAATTCCAGGTTCGGTCGCGGAAACGTCAGACGCGGCGCGAAAGGGAAAGGCGGTGATTGGACACAGCTAGCCAGGGATCCCGGTGAGTAGATTTAACATCTACGGGGGACGATCGTTTGAATGGCGCAAGTCGCCCGATAGATTTAGTAAACTGAAAATAAAATAGTAAACTGGATAACCACTTGTGACATTAGAATAATAATACTGGCATGATAATTGCTGCAATTAGATCAATATGTTATACCCATATACGCAAACTCAATTGTAGGACACATGCACCATTACCAGGTTTTTATATGCAGCACGAGCACTATTCATGTTTACACACACACCCTGGTAATTGCCATGCCACCACACTAGATAACATTTAAATTTAAACCTTTTACTAATTGATACTTAAACTGGTGCTATTGCCTTTAATTCCTTAAAATGAAACCGTAGAATTGCTATTCATGTGCATGTACTTCATCATATTAATTGTTCATGCTTAATCCATTAATCACACATCGCAACTTGATTATTGATATCATATGCATTCATTATCACTGATATATGCACTTATGAGGATTTCTTGAGATTTTATGATATTGCTGGATTTCGGGGGAAAGCCGCAAAATTTCCAAACTTATGATATTTTTAAAACATGTAAATTGCGGTTTTCTAGTGATGTAAGTGTCGTCCACCATGAGTTTGCTGTGGCTTTGGAAATCCGTGTCGAGGAGTGGAGGAACCGGCACGGGTACATGGTGGGCCCGGTAAGGTACCCCGGGGCAAGAGGAATGTGGTGATGACGTTGAGCCTGGCAGGGGACGGATTACCTACCGGTGACTGTTTGGGACGGCGGATATCCAGAGGATACCGACCGTGGCCGCTAGATGATGAGATATTGATATTTGAGATGGGTCAGCCGGACGGCTGAGGCCAGCGATACATTTATGAGATTTGAGACAGCTTTTGGGGTGTCGTTGCTGGACACCGGTTTTCGTCGATTCATTGACATTTGCTGGCATTCTAAAAGAGTTTCAAAAACAACATCTGATAAAATATTTTTATATATAAACCTATTGAGACCTCAGATATTCATGTTGCATACATATTCGTACACTGATGTTGTATACACACCTGCTAGTATATCCATATTGCATACATACTCGCCATTATGTCCTGCCTTACCTGTATATAGATGCTAGGATGCTTGTGTGCATGCATTCGATAGCCTGTGTAAATGTTATTTATTACTCACGAGTTGGCAACTCACCCCCGTTGTGCCATAGCCTGTTGCAGGTCCGCTCCGTCAGTTCAGTAGCGGCGGGTGCGCTTGCTTCTTTTGCCTCTTTTGCCTGGACTCGAGATTTGCTCTTAGGTGGGTTATGTTAATATTTTTGTACCACCTTGTATATTCTTTGCATCTAGTGTACTCCATCTACTGTTTCTACCAGATTATTGTATATTGACCTAGAGATGAGACTGTGAGGTTTGTGGATTTTATGCTGTATTTTGGGGGTCGAGCTCACTTGAGCCGACATGCTACTTTTTCATGCTTCCTTATGCTTTATTATGATTATTATGCTTGCTGTCATTTACATTGCGTGGGATTTGTGACCGCCTTGTGGCGAAGAGCTAGCTCCCGCTTGGGGATGCCCTATTGTGTTGGATTCATGCATATTTTTGTTGTACCCATTTTGGGGGCCAGTATTTACAAAGGAGACTCTGCCGAAATTTTCGGAAAAATTAGTATTGTTTTTAAAAAGGGTTTTACATGACTTATTTGATAAGCTTGCTTTCAAATGTTTGGGTTTTCTTCACTCTTTTGCTTAATTGGTTTTGTTTTCTGGGCTTTGGCTTACTTATTTTACGGACGCCTTTAGACGTTTCGTAAACTTAAGTGCCAGTCACGTTCCGTACCCTGCGGGTCGTGACAAAGTTGGTATCAGAGCGATAGGTTTTACCTTTGTGAGTGTAGGATGACCCTTGGTAGATGGAGTAAGTGACTTAAGCAGCGTAACGTAGCATGCGTATGTCCGCGGCATACTTACGATACGGTACTCCGCCTAAGTGACTTTAGGATATACTTGCTTGAAAAATTCCTTCTTCAACTCCGTGTATCCTATGATCCTATTGCACTGTCCTTATTATCCTTTTCCTGTACCAGCCACTATGCCGCCGAAGGCTACGAGGGCACAGAGGGCTGCCGTCAGAGACGAGATTCGAGCTGGCTCGTCCGAGACTAAGACTGAGCAGGGTGGTATGCCTACGCCGCAGGGACAGACTGATCCGCATTCCCCAGGTCGCATGGATAGGCTTGAGTCCGGTATGGAGGAGCTGCGACAGATGATGGGAGGCATGCAGGAGTTACGACAGATGGTGGAATCGTTAGTAGAGGTCAATCGAGCACAGAGATCGGATATTACTCCCCCTGCAGTCGTTTCGAGACCGAGTCGGATTCGCACTGATATGTTAGCACCTAGGAGGGTTCGCAGAGGCTGTGGTGGATTCTTTAGGGGCCAGTTATATCGCCTTCACCCATATGGTCAGCAGCCATGGTTAGGATGTTTTTGGTGTGGTAGCCTGCATCATCGTATCAGAGACTGTCCGGTGAGACGACAGGGAGCAGCGACAGTTCCGCATGTGACCCTACCACCATCACCACCCCCTCCTCAGAGAGCCCTACTTTCTACCCCAGGCGATGCTCCACGCCAGTTAGGTGCACCGAGAGGCCGAGGACGTGGCGGTCCTGTTCAGAGAGGACGAGGAGGCAGAGGCCGAGGTCGAGGTCAGCCCGCTATCGGTGGAGGACAGGCCCGAGTATTTGCTTTGACACCGCAGGATGCGCAGGCATCCAATGCCGTTGTGACAGGTACTTTGCCAGTTTGTTCTTTCGACGCGCGGGTATTATTCGACCCAGGTTCCACACATTCGTACGTCTCTACACACTTTGCACCGATGTTGGGCCGTGAGTCGTCGTCGTTGGATCAGCCGCTTGTTGTTGTTACTCCGGTAGGCGAGTCGTTTGTCGCTCGGTTTGTATTTCGTTTGTGTTCCGTTCGTATCGGGGAGAGGGATTCATCAGTTGATTTGATACTCCTCGATATGTTGGACTTTGATGTGCTTCTGGGCATGGATTGGCTAGCCACTTGTTATGCTTCGGTGGACTGCCGTGAGAAGGCAGTCAGATTTAGCTTTCCGGGAGAGCCAGTCCTTGTTATTCAGGGAGACCGCAGTGTCGCCCTTCCCAGCTTAATTTCGTCTCTTCGCGCTGGTCAGCTCTTGCGGAAGGGATGTCAGGGATTCTTAGCGTTTGTTTGTGTTACTCGAGCTGCAGAGGTTCCGTTGGACCGGGTCCCGGTAGTTTGTGAGTTCCCTGATGTTTTCCCTGATGAGCTACCTGGGCTACCGCCTGAGCGCAATGTTGAGTTCGGCATTGATTTGATTCCCGGTTCGGGGCCTATTTCTATACCGCCTTATCGGATGGCCCCGGCAGAGCTTCGAGAGCTGAAGGATCAGTTGCAGGATTTGTTGGACAAGGGGCTTATTCGACCGAGTGTTTCTCCGTGGGGTGCTCCGGTCTTGTTTGTCAAGAAGAAGGATGGAAGTTTGCGCTTATGTATCGACTACCGCCAGCTGAACAAAGTTACCGTTCGGAACAGATATCCGTTGCCGCGCATTGATGATTTGTTCGACCAGCTTCAGGGTGCGGGGTATTTTTTTCGAGGATCGACTTGCCATCAGGATACCATCAGCTGCGAGTTCGACAGGAGGATATACCGAGGACAGCTTTCCGCACGCGCTACGGCCACTACGAGTTTTTGGTGATGTCGTTCGGACTCACCAACGCCCCAGCAGCATTCATGGATTTGATGAACCGTACATTCAGGCCGTATCTTGACGTGTTCATCATCGTGTTTATCGACGATATCTTGGTGTACTCCCTGAGCAGAGAGGAGCACGAGCAGCACTTGCGGATTACGTTACAGACTCTGAGGGAGCACCAGCTGTTCGCGAAGTTCTCCAAGTGTGCATTCTGGCTGGACAGCGTCGGATTCTTGGGTCACGTGGTTACGAGAGACGGCATTCGTGTGGACCCGAAGAAGATTGAGGCCGTTCAGCAGTGGCCCCGACTTACCTCGGTTACTGAGATCCGTAGTTTTCTAGGCCTGGCGGGCTACTACAGGCGTTTTGTTCAGGACTTCTCCCGTATAGCTGCACCGTTGACCAGTTTGACCCGGAAGGGAGTTCCTTTCGTTTGGACAGAGGAGTGCGAGCGCAGTTTTCAGCAGCTACGGACTTGTTTGACTACGGCGCCGGTATTATCTTTACCTTCGGGATCAGGCGGATTTGTTGTCTACTGTGATGCTTCGCGAGTGGGATTAGGATGCGTATTGATGCAGCATGGCCGGGTGATCGCTTATGCTTCTCGGCAGTTGAAGAAGCATGAACAGAACTACTCCACTCATGATTTGGAGATGGCTGCAGTGGTCTTTGCACTGAAGATTTAGCGACATTACCTATACGGCGAGTCGTGTCAGATATTCACCGATCACCAGAGCTTAAAGTACATATTTCAGCAGCGAGACCCGAACCTCAGACAGCGTCATTGGATGGAGTTGGTGAAAGACTACGACTGCGAGATCTTATATCACCCCGGCAAGGCAAATGTGGTGGCAGATGCGTTGAGTAGGAGGCCCGGGGGTAGTCTATCCTTTTTGCGCGCAGTTCAGAGGCAGTCGTCAGCAGATTGGCAGATGTTATGCGACAGCCGAGTTGAGTTCGAGTTCACTCAGACAGGGGGACAGCTCGCGCATGTTCGTGCACGCCCACAGTTGCTTGACCGTATATATGAGGCACAGCGCAGTGACGACCGTTGCTCAGAGATCATGGCACAGATGGGACAGGGCAGATTTTCCGAGTTCATGGTTGACGATCAGGGGATTTTACGATATGGATCTAGACTGTGCGTACCAGATGCTGATGGATTACGGCGCGACATTCTCGAGGAGGCACACCGATCAGTGTATAGTGTCCACCCCGGTTCCACCAAGATGTACCATGATATGAGAGAGACCTACTGGTGGGACGGGATGAAGAGGGACATTGCGGAGCTCGTTTCGAGATGCCTGACTTGTCAGCAAGTCAAGGCCGAGCACCAGAGGCCCGCAGGAGAGCTACAGCCGTTACCCATTCCAGAGTGGAAATGGGAACAGATTTCGATGGATTTCGTTGTGGGTCTACCCAGGACCAGTCGAGGGTACGACTCCATCTGGGTGATCGTGGATAGATTGACGAAAGCGGCTCACTTCCTTGCAGTGAAGACGACTTTCAGCTTCGCTCAGTATGCTCAGCTCTATATTGACGAGATCGTGCGACTACACGGCGTACCGACTTGTATCGTGTCAGATCGAGGCACTCAGTTCACCAGCCGACTTTGGCAGAGACTCCAGGAGGCTTTGGGCACTCGTTTGAGCTTCAGCACAGCGTTTCATCCGCAGACCGACGGACAGTCAGAGCGGACCATTCAGACTCTCGAGGACATGCTCAGAGCGTGCGTTTTAGACTTTGGTGGTAGCTGGGATCGTCATTTACCTCTAGTGGAGTTCTCCTATAACAACAGCTTTCAGGATACGATTCAGATGGCACCTTTCGAGGCATTGTATGGGAGGAGATGCAGATCGCCCGTTTGTTGGACAGAGCTCAGCGAGAGCAGCATTTTGGGGCCGCAGCTTGTTGAGGAGACGACAGCGAAGATACAGTTGATCCGAGACCGGATGAGAGCGGCTCAGAGCAGGCAGAAATCGTATGCAGACAGGCGCCGTCGCAGGTTAGAGTTCGCAGTTGGCGACCATGTTTTTCTGAAAGTCTCCCCGATGAAGGGCGTGATGCGTTTTGGGCGAAAGGGGAAGCTTAGCCCTAGATTCGTAGGTCCCTTCGAGATCCTCGAGCGGGTTGGCGCTGTTGCATATCGTTTGGCTCTTCCTCCCAGCTTTCCCGATGTTCACCCCGTCTTCCATGTTTCGATGCTCCGCAAGTACCTTCACGACCCTTCGCATGCGATTCAGCACCCGACAGTCCAGCTAGGGCGCGACCTTTCCTTTGCAGAGCAGCCGGTGGCCATCCTGGATCGGCAGGTGAAGAAGTTGAGGTCGAAGGTTATACCAACCGTCAAGGTCCTTTGGCGTAGCCCAAGCAGCGAAGAGGTTACCTGGGAGACCGAGGGCGAGATGAGGAAGAAATATCCCCATCTCTTTGAAGGTACGCGTAGCTATATTTTTAAATTCGGGGACCGAATTTCTTTAAGGGGGGAAGATTGTAGCGTCTTGAAAAGTCGTTTTGGTGTTTTCCTGAAATTCGGTGAAAATTCGGTATTTTTCCGAAAACCGTCTTTCTTGTTATTTTGCAGTTTAGGGCTAATTATACCTTAAATGGATAGGTAATTACTTTTTTTTAGTAACTAATGAGTTAATTATGAAATTTTGGTCATTTAAAAATTTTTCCCTATTTTTCAATTTTTTAATATTATTTTAAGCCGGTAAGAAAATACATTAAATAAGCGATAAATACAAATTTTTCCGGGCTAATTTTAATCTCTAAAATTATGATAATTATATTCTAGTGATAACATGAATTTTTAGTAATTTATTTTGATTTTTAACAAATTTCTATGTTATGAAACGAATTTATTGAATTTTGAGCTAAAACTTGCAATTTTTGAGTTGTAGGGGGCCTTTTTGCATAAAATTTCTTTTGTAAAACCCCTCTCTCATTTCCCTCAGCCCTAGGACAGCCCAACCATGACCAAGTCCAGAAAATTCTGATCTCTTTTCTTTAGTTGTTTCTTGAGTTGAATTAAGGGGTTTTTTGGATTTATTTTAATTTATAATGGATAAAGTATGATACATTGACTTTGGAACTTGACCCTTGACCTTCCCACTCACCCCACACCCTCCCCCATACCTCCTACCTGGCCGAAACCTGCACCCCTCTTCCTCATCTCTTTTCTTTGCATTTTTTCTTCAATTTCCTTCAAGAAAATACATCAAATCCATGAATTAATTCCAAAAATCCAAACAAAATCCTTATGCTATCATTATCCTTAGCCATTCTTGCTTGAATCTTGGAGCTAGGAAGCCATTCCTTGGAGCAAATTCTCTTGCTTGATCCATTGATCAAGAGGTATAATTCTCATCAAGTTGCTTTCTTTTGCTAAAAAATTCCTTTAATTGTATGGTTAGTGTTAAAAGTTAGCTTATTTCTAATCTAGTTTAAAAGAGTAGTTTGTTTAAATTAGGGTTTTGAAGCCATGATAATTAATTAAGTTGTTTATTAGTTAATCTAGTTGTTAGTGAACTAATCTATATGGTTACCTTGTTATGTAGTCTTTAATTATGCTAATTTAGGTAATTTTAGAAGTTGATTTTAGTTGTAAATTGTTGTTTTAAATTTTCAAGAGAAGGTTTTTGTATGGAATTGATATTTGAAACTTGATTAGTGAGTTGATTAAGTTTTAGAAAGCATTATTAAATTGATTTAAACCTAATTTGCTATCTAGTGTTTTGCTAACCTTAATCTAAGAGGTGAACTTGCTAATTGGGGTTGAAATTAATGTTAATTAAGTTTTTCAAGTATGGTTTTTGATTTGCAATTGCTATTTATAAAAATCAAGAAAGGGTTTGGTTGTGGAATATAGGTTTTGGAGCATGGTTAATGTGTTGTAATTAGTGGGTGTGGATTGCTTGTAGTGTGCTTGGGTGAGTATGCTTTATTGTAGTCGTTTTGTCGCAAATCGGCGATTTTTGCACCGATTTTTGGAATGTATATGCTTACTAGATTTTTATATAAATTATGTGATGGACTATTTTTGATATCTTGATGATTGTAATGGCTTGTCCTACGACTTTTAGGATGCGTGAGTGCGGTTTTTGGGTAGTCGGGTTTTAGTTTTGCCGGGTGACCCAAATCGGCGTTTTTGGCAGTTTTTGCGATTTTCGCGTGTGTTCCGCGCACTTTGTGCACGTTGTACCTAGCTAGCGAACTTTAGTAGTTTCGTTGGGGTTTGCGTCGTTCTTGATATGTAACCTTATAATTGGTAATGATGTAAATTCCAGGTTCGGTCGCGGAAACGTCAGACGCGGCGCGAAAGGGAAAGGCGGTGATTGGACACAGCTAGCCAGGGATCCCGGTGAGTAGATTTAACATCTACGGGGGACGATCGTTTGGATGGCGCAAGTCGCCCGATAGATTTAGTAAACTGAAAATAAAATAGTAAACTGGATAACCACTTGTGACATTAGAATAATAATACTGGCATGATAATTGCTGCAATTAGATCAATATGTTATACCCATATACGCAAACTCAATTGTAGGACACATGCACCATTACCAGGTTTTTATATGCAGCACGAGCACTATTCATGTTTACACACACACCCTGGTAATTGCCATGCCACCACACTAGATAACATTTAAATTTAAACCTTTTACTAATTGATACTTAAACTGGTGCTATTGCCTTTAATTCCTTAAAATGAAACCGTAGAATTGCTATTCATGTGCATGTACTTCATCATATTAATTGTTCATGCTTAATCCATTAATCACACATCGCAACTTGATTATTGATATCATATGCATTCATTATCACTGATATATGCACTTATGAGGATTTCTTGAGATTTTATGATATTGCTGGATTTCGGGGGAAAGCCGCAAAATTTCCAAACTTATGATATTTTTAAAACATGTAAATTGCGGTTTTCTAGTGATGTAAGTGTCGTCCACCATGAGTTTGCTGTGGCTTTGGAAATCCGTGTCGAGGAGTGGAGGAACCGGCACGGGTACATGGTGGGCCCGGTAAGGTACCCCGGGGCAAGAGGAATGTGGTGATGACGTTGAGCCTGGCAGGGGACGGATTACCTACCGGTGACTGTTTGGGACGGCGGATATCCAGAGGATACCGACCGTGGCCGCTAGATGATGAGATATTGATATTTGAGATGGGTCAGCCGGACGGCTGAGGCCAGCGATACATTTATGAGATTTGAGACAGCTTTTGGGGTGTCGTTGCTGGACACCGGTTTTCGTCGATTCATTGACATTTGCTGGCATTCTAAAAGAGTTTCAAAAACAACATCTGATAAAATATTTTTATATATAAACCTATTGAGACCTCAGATATTCATGTTGCATACATATTCGTACACTGATGTTGTATACACACCTGCTAGTATATCCATATTGCATACATACTCGCCATTATGTCCTGCCTTACCTGTATATAGATGCTAGGATGCTTGTGTGCATGCATTCGATAGCCTGTGTAAATGTTATTTATTACTCACGAGTTGGCAACTCACCCCCGTTGTGCCATAGCCTGTTGCAGGTCCGCTCCGTCAGTTCAGTAGCGGCGGGTGCGCTTGCTTCTTTTGCCTCTTTTGCCTGGACTCGAGATTTGCTCTTAGGTGGGTTATGTTAATATTTTTGTACCACCTTGTATATTCTTTGCATCTAGTGTACTCCATCTACTGTTTCTACCAGATTATTGTATATTGACCTAGAGATGAGACTGTGAGGTTTGTGGATTTTATGCTGTATTTTGGGGGTCGAGCTCACTTGAGCCGACATGCTACTTTTTCATGCTTCCTTATGCTTTATTATGATTATTATGCTTGCTGTCATTTACATTGCGTGGGATTTGTGACCGCCTTGTGGCGAAGAGCTAGCTCCCGCTTGGGGATGCCCTATTGTGTTGGATTCATGCATATTTTTGTTGTACCCATTTTGGGGGCCAGTATTTACAAAGGAGACTCTGCCGAAATTTTCGGAAAAATTAGTATTGTTTTTAAAAAGGGTTTTACATGACTTATTTGATAAGCTTGCTTTCAAATGTTTGGGTTTTCTTCACTCTTTTGCTTAATTGGTTTTGTTTTCTGGGCTTTGGCTTACTTATTTTACGGACGCCTTTAGACGTTTCGTAAACTTAAGTGCCAGTCACGTTCCGTACCCTGCGGGTCGTGACAGGAGATGAGTCGATGATGTTGGGCATTGTGCCGTGAGATCGGTGATTTGATGTGATTCGTATTTGGGATACGATACGTGATCTCTAGCGGGCCTTGGGACTTGTGCTTGCACACGCAGTATATAGATGGTATCGATTTGTACTAGACTTAGATCAGTACCCCAGATTATGTGTTATGATGATAATGATACCTGATATCTGATGAAAGGAATGCGATATTGACCCGTACCCAGCTATTGGGATGTCGTACGACGATTTACCGTACGAGCTTATATTGATGATAGACCCGCACTCATGACTCGAGGATGTCTTACGATATATTGTATCGTACGCGATATTATTGAGGCGGGATCACGGACTATTATATATATATATATATATATATATCGACTCATATTTAGGTGGTTTCCATACCTCTCCCGATTGACTTGATACTTAGATCTGTAGTTTGCATAGTAGATTCTTCACTGTGGTGTTAATTATTTGATTTCCGCATATTCATGATGTTCGCATTGCTTGCATATGTTTATTGCTATATTATTATCATGCTGTTAGGACACCAGCACCATTATCGATGATGCGTATGTTCCACGTACACTATTTGCCGGTTCACACACTTCATCATCGATAATTGTCATGCCACTACACTGTAGTACTGTTGCATTCATGATATGATTCTTGCATTGCATATTATACACTTATACATGTACACAAACATAGATGATTCTGACTTGATTAGAGATTTGGGAACCGCAAGATGTTCTTCAAACTGATTCGTTTTAAAGGAGCGGTTTCCCTCGACATGTGCACATTACTATTCCATGTTGCATGACTTCTGATATGCTTACCTTTCTTTACATGTCGCATACATCATGTTTTGATTATACGCATTGAGATATATTGTTTCCATGATATTTCTGGATTTGGGAACCGTGGGTATTTCAAAAGAGAATATATGATCGTTTTAAAAACCCGGTTACCCTTGATATGATATTTCAGTGCGTCCACCATGTGTTTTCTCGGTGCTGAGCGCGACATGTGAAACCCGATTCGAGGAGGCGGATGAGGCCGATTGCGGGTACATGGTGGACCCGGTATAGTACCCCAGGGCGAGAACGGTTTCGCTGTGTAGTACACGGTGAGCCTGGCAGAGGGACTACTACCTACCGGTGATTGTATTTGAGCTCGGCGGATATCGGGAGGATACCGACCGGAGTTGAGAGATGGACATGGGCTGACCCGTACTGCCGGGGGCGAGGGCCGATACCGCAGACGGAGCCCCATATAGATGAGGATTTACGTGCCGATGCTATCCACGGGTTTCATGACGATTTCCATGATTTTGATTATATTCTCATATTTGCATGCATGACGTTTATTGTCATTGGGTGACGGGTGGACGGGTTCCATGTTTATACAGACTTGATCACATACAGACTGGATTTACATTGATCATACTTCATGCAAACATACCTTATACTGATGATATGTTATTACCTGAGTACTAGGCACTATATACATGTTTAGATGTTACATTGCCACCTTATCATGCTTCAGACGTACCCTTGTGGTTTATATTTTACTGATCGTATTGACCTAGGATTATGTCTTGCATTCGGTTTCTGCTTATAGATATTTCTATTCACGAGTTGGCAACTCACCCCCGTTGTGCCACAGTTCTTGCAGGTTTTTCCGTACAGGTTCCATTGCGGCGTTTTTGGCACACTGCTTTCTTGCGATTGAATTACATTTGGTAGGTGGGTTCTTTTGCATCAAGAACCACCATTGTACTTGTATTATTCATTGTATCTAGAATTCCATCAACCAAAACTTGTATATTGTTTCAGACTCAGACACTAGTGATGTATTATTTCGACCTTAGAGTCGCGCTTAGTAGTGTTACAGTTTTCATGCTTATCTGGGTTTCTTTTGAATTTTGATCCTCGCCATTCGGCGTTGTATAGTATATTGCTTGTTGTTTATTTATCCTTAAAATGGTTTTAGATTTCTGGGCTTTTGGCTTACTTGGATCAGATGGAGTCCTATAGACTTCATATGGTTCAAGGGCCAGTCACGTGCACTTTCGGGTCGTGATAGAGGCAGTGAGCGGATCGGCAGGGGTTTTGTCTCTCCCGGTATTGGGGGTGAGATCGCACTGTGTCTAGGAGAGCCATTACACGAAGTCCTTTGGCAAGGCAAAGGAGATTTACTTGTAGGTATTCTAGTAGTATCTCAGAGTGTTCTGGGCTACATTCCGACACGACTTGTACCGCTTTTGGGGGTCTGACTTTTACCAGCCCGCTAGGCCCGACATGTAATACTCATAGATGAACGGACCGGACTGTACGGATATTGTCACTGACAGGCTCAGTAGGGTGTCAGGATGAGTTCGCTCATCGACCTCTCTTTTGGTCAATACCTGGTAGCCCATTACGTACAGCTAGTACCACTGACGTGCTAGTGGTTAAATCCATAGCCAAACTATTGACGAGTCTTTAGAGTCCCCCACAGACAGTTTCTCAAGTTTCGGGCGAAACGTTATAGAGGCCGTATGATATTATGCCAGGGTTCGATCATATACGTGCAGTCGTGCACGGATCATGATCGGGCGGATCATACTAGTGGACTTTGGTTTAAGCCGGATCCTAGTATTAGATTTGTTGGATTAGTTTAGTCCCATCTCATTTGCATTCAGTCGGAATGCGGATGCAGGTATGTATATACAGGTGATGGGAATTCTTGTGATCCGTCACGAGTTTACTTTAGATGATGCCGTTCTTTTTATTGTTGCAAACATTTGGATTAATATTTGCTTGTGGAAATTGTGAGTGGAATTCTTCATGAGGTGCATTAAATGTGGCATATGCAATCTAGTGACTCATGGTATCATTATTTGTGCAAATGTCACATTTTATGATTGATTATTGTGTTAATATGATGCTTGGAGAGAGAGAGGGCAGCCATGTTAGGCTTGGGTTTGCTCTTGATTTATTCTAGCACTCTCATTTTTCTTCATCTCAACATAATAACAAAAAGCTCTCCACTTTCTTTCTTCTTCTTGCTCACAAGTTCCACCTGACATCATCTTCTACCTCCACTCTAACCATCTCTTGTGTTGAGAATCCTAGAGTGTCAAGAGACAAAGTTATCACACACATTCTCTACTTCAGTTTGGACACGTCGGCTAGCAAACTTCGTGTCCGAATTGCTTCGGTTCGAAGCGAGAGCCCGTAAAAGGATTCATCGACGTGGTGCCCTTCCGACGTGGAGATCGAGCGAGATCGGAGATGCCGCAAGGAGCTAAAGATGGTGGGTAAAGACCGAAGGACACGGATCGATCGGTATAGCTTTTCTAACCCTCTTTAGATTGCTAGTTTAATATTAATGGTTCAATCCGAGTAAAATTCTGCGTTAGCGCCAGTTTCAAGTTTATGAAAAGTTTTTGTTTCCGTATTTTGGCTTCGGATCGACGGCCGGGGCACTACCGTAGACTTACAGATCACTCGCAATGAAGTTGAGATCGGAAGGTGAACTTTCGTTGAGTGGAACTAGACTTCTCACAGACGGCGCCAACTGATAGATCTTTGGATCTCCTTCAGATGTTACCTTCCGTTGATCTGCAGCTAGTGGAGACGTGCGACTGAGATTCGGTTGGGAGTTGCCTCCTGAAGCGTGTGGATCTCAATGGGCTTGAGGTTGTTGAGGCCGAGCTACCTGTAAGGAAGTCTCGGGGTGGTTGTGCCACCGAGGACCCTCCGACGATCAAGTTAGGCGGGGTATTTTTGCAGAGTAACGATTTATTGAGGTAAAATTGGCTTACCTGGGTCGTCTGAGAGAGGGGTTTATAAAGTTGCAGCCATGGGCAAGCGGGCGCGGGATTCACACCGGCCATTACGCCCCTGGCGTTACGCCCGTGTGAACGGCGAGATACCCCATTAATTGCGAGATATGCTCATTAATGGGGGACGCGATGTTGTGGAACGCGGGATCATGGACGACGGATATCTCGCGTCTGGCGAGATTCGCGGAGCCGTGGCGGAGACGCCCGTGATCAGTGCTGTGGGTCGGCCGATGAGACCGAGGAAGCTAGGCTCGGCGGGAGGCTCGGGAACGGGTGGGAGGCCGAGCGAGCTTGGTTCTGTGATAGCTCAAAGATGAGCTAGGGACTGAGAGAACTCAACGTGTGGGGAGGCTCGGAGGCGAGCCGACGGTTGTTTGTAAGGCGAGCATGGAAGTGGTCTGGAAGGCCACCGAAGGTCAGGAAAATCCTCGGGTCGGAGGTCCGGGGTATGCTTCCAACGTACCGTTCTTGATCCTTTCTTGTAAGCTCTGGGACACGTCATCTGCCACGTGTCATGATCTGGGGAATCACCAGTATCGAGCATCATCAGCAAGCATTGCCTAGATTTAGTTAGTATATAAGGATAAGGAAGGAATGATCGAAAGGAAGGAAGGATCGAAGATAGATAGAATGAGAAGGTGAATTTTTTTTTGGTTTCTATTCAAATTATGGAATAATAATGGTATTTACATATACAAAATGGTGACATTCAAGGTGTTTTAGTGAAATCCAGCCAGCAATGATCCCATTATAACCTGGCCCACCCAAAAGCATCAGTCCTAATAAGCAACAAGCAATGTGGATAGAGACATGCATTTAATGGACGGTCAGATCTTGTCTTACGAAAGTTTGGCGGTGGTGGTAAGCTCCCAATATAAATCACCCTAAAACTAAAACCTTCACAAAACCCTAGCCACCGCCGTCTCCACGAATCGGACCCCCCCCCCCCACCCCAACCTTCTCAATTCTCAGCCCTGAAGAAAATGTTTCGATCGGCGGTGGTCGGATCAATGAAATGGGCCCTCTCTGCCTCGGCTCGGCCGCTGATCCTCAATCGTTTCATCTTCACCTCTCCCATCGCTTCACGATTCCTTAGCCGCTCCCTTGTTGCCGCTGCTCATCGAGCTCCAAGGCTCTTCTTTTATTCTCATGGAGATGCCTCTGCTCGAAGATTTGCAACTGATTCTATTGCTACAAGCGATGAGGAGGAGGAGGAAGACGACGACGACAATGAATTTGATTCTGATTCTGATGAGAATGAGGCTGATTTGGAAGGTGAGCTTGATTCCGATGATGATGATGATGATTCGGACGAATCGGTCGAAGACGAAGAGGAAGAACATTAAATCTGTGTTTGATTTGGATTTGATTTAAGAGGTGGGAGATTTATTGATGTTTTAATAATTTATTTGTTTTCCTCTTTTTCTATAATTGTGAGTTATGGGATCTATCTGTCTTTTTAAAGTATTGGTCTATGTTTTTTATTGAATAATCATCGTAATTTGATGTAATAGTTGGTTTGTAATTTGCTTATGATTGCTAGTCATTCTACATCATCCTCTACTTATGTTTCTATATACATGTAAAATTTGAATGGATATTAATTTTTGATGTCCGTTAGATTTGATCCACATCATCGATCGATCTTCTTTGTCTTTGATGTTTGGCTTCAGTTCGCAGAGAGGGATGATGTGAATTGGTGACAATATTGTCAATAAGCCAAGTCCCATTAGTCTCTCGATCAGGCAACCTCTCATCTTGTTGAAGAATCAGGCGACCTCTCATCTGGAAGACGAAAGTTTTGCTGCCCCGATTAGTCTTTAGAGCAGAGTGAGTTAAGCCCAATTGAGGACTGTTTGTTTCAAGGAGCAAGAAGTTGAGTTAGGAGTCAAGCGGTTGTTTTATTGACTCAAAATACAAACCCGAAGTTAAAAATATCATCATACATCATCAAAAGCCATGAATTAGTTGAGGCCATATCTTTTTTATCCTAAATTTTGTCTTGATTCTTGCCACATAAGCAATTTTATTGCAAAATTATTTAGAAAAAGTGTGGTCACATACCACAACAACTTTTTAGTCTTGCCACAAATATTTAAGTACAAAATTCTACTCAACAACAAAACAAACAATGAACTTTCTTTATGTGTTGTACTCAAGTCCTGAACTTAAGGAAACAAACAGTAGACTTTAAATTCAACGGAAAAAAATTCTTGAGCCTTCATACAATTTTAGACTTAAATTTTTTACTCAATGAAACAAACAGACCGTTAGCTTCTACAGCAGCGTGTTTATACGACATAGAGGAGATCCAATCCTATAAGAGAGATCAATCTAATCAATTCACAAATTAGCCAACAATATGTCCGGTAATTTGTAGCTCAAATCTAATTCAGAGTTCGACTCAATGTGTACTCTGTATATTACGAATCCCTACAAAGAGTTATAACAACGGGTCTCAATTGACACCCTGCTAGCCTGTGGTTTTGTCTCGATGCCATATGTATAGCATAGTCCCTTACATGAAGTTAAGGTGCTTGACTAGGCATGTTAAGCCAGTGTATATTGTGCTGTGTTGTGCTTGGGCTTAAATGGAAATACTGGTCTTCAGACCAATACATGTATATATATAAATGTTACAATATATGGCTAAAGCTAGTATTCATCAATCAATGATGTTGATGGAGGTCATTTTCAGATCTTCCTCAGATGTTGTCTTCCGTCGATCTCCTGGTAGATTCTGGAGGGGATTCCCTGTTGTGTGGGTCTCAATGGGTGTAGAGGAAATTCGGTGATTGGAGGAGTTGGCGCCAAGTACCTGCAAAGAAGTCCCGGGGTGGTTGGATACCACCGAGGACCCTCCGACGATCAAGTTAGTACTGGATCCGAGCAGCGTAACGGCTAAATGGAGTCAAAAAATGGCTTACTTGACCCTCTGTGATGGGAGTTTATATAGTGGTGGAGGCACGCAGCAGCAGGCGCGAGAATCTCCCCGGCTGTTACGCTCTCGACGTCACGCCCGCGTAAAGAGCGGATCGCCCATTAATGGGATTCGTGGAGGCGTGAAACGTGGGATTTTGCGGGCGGAGAATCGCGCATGGCGAGATTCACGGAGCGGCGGTTACACCTGTGAGCGGTGGAGCTGGGCGGAGGACCGAGGAAGACGGCCTCGGTTGGGAGGCTCGTGGACGAGCGAGAAGGCCGAGGATACTTGGTCTTGTGGCAGCTCAGGGCGAGCTGAAGGGCCGAGCAGGCCAATCTGCAGGGAGCCCCGAGGAGGGCTGGCTTGCGCTGGCAGGTCGGGTGCAGGGGTGGCCTGGTCGGCTTTTGTGGGCCCTTCCTTCTGAGTTCTGGGATGTGCTATCCGCCGCGTGTCCTGATCTTAGGGGTCCCCAATATTGAGCATCATCATTAGCCCCACACTCCTGTCTCGACCGGTTACAGGGTCGGGTGAGGAGTGGACTGCCGGGCCTTCCGGGGTGAGCTCCCTCCTAAGGTTTCGTCGGGACGCATCCCCGGGCCGTCAGCTGTCTTTTCTGCTAGCGAATCGGGGGGAATCTCCACATTTAAGGAGGGTGCGCCGGTTCGTGTCGCTTTGAAGTGATAGTCCACGTGTCAAGTGTCGGTTGGCTGACGCGACGTGTGCAGACCTGCGACGTCTGAAAGGGCACGGTCCAGTGCGGGGACGACAAGCGGAGCAATAGAAGCCGTTGGACGCGAGGAGGCGTCTTGGCGGGAGATGAAGGGCATCGTTGGATGAGGTCGCTTGTGACGCTAAATAGGGGTGGGGCCCGTTCCAGGGCCCCTACTCCTTCATATTTCTCGTTTTAGGCCTCAGTTGCTCGACGCTCATCTCCTTCCTTCCACTTTCATCTCCTGAGGATCATTCTTCCCAATGTTAGATGTCTTATTGTAGTGTTTTGAAAATCGTTTCGGTGAAGTTTCGAAAAATCGGTAAAATAAAGGGGTTTTCTGTAAAAAGTCAAAATACAAATATCTTATTATAAAAATTAAATATACATATTCTAGCTATGTAATTGCTATTATTTGGTGTTTGTTGAGCCGCTGGTGAAATTTCAAATTTTCTGAAAAAAATATTATTTTATTATTATTTTAAGCCGTCACTAATACATTTAATTAGGGAAAATTACAAATTGGAATGAGTTGAAACAAATTTTGTGCATCATAAAACATTAAATAAAAATTTATCATGTGATTTTTGGAACGAAATTATTTGCCAAAACGGTTTAGAAATTATTGAAGAAAAAAAGGCTTTTTTTTAGCGTAAATGGATGTTTGGGGTATTGTATTTATCATTTTTCATCACCCCACCCCCGTGCCCACACCCACACACCCCCACTTACTCCTCCCCTTAGCCAATTCAGCAGCCCTCACTTTTTCCCCACTTGGTTTGCAAAGGGAAAAGAAATAAAAGAAAAGATTAGAAAATAGATAAAGTAGTTAGACTTTGACCTTACCTTGACCTTGACTTTCCTCCCTTGCATTTTCCTCACCTCCCTCTCTCTCCCCTCACCCACTTCTGGCCGAAAATGATCCCCACAGCACCAGCCCTTTCCCCCCCCCCCAAAATCCACACTATTTTTGCTTCAAAAATCCATAAAAAGCTTCAAAATCCATACAATTTCAAAGCTTTTTTCCAAATCCAACACTTACCCATTATTCCTTAGCATTTCAAGCATGGATCCTTGTGAAAAGAGAGCATTTTGGAGTGCCATGGATGCTTGTGGATCTTCTTATGCTTTTGGGTATATTTCTAAACATTTTGTTGCTTAAATTGTTACTAATTTTTTAAGCTAATTTATTTAAGTGTTATTTGGATGTGAGTTTAATTGCACGTTTTGGAATTCAAGAAAAGGGTTTGAATGCAAGTTAGGTTATTGTGAATTGGTGTATGGTTGTGATGGGTAGCTTACCATCTTAGAATTTGTAGAAAGTAATTTAGTAGTTAAATTTCATATTGTTGCATGGAAATGTCTAAATTAAGTTTTGTTTTTGCTAACTAGAGTTTTTGAAAAATTATCAAATGCTTAGATTAAAATATAATTAAGTGTTCATGTCATTATAACTATTATAATGAGTGGTTTAATGACTTTGGTTCATGCAAAACGAAGCTTAATTGATGAATTGTGAATTTTGCTTTAAAGGGTGTTAAATTTGATATTTTGCAAACTAGGATTTTGGAAATTATGCAAATTTATGAGTTTAAATTATGGAAATGGTTTTATGACTTATTTAAGATATTTAATAAATATATTGGCCGCTACATTCATTTAAACATCGTGTTTTGTACAAAAACGGCGAATTGTACTTGCTAGATTTTCGGAAAAATGACTTTTTGAGTGAAATTGGCGTTTTTGTGAGTTTTAACCTAGTTTATATTAAAATTAGTGTTCGTGAATGTGCAAATGAGTGTATTTGGGTTTTTCTCGATGGTTTGGCGTTTGTACGCCGACGTCGAGGGTTTTTGGGTTGATTTGTGAAAGCAACCATAGGTTTTGACCTATGTGGGATTCGTGCGTCGTTTTGATCATGAGTCGGATTTTAATGAGATATGGTGCGTTATGATATGTAGGTACCCCTATGTGGACTTCGAGACGACAAGCAAGCGCGTGGCAACGTCGGCACCGGCTAGCGAGGACCACGTGAGTAGATTTATATCTACGGGGAGAAGTCGGGTGGATGGCGTATAGCACCCCCGCAGTCCGTGGTGGTGTATGCGGATGCGTATACACACTAACATTTATTATATGTTATTTAGGATTAATAACGATGCTTAGGATGGATATTGGTGTGTTGGACTATTTTTAGTGTTGCGAACCCTAGGGTAGTGTTACACACACATACACACATACATACTTGCATACATTCCTATTGATATGTGCTCATGGGATTCTTTATAGTTATGTGTTCACATGGGTATAGGACTATGTGTTCACATACGGATTGAGGATGATACTTGGGATTGAGCTGAGTCGATGAGATTTGATTTGAGGCCGTGAGATCGGTGATATAGCAGGGTTCGTATCTTAGATACGACATGACGTTGTAGCGGGTCCTTGACGTAGTGTTTCACACACGTCCATACATACGTAGGCGGTATCAGTATGGTACTAGACGTAGATCAGTACCCCGATCATGATATTTGATAAAGAGGATACCAGGTGAATAGTATGATGAATGTGATATTGACCCGTACCCAGATTGGGATGCCGTACGACGGATTTACGTACGAGCTATATTGATGATTGATCCGCACTCTTGACTTGGGATGCCTGATTATAGATATGGTATCGGATATGATATTATTGAGGCGGGATCACCGACTATACATATACAGGTATGTATATGTATCGACTCAGATGATAGGCGGTTTCCTTACCTGTAGTTCAGCTTGTTAGTTCAGCCGTATAGTTTAGTGTAGTTGTTAGATTAGATTAGACTTCTTACCTATTTCAAAAAACTAACGAATCGTGGGCATTTTTAAAGACAGCTCAAGGGAATCTACGGATATTTCAAAAACGACGTATCTTTTCATAAAAACACCGTAGCCCCTATTTTCAAAACCCCATGATTCGTGTTATTTCAAAAGGCACCATTCGTAGGACTTATATTAGATTATTGCAGATTAGTTATCGTTGTGTCTAGTATTCAGCTCCCGCACATTATTGCTGTTCGCTCTGCCTCGCATATTTATTTTGCTGCATATTCCATTATTGATATCATGCTATTAGGACACCAGCACCATTACCGATGATGCGTATGTACCACGTACACCTACTTGCCGGCTCACACACATCTTCATCGGTAATTGCCATGTCACGTACACTTTAGAGAATATAATTGCTTGACTTAGATTGTTAGCTGGTAGTTTTGACATGATATTAGTGTACTTCCCTTATATGCCATATTAGACATTGTAGTTATTACCGACCACTTCATGCATACTGTTATTCAGTTGTTCATGTCTAGTTCATTATCATTGACATATGCACTTGTGATGATTTCTTGAGATTTATGATATTTCTGGATTTCGGGGAAAGCCGCAAAATTTACAACTTATGATCTTTTAAAATATAAAATGTTGCGGTTTTCTAGTGATGTAAAGTGTCGTCCACCATGAGTTTGCTGTGGTTTTGGAGATCCGTGTCGAGGAGTGGAGGAACCGTCACGGGTACATGGTGGGCCCGGTATGGTACCCCGGGGCAAGAGGAATGTGGTGTTGACGTTGAGCCTGGCTGGGGAGCACTACCTACCGGTGATATTACCCGACGCGTCGGATATCCGGAGGATACCGTCGTGGTCTTGAGATGGATGGTAGGGGCTGGTCTGGACTGACGGCGCCCTAGATATTGAGATTGAGACATTGATATTTCGAGACAGTGAGATTTATGTTTTGTATCGATGCTAGACACTGTTGATGCTGATTTCATTTATAATACCTCAGTTTAAAAATACGAAGGAAATATCACTAATTTATGAAAACAGTTTCTTCATTTACATGTATTCTGTTTCATGCATTCATACCTCATTCATATGATATATTGCTACCTGAGGCATTGACACGGGCACATGAGTTTACACTCGGGTTAGATATTACCCTAGACATTGTCATAGGCTGCCTGTTATACATATATTTGATGATATATTATGATCATTGACCTAGGATTGCGTTATTTATGCGATTTCTGTGCGTAGATATTTTTCTATTCACGAGTTGGCAACTCACCCCCGTTGTGCCCCAGTTTCTTGCAGGTTTGCCGTACAGGTTTCCTTACGGCTTTGCGGGCATAGTTTCATTCGGGTGATTTGCTAGTAGGTGGGTTTACTTGTATCATACCCCCATTATTTACCTTGTATGATATTATTCAGTTGTATCTAGTAAATTCCATCAACCAAACATGTATTTATTGAGTTAGAGACCAGTGTTGTTTATTCTTTCGACCTTAGAGTCGCTCGTTATATTTCTGGTGGTTTTGAGTTTCCTTTTGAGTTTTGATTCTCGCCCTTGGCGTTGTATATTATTTTGCTTGTGTGGTTGTGACCGTCGATTGACGAAGAGCTAGCTCCCGCTTGGGGATGCCTTTTTTTGATTTCGTATACTATTCATGTTGTATCCCGTTTGGGAGCCAGTATTTACAAAGGAGACTCTGCCGAAATTTTCAGGAAATACTTGATGTTTTTTTTAAAAAAACCGCATAATTCGGCTTATGCTATTAAAACTACTTGATTTTAAATTGGTTTTCCTTCACTCTACTACTTTTCTTGGTTTGGATTTCTGGGTTTTCGGCTTACTTAGATTACGTACGCCTCGAGACGTTTCGTAGTCTAAGTGCCGTCATTTTCCGTACTTTCGGGACGTGACACTTCTCTTTTCGAGTCAGTAGATGTCGTTGAGGTAGGTTCTAGGAACCCTTTAGGTGAGTCTGAGTCCTCACGGGAGGCAGGGGTCGGCCCTTCTTCCCAGGATCGTGCGGCGGGGGCAGCCCCCAGGGAGGAAGCGGTAGATGCTGCCCCTGACGCCTCGTGTTGGATAAGGCATGAGGACGAGTTTGTCAATGCTCGGGCTCGTTTCCACATCCCCTCATGCTATACGCTCCGTCTGGCTAAAGAGGGAGAGAGGGCAGACCAAGTATGGGGCAGGGAGATCGCCCTGTATTTGGAAGCATTCTGGGGTGGAATGCGCCTGCCCTTCTCTCCTGATGTCGTGGGAGCGTTGAACTTCTTCGGGTTAGCTCCCGGTCAGTTGGTGCCGAACTCGTGGAGGATTCTCCTCGGGTTCCTGATCCGCCTGAAGTTACAGGCGATCTCCTTCGGCCTTTCCCTCCTTGATTCCTCCCTCGTCTTCAAAAATCACCCCGGTGGTCGAGTGGGCGACCTGAGATGGGTTTATCTCTCTTTCAGAAAGCAACCAGGGGGCGCCGCCGGGACGGGGGTTGTGGCCCTGCCTTCTTCCATTCACGACTGGAAGAAGTTCTTCTTCGTTTCCCCTCCCGAGGGCGAGGACTGGCCCGTGCCTACATAATGGTCGAGGGAGAAGCACTTGCCGGGGAACCAGTCCAGTGACCCCGCCGCGGTGAGAGTGGCGTCGTGGGAGCCCATCCCCCGCTACGACGTGCTGTTGTCTGAGAGGGTTCTGAGTTGGGCCGGACTCAGCCCCGTTGAGTTCGTCGGTAAGTTTAGGTTTGCTTTTTTGGCTTGTATATTGCCTGTGTCTGTAACATTTCAGAAAAATAAAATAATATTTTTGGCGAATTTTTATAATTTAATATTAATTTTAATGAATATTTTAATATCTCGGTATAATTAAATACCGATAAATTGGGGAATTTTTTTGAAAATTATAGAAATTACTAAAAGAGGATGTTTTATGTGAATTATGCAAATTTTAAGTTTTTATGATTAATTATATACTAATTTAGTGCTAATCGCGATTAAAAATCGCTAATCGCGTTTAAGCTTGTTTTGTGCAAAACATGCACCATATCTTTTCCTTAACACTTGTTGCATTTTTCTACTTGTTTTGGGTGCATGGTTTGTTATTTGGGGTTACTATTGAAGAGAGAAGGAAATTAGAAAAAAGAAAAAGAAAAGAATAAAGAAATAGGTATGGGTGAGAGAGAAAAAGGTATGGGTTTACCTTTGACTTTAGACTTGGCCATTCCCTCACCATTTCCTCTCCTCTCCTCTTCATTCCCTGCTGCTGCTGCTGCTCTTTCTCTCTCCCTTCTTCATCTCTCCAAAACTCCATGCTAAACACTTCAAAACCCAAACCCCATTTCACAAAAACGATGCACAAGTTCACTAGCTACCCCATGGACCAAGAAAGAGAAGATTTTGAGAACTTTGAGCAACTCAAGAATTTTCTTGAGTTGCCAAATGAGGTATTTTCTGAACCACTAGCTTAGTTTTCCTAGTTCTTTCACTTCCATGTTAGTTTTAAACCGATATAGTGATGTTTAGTGAGGGTATGAAAATTCTAGTTAGGGTTATTGGAAATTGAGAGTTGTGGTGAGAAATTAAGCTCAGTAGAGGCCATACAAACCCCCTAGTGCTAGAATTAAGACCTAAACCAGAGACTAGAAATCCCGGAATACGGATTTAGAAAAGCCAATATCGGAAAAACTATGATTCTGTGAAGGTTAAATGGAATCTGCTATCACCCCGAGACTCTGAAAATTATTTTGCATGGACAGTGATACATGCAGGCACCTAGGAAGCTACCACCAAAACCCTATCCCCTAACTTCCAACCATGGCCACAGATTTATTCCTTCTGGCCGCAATTTGAGGCCAGACGTGGAGCATTTTGGCTCGTTCTTGTTCTGTAGCTCCTACATCTGTGAATTAGACCCCTGGCATATGCAAAATTGTCCAATTTGACCCAGGGTAGAATCTGGAGCTTTTTTCCTGAGTTGCTGTTTTAATTCGTGTTTTCGTTTTGCGTATTTTAAATTCTGGATTTGTATAATTGCGTTTTACCTCGATTACTTGGCGTTTATACGACGATATCGAGGGTTGTTTGATGGTTTAGAAAGCGTAGTCTATAGGTTCTAACCTATAGGCCTTAGCGCGTCGTTTGGTTTTCTCGATATGATTTTAAGATGCATTTGCGATTGTGTTATCTTGTAGGTACCTTCACGAGGGCTTCTTATAACGAAGAAGATGAAGGCGACATCGACACCGACACGCAGGATGCAAGGTGAGTAGATTATATCTACGGGGGAAGTCGGGTGGATGGCGTATAGAACCCCCGCAGTTCGGTATTTAGTATACTAGATATATACTATAATTATATATATGATAGCATAATGTGTGATATGGATATTGGAGATGAGATTAGGTGTACTATGGGTAGAATAGGGTTTAGATGTAAACTAGTATAGTTTCCTAGATGCGAACCCTAGAATAGGTTTACACCCGCACGCATAAACAAGCTTATTTGTTATAGTTAAACCTAGATGATGAGGATTGTAGATGATATTTGGAGATGAGTCGAGGAGATTTGGCATAGCGCCATGAGATCGGTGATATGATGTGATTCGTATTTGGGATACAACATGTGATTATAGCGGGCTTTTGGACGTGTGTTTCACACACGCATTTATATTTATATAGATGGTGTCGATTTGTACTAGACTTAGATCAGTACACCAGATCATGAGACATGATGATAAGGATACCAGATAATTGATGAGATGAATGTGATATTGACCCGTACCCAGCTTTTGGGATGCCGTACGATGATTTACCGTACGAGCTTATTATTGATGATAGATCCGCACTCATGACTCGAGGATGTCATATGATATTGTATCGTACGCGGTACCTTTCAGGCGGGATCACCGACTATTATATATATATATATATATATATAT
Organism: Agapanthus africanus; assembly: GCA_030015575.1. Lineage (NCBI taxonomy): Eukaryota > Viridiplantae > Streptophyta > Magnoliopsida > Asparagales > Amaryllidaceae > Agapanthus > Agapanthus africanus. The sequence goes on from CM057346.1 coordinate 360,789,899, forward strand.
ATCGACTCAGATTTAGTTGGTTTCCATACCCCTCCCGATTGACTTGTTAGTAGTGCTGTAGTTTTGCTTGTAGATGTTAGGCTAGGACGATATCATACCTTTTTCAAAACTAACGAATCAGGAGTATTTTAAAGACAGGCAAAAGGATTCTACGGATATTTTCAAAAGACGCATCTTTTCTTAAAAACACCGTAGCCCTTATTTTATTAAAAACTCCGATTCGTCTTATTTCAAATGGCAAACTGTTTGACTTTTTATATTGATGCAGATGCGTCACTGTTGCATTTATTAGTCGATTCCTGCATATTCTTGTTGTTTGCATCGCATTGCATGTGCAAATGGTTATTGTTATATTAAACTCATGCTGTTAGGACACCAGCACCATTATCGATGATGCATATGTTCCACGTACACCTGCTTGCCGGCTCACACACTTCATCATCGATAATTGCCATGTCACTACACTGTAGTACTGTTGCATTCAGGATATGATCTCTTGCATAGCATAACTTGTGTACATACCCATTGTACACCTATACTTACACACATAAGTAATTGCATATGCATAGATGATTCTGGCTTGATTAGAGATTTGGGAACCACAATTTACTCTTTAAACCTGATTCATTTTAAAAGAGCGGTTTTCCCTCAATATGTGCATATTACTATTCCATATTGCATGATATACCGATATGCTTACAATTCTTTTACATGTCGCATACATCATACTTTTGATTATACGCATTGAGATATGTTGTTTCCATGATAATTCTGGATTTGGGAACTGATTGATCTTAATTTCCGATTATGTCGGTTTAGAAAATAGAATTCACAATCAAAGAATTATTTGACCGCAATCAATAACGGTGTCGGATGTAGCGCGTTAGTAAGTGCGGATCGTCCACAGGGATTGTGCGATTCGTTCTTATTTTGTTTTTTTTGAATCGAAAATTTAATGAAAAGAAAACAAACAATTCATGATTTGTAATTGAAGTTCAAGAATTAGAAAATCTAGATCTAATAACAAGAAAACGATAGAATCAAGAATTGAGAGTTTGTTGATTTTTCCAAACCAAATATCAAGAATCGAAATGAGGCTCGTAGGAATCGATCGGATCTATAGATGTGATGTAATCTCACGATGACGTATTCTTATCCATCGATGAATTGATACTAGATCGATGATGATCGACGAGAATTAGGGATTTCTAGTGAAACTAGGGTTTCATCATTTATCTCTTGTTCCTTCGTCGATATCATTCACATTCTAGCCTCTAGTAAATTCAAGAATTGATCGTGGATCCCTAATTTCGAGTGATCACAATCAAGAAAGCATCGCAACGAAACTAGGTCATCGATTCTTCAACTTACTAGGGTTTACAAAACTCGTAGGACTTAAGAATAGTTTTAAGATTTGTTACATCATCATTCTATTGATCGTCTCGACTCCTTTACGAGCGAAGTTTTACTCAAACATCACAACAAGAACTACAATCACAAATTGAGATCGAATCATGATGCAAGAATTTAAAGAAAGCAAGATTAAAGAATTTCACCTTTTATTTATATGAACAATTTCATTACAATCGCTCAAGAACTACAAGAGGAGAACTCGATCGTCGATTTGGCTTCGCTCGTCTCCGTGAGTCGCGGATCGGCTTGGATCACTTGCTCGATTGAAGATCGGCTCCGCTCCTAAAAGGTTGAAGGCTTCTCGCTTGATTTGGTACTCGGGATCTTGAATTTGGATTGGAATTAGGGTTAGGGTTTCGCACAAGTCGTGTCACTCAACTTGTGGAAGAAGATGGAGATTAATGATTGATTAAAGATTGAACCACCTTTTAACCCTAGATCTAGGCTCCTATTTATAGCCCATCAAAACCCTAGATCTAGGATTTGAATTTTGAATTTCCCTCCAAAAGTTTGTTGAGGAGAAGCTTCTAGATGAAATTTTTTAAGCCGAGCCTTCTAGATGTGCCACGTGGCGGTTCTACAATGTTCTGGAAGCTTGGGCCGTTAGTGTAAGCACGTGCAGAAAATATGAGCCGCTGATGACGTCATCACGCCGCGGTTCCGCGGTGCAAGCAGGCTCCCGCCGCGGAACCGCGGCGCTTTGGAGGCTTCAGGGCTTGGGTCTTCTGCTGTGGTCTTGGGCTGATATGTGGGCCTTTGTCTGATATTTTGAATTTTATTTGGCCTTCTGTATTGCTACCAGATCTTTAGCCTTTGAGTTGGCGTATTTTTGATCAGCTTATTTTGGCTTTGTTCCTGCAATTTCTCGAGACAAGTGTTGCGCAATATAGGGATGATGCGATGCCATAAAATACAGTCAATTTCCCTAGAAATGCCGGTTTTAAAGTCTAACACACGCAATCCGGTATTTCAGGACTGTTTTGCTAATATGTGCAATATGAATACCGAACACTTCTGGATGAGTGCAAAAGATAGGGAAATTGCCGTGTTGAAAATGCAGTATTTTCGACTGATCAAATTCCCCCAAACTTATTTTCGATCGTCTCGAGCGAACTTTTTATTAAAAAGAGAAGGAGAAAATAAAGAAAGAGAAAAACTAACTGGCACATTTTCGTAGGCAACACGATTGCACTGAGCACGTGCAACAAGCCTTTAAACCTCTAGGTGTCCTTAGTAGGAGGAGTGTTGTCTTCTGAGGGTTTTCAGCGGATTGCACCCACAAAAATCCAATAATAAAAGTGTCACGTCCTGAAAGTACGGAACATGACCGGCACTTAAACTACGAACGTCTCGAGGCGTACGTAATCTAAGTAAGCCGAAAACCCAGAAATCCAAACCAAGAAAAGTAGTAGAGTGAAGGAAAACCAATTTAAAACAAGTAGTTTTAATAGCATAAGCCGAATTATGCGTTTTTAAAAATATCAAATATTTCCTGAAAATTTCGGCAGAGTCTCCTTTGTAAATACTGGCCCCCAAACGGGATACAACATGAATAGTATACGAAATCAATAAAAAGCATCCCCAAGCGGGAGCTAGCTCTTCGTCAATCGACGGTCACAACCACACAAGCAATACAATATACAACGCCAACGGCGAGGATCAAAAACTCAAAAGGAAACTCAAAACCATAAGAAAAAAAACCGCGCGACTCTAAGGTCGAAAGAATAACATTACTGGTCTCTATCTCAAAAATAAATACATGTTTGGTTGATGGAACTTCTAGATACAACTGAATAATAATATACAAGATGTAATGATGGGTACGATACAAATAAACCCACCTACTAACAAGTCACCCGGAAATGGAAATAGTGCCAGCAAAGCCGTAATGGAACCTGTACGGCGAAACCTGCAAGAACTGTGGCACAACGGGGGTGAGTTGCCAACTCGTGAGTAGAAAAACATCTACGCACAGAAATCGCATAAATAATGCAATCCTAGGTCAATGATCATAATATATCCTCAAATATATATATATATAACATGCAGCCTATAACAATGGCTAGGGTAATATCTAACCCGGGTGTGATCTCATGTGCCCGTGTCAGTGCCTCAGGTAGCAATATATCATATGAATGAGGTATGAATGCATGAAAACAGAATACATGTAAATGATGAAACCGTTTTCATAAATTAGTGAGATTTCCTTTGTATCTTTAAAATGAGGTATCATAAATGAAATCATCATCAACAGTGTCTAGCATCGACACAAAACGTAAATCTCAATGTCTCAAAACCTCAGGCTCCGGCTATCCGGACCGGCCTGTATCATCAAATCTCAGTACCTCAATATCTCGAAATCTCAATGTCTCAATCTCAATATCTAGGGCGCCGTCAGTCCAGACCGGCCCCTACTATCTATCTCAAGACCACGACGGTATCCTCCGGATATCCGACGCGTCGGGTAATATCACCGGTCGGTAGTGCTCCCCTGCCAGGCTCAACGTCAACAACACGACCTTCTCGCCCCGGGGTACCGTACCGGGCCCACCATGTACCCGGAACGGTTCATCCAACTCCTCGAATCGGGTCTCGAAATCAATCAGCAAACTCATGGTGGACGACTCATACATCATGGGAAAAACCGCGCTTTTCATTTAAAAAGAGAAAGAAGAAGTTTGTATATGTTTTGCGGTTTTCCCCAAATCCAGAAAATCTCATGGAAATCCGAATCCAAAACCTCAATAGCACGTAAAAAGTGAATATATGCATGAGAATCCATGAATGCGGCATAACAATGAATAACAGTATGCATGAAGTAGCAGGTAATAATTATAATGTCTAAACTAACATATAAGGCAAGTACACTAATATCATGTCTAAACTATTAGCTAACAGGCTATGCCAAGCAATAATATTTTCTAAGGTGTACGTGACATGGCAATTACCGATGAAGATGTGTGTGAGCCGGCAAGTAAGTGTATGTGGTACATACGCATCATCGGTAATGGTGCTGGTGTCCTAACCACAAGATATCAACAGTAGAATATGAAGCATAATATAAGCATGCGATGCGGAGCGAACCACAATAATGAGCGGGAGCTGAACACTAGACGCAATGATAACTAATCTGTATTAACCTAATATAAGTCCTACAATGGTGCCTTTTGAAAATAACACGAATCGTGGGGTTTTGAAAATAGGGGCTACGGTGTTTTTATGAAAAGATACGTCTTTTGAAATATCCGTAGGATCCCTTAGGCTGTCTTTTAAAATGCCCCCGATTCGTTAGTTTTTTTGAAATATGTAAGAATCGAATCTAATCTAACAACTAAACTAAACTAAAGGGCTAAGCTAACAAGCTGGACTATAGGTAAGGAAACCGCCTAACATCTGAGTCGATACATATACATACCTGTATATATATTAGTCGGTGATCCCGCCTCAATAATATCATATCCGATACCATATCTAAAATCAGACATCCCAAGTCAAGAGTGCGGATCAATTAACAAAATATAGCTCGTACGTAAATCCGTCGTACGGCATCCCCAAATCTGGGTACGGGTCAATATCATATTCATCACACTATTCATCCGGTATCCTCTTTATCGAAGATCATAGTCTAAGGTACTGACCTAGGTCTAGTACAATACTGATATCATCAATATAGTCATGATCTGGCTACTGATCGACAGTCTCGTACAAACTGATATCATCAGCACATATCATCATCAAGGGGTATACATCGCCCAATACAACCTAGGATCAATATCCTAGCATATCATATCTCATATCACGATCACATGTCGACCACTTTATTTATAACACTATTCACCTGTATCGTCGCCCTAAGATCCGCTATAACACCAGGACGTACCTAAAGTACGAATCCTGCCATATCACCGATATCACAATCTCAACACAAATCTCATCGACTCATCTCAATCCTAAGTATCTTTCTCAAATCCGTATGTGAACACATAGCTCCATACCTATGTGAACACATAACTATATATTCCCGCATTAGCATAAAAGAAAGAAGAAAGTATGCAAGTATGGGTGGGTGTGTGCAAGTGTGGTGCGACCGCTACTCTAGGGTTTCGCGACACTAAATCATCCAAGAACACCAAATATCCATATTTATCATCAATAACTCAAACAATATATAAACAATATATATGTGTGTATACGTATTCGTATACATCACCACGAACTGCGGGGGTACTATACGCCATCCACCCGACTTCTCCCCGCAGATATAAATCTACTCACCTGGTCCTCGCTCGCCGGTGCCGACGTCGCCACGCGCTTGCTTGTCGTCTCGAAGTCCACATGGGTACCTACATATCATAACGCACCGTATTGCATTATAATCCGACTCATGACCAAAACGACACACGAAACCCACATAGGTCAAAACCTATGGTTACTTTCACAAATCAACCCAAAAACCATCGACGTCGGCGTACAAACGCCAAACCATCGAGAAAAACCTAAACACACTCATTTGCACAATCACAAGCACTAATTATAATATAAAATAGCTTAAAATTCACAAAAACCCCAAATTCACTTTAAAAGCCACTTTTCCGAAAATCTAGCAAGCACAAATTACCCGTTTTAGTACAAAACTCGACGTTTAAACAAATCTAATGGCCATAATACTTATTAAACATCTTAAATAAGTCATAAAAACCATTTCCATAATTTAATCTCATAAATTTACATAATTTCCAAAATCCTAGTTTGCAAAAATATCAATTTTTAACACCTTTTAAAGCAAAATTCATAATTCATCAATTAAGCTTGGTTTTGCATGATCCAAAGTCATTAAACCACTCATTATAATATTAATAATGACATGAAACCATAATTATATTTTAATCTAAAGCATTTAACAATTTTCCAAAAACCCTAGTTAGCAAAATAACTTAATTAGGACATTTTATAAGTAATGGTTTGTAATTAACAACTAGATTAGCTTTCTACAAAACTTAAGATGTTAATCCATATAACTAAACCATGCACAATATATCACAACACAAATCCACAACAAAACCCTAATCTAAACCTTCTCTTGAAAACCCACATCTTTAAATTAAACCATAATTAAACGTATAATTAGGCTAGACTAAAGTATTTAGCAACAATTTAAACAAAAGGCCAAGATTTATACCTCATGAACCATGGATGAAACTTGAGATCTAGACCTCCAATTTGAAATCCTTGCACCAAGATCCATGCTAAAGGAGATGAGAGAAAATGGGTAGGGGTCGGATTTGGATTTTAGCTTGATTTTTGAGGTATTTTGATGAAATTTTGATGCAAAATGAGAGAGGGAGAAAGAGGGGCTGTTGTTGGTGCATGAAATGGGAGGCTCGGCCAGAAATTGGAGGGGGGTGAGGGAGGAGAGAGAGTGAGGTGGAGAAAGTGTTGAAAAGTCAAAGTCTACCTTACTTCTACACTTCTTTTTCTTTTCTTTTCTTTGTTTTATTTTTTTTTCTTGTGAGATGAGAGGCCCAAGAATGGTGGGCTGTCAAGGGGCTGGCCAGAGCTATGGGGGAGTGGGTGTGGGTTTTGTTTGGGTGAGAAAAAAAAAGATAAATGTTATATCCCACTTCCATTAACACTAATTTTACCGAAAAAAGCCTTTTTCTTCGATATTTTCTAAACCGTTTTGGCAAACCATTTCATTTCAAAAACCACATGATAAAATTTTATTTAATGTGTTATGATGCACAAAATTTGTTTCAACTCATTCCAATTTGTAATTTTCCCTAATTAAATGTATTAGTGACGGCTTAAAATAATATTAAAATAATTAATTTCGGAAAATTTTTCAGAAAATTTGAAATTTCACCAGTGGGTCAATAATCACCAAATACTAGCAATTATATAGATATTATATGTATATTTAATTTTATAATAAAGATATTTGTATTTTGACTTTTTACCGAAAACCCCCTTATTTTACCGATTTTTTCGAAATTTCACCGAAAAGATTTTCAAAATGTTACAAAAAGAAAGATCATGAATATTACATTTAAAGAAAAGAATTGTAAAAGAAAAGCTTCGAAAATTAGGGTTTCCAACTAAGCTAGCTTTTCGGTTGTCTTGAGCCCTATCTTAATAGTCATGAAAAGATGTCAGAAATCATATCATCCCTCAATAAAACATCGTCTTATTCTTCATTCCTATCTTTCTTTCAAATATCGATCATATAACCCTGCGTGTGTGTAAAGACATCCCTACACCCGGAGAATTCAATTCAAGCTATCATACTCTTGCCCATCAGTCTCAGTACTTTTTAATTAATGAATATTTAGATGAGATTGCTCACACACTTTCATACGACCGTTAATACTTCTTGAGGTACTAACCGACCGATTACTTCTGTGCTTGCTTACTTGGTGTATTTTCCTCGTCTTGCACCACCTAATGCTTAGCAGTGACTCCCAGACCAGTTGGCCTTAGGGCACTAGGTGAAGAGGCACCCTCGCTATATTTTTTTATTGCTGTCTTGGTGATAACAAAACCAGTGTTCATTTTTCTCACCATTTTATATTTTATTCATTTTTTATTTCCTTCATACTTTTGGCTTTAAGACAAGAGCATTTCAAGGTATCCTCTACTATCCCAGGCTTTAAGACGTGTATAACTGCGAATAGCAGGGTATCAACGTTCAAAATGTTTGGCTTTCAGAATAGAAACTATTTTTCAGACTTATTTTTATCCTCAGATTAGTGACTTCCTTCATCTTACTAACCCTTGGGACAACGGCTCATAACTACTTATTACTAGTTTGTATAAGAAAACTTCTAATTTTCTTGGTTTTCTTAAAATTTTCAAATCTTTTGGATGTAATTTTTCACTCTCTAATCTTTTATTATCTTATTTATGTACAAAAATTGTTTTCATCTTTTAGAATTTTTAAAATTTTTTTTATAGGTTTTCAAAAATGTTTGTGCTTATGCAAAGTATGATGCAAATGATGCGAAAATAAGCACAAACTTCCCCCAAAATTGTTTTCAACAGTGTCCTCACTGTTGCCATCTGCTAAATCTCGAAAAACCTGTAAGCTTGGGAGGAATTTATTAGTGGGGGCAAAATATTTAAGTGAAGATCTTCCCCCAAACTTATTTTTGGCTCATCATTTTATAAAATTTTTTTTCTTTCAAGAGCCAGAAAAAATGCCCCCCCCAAACTTGAGTTATGCAATGTTAATCTTTTGAAAATCACATGAGGGGGTCAAGAATCATTGGTCGATGCCAAGCTTTGCAAAGACCGAAGGTTAACACCAACCATTCAAAAATTTTATCAATGCAGTGCTCTGGTTGGTGGAAGAAAAAGTGGGGAAAGGGTAAGTGGTGGAATAGAGTGTGTGTGCGTCTCATTTTGGAGAGACGATGCAGTGTATGTGATGGATTACTCGCATTCTTTTTACAATTAAGAAGAAGGGGTGGAGGTTCAATTTCTTTGATTGGGAGATGATTCATCTCAACACCCGTGTCATTCAAAAATACGAGTTCATCAGCGAAGATTTCCTCAAAAGTCCCATTAATACCCCGAAGAATAATATCATCACAAAGCGCGGGGTGATCTTCAGACTCTAAAAACAGTTCATAATCAGTGTTAATTGTTGACCCGGACATCTCGGTGGAAGAGTCCGTATGTGTTTGATACATAGTTGGGTCAAACAATAACGTATGAAAAGAGTCAAGATCGATATTATGAGGATCATCAAATTCGCTGCTGTCGACATCCATTAAGTCGACAGAACAGACCTGAGCAGTAGGTTCGGAGGCTACACTTCCCAACTTGTAAATGTTCAGCTCTATTGACCTATTCCCGAAGGATAGGGTCATAGAACCGTTATGACAGTTGATAATAGCATTGGAAGTGGCCAAAAAGGGGCGACCTAAAATCACCGGAATTTGATTCCGTGGGTTTGCTACAGGCTGTGTATCAATTACAATAAAATCCACAGGAAATATAAATTCCCCGATTTTTATTAACACATCCTCCAGTTCACACCTAGGTTTGGTGATTGATCGGTCAGCCATGTGGAGAGTGCAATGGGCTGGTTTCAACTCTCCGATCCCTAGTTGCTCATAAACAGAGTATGGAAGCAAGTTAACACTAGCGCCAAGGTCTAGTAGAGCACGGTTGATGTGTTTTTCCCCGATAGAAATGGAAATAGTAGGACAGCCAGGGTCCTTACGTTTCCTCGGTACTTGTTGGGGGAAAGCCGTGTCTACTGTCTTTGCCATAAAAATCTTCTTGGGCACTTGAGTCTTCCTCTTCCTAGTGCACAAGTTCTTAAGAGTTTTCGCATAGGACGGAACTTGTTGGATGGCATCTAGGAGAGGGATGTTGATGTTAACTTGCTTAAAAATGTCTATAATCTTCTCCATATGTGGACTCGATGTGTTAGCCCTTAACCGATTAGGATAAGGTGCTTTAGCAATAAGCGCTGGGTCCATCATAGGAGAAGGAAGTGTGTGTAGACCCGATCCAAGAATAGAAGTCGGGATCGTCGGTGGTAGACTAGAAGAGATGGGCTGAGGTGGCGAGCATTGTGGGAAACGAAGAATAGGCTCGCAAAAAGGTGGTGGGGTAGAAGAACTGGGGTCAGAATTAGAAGTAGAAGTGGAAGGAAATGTCTCAGCCGGGGTGTTATTGATTGATTTATCAGTATCATCAAACTCTTCCCCAACGTGGTTGTCAAGCACTCTTCCAGATCTCAACGTGATTGCACTCACATGATGTGAATAGCCAGGATTGGGCAAAGGTTGAGCTGGAAGTGTCCCTTTCTCTCTTGCACTCATTTCGGCTTTTAGTTGTGCAATTTGTGCTTCCATCAATTTGATATTCTCATTTTGAGAGACAATGATCTTCATCACATTCTCAACGGAAGATTGCAAACTTGCCGTACCTTGGATGGATTGTTTCATAAAAGTATCCAAGGTTTGTGCTAGTGCAGAGGTATTATCTGTACCGGTCAATTGCAAAGAGTTTTCGTGTGGTGCAAAAGTGTTAGCTAGATTTTGGAAGTTTTGTGATTGGAAGGGGTGCTGACTCAATTAAAGTTGTGGGTGCTGTTGTGGTGGAGGGGCCCCTTGGAAATTGTTTTGGTTTAGAACCGTGTTTTGAGGTTGTGATTGGTTCCAAGCAAAATTTGGGTGATTCCTCCAACCCTGATTATATGTGGAAGAAAATGGATTGTTTCTAGGTCTTTGAAATGCGGCATTGGTATGCTCGTGACCTTGAAACAGAGAATTTCATGGACATTCTTCCGTCAAATGAGAAGGATCAGAACAACATCCACATACAGTTTTGGAGAGTGATATTTGACTTAGGGCGGCTAAAAATTTGTTTTCCATAGTCTCGAGTTTCTTTTGCATAGCTGAAATGTCAGCTCTAACTCCTATGGAAATATTATTGCCATCCCTAGACGATTGACTCACACCCTCAGTAAAGATTTTTCAGCGAAATCTTCTAGAAATTTCCAGGCTTCCTTATCATCTTTAGTCATGAAGTTGCCTTGACACATGGATTCAAGGGTCTGTCTTGTGTTAGGATTAATGCCCTCATAAATGATTCGGCACAGTTCCCATCTCGGGATGCCGTGATGTGGACATTGGACTAACAGATCCTTGAAGCGTTCAAGACATTTTGAAAATGGTTCATTTGGAAGCTGGGTGAATTGATTGATTTCGCTACAGACTCGAGCTGTCTTTTGGTATGGGTAGAATTTCTTAAGGAATTCTTTGACGAATTCTTCCCAATTTGAAATGGAATGTACGGTAGTGTTATACAGCAACTTCTCGGCTATATCGCACAAGGTAAATGGGAGAAGACGTAGACGCATAGCATCCATAGAAAGCTGTGAGGTACCCATCATTGCGCATACATTTTAAAATTTGGTGATAAATGCATATGTGTCTTCAGACTCGAGACCGTGAAATTTTGGTAGAAGGTTGATGTATTGGGGTTTTATTTAAAAATTTTCCCCGTTGGCTGGTCGAATGGAAAGACAGGTGGAAAGGGGACCTCGTGTTGGATAGCACCTCTCTTGGAGAGAGATGCAAGGTGGATTCTGCGCACCAACGGACGGCGGCAGATTAGTGGAAAAGAAGTTCGATGGAGATGGATCCATCGATGTGGGTGTGGTGGTGGGTAAAAGAAAGGGTAAATATAGAAATACCGACTTTTGGGTCGATCGAGGGTACGCGGACTTAACGGGCACTAGGATCCCGTGTCCAGCCTATCTTGCACTAAAAAGGGTTAGTACAAGTGGCAGCGTGAATTTATAATTAGGGGAATGATGAATGAATGCGGTGTTTGTTTTGAAAAAGATACGGATTTTTGAAAAATATGATGCAAATCACAAAATGCAACAAGAAAAACCCTAGAATCTAGTGGTCACCTAGGTCAAACTCTAGACCGCTCCTAACTGCCAAAAGACAAGTCGCAGGATCAATCCTCTACTGCCTCTTTGTCTCTCCTGTGGCCAGGTAAGTGGGAGGTTCTCCACTACGTAAGTAGTGGGCCTAATTAAGTAACCACTAGCCTTCGACACACTTGACTTAGACACCATAAGAAAAACGCGGATAAGCAATGAATTACCCACGGCCTTCTCTTGTCCTAAGTGAGCGCGACGGTCCTTAGAGTCATCTCTAGATATTTTTTAGTTAATTAAGGTAAATGCGGATGCAATTTTGCGATTTTCGGGGCTTAGGAAGGGTAATGAACTCCCCACCTAATCTGGATTTGGTCTTTGCCCCTTAAAGTCCGTATTAATTATGCAACAACCACAAAATCAAAACAAGCACAATTTAATTTTGCTTTTTGCGCGGCGCTGCGATTTTTGCAAAGAAACCTGCACAAAATGTTAATTGGAGCAGACATAGAAGAAGATAAGAAAGTGTAGAAGTCACCTGAGAACTTTGATGCAGAGATGAGTTAGTATCACCACGGAACCGCGGTTTAAGTCTCCTATTTCCGCTCTTTCACGGTGGAGTTAGGGGATCTGTGCATAAATTTTTAACAGTAGGCTTCTGTTCACTTTTCCTGCTCTCTGGAAATTTCAGAAATTTTTTTCTCCAGCTCCAATGATTCCAAATTTCTTCGCAACAAATCACAACAACTCGTATTAGTGTTTGTGCGAATTTCGATTTAAAGATGATAGATGGAATAAACTTTTCAATTCAAATTTCAATATAGAACGAATTAGCGCGCGATCCCCGGCAACGGCGCCATTTGATTGATCTTAATTTCCGATTGTGTCGGTTTAGAAAATAGAATTCACAATCAAAGAATTATTTGACCGCAATCAATAACGGTGTCGGATGTAGCACGTTAGTAAGTGCGGATCGTCCATAGGGATTTTGCGATTCGTTCTTATTTTGTTTTGTTTGAATTGAAAATTTAATGAAAAGAAAACAAACAATTCCTGATTTGTAATTGATGTTCAAGAATTAGAAAATCTAGATCTAATAACAAGAAAACGATAGAATCAAGAATTGAGAGTTTGTTGATTTTTCCAAACCAAATATCAAGAATCGAAATATGGCTCGTAGGAATCGATCGGATCTATAGATGTGATGTAATCTCACGATGACGTATTCTTATCCATCGATGAATTGATACTAGATCGATGATGATCGACGAGAATTAGGGATACGTGGTTCCATGATTTGATATGTCGCAAGCGACACATGTTGATTTACATCCTCATACTTCCATGCATATGCTTTATGATATTTACATGCATGATGCTTATTGTCATTGGGTGACACGTGGACGATTTCCACATACATATAGTTGACATTGATGATATTGATCAGATAGTTGGATGATATCCACATATTCATAGACTTCATAATATAGTCGACATCGATCATACCTCATATTTATGATATGTTATTACCTGAGGCACTGTCATGAGCACTTGGCGCTACACTCATGTATAGATGTTGCATTGCCACCTTATCATGCTTCAGACTTATTCATTTGAGCTTTCTATATATATTGATCGTATTGACCTAAGATTGTGTCATACATATGATTTCTGCTCTGTGATGTTTTCTATTCACGAGTTGGAAACTCACCCCCGTTGTGCCACAGGTCTTGCAGGTTTTGCCGTACAGGTTCCATTGCGGCTTTTCCGGCACACTGCGTTCCTCACGGGTGATTTGCATTGGTAGGTGGGTTCACTCGCATCGTGAACACCCTTTTATTTATTTTATCAGTTGTATCTAGTAATTCCATCAACCAAACTTGTATATTGTTTCAGACTTAGAAAACCAGTTATGTATTATTTCGACCTTAGAGTCGCGCGTTGTAGTATTATGGTTTTCATGCTGATTTTGAGTTTTCCTTGAGTTTTGATCCTCGCCCTTCGGCGTTGTATATTATACTGCTTGCGTGGTTGTGACCGTCGATTGACGAAGAGCTAGCTCCCGCTTGGGGATGCCTTTTATTATTGTGTATATATTATTCTTGTTGTACCCCATTCCGGGCCATTATTTACAACGGAAACTCTGCCGAAATTTTCAGAAAAGAATATAGATTTTAAAACTGCATATTCGGCTTACTTATTTAAAAACTTGATTTTAAAATATGTTTTCGTTACTTCTTAAAAACTAGTTTCTTTATTTACTCCTTAAGATGGTTTTAGATTTCTGGGCTTTTGGCTTACTTGAATTAGATGGAGTCCTATAGACTTGATATGATTCAAGGCCAGTTACGTGCTATTTCGGGTCGTGACAAAGTTGGTATCAGAGCTCTAGGTTAACCTAGGTTCGAGTCTAAGTTTGAATATGTGGAGCCTAGAGCGTTTATATATATACGGAACTTAGGTTTGACCTTACGGAACTTAGACTTAGTCGAGGGGGTATTATACCCGAACTTTCGTAGCGTAGGATGACCCTTGGTTGATGGAGTAGGTAGCTTGAGTAGAGTGACGTACCGTACGTATGTTCCGCGACATACATACGATATGCTACTCCGCTTAAGAAACCTTAGGATGTACATTTTTTGCACAGTATTATATTCATTCCTATGATCTATCCTCATCGGTACTGGTTATGATTTTGCTATCACGATTACACGGGTAGAGAGAGCTACGGCTAGAGTTGTGTTAGCACGAGATCGTCACGGACGAGGACTGACCAGGGCGTGATTCCAGAGACATACGAATGCATATGGAGGCGTCTTCTTATTGTGTTTTCGCGCCATGAGCGTTTGACAGATCGCTGTTACGAGATTTCCCGGATGTGCTGATCGGCACCAGAGGATCAGGCTACTGCTAGAGGCAAGCCAGAGTGTGATGACCATTGATATATCGCTTACTCAGGATGATTGAGGCACTGTTCAGCGTACAGACGAATGAGCCAGTTGCTGCTGCAAATGACGAGATATCGCCCAGATGTTGGAGCTACTGCAGCATGAGTATATACTCAGAGATATGATGGAAGGTCGCTAGTAACCCGAGGGTGAATGACTAGGACATGTAGTTCGTTCGCTCACCCCGATACGAGGTTATCAGGTAGATTGATTCCAGCTAGAGACGACTTCACGCAGGTACGTTGAGAGTCGATGGAGGCAATCGAATGTCAGAAACCCATGTTCCAAGTTTAAAGTATTCGGAAAGACATGCAAGCGATTCTATGGACCTTCTAAAAGAATGAAACCCTAACTCGACATAATGACCGTATGAAAGCCTTTGAACCTTATGGTTTGCGGCAGTTCCGCGGCACCATTATTGAGGCTTGGGTTTGCCCTTCTACAGCCGGTTCACCGATGCTGTGGTATGTACTCGATACTATTAAGCTGTACCCAAGATGTTGAGCTTTTGGGGGATTGTGAGGTTTTGACAAATCGATCGGATGGTTCGACATCTTTCGGATATCATGTGATGGGATACACTGCTTGGGAGACTCCAGATACGAGTTTAGCCGTTGGAGCACAGTCCATGCAGCCACGAGAAGACGAGTCCGAATCAGTCGACATTGGAACAAAGTGGAGTAAAATAGTTCGCACGAGATTTCGACGAGATGACGTTCCACTCCCTGACATCAGAGATGCGATACGCATGCAGAGGCGTTGTACATGGATATACCTTCCAAAAGGAGTCGTGATGAGCATACAGCCGTTCCGGAACAAGAAATAGCTTTAGTAAAGGACGATGACTTCTAGGCAATTCGGCAGGAACGAGATTTGAGAGAGATTTTGATAGGACCTTTCTGGAATACTATACGAGAAGACTTGGACCCAGGAGCGGTCATATTGCACACACCCAGCAGGCCAGAGTTCAGCATCGTCGACTAGATAGTTGGCCAGAGATGACCAGAGAAGTGCCAAAACGGAATCGTCCCCGTTAGCACACCTGACAGGGCCGATGAGCCGATGGATTACGAGATTAGAAATCCACAGAGAAGATAAGGGCCTAGAGACAGAGGACGCCAGACCGCGAGCAAGAGGCAAGTAGATAACTTATGCTGCTAGCATTGGATGCACCGACACCTCCTCGACCTTGAAGGAGGACATACCGACGACGGTATTTATGATTTGTGATTCGATTATCACGTATCCGTCACCTTGGATTTCGGTATTTTGGGTGATTTACTCGTATGATTTAGTCTTGATGGATGAGTTCCATGATATTTGTTTTCGTGCACCATGGTTGCACCTACTGGGCATTTATATTTTGCGCATAGTTATTACGCTTGAGGTATTGATTGTGATTTCATGCCTATTTTATACCGGTGATTTGATTTACGCTTCCAACATAGTTTTCATGCACTTTTAGTGTTTTGATTTGATTTATGCACGCTGATGCACATGATTGTGAGCTTATACACCACGATATACCTGATTTGGATTGAGCCGTATAATATGCCGTCGATTTTGATTCTGATATTGAGGTTGATTTCTTGCACTCTATGCATTTGATTTGGATTTTTGTGCGTGTTGAGCGCATGTTTTGAGATACGATTTTGGTGCATACCAGATGCACTAAATCGGGATTCCTTTGCATGTCAGATGCACCTGATGTTGCTGTCAGGCACGCCCGTTGCCCATGACAGATGTTTCGTGCACACTCGTTGCACCTAGATGTTATTTCTGTGCACATCTATGACACATATATGGATTTTGAATTCAGTGCGCACCAGACGCACGTAACATTCATATGCACATTTTTGGTGATTGATTTCTTATGGAGCAGTATGTTTTTATGATATTTGCTATTTGTTTTCGTACTAAACAGGACTAGTCAGAGGACAGTACCTGGATATATGTTTGGCATGCATTTCCTTCAGTTATTTACATGTAGGGAGTTACTGTCTACATGTATAATTTTGATGCATACCATATTGGTTTTGTTTTGGATTTGACAGTGTGTCTGTACCATAACTCCGATGATTGCGGGATGCTTGACGGAGTTTTATTTTTGAGTGATCTGCTCATTGTTCTTGCGCATGCATTGCGCTATGATGCGTTTTATGTATTGATGATTTCGGAGCCTCGACGACTTGGACTTTTTATTGAAATGTTTTAGAATCTGGGGTTTAAAATTTAAATTCGGGGACCGAATTTATTTATGGGGGAAGATTGTAACATTTCAGAAAAATAAAATATTATTTTTGGGGAATTTTTATAATTTAATATTAATTTTAATGAATATTTTAATATTTCGGTATAATTAAATACCGATAAATTGGGGAATTTTTTTGAAAATTATAGAAATTACTAAAAGAGGGTGTTTTATGTGAATTATGAAAATTTTAAGTTTTTACGATTAATTATATGCTAATTTAGTGCTAATCGCGATTAAAAATCGCTAATCGCGTTTAAGCTTGTTTTGTGCAAAACAAGCACCATATCTTTTCCTTAACACTTGTTGCATTTTACTACTTGTTTTGGGTGCATGGTTTGTTATTTGGGGTTACTATTGAAGAGAGAAGGAAATTAGAAAAAAGAAAAAGAAAAGAATAAAGAAATAGATATGGGTGAGAGAGAGAAAGGTAAGGGTTTACCTTTGACTTTAGACTTGGCCATTCCCTCACCATTTCCTCTCCTCTCCTCTTCATTCCCTACTGCTGCTGCTGCTCCTTCTCCCTCCTCTCTTCATCTCCCCAAAACTCCATGCTAAACACTTCAAAACCCAAACCCCATTTCACAAAAACGATGCACAAGTTCACTAGCTACCCCATGGACCAAGAAAGAGAAGATTTTGAGGACTTTGAGCAACTCAAGAATTTTCTTGAGTTGCCAAATGAGGTATTTTCTGAACCACTAGCTTAGTTTTCCCAGTTCTTTCACATCCATGTTAGTTTTAAACGGATATAGTGATGTTTAGTGAGGGTATGAAAATTCTAGTTAGGGTTATTGGAAATTGAGAGTTGTGGTGAGCAATTAAGCTCAGTAGAGGCCATACAAACCCCCTAGTGCTAGAATTAAGACCTAAACCAGAGACTAGAAACCGAGAATACGGATTTAGAAAAGCCGATATCGGAAAAACTGTGATTCTGTGAAGGTTAAATGGAATCTGCTATCACCCTGAGACTCTGAAAATTATTTTGCATGGACAGTGATACATGCAGGCACCTAGGAAGCTACCACCAAAACCCTAGCCCCTAACTCCCAACCATGGCCGCTGATTTATTCCTTCTGGCCGCAATTTGCGGCCAGACCTGGAGCATTTTGGCTCGTTCTTGTTCTGTAGCTCCTACATCTATGAATTAGACCCCTGGCATATGGAAAATTGTCCAATTTGACCCAGGGTAGAATCTGGAGCCTTTTTCCTGAGTTGCTGTTTTAATTCGTGTTTTCGTTTTGCGTATTTTAAATTCTGGATTTGTATAATTGCGTTTTACCTCGATTACTTGGCGTTTATACGACGATATCGAGGGTTGTTTGATGGTTTAGAAAGCATAGTCTATAGGTTCTAACCTATAGGCCTTAGCGCGTCGTTTGGTTTTCTCGATATGATATTAAGATGCATTTGCGATTGTGTTATCTTGTAGGTACCTTCACAAGGGCTTCTTATAACGAAGAAGATGAAGGCGACATCGACATCGACACGCAGGATGCAAGGTGAGTAGATTATATCTATGGGGGAAGTCGGGTGGATGGCGTATAGCACCCCCGCAGTTCGGTATTTAGTATACTAGATATATACTATAATTATATATATGATAGCATTATGTGTGATATGGATATTGGAGATGAGATTAGGTGTACTATGGGTAGAATAGGGTTTAGATGTAAACTAGTATAGTTTCCTAGATGAGAACCCTAGAATAGGTTTACACCCGCACGCACACACATGCTTATTTGTTATAGTTATACCTAGATGATGAGGATTGTGGATGATATTTGGAGATGAGTCGAGGAGATTTGGCATAGCGCCATGAGATCGGTGATATGATGTGATTCGTATTTGGGATACGACATGTGATTATAGCGGGCTTTTGGACGTGTGTTTCACACACGCATTTATATTTATATAGATGGTGTCAATTTGTACTAGACTTAGATCAGTACCCCAGATCATGAGACATGATGATAAGGATACCAGATAATTGATGAGATGAATGTGATATTGACCCGTACCCAGCTTTTGGGATGCCGTACGATGATTTACCTTACGAGCTTATTATTGCTGATAGATCCGCACTCATGACTCGAGGATGTCATATGATATTGTATCGTACACGGTACCTTTGAGGTGGGATCACCGACTATTATATATATATATATATATCGACTCAGATTTAGGTGGTTTCTATACCCCTCCCGATTGACTTGTTAGTAGAGCTGTAGTTTTCTAGTAGATGTTAGGCTAGGCCGATATCATACCTATTTCAAAACTAATGAATCGGGAGTATTTTAAAGACAGGCATAAGGATTCTACGGATATTTTCAAAAGACGCATCTTTTCTTAAATACTCCATAACCCTTATTTTATTAAAAACCCCGATTCGTCTTATTTCAAATGGCAAACTGTATGACTTTTTGTATTGATGCAGATGCGTCACTGTTGCATTTATTAGTCGATTCCTGCATATTCTTGTTGTTCGCATCGTATTGCATGTGCAAATGGTTATTGTTATATTGAACTCATGCTGTTAGGACACCATCACCATTATCGATGATGCATATATCCCACGTACACCTGCTTGCCGGCTCACACACTTCATCATCGATAATTGCCATGTCACTACACTGTAGTACTGTTTCATTCAGGATATAATCTCTTGCATGGTATACTTGTGTACATACCCATTGTACACCCATACTTACATACATAAGTAATTGCACATACATAGATGATTCTGGCTTGATTAGAGATTTGGGAACCGCCATATACTCTTTAAAACTGATTCATTTTAAAAGAGCGGTTTTCCCTCAATATGTGCATATTACTATTCCATATTGCATGATATACTGATATGTTTACAATTCTTTTACATGTCGCATACATCATACTTTTGATTATACGCATTGAGATATGTTGTTTCCATGATATTTCTGGATTTGGGAACCGTGGATATTTCAAAAGAGATTATATGATTGTTTTAAAAACTCGGTTACCCTTGATATGATATTTCAGTACGTCCACCATGTGTTTTCTCGGTGCTGAGAGCGACATGTGAAACCCGATTCGAGGAGGCGGATGAGGTCGATTGCGGGTACATGGTGGGCCCGGTATGGTACCTCTGGGCAAGAAATGGATGCTGTGTATACAGACGGTGAGCCTGGCAGAGGGACTACTACCTACCGGTGATTGTATTTAAGCTTAGAGGATATCCGTAGGATACCGACCGGAGTTAAGAGATGATGTGGGCCGATCCAGACTGACGGAGCCCCATATATATGAGGATTTACGTGCCGATGCTAGGCACAGTTTTCATGATGTTGCGGGTGTCTATGTTAGACACTCAGGTTCCATGATTTGATATGTCGCGAGCGACACATGTTGATTTACATCCTCATACTTCTATGCATATGCTTTATGATATTTACATGCATGATGCTTATTGTCATTGGGTGACACGTGGACGATTTCCACATACATATAGTTGACATTGATGATATTGATCACATAGTTGGATGATATCCACATATTCATAGACTTCATGATATAGTCGACATTGATCATACCTCATATTTATGATATGTTATTACCTGAGGCACTGTCATGAGCACTTGGCGCTACACTCATGTATAGATGTTGCATTGCCATCTTATCATGCTTCACACTTATTCATTTGAGCTTTATATATATATTGATCGTATTGACCTAGGATTGTGTCATACATACGATTTCTACTCTGTGATTTTTTCTATTCACGAGTTAGCAACTCACCCCCGTTGTGCCACAGGTCTTGCAGATTTTGCCGTACAGGTTCCATTGCGGCTTTTCTGGCACACTGCTTTCCTCACGGGTGATTTGCATTGGTAGGTGGGTTCACTCGCATCGTGACCACCTTGTATTTATTTTATCAGTTGTATCTAGTAATTCCATCAACCAAACTTGTATATTGTTTCATACTTAGAAAACCAGTTATGTATTATTTCGACCTTAGAGTCGCGCGTTGTAGTATTATAGTTTTCATGCCGATTCTGAGTTTTCCTTGAGTTTTGATCCTCGCCCTTCGGAGTTGTATATTATACTACTTGCGTGGTTGTGACCGTCGATTGACGAAGAGCTAGCTCCCGCTTGGGGATGCATTTTATTATTGTGTATATATTATTCTTGTTGGACCCCGTTCGGGGCCATTATTTACAAAGGAAATTCTGCCGAAATTTTTAGAAAAGAATATAGATTTTAAATATGCATATTCGGCTTACTTATTTAAAAACCTTTCTTTTAAAACATGTTTTCCTTACTTCTTAAAAACTAGTTTCTTTATTTACTCCTTAAAATGGTTTTAGATTTCTGGGCTTTTGGCTTACTTGAATTAGATGGAGTCCTATAGACTTCTTATGATTCAAGGCTAGTCACGTGCTATTTCAGGTCATGACAGTGTCGCTGACTTATTTGCACTCAGTTTTGTGCAGGACCCATGAATATGGACTCACTCAGAAAGTCTATGCGCCGGCCGAGGCCAGTCGCGAAGGTTGGGGGCGCCGGCTCTTCCCGTTCACAGCCCGCCCCGGCTCCTTCTCCCCCGGTGGTAGCGCCCCGCGAGCGCTCAGAGGCGGATCTCGCCCCGGGGCCCAGCAAAGCGTCGGGTCGGAGGCGGGTTCGGATTCTGGAGGACCCGGCCTCGGAGGAGGAGACCGGCTCTCCCACAAGGCCGCTCAAGAGGAGATCTGCCCGGGGACCGTCTTTGCCGATCACGGTGGAGGAAGGCGGTCTCCAGTTCGCCGTGCTATCGGGGCTATCCGTCGCGGATAGCCTGCTGCATGAGATAGAGGCATCGGTCGGGGGTAGAGTCCCCGGGGGGACCTTCAGGGCTCAGCTGGTGTCCATCGCCCAGGAGTCCGTGCAGGTAAGAGATTGTCTTTCATTATTATTATTTTCGAGGTTCAATGCCTCTCTCATCTTCCTGATCTCTCTTCTACTTTTCAGGTCCTTCAGCATGTCGCCCTTTCCTTCCGCATGGAGGCCGAGGTGGTAGCCACGGCGATGAAAGCTGGGGGCCAGCTCACCTCGTTGGAAGAGAGCTCAAAGCGGGAGCTGGAGGCGATGAAGACGAGGGTTGTTTCCTTGGAGGGCGAGGTGGAGGCTGGGAAGCGGGAGGTCGCCCAGCACCGCGAGGCCGCCGTGGTTGCTGAGGCCAAGCTTGAGGACGCTCAGGTGCTGGCCGGCAACCTGAAGAAGACAGTGAAAACCCTCCGTAAGGAGCTGGCGGCGGCGGCTGAGTGGGCGAAGTCGGCCGACCTGAGGGCGGCCAAGTTTGCCGACCTCTCGGCTGCGAAGGCGGTGGAAGGCTACAAGAAGTCGAAAGACTACTACGATGACCTGGACGTCGCCACAACCCTCATCTGGCACGAGGCCCTCGACGCTGCTAAGGCCCGGGTGCCGGGGTTCGTCGATGAAGAGCTTCGGGCCCAGTACCCCCTCACGGCCACCAGCGGGAAAGGGCAAAAGATTAATGACGAGGAAGTCGCCGAGGACCCAGCTCGCCTCGTGGTGGATGTCGAGGGCCTTGAGGTCGCTCCTGGCCCTAAGGCCTAAAGCCCTCGTCTTCCTCCTCCTTTTTATTTTGCTGTGTTTGGAACTTTGTAAGCCTCCGGGCATTTTGTTAGGATGGGGAGCCAAAAATACCCTCTGTAAAGACCGCCTTTTGGTAATAAAACTTTTTCATTCTTTGGTTTCATTGATTTGCGCTTTGGTCTTTTGTTCATGAAGAATGCTTATAAAATTTTTCTTCTTGCGCTGTTCGGCCTCCATGTCAGGTCGGCTATCTGCCAAGCGATCAGCCGTCAAGTTGATCCAAGCGCCGCTGAGGAGATGGCGTCTCAATAGCCCCGAAGTAGAGGGGAGATTTCTCGAGACTTGGATGGACCTGATGCCCCTAATTGGCAGCTCGGACCGTCTGCGTGTGGTGGGCGGAGGGCTGTCCACCTTATTTGGGCCGAGAATGGATGGAGGCTTCGATCTCTTGCATCGTGGGTAGGAAACTACCAGCCTGGGATGACCGAGGGGAGTAGCCGCTCGGATGCCTCTTGCGAGGGCCCCGATCCCTGGAGTCATGGGTAGGGAGCTACCGGCCAAAGATGACCGAGCAGGGTAGCTGCCCGGTTGCCTCTTGTGAGGGCTTTGATCTTTCAGGACGGGGACCGAGCAGGGTTACTAACCAGTGCCTCTTGGCGAGGACTTTGATCCCTGTCAGTTGTGGTAGGATGCTACCAGCCGGGGATAGCCGAGCAAGGACTCGACTGCCTCTAGGAGGACTTTGGTCCTTGGCGCGGGAGGGGCTGTAGAAGCCTACCAAGGACCCTTGGCCGGGTAGGGTCACTGCCCGGTGCCTCTTGGCGAGGGCTTTTGTCCTGAAGGGTAGCCGAGCGAGGGATCCACGGGCTCGACCGCCTCTAGGAGGGTTTTCTGATCCTTGGCGTTGAGGTAGGGAAGCTACCCGCCAGGGATAGCCGAGCGATGGTTGCGCTCGACTGCCTCTGGGAGGACTTTCTGGTCCCTGGCGTTGCGGTAGGGAAGCTACCCACCAGGGATAGCCGAGCGATGGTTGGGCCCGACTGCCTCTGGGAGGACTTTTTGATCCCCGGCATTGCGGCAGGGGAGCAACCGGCCAGGGATGACTAAGAGGGCAGCTGCTAGGTTGCCTCTTGGTGAGGGCTTTGGTCCCTGGCGTTGCGGCAGGGAAGCTACCCGCCATGGGTGAACGAGTAGGGCAGCTGCTGGGTCGAATCTTCAAGAGGTTTCGCTCGACCATACATTTGGGAACAGGAATGGTTAGTATGCGTGTTGAATGCGGGGGGAGGTGAAGCGCCAGGGTCACGTCGCTTCGATTCCGCCAGAGAAGGCTTGACGATTGCCGCGTGTCAGCGACCTCTTGGGTGAAAGCGGGTGACTGTTGAGCTTCACTGGGACGCAGTTGGCTATATAAGGCTGAATGAGTACTGGTCCTTCCTTCCTTCACAAACAGAAGATCGAGAATGCAGGACTTCCCGTTCACCATCCCTGACATCATCCACTTCGAAGATGTGTACCTATAGGATGATAACTGCATCGAGGACACGGTGCAGTTGGTGTGTGGGGGCATTGAGGACCACTTCGGCCGGCTGCTCCCCCGACGTTCCTCCCTGCTGCAGTTTCTGATGTACTCCATCTGGAGAGCGTCACCGGGGCTTTACAACCCCTTGTCTTAGTAGCTCTGTGATGAGGCCGTGGGCAAGCTTCGGTCTCTGAGGCGCTTTGGCCTGATCTCCGCGAACCGGCTGGCTCGCTCAGAGGCTCTCGTCCGCGAGTGCTATGAGTTGAGGCTTGGGATTAATGCGCGTGGGGGGAACCGAGGGGAGTGGTTGGATCTCGCGAGGCCTCGGCTGGTAGAGATCTTTACCGAGTATCATGAGCAGTGCTCTCTGCACCCCCTTCCCCCGCTGTTGTAATAATAACTTTTTCTTTTTGTATGTACGGCTGAGGAGCCCATAATACCCTTTTTTTTTTGAATAAATAAGAAATTTTCTACTTTCCTTGCAACGTTCTGTTGATCTTTATTAAATTGACAATAGCCTTAGGGAGAGTTTACATTGCCCTAGAAGAAAAGTACAGGTTAATAGATGACCCTACCAGCGTGGCCCGAGCTTCCTGGAGGCTTGCTGGTCTCCGTGCCTGGCGCCGGGTATGGGGCACTCTGGGCGCCGGACTGGTCCTCCCTGGAGGCAAGCATGATCTGGCTGATGGTCATTTCAGCGGGAGGAGGACGCTGCTCCTGCTCGCGGTCGGCCTGTCGCTTATCCCTTAAGTAGGCGGCGAGGTTCCCCGATCGGATGAGCTCCTCGATGTATTCCCAGAGTTGCTTGCAATCCTCGGTGGCGTGGCCCAGCGTCCAGTGGAAGGCGCAGCAAGGGCACCGGGTCCACTTTGAGGCCTGATGCGGGATTGGAGGGAACTTGAAGAACCCTTCGCCGTGGGCCTCCTCTAGTAACACTGCGAGGGAGACGTTAAGCGGGGTGTACTCCTGGAACTTCGGGTGATAGGGCTGCTGACGCTCCGGCCTCTCCTCCCGAACCCCTTTGTTCTGGTCGGGTCGTTCTGCCCGGAGGAGGTTCGCGTTCACCTCAGATTCTAGCTGAACCTCACGCTCGGTCCACGCCTTGACCTCGGCTATGGTCTTAGACTGTGCCAACGCAAAGTAGCGCAGCCACTCCTTGTGCCTTAGACCAGATCTGAGTGCCGTGATGACGGTCTCGTCCCGGTGCTCAGGAACCTCGAGGAGGGCGTTGTAAAAGCGAGTGGTGTAAGCCTTGAACGTCTCCTTGTCTCCACTGTTAATTGTGAAGAGGTAGTCGACAGCGCGCTCCTGCCGACGGTTCCCAACGAAGTGGCCGAGGAACTGAGTAGCCAGCTCGTCGAAGGTCGAGATTGAGCGAGGCTCGAGTCCTCGGAACCAGTCCCGACCAGAACAGATGAGGGTGGCAGGGAAGGCTCTGCACTGGGTGGCATCGGAATGGTCCTGGAAGCTCATTCCTGCCGTGAAAGCATCCAAATGGTCTTTGGGGTCGGTTTTCTTGTCGAACAGGGAGACCTTCGGGGGTATGTTGCGCGAGGAGACGTGGACAGCAAGAAGTTCCTTGGTGAACGGTTTGGTGATCGAGTCGGCGGCGTACTCGGCCCCGTCGGCCGAGAGGTGCCCTTCCCGGCGCATGCCCTCGATCTTCTTTTCGAGGGCGTCGAGTCGGCCGTGGTACCCCGAGGACTCGGTGCCTCGTGATCCCTGGCCTCTGCTGTGGGAGACCTGCATCTGGGTACGGCTCTCGATGAGGTTCCTCAGATCCTCGGGCCCGGTGGCTCTCGAGCCGTCATGGCGAGCCCCTTCTTTACGACCCCGTCGGGGGAGTGGGTGTTGGTCATGCCTGTAGGAAGGCGAGGTGACCGACATCTCCTCAGGGGGGAAAGGGTCGCTAAGAGGTTTGAGGCATGGTGCTCTGGCTGCGGGCCTGGTGGTGGAGCCGCGAGGCGCCCAGTGGGCCTCAGGGAGTATCGGTCCGTAGGATCTGTGGTCGAGAGTCGCAGCCCGCTGGTGGTCGGCCGCGTCGACGGGGGCAGAGCATTTCGGAGGTGGAGGGGCGGCGATCTGGGGCCTAGGCCCAGCCATTTGGGAGCAGACGAGCGCCTCCATGAGGGACTGTAGCCGATCTATTCGGCTGGTGAGGCATGGATGATGGTCGCTGGAAGGGGTTCATCCGCGCCTCCGGTGAGGGGGAGGCGGCGGCCGGTACCCGAATCTTCAGGTTGGTCGCTTGCCATGTTGACGGAGATCGGAAGGTTAACTTTGGTTTTGTGGAGTTTGCGTTTCCAACAGACGGCACCAACTGATGGAGGTCCTTTTCAGATCGTCCTCAGATGTTGTCTTCCGTCGATCTCCTGGTAGATTCTGGAGGGGATTCCCTGTTGTGTGGGTCTCAATGGGTGTAGAGGAAATTCGGTGATTGGTGGAGTTGTCGCCAAGTACCTGCAAAGAAGTCCCGGGGTGGTTGGATACCACCGAGGACCCTCCGACGATCAAGTTAGTACTGGATCCAAGCAGCGTAACGGCTAAATTGAGTCAAAAAATGGCTTACTTGACCCTTTGTGATGGGAGTTTATATAGTGGTGGAGGCACGCAGCAGCAAGCGCGAGAATCTCGCCGGCAGTTATGCTCCCGACGTCACGCCCGCATAGAGAGCAGATCGCCCATTAATGGGGATCGTGGAAGCATGGAACGTGGGATGTTGCGGGTGGAGAATCCGCGCATGGCGAGATTCACGGAGCAGCGGTTACGCCTGTGAGCGGTGGAGCTGGGCGGAGGACCGAGGAAGACGACCTCGGTCGGGGGGCTCATGGACGAGCGAGAAGGCCGAGGATACTTGGTCTTGTGGCAGCTCAGGGCGAGCTGAGGGGCCGAGGAGGCCAATCTGCAGGGAACCCAAAGGCGGGCTGGCTTGCACCGGCAGGTCGGGTTTAGGGGTGGCCTGGTCGGCTTCTGTGGGCCCTTCCTTGTGAGTTCTGGGACGTGCTATCCACCACGTGTCCTGATCTTAAGGGTCCCCAGTATTGAGCATCATCAGATGTGCCTTGTGATAGCAGCCTAAGAGATTCGTACTTAAAAAGATTTACGAGAGAAACGATTGTTGTAATTATAGCAAATGAATATAATTTGAATATATGTCAGTTTTGTTAGCAGATGACATGTAATAGATGATTGCTGGGTTTTAGCGCTCGCGCAGCGAAAGCGAATAAACAAAGACGGAATACAAAAAGAAAATTTTCATGCGAGCACAAAGAACCACAACCTAGAAATCAATTCCAAACACGAAACTAGAAACATCAAGAGAGCCAACGTACTAAGTTGAGAGCATATAACATTTGTAGAGTGTCTATCTAATCGTAGAAGACCCCTTCAAGGCTCTTTGTCCGTCGGTAACGCGCTTGAGAGTCGATCACCCTTTCCGAAGATGATCTATCCGATAGAAAACAATTCAAGCTCTAGCTTCACTATAAAGTGAACTTTAAGGAAGCAACTGACATTCTAGACTTACTAGGAATAGGGTACGAGGGATGTAGAGATCTGTCACAATTTTCTCTCTCTCAGAAATACGACCTCAAGGGAGCAAGAAACTTATGAGAAGGAAGAAACATGAAAGAGGGAGGGAGGGAGGGAGTGCATAATGAGCTAGAGTGTAAAGAGTGACAATGAAAGGGATTGTATTTTTACAACCATAAAAAAATATGTCATACTCTTTTTCCGAATTAAAATTGAGCCCATCCTCCTAAACCATACTCCCCTCCCTCCCCTCCCCTTCTTTCCATATTTCTATAATTTCTAAATAAAGGAAATATCAAATCAGACATCCTTCTTCTAGTAATATTCCGTATAAATACAAAATACAACACCGGTATATGTATCGTCTACATATACACATATCCATATAAAAATACGAATAATCTAGAGAGAGAAAATAAATAGTGAACATAATACTAGATGATTTGATAATCAAGCTTAAAACATAAGCCGGATATTATTACCAAACGTCTGATTAAAATTCGGGTAGCCATTATACGTATTTAATCAGACTTCTACGAGTATCAATATACGGGCTCTACATCGTATCGCTTGGACTAGGAAAAAGCCTCCGTGTGGGATTCTAAAGACGCGACAATACGCTGGCAGTAATTTACTGGATCAAATCTGTTAGTTATATGTATGCCCTAGAGGCCATTATTGTACATTATTGTATATTATAGAGGATGCTTGAACATATATATATATATATATAGAGAACTTTCTTGCTCGACATGATAGTATGCTGTTCATCACTAAAAACTGCATTTTAATACCGCTTATTCATTATCTATTTTGTCATATATCGGTACTATTAACCAGTGTCTGCTCAGTAATACAGATTACAGGTATCCGTGATATAATACTGGAAACACACTCAAAATCACGGATATAACATTTGTGAGCTGACACTGCAACCAGAACTGCAAACCGATCAATATCCAAAGTGTTTTTGAAAATAAATGTGTGCACACAATTTTGGTCCAATAAAATGCAAGTGTGCACATAAATCTTTAGCATGGACCATGGTGGGGCTGCCCATGACACACATGAATGATGAATTGGGCACATAAGGGGACAAGAGTGTTAAATGCTAAAAAGGTGTGATGTGATATAAAGATACATATTTCCCTCTAAATCCCTGATTGAAGACCAGGTTCATATAGAAAAACTTGTTGGCTATAGTGCCCTCAAGTCAATTATTTGATCACAGGAACGTGATTGCAATGATTGAGGGATGACCTATACCGGTAGAACAGTCTTACTCGAGATTATAGTATTCTATCTGGTTTGTCTTTATCATCATGTATATGCTTCAGGTGACATTATAGATCATTATTACATGTTGATAGAGCCTATAGGATTCTTGCTTGACTACCAGCAGTATGATGGCAATCATATACGTGAGAGTTGGGTAGTCTATAAGCACATCCTTAAATTGTCCCTAGTCGTGGGAGTTTCGAGACTGGGCATCGATACTCTAGGAGTAGACTAGTGTATATAGATCGAGACCCCGACGAGGGGCGATGGCCGGTCTCACAATCCATTGGTGTCAGTTGGTTCACCTAAGATAGTATACAGGTGCTCATTAGGTTATGAGTACACCGGACGGACTTGCGGGGAACATGCTAGTTGGTATTATACTTATCGTCCGATAGCAGCTCCATGGTGACATGTGTACAGGTTAGTCTATCGACCTGAGATCGTTATTTGTCTCATGTGAGTTCCCACTGTGTTTTGATTACTACCCTACTACGGCTCAAAGGAGTCATGCAAACAGGTTTTAGTTGGGTACAGTCCCGAGCCACATGGAGGCAGTGAGCGGATAGTCAGGGGTTTCGTCTCTCCCGGTATTGGGAGTTGATATCGCGCTGTATTTGGAGAGCTATTACACAATGTCCATGGCCAAGGCAAGTGAGATTTACTGGTAGGTATTCCAGTAGTTTCTCAGGGTGTTCTGGGCTACACTCCGACACGACTTATACCGCTATTAGGAGTCTGACGTTTACTATCCCCCTAGACCTGATATGCGATACTCATAGACAAATGGACTGTACTATACGGATATTGTCACTATCAGGCTCAGTAAGGTTTCGGGATGCGTTCGCTCGTCGGCCTCCCTTTCGCTCAATACCTGGGCAGCCGTTACGTACAGCTAGTGCCACTAACTTGCTTGTGGTTAAACCCACTGCCAGCGTATTGACGAGTCTTTAGAGTCCTACACAGAGAGTTTCCTATGTTCGGGCGAAACGTTGTAGAGGCCATATGGTTTTATGGCAGGATTCGATCATATACGTGCACTCGTGCACGGATCATGATCGGACGGATCATACTAGTGAGCTTTGGTTTAAGCCGGATCCTAGTATTAGATTGTTAGATTGTTTTCGTCTCGTTGTATTCGTATTCAGTCGGAATACGGATACAGGTATGTATATACAGATGAGGGGTATTCTTGTAATTCGTTACGAGTTTACTTTAGAATATGCCATTCTCTTTTAGTTTAAATATTTGGGTTAATGTTTAATTATGTAGAAATTGTGAGTGCAAGTTTTAACCTAAGGCATTGGATGTGGCAAGTGCATTTTTGATGACTCATGGTGTGTTTCTTTGTGCCATGTCAATTTCTTTATTGATTTATTGTGTGGGATTAATTTGTGGAGAGAGAGAGGGCAGCCACTTGTGGCTTGGGATTGATTTTGAGTTGTTTTTAGAGCTCTCACAATATATCTCACACAATAAGCTATGCCATTTTTCTTCACTAGCTAAAACTTAAGCTCACAACTTCTTCCTCCAATGGCTTCTTCTTCGACCTCCATCCATACCATCTTATGTGTTGAGAATCCATGGATGTCTTGAGACAAAATGATCACAAACTATTTCTACTTCATCTTGGGCACCTAGGCTAGCAAACTAGTTTCTCGAGTTGCTTCGGTTTAGAAGCGGGAGCCCGTATAAAAAATCCTTTATGTGGAGCCTCTTCGACGACGGAGACCGGAGAGCGAACTTGTCCGGGGCAGCCGTGACAAGCTTAAGATGATGGTTAAAGACCGAAGGACACGGATCGATCGGTATAACCATCTCTAAACTCCTCTTTGCATGTTTGCTAGTATAGGGTATTTGGTTCGATCTTGTGCGGGTTTTGTTTGCGCCAAAGTTTTTAAAGTTTTTGTACCGCATTTGACCATGGAAAGATGGACGGGGCGTCGGAAAAACCCAACATGGTATCAGAGCCACCCAAACACCTTAAACTAGCTAGTTGCAACATTAGAATTCATGGTTTTTCGGGCATCGAAAACTGTCGAAAAAACAGTCCCGAATTTTTGAGTTTTGAGATGTTTGCACACCCCGTGGGCTCTCGATTTGAACCGATAAGCCGTGGGGTGCTGTATGGGCACCCTGGGAAGACCCTGGGGGGACCAAACGGCTGGGCCCACTCCCCAAGACCACCACAAGGTGGTCTTGTGGGTGGGGACCCGAAACTGCCCCTGCATGGGTAGTTTTGGGTCTGCCTCACCCTCTGTCCACCTCGTGGTGGCCTCGGGGGGTGGGGTACCCTCTCTATGCCCCCTGACTCGATGTTAATTTCATGCTCTTACTCCTCGCGAAGGTTCAAACGTGTTTTGTTTTTATTCGGACCTCCGAATTGGCTCAAAACTTGACTTTTTTGGATGTTTAGTGCACTTAGTTTTTGATCCTTAGTATATTTGGGATGTGCGCTAATTGTGTTTTGGAATTCTAATGTCGTGACTTCGTTTGCATGTGTGGATGTGTTGGTAACTTTGTTTAATTGCTATATGCTCAATTAGATAGGGTTACACACTTGATTCGGTTACTTGTTTCTGTGGATAAATCTGGTTATAGTTGTTGCGGATTCGTCGTGGTGGATAGCTTGCGTGCAATGATAGTACAGTTTAGTTTGATTTGTAAATTTGATATCACGGTGCGAGCGTCCGACATGTGAACTGCTGTCAATTCCTGTTTGTATATTATTCTTTTGGGGCACGACCGGGTTGAGGTCGATATTACCGTTGTACATATTTTCTTTTCTGTACTAGGATTACCCCGCGATAGAGTGCACGGATAGCCGGGTTCAGGAGGGCAACGGGTCCGCATCTCATGGCGTTGAGATAGAAAGGGCCTCACTCTAGAATTGACGGGCTATTCACCGCACTCGTAGGGGGTACAGGTTGACCCAAGGAGCGGTGCTCAAGTTACCGGATTCCATGAAGTGCCGGGTGGCCCATTCACTTTGTTGAAGGGGCTGCCTCGCTTTCGGTTTTGGCGGATAACTTGCCGTACTCGCAGGGGTCTAGGTTTTCATTGCACATGCTATCCACATGACCAGGGGAATGTCGGGTTTCACTTGAGGCTCAAAGGAAACCCGGGGCTCCCAGATTATCAGTATTGTTCTGTGATGCTTATTACTTATCTGTGATGTTGTATTTATCATGCCTGGAGCGATTATTATATATTGTTATATATATACTAGTAGATGTAGTATATGTTTTAGACTCGTGCTAGTCCAATCCCCGCTCTGTCGTTAGTTAAGTAACCTAACGGGTGATGACGGGACCTAGTAGCGAATGCGGATGGCATATACGTACATCATATTTTCGTTCTTTTGTGGTGTGGTTAATTGATGGGACTGTGTTAATTTAGATCAATGTAAGGAAAACAGACCTATTCGATGTTGTTGGAAATTTTTTCAGAAAGCTGTTATTGCAAAGACGTTTTCTTCTGTTTTGCACAGTGGTATTCGGTTTGAATATCCAGCACCTCATTCGATGAGGCAAGGGCCGAGATCCCTTCATCGGGAGTGACCCCTTGGGCAAAAGTTTGTGTCATGGTAATAACTTCACTATAGTCGATTACCTTTTGCTTTGTATCGTGGTATTCAATTTGGAATATCCTGCACCTCATTCTACGAGGAAAGAGCCGAGATCCCTTCACAGGTAGTGACCTCTTTAGCAAAGGTTTTCGCTACTATACATTTTTAAAAAGCTATTTAGTTCCTTCAACGATATCAAGTTCATTACGTTAAAGGTTTTTCGCCAAAAACCATTCGTAGCCCTCCGTCATTTCAAACGAGTAGCACTTAGTATTCATGCTATGTTTGTTGACCTTCGTCAAGGCATAGTGTATAATAGCCGTTTGTTACTTTTTTGTTGCATAGATAGATGCGTGGTTTGGAATAGTCGTACAACCTTGTTTACCTTCGTCAAGGGCGAGTACGGATGGGTTCAAATTAACCTGGACAAAAACAGGTAGAACTTGACATGCGACTTATGATTTGTTGACCTTCGTCAACGTCATAAGAGCATGGGGTAAAAATCATATCGGGAGTTTAAAACATACTGGAAACTTGCCAGGCATGCGCATACTTTCTGGAGTGTGATAACGTGATTGGATTCCATCAGGTTATCATGCAATGATAGTTGGATCCCGATACCCACTGATGAGTTGGTTTACTCCTCGGGCGATTTTAGATGATCTCGACTAATTCTTCTTTCAGGTTTGGAGGAGAATTTGAGGATACAGTGGGAGACATCCTGATTAGATAAAGTGATTAACCATTCTGACCTATGTTAGAGTGCACGAAGAGTGTTTCTTTTCTCTCTCTCTCTCTCTGGCAGCGACCTTGTCCCGACCCTAGACTATAACTCAGTAACCAAGTTAACCGAACTTTCTTAAAACACTGACTTTTGGATTGTCAAAGTTGCATACTTCATTGCCACTCCCACTTTTACCCTTTACTTTTCTCCGGAACATTCCGTATCACCACGAAGATCCACACTTATTGGATATGACCATCGTATAGTTACATAAGAACTCGAAGAAACTTGTTTCAGATTCGAAGATGGTTTCCGGTTCTGGAGAAATTGAATAGGACTATTCAGTTGTCTTTTCTTTTTACCTTCTCCCAGGTTATGAGGGCTCCTAGGATTAGGAGTGGGTACACCTATTGCACTTATCGGATAGTCTTCTTCCAAACCATAGGCAGGTGCCAAAAGGTAGGGAATGTAGAAAACCAATTAGCCTAAGTGTGGTGTACAAAAGGTAATAAATAAAGACAAATAAAGGGATTAGAAAGAGGGCAAAGTAAAATGCGACTGCTATCATTCACGACCAAACCACGTATTTCATCGCCACTCCTACTTCACCTTTTTATTTCTCCAGAACACCCCGTATCACTACGAACATCCACAGTTATTGGATAATCCATCGTATGGTTATATACGAACTCGAAGGAACTCCTTCTAGTTCGAGGATGGATTCTGGTTCAGGAGAAATATAATAAGGTTTATTCAGTTATCTTTTATATTACCTTCTCTTAGGCTGCGAGGGCTCCTAGGATTAGGAGAGTACACTTGTTACGCTTATTGGATAGTCTTCTTCCAAACCATAGGTTGGTGCCGAACGGTAGGGAAGAAGAAAACCATTTAGCCTAAGGGTGGTGTACAGAAGGTAATAAGTAAAGACAAATAAAGGGATTTGGAGAGATGGCAAAGAAATATGCGGTTATAGTCATGAATCTGGATAATGGAAGATGCATTACTAGGAATACCCGGATACCACTTCGAAAAATTTTCATGTTTCAGTTTCACTATGCATTGTTAATTGAAAACCGATTTCCTTATTAGATCCTTACTCCAGGGTATGTATTTACAAGGTCCGATTCTCATATCTATATGGTTTTTACAGATGATGAGTGGGAGTAAGTTATTAGGAATTAGGTGATCATCCTCATTATATCGGGATTCATTGTAATTGGTGATATTTGAGGAAATCGCTTGGGTTTTTGCCGGACGGCAAATATTTGGTTTTGAATATCCGTTGTTATGCACCAATTTCAAACTGATATATCTGTACGTTTATTTCATAAAGTGAGATATAACCTTTTGAAATTATGTCCATGACATTTACCTATATCATTTGATGGTTAGGTAAAGAGCATTAAACAACGGTGTAATTCTTCACAACCATAATACAGTTTTCAACCTACGACGCACAGGGTTTGAATTATTTAACTCAGGGGACTTATACAAAGTATTGTATGTTGTCTAGTGTCTATTAGGACAGAGGGGTTGGTCCTCATACTATATTCTGTTTACTTGAGACTTCTCCAGTTTTAGACAAGTGTTTCGTAGAAATACAAGGTCCAAGTTTTAAGAAGTTATAGGTACAAGAATAAAGCAGAGAACCATGTGTTGCAAGTATCAGGATTCTTCAAGGTAATCGAAGATGTAAATACTTGTATTTGGTATTCAGTTGATAGTAATGGTTTTGAGAACTTGTTTCTCCTTTAGGCTACATATATCTGGATGCACTTCTAAGTTGAGTAATACTGATCGGCCTCTCTCCATTTAGTTGATATGCACTGGAGACAGCTGCATGATTTGAATCTGGTTCCAATTAAATCAGTGCCTCTGTTTCTATATTGAATATAGAATGGTTCATATCTTAACGATTTTAAGGTATATGGAGTTGTCCGGCTTATGCTTAAAACCAGACTCTGGATAACTCAAGGCACGTTTCTGTAATGGCAGTTTGTGGGTTAACCCGGGCTATGACGAGGGTTAACTTTCTACCATCTGGAAGATCAATAGTGATATTGTTCTGGACTCGCCACAGTTTTAGTAAAATGGACTTTTTCAGAAAACAGTAGTAGGAGTATGGTAGAACTGGAAGTGATTCCAGAATCACAAACGATTACTGAAAATTTAATAGAACCTAAATATTCAATCAGGTTTGACATTCCATTAGCCACTTCGCATATATGGTGGGTAAGCTCAGGCACCCGAGAGGTACTCCGGTATCCTCAAGAACGATGACAGGGAGGTTCTTGTTTACCAGACTTTCCACTACTGCTGTTCTAGACTATGAGACCCGGTAGTACGATGAGTATAGCGTCGTTCTAAACTAGCTTTAGAAGTGCATGTGTATATGACTCTGCCAGAGGGTTGTCGTAGTCAGTGGGAGCAGCGGAAGCATAGTGGGCAAGTAGCTTGTGTCTATTTATAGACTAAAGCAAATATAGCGGAGATAGATCATCTATTTTTGATGTGACAGTCATAGGCTTTGACTTCATCAGAATAAGAGATGGATCTATTGAGAAGGTAGTAGGGTGTGACGTCCTGGTACTTGGATGACATACACGTTGTAGGAAGTGAAATTCCTATACTATGATCGATTATACTTTGGTTGTCACACAGTGGTTTCTCCACATAGGATATGGACATTATATCAGGCATTCTGGTTACTAGATCTATTGTTTTAGATCTAGATTTGGGTAGTTTTCCAATTCGGGTACTTAGACAGTATTCTAAAGGTGTTTTAGAATAGACGACTCCTGGCATGGTAGTGAACCCGCAGGTGATGGAGTCACCCTCTCTAAAGGTGTCTTATAGAATAAAGGGGAGAGGGGTGTGCATGATTGGCATATCACTTGGTTAGGTAATTGAGTCAATCATAAGATGTCAAGTACCACACCAGATGTTTTTGTACTAGCTGCAATAAGTTGATATCAATCCAATCCCGGAGAAACGTTCGGAAGCAGTTTTAGAACATAAGTGGATGTTTTATGGATTTGGTAACAGTAGCCTCCTTCAGAAAACGGTTATCATTCCAGGCTTCCAAGTTGACCTGGATGACAGAGTGGCTGTCGGAGTTATAGTTTTCCCTCTGACGAGGGGCAGTAGTTTGGACAGGTAGTCCAAGCTGATACCGAGGGAGGCGTGGCGCAGGATACTGATTAAATTCAGTTGAAGATACAGTCTAAGAAGTTTACTAGATTTGGAGTTCATTTGTGAACTAGGTCCCATCAGATATCCAGATATATTCTAAGACAGGTATTGCTCATTTTGGGAGATGGCTTTCTCCGCGAACTTAAGATAAAGAGAGACATAGAAATAAACATCAGAGCGGATCCACTCACTGAGGCTATTTCTCAAAAGCAATAGTTTTACAAATGAGCTTTGTAAAGCTGATTAGTAGAGAAGTTGGGTGTTCGGTATCACACGGGCTGTGAGTATACGACACCGCAATAATTAGCCTTAAGTGCAAGTGGGAGATTGTTGGCTATAGTGCCCTCAAGTCAATTATTGGATCGCAGGCACGTGATTGCAATGATTAAGGGAGGACCTATACCGGTAGAACAGTCTTACTCGAGATGATAGTATGCTATCTGGTTTGTCTTTATAATCATGTACATGTTTCAGGTGACATTACAGATCACTATTACATGTTGATAGAGCCCATAGGATTCTTGCTTGACTACCAGCAGTATAATGGCGATCATATACGTGAGAGTTGTGTAGTCTATAAGCACATCCTTAAAGTGTCCCTAGTCGTGGGTGTTTTGAGACTAGGCATCGATACTTCGAGAGTAGACTAGTGTATACGGATCGAGACCCCGACGAGGGGAGATGGCCGGTCTCACAAGCCATTGGTGTCAGTTGGTTCACCTAAGATAGTATACATATGCTCATTGGGTTATGAGTACACCGGAAAGACTCGACGGGAACATGCTAGTTGGTATTATACCGATCGTCCGATAGCAGTTCCCTGGTGACATGTGTACAGGTTAGTCTATCGACCTAAGATCGTCATTTGTCTCGTGTGAGTTCACACTGTGCTTTGATTACTACCCTATCACGTCTCAAAGGAGTCATGCAAACAGGTTTTAGTTTGGTACAGTCCAGAGCCATATGGAGGCAGTGAGCGGATCGTCAGGGGTTTCGTCTCTCCCGGTATTGGGGGTTGATATCGCGCTGTGTTTGGAGAGCCATTACACAAAGTCCTTGGCCATGACAAGTGAGATTTACTGGTAGGTATTCCAATAGTTTCTCAGGGTGTTCTGGGCTACACTCCGATACGACTTATACCGCTATTAGGGGTCAGACGTTTACCATCCCCCTAGGCCCCATATGCGATACTCATAGATGAACGGACCGGACTGTACGGATATTGTCACTGTCAGGCTCAGTAGGGTTTCATGATGAGTTCGCTCGTCGGCCTCCATTTCGCTCAATACCTG
The DNA here is from genome assembly GCA_030015575.1 of Agapanthus africanus. NCBI lineage: Eukaryota > Viridiplantae > Streptophyta > Magnoliopsida > Asparagales > Amaryllidaceae > Agapanthus > Agapanthus africanus. The sequence goes on from CM057346.1 coordinate 360,827,594, forward strand.
GGCAGCCGTTACGTACAGCTAGTGCCATTGACGTGCTTGTGGTTAAACCCACTGCCAGCGTATTGACGAGTCTTTAGAGTCCCACATAGAGAGTTTCCTAAGTTCGGGCGAAAAGTTGTAGAGGCCGTATGGTTTTATGGCAGGGTTCGATCATATACGTGCACTCGTGCACGGATCATGATCGGACGGATAATACTAGTGGGCTTTGGCTTAAGCCGGATCTTCGTATTAGATTATTGGATTGTTTTTGTTTCGTTGTATTCGTATTCAGTCGGAATACGGATACAGATATGTATATACAGATATTGGGTATTCTTGTAATTCGTTACGAGTTTACTTTAGAAGATGCCATTCTCTTTTAGTTTAAACATTTGGGTTAATGTTTAATTATGTGGAAATTGTGAGTGCAAGTTTTAACCTAGGGCATTGAATGTGGCATGTGTATTTTTGGTGACTGATGGTGTGTTTCTTTATGCCATGTCTATTTCATTATTGATTTATTGTGTGGGATTAATTTGTGGAGAGAGAGAGGGCAGCCACTTGTGGCTTGGGATTGATCTTGAGTTGTTTTTAGAGCTCTCACAATAAATCACACATAATAAGCTATGCCATTTTTCTTCACTAGATAAAACTTAAGCTCACAACTTCTTCCTCCAATGGCTTCTTCTTCAACCTCCATCCTGTTAGTTATATGTTTTCCCTAGTTGCCATTATAGTACATATGATGTATATTATAGTGGATGCTTGTACATATATAGAGAGAACTTTCTTGCTTGGCATGATAGTATGCTATCTGGTACCTTTATGTAACGTTTAAGAAATGGTTATGCGAATTTTTCCGTTTTAACCCGATTGTGATCAAACGTCCATGTAAACGTTCCGGTACCTAGTTTAGCTAAAATAAAGCTAGTGCGCGAGCTTTGGGGGTATTTGGGAAGTTTTGGTTCAAATATGATTTTTCCCTAATAAAATATTATTTTTGGAATTTAATATTAAAATAATATATATCGCGAAAACTACCCGATTTGTGAAAATTGGGGTTTTCATAAAGTGGTATAAGTGTATACCAATATTGGAAAATTTATCGAATAATAAAATGATTTATTTATTTTAATGATATTTGTCGGATTTTTGGTAAAATCCGTGTTTTTACATTTTTCCGTGACTTGTGCACCATGTCATGTGCATGTTGATTTTTGAGTTTTGTGACATATGAGAAAGAGAAAGAAAAAGGCGAACAAAGAGAAAAGAAAAGAAATGAAATGATTCGAGTGTGGAAGGAATAAGATTTGATGCCTTTTGGATATTTGTGAATGAAACAAACTAGATATTTGTTTGAGAGAGTGAGAATAAGAGAGAGTGAGGGTAGGAGAGAGAGAGGGGCTGCCATCTTGCATCTCTCACATTATTCTTCATCTCTTTCTCCTTCTTCTTCAACCTCACTACCCCCATGCTTCATCTCTAACCCTTCACCAAAACCTTATGCCTCCTTCATTAAAAACATGCACTCCTTCATCCTTAACACATCGGGCCTTCCAAGTTTTTATTTTGAAGACTTGGGCATCTCAAGAAAGTTTCTTGGTTGATATTAAGGTAATCCTTACACTCTAGTTTAGTTTTAGTGTTAAATATCGTATTTTTAGTTTAGAACTGGAGTTATTGGGGATATGTAATCTTAGGAAGTTATAAGTTGCTGTTAAATGATAAGTTGAGGTGTAGTGAGTGTTTACAAGACCCTATAGGGTGATTTAGAGGCTTGGAAGTGAGTTTAGAACCCGATACACGAAGTTAGAATTTGTTCCGTATCGGTTTTGTGAAACCTTAAGGCCTACAGGGAATCTGAGATAACCTGGAGTGTTTATGAGATAAGAAAACCATACCAGATACTAAATTAGGGCACTAGAAGACCACCCTGACCATACGAACACCAATGGAGCAGAGGGGGCCGAGCTCGCCGGAAATTGGGGGTAGGTGGCCGGCCACTTGGTGGTGGTAGGTGCTTGATTTGGTCTAGTAGCTCATATACTTCATATACAACACTCTATACTTGTTTTTGTAATTCCAGTTACCTGAACCAAAATCTGGGAGCTATTGTGAGTGGTTTTGGTTATGGTTTTCCGTATTTTGGAATTCTAGGTTTTTGTAATTGGTATTGTATTTGGTTGTTGTGCATTTGTACGTCAACAAAAAGGGTTGTTTGGTTGTTTTTGCATGCGTAGGCTATAGGTTCTAACCTATGAGCGCACCGCGTGCCGTTTTGGATTTCGGAACTCGTTATTAATGGTATTGCGATACGTGTTGATATTGTAGGTACCTTCACGTGGATTTCGAGACGACAAAGCGCATCGACTACGGCTAAACAAGGATTTTAGCAGGTGAGTAGATTTATATCTATGGGGGAAGTCGGGTGGATGGCGTATAGTGTTAGTGTATATGCCCTAGAGGCCATTACTGTATCATACTAGTTTGTATATTACTTAATGGATGCTTGGGATATTCACCTTGTATATACAATCTTGCTCAAAATAGTAGTATGCTACTTGGTTTGTTTCTACTTCAATGTGTACTTGTGTTTATTTCAGTATATCACTTATACGCATTAGTGGAGCCCTTAGGATCTTTGCTTGATTACCAGCGTTGTGATGGCAGTCACACTAGTGGGGGCTGGGTAATCTATAAGCACATCCTTATTCAGGTCCCTGGTCGCAGGACTATCGAGACAGGGCATCGATACTCCGGAGTAGACCAGCGCATGCGCTTCTCATCCCAGTGTGGGAGACGGTCTGTCCCACAGCCGTCAGTACGTCGTACTTGAGATAGTATGCGGGTGCTCGTTAGGTTACGGGTACACTGGACAGGACTCGTAGGGAACTGACTAGTTGGTATTATACCTATCGTCAGTTATCAGTTCCCAGGTGACATGAGTACAGCTTAGTCCGCTGACTTGACACTGTCACTTCGCCTCGGGTGTGTTCCCACTGTACTTTGATCACTACCCTACCACGGCTCAAAGGGAGTCGTGCAAACAGGTGGTGGTTGGGTGCAGTCCCGAAGCACTTGGAGGCAGTGACGGTTAGACAGGATTCGTCTCTCCCGGTATTGGGGGTTGACATCGCGCTGTGTCTAGGAGAGCCATTACACGAGTAGTCCCTGGCCAGGGCAAACGAGATATGCTGGTAGGTTTCCAGTGTTATCTCAGGGTGTATTGGGCTTCACTCCGGCACGACTTGTACCGCTATTGGGGGACTGACGTTTACCGCCCCCTAGGCCCGCCATGCGATGTATCAGACGAACAGACCGGACTGTATGGAGAATGTCACACTCAGGCTCAGTAGGAGTTCAGATGGGTTTCGCCTCGTCGGTCTTCTTGTCGGCATTACCTGGGGACCGTTACGCACAGCTAGTGCCGCTTGCGGTCTGTGGTTAAACCCACTGCCAGCGTAGTGTCGAGTCTTTAGAGTCCCACACAGAAAGCTTTTCGCCTTTAGGCAAAAGAGTAGAGGTCGCATGGTATTGCGACAGGTCGCATGGTTTTGCGACAGGGTTCGGTCACATCCGTGCACTTGTGCACGTACAGTGTCCGGACAGTTTACACTAGCGGGCTTTGGTTTAAGCCAGATCCTAGTGTACCTTATGGGATTGGATTTATCCAGTTTGCATTCGTGTTCCTCGGAACGCGGATGCGGGTGTGTATGCACAGTTGACAGGGAGGCAGAGGCAGTGGATTCTCATTAGGGTTGTTGACAGTTGACCGTTGACTTTTGACTTTTTGCTCAACCCTAATGAGAATATGATTTGTGATTAACTATTATATTAATTAAGTATTATGGTGATATGGTTGTTGACTTGTTGACTTTGGTGACTTGTTGACTTTTGTTGACTTGTTGACCGGTTGACTAGGCTTGACTAGTTGACCATCATGATGACCATGGTTATCATTTCATGCCAAAGACTTTTTTCTTGCTTGCTTTTTTGAGTAAAATGAGTGCATGATATGATAACCTTATGGTTGCTTCTAACCATCACCAAAAGACTTTTTTGATATGATGAGTTATGATCACTTTGGATTATGAGAGGGTGAAAGGAAAAAGAGAGCCTCATTCTTTCTTGCTCATTCTCTCTCTTGTTCTTGAGCTCTCCCCTTGCTCTCACCCTCAACCTCTTGCTCCCTCTCTTGATCTATGGTTCTCTTGTCTCATGAGTTGAGAATCAAGAACCATAGATAAAATCCCATTCTATTTCCTCTCTACTCATTCTAGTTCACTAGGTTTAGCAAACCAAGTGAACTAGTTTCTTCAAAGACCGAAGAAGGAGCTAAAGGTTGGAGCTTTCAAGTGGATCTATCTTCGGCGTACGGAGACGACGAGAAGGAGCCATCGGACCACCACCGGAGCTTGAAGACGAAGGAGTTCAAGACAAGCTAGGTATAACCATCTCTATCCGAGTAGCTAAATATCTTTAGCTTAGTATGCTAGTTTTAGTTTAGGTAAAGATCCCGACCTAGCTTAGTCCATGTTGCCTCTTGCGTTAAAATTTTGATTTTATACCGTTTCCGCCTCCCCGTAAGAACCGGGGGTCGCAACGTGGACTTACAGTGGTATCAGAGCCTAACTAAACTTAAACTAGCTTGGTAGTGAAGTGTAACGAAGTTCGGAACCGAAAAAAATCACAAAACCGGATAATCACAAAAACTGAGTTTCTGTTGAAATTTTTTCTGCTCAAAATGAAAAACTTTATACTCCTAAATTCGGCTCAGGGTTTTGTGTGAACACCCAAGAAAAACGATACAGTGATTCGCCTAAAGTGCCGCGCTTCCGCCGCGTGATCCTTCTTAGACGCCGCGGAACCGCCGCGACTTGGTGTCTTCTCTGCATTGTTTTTCGTGCAGTGTGTTTGTGTGTTGGTTTTGGGATTTTTAAAATATATTATATGTGCCCAGATTTTCCAGAAAAGAAATTTCCTTTTGGGGTCCTATAATTCCGTATTTTTTCCGAACTTCACTGCACTTTGACTATGATGGTTATATCTGTGATGCTTGCATGTATTGAACGTCGGCTAATCGCTATAAGTCGATTAGTCGGGGTTATACATGATCTGTAATGTGCTGGAATGTGTATATGAATGTGTTGGACTGTCGCGGGTGAATAGCCGGGGTGGATGTGAGATGAGCTTTTGTTTTTCTTTCATTCATTGTAAATGTAAATTGATGTAATAATTATTATTTGTTTGACCGCACAACCGGGTCGGGGTTGTAGCCGTCATTGTATAATTCTTTTTACTGTTTTTGCTCCTAGGATAGACCCATGGAGGGGTGCACAAACTACCGAGTACTTGGCGGGTAGTTTGCCGCACCCGTAGGGGTCTTGGGTGGGGTATTTGGCTATTCACCGCGACCGTGTTATCCGCTTTTCGTTTCAGGCTCGAAAGGATTGCGGATTGCTAGTATATCCAATGCATTCATCTGTGATCTGTAATGTCTATCATTGCTTATTATTTAGGCGTTGCTTATGTTTTACAGACGCGCTAGCCCAGCCCCCGCTCTGTCGTTAGTTAAGTAACCTAACGGGTAATGACGGGGCCCAGTGGCGAATGCGAATGGCATAAGCGTACGTCATATTTTGGTTGTTTTCTGCAATGGTAGGGTTAAATGATGGGACGCATTAAAAGAACTAATGCAAGAATATCACGCATTAAAAGAACTAATGCAAGATAATAAACCAAGTTAAAGTCGTTGGAACACTTTCGAAAAACCACTCGGTTCTTTTCAAAACAAACTTTTAAAATACGGAGTTTGAGCCACTCCATTTAAAAGCTATCTCGTTCCATCGACCATATCAAGTTCACTACGTTCACGGTTTTGCCAAAACCATCCGTAGCCCTCCGTCGTTTCACATGAATAGTCAATAGTATTCAAGCTGTGTATGTTGGCCAAAGTCAAGGCACAGTGATTGGTAGCTATTGGGTGTTCATGTGTAGCATAGATAGATGCGTTGGTTTGGGACAGTCGTACTGCCATTTTGGCCAAAGTCAAGGGTAGGTACGGATGGATCCAAATTAACCTGGATAATGACGGGTAGAACTTGACATGTGACTTATGATATTTTGGCCAAAGTCAAGGTCATAAGAGCATGGGGCAAAAATCCACATCGGGAGTTTCATAAGTACTGAAACTTGCTAGATTTGCATACCATTTGGAGTGTGATGATTCTGGTAGGATTCCTTCAGTTTCGTCACGCAATGATATTTGGATCCCGATCCTACTGTGAGTATATGCTACTCCTCGGGAAATTTCTCACTTAACGATCAATGCTATAAACCTAGTAGGTGCCTAGAAAGGTGTTAGCGGGGCTACGCCCCCAGGGAAAAGAGGTTCTCTAATTAAGGAACTTCGCGAAAGCGTTGGAAAACCTCCCTCGAAGTACCGACACCGGCCTGGCTGAACGGTTAAGCAAGTATTGTACGGTGGGATTGATCCTGACTAATTCTTCCTTTATGGTTTGAGGAGGGATTCGAGAAACAGTGGGAGCCATCCTGTTTAGACAAACTAAAAACCACTCTAAACTTGCAAGAGCATCATGCTGAGTGTTTCTTCTTCTCTCTCCTAATTGCAGCGACCAATCAACATGACTGGACTTAAGTTACTCCTAGATAAAAACAAACTGACAGGGCCAAACTACAAAGATTGGCTCAGGAATGTCAAGATAGCAATCACTTATGACAAGCTGGGGTATCTTCTTACCACCAAAGCTCCCCCTGTCCCTGGTCCAACTTCCAGCGTCGCGGATAAGGAAATCCGCAAGACTTGGGAGATTGATAGCGCGAAGGCCAAGTGCCTCCTGCTTGCCTCGATGGACAACGAACATCAGAGGAGGCATGAGAATATGGACATGGAGTCCATATTGCTCCATACAAAAGAACTGTATGGAGAGCAATCACGTATCGCAAGATACGAAGCGTCGAAAAAGTTATTTTCGACAAGAATGGCCGTCGGATCATCAGTAGCCGAGCATGTGCTAAAGATGATCGGCTTCATTGAGGAGCTCGCTGACCTAGGGATCACATTGGAGAGTGAGCTATATACGGATATAGTTCTCCAGTCCCTTCCTTCCACTTACGCCCAGTTTATACTGAACTTCAACCTACAAGAAAAAGAGGTTGAACTATCAGAGCTCCTCAACATGCTGAGGAGCGCAGAGGGCACCCTACAGAAAGGTAGGGAAACATCCACTTTGTTTGTAGGAGGATCATCTTCTTCTAGGTCCAAGGCGAAAGCCAAGGGAAAGAAGAAGAAGGCCCCCGCCAAACCAAGGGGCGGTGTTGGTAAAGTGGATACGAAGGGAAAAGGCAAAGCAACAAAGATAGCGGGGAAGCTTGTGGATAAGGAAGAATGCTTCTATTGTCATAAGAAAGGACACTGGAAGAATGATTGCAGGGCCTGGAAGGCCAGAACACAGGAATTGAAGCAGGTTGCAGCTTCAGCTTCAGGTGTGTATGTTATTGAAAACTGTCTTTCAATAAACTCTACTTCCTGGGTATTGGATACCGGATCAGGATCTCATATCTGTAATTCTTTGCAGGCGTTGAGAAACCGTAGTGTTTTGAAAGCAGGTGACATGACCCTCAGAGTTGCAAACGGAGCTAGCATGGATGCTAAAGCCGTGGGGGACTATCACCTGGGAATGTCAGATGGACATGTTTTGGTTTTGCGTAATTGCTTTTTTGTACCCAACGCAACTTGTAATATCATTTCTGTATCTTTAGTTTCTAAAGAAGGTTATGAATTTGCGTTTGTAAGTAATGTTGTAAACATTCACCTTAATCAAGTTTTGATTGGGTCAGGTACATTGAGTAATGGTATATACGTGTTAAACCAACCACAGATTTTCAACGTCCAGAATACACACAAAAGAAAGTCTCCAGAAATAAATCAGACTTTCTTATGGCATTGTAGATTGGGTCACATCAATGAGAGAAGGTTGACTAAGTTACATACAGAAGGATATTTGAATGCGTTCGAATATCAATCGTATGCCACTTGTCAATCTTGTCTCAAAGGAAAGATGACAAAGACTCCGTTTACTGGACAAGGAGTAAGAGCGAGCGAGCTCTTGGGACTCGTACACAGTGACGTGTGCGGTCCAATGTCTACACATGCCCGAAGCGGACATTCTTACTTCATTACTTTTACGGATGACTTCTCAAGGTACGGTTATGTCTTCTTAATGAAACATAAGTCCGAGGCCTTTGGAAAATTCCAGGAGTATAAGAATGAAGTAGAGAAACAGACCGGCAAAAGTATTAAGATTCTAAGATCGGATCGAGGTGGAGAATACTTAAGTGCCGAGTTCCTGGACTATTTAAAAGAGAACGGAATTCTCTCTCAGCTTACTCCTCCATACACCCCGCAACATAACGGTGTATCGGAGAGACGGAACCGCACCCTATTGGATATGGTGCGGTCCATGATGAGTAACGCTGAGTTACCGCGATCATTCTGGGGGTATGCGCTAGAATCAGCCGCATACCTTTTGAACCGAGTTCCCACTAAGACTGTGCCTACCACGCCATTTGAGATGTGGTGTGGGAAGAGACCCCATCTTAATCACATTAAGATATGGGGAAGTCCAGCTTTTGTCAAAAAGCAGCATACGGACAAGCTCGAGGCACGCTCAGTACTGTGCAAGTTTGTGGGATATCCAAAGAATTCCAAGGGATATTTCTTCTACTGTGAAGAGGAACAAAAAGTTCTTGTTTCTCGACATGCCCACTTTCTAGAACACCAGTTCATAGAAAAAGAAATAAGTGGGAGCGCAGTAGAACTGGAAGAAATTCCAGAACCACAGACTGTTACTGAAAGCTTGATGGAACCAGAGGGTTCAACAGAACAGGACATTCCTACGCCGCTCCGCAGGAGTAGTAGGCAGTCTCATCCGCCCGAGAGATACTACGGTTTTCTCATAGACGGGGATAGAGAGGATTGCATCATAGATTATGATGAGCCTACTAGCTTCCAGCAGGCCGTTCAGAGCGTTGACTCAGTGAAATGGCTGGATGCAATGCGGACCGAAATGGAGTCCATGTACACCAACAAGGTATGGACGTTGGACATTGCTCCAGACGGGGTAAAACCCGTAGGATGCAAGTGGATCTTCAAAAGGAAGATTGGTGTAGATGGACAGGTTGAGACCTATAAAGCTAGGCTGGTAGCAAAGGGTTTTCGTCAAAGACCTGGCTTGGACTACGACGAAACCTTTTCTCCAGTAGCCATGCTGAAATCCATTCGGATCCTTCTTGCCATTGCTGCCTTCCACGATTATGAGATCTGGCAAATGGACGTAAAGACAGCTTTTCTAAATGGAAATTTAGAGGAGTGTGTCTATATGGACCAGCCAGAGGGTTTCATTCAGAGTGGGAGCAGCGGAAAGGTGTGCAAGTTGCTTAAGTCCATCTATGGACTAAAGCAGGCATCGCGGAGTTGGAACATCTGCTTTGATGAGACGGTCAAAGAATTTGGCTTTATCAAAAATCCAGATGAACCATGCATCTATAGTAGATTTGTAGCGAGAACTGTAGTATTCCTCGTTTTATACGTGGATGACATTCTCTTAATAGGAAATGACATTCCTATGCTACAATCTGTCAAGGGGTTCTTGTCACACAGGTTCTCCATGTAAGACCTGGGTGATGCCTCGTACATTCTGGGTATCCGGATCTACCGTGACAGATCCAAGAGGATATTAGGACTTTCACAGTCCAGGTACATCGACACCATACTGAAGAGATTCAGTATGGAAGATTCCAAGCGCGGTAACCTACCGGCTTGTCACGGGATCACCCTCTCTAAAGAGATGTCTCCCAAGACTGATTTGGAGAGGGATCGCATGTCTATTATACCCTACGCTTCTGCGGTAGGCTCTATAATGTATGCGATGTTGTGTACCAGACCGGATGTAGCTTATGCACTGAGTGTGGTAAGCCGGTATCAGTCTAACCCTGGGGAGAAACACTGGATAGCGGTAAAGAACATTCTCAAGTACCTGAGAAGGACTAAGGAGATGTTCTTGGTGTATGGTGGAAAAGACCTCCAGATCGAGGCCTTTGCTGACTCCAGCTTCCAGAGTGACAAGGATGATTCCAAGTCCATGTCGGGTTTTGTCTTTACCCTCAATGGAGGGGCGGTGTGTTGGAAGAGTTCCAAACAAGAAACCGTTGCAGACTCGACGATGGAAGCGGAATACATCGCTGCATCTGATGCCGCAAAAGAAGCTGTCTGGATGAGGAAGTTCTTGAAAGAACTTCAGGTGGTTCCGTCCATTGTTGATCCAATACCTCTGTATTGCGACAACAATGGGGCTATAGCTTTAGCGAAGGAACCCAGGTCCCATCAGAGATCCAGGCACATCTTAAGGCGGTATCACCTGATCAGGGAGATCGTGGATCGCCAGGAGATCGAGGTTCGGAGAGTCGCTTCAGAAGATAACACTGCAGATCCATTCACCAAGGCCTTGCCCCAGACTCAGTTCGAGCGGCTGATCGAGATGATAGGTCTTCGATACGCCAGTACATGGCCTTAGTGCAAGTGGGAGATTGTTAGTGTATATGCCCTAGAGGCCATTACTGTATCATACTAGTTTGTATATTACTTAATGGATGCTTGGGATATTCACCTTGTATATACAATCTTGCTCAAAATAGTAGTATGCTACTTGGTTTGTTTCTACTTCAATGTGTACTTGTGTTTATTTCAGTATATCACTTATACGCATTAGTGGAGCCCTTAGGATCTTTGCTTGATTACCAGCGTTGTGATGGCAGTCACACTAGTGGGGGCTGGGTAATCTATAAGCACATCCTTATTCAGGTCCCTGGTCGCAGGACTATCGAGACAGGGCATCGATACTCCGGAGTAGACCAGCGCATGCGCTTCTCATCCCAGTGTGGGAGACGGTCTGTCCCACAGCCGTCAGTACGTCGTACTTGAGATAGTATGCGGGTGCTCGTTAGGTTACGGGTACACTGGACAGGACTCGTAGGGAACTGACTAGTTGGTATTATACCTATCGTCAGTTATCAGTTCCCAGGTGACATGAGTACAGCTTAGTCCGCTGACTTGACACTGTCACTTCGCCTCGGGTGTGTTCCCACTGTACTTTGATCACTACCCTACCACGGCTCAAAGGGAGTCGTGCAAACAGGTGGTGGTTGGGTGCAGTCCCGAAGCACTTGGAGGCAGTGACGGTTAGACAGGATTCGTCTCTCCCGGTATTGGGGGTTGACATCGCGCTGTGTCTAGGAGAGCCATTACACGAGTAGTCCCTGGCCAGGGCAAACGAGATATGCTGGTAGGTTTCCAGTGTTATCTCAGGGTGTATTGGGCTTCACTCCGGCACGACTTGTACCGCTATTGGGGGACTGACGTTTACCGCCCCCTAGGCCCGCCATGCGATGTATCAGACGAACAGACCGGACTGTATGGAGAATGTCACACTCAGGCTCAGTAGGAGTTCAGATGGGTTTCGCCTCGTCGGTCTTCTTGTCGGCATTACCTGGGGACCGTTACGCACAGCTAGTGCCGCTTGCGGTCTGTGGTTAAACCCACTGCCAGCGTAGTGTCGAGTCTTTAGAGTCCCACACAGAAAGCTTTTCGCCTTTAGGCAAAAGAGTAGAGGTCGCATGGTATTGCGACAGGTCGCATGGTTTTGCGACAGGGTTCGGTCACATCCGTGCACTTGTGCACGTACAGTGTCCGGACAGTTTACACTAGCGGGCTTTGGTTTAAGCCAGATCCTAGTGTACCTTATGGGATTGGATTTATCCAGTTTGCATTCGTGTTCCTCGGAACGCGGATGCGGGTGTGTATGCACAGTTGACAGGGAGGCAGAGGCAGTGGATTCTCATTAGGGTTGTTGACAGTTGACCGTTGACTTTTGACTTTTTGCTCAACCCTAATGAGAATATGATTTGTGATTAACTATTATATTAATTAAGTATTATGGTGATATGGTTGTTGACTTGTTGACTTTTGTTGACTTGTTGACTTTGGTGACTTGTTGACTTTTGTTGACTTGTTGACCGGTTGACTAGGCTTGACTAGTTGACCATCATGATGACCATGGTTATCATTTCATGCCAAAGACTTTTTTCTTGCTTGCTTTTTTGAGTAAAATGAGTGCATGATATGATAACCTTATGGTTGCTTCTAACCATCACCAAAAGACTTTTTTGATATGATGAGTTATGATCACTTTGGATTATGAGAGGGTGAAAGGAAAAAGAGAGCCTCATTCTTTCTTGCTCATTCTCTCTCTTGTTCTTGAGCTCTCCCCTTGCTCTCACCCTCAACCTCTTGCTCCCTCTCTTGATCTATGGTTCTCTTGTCTCATGAGTTGAGAATCAAGAACCATAGATAAAATCCCATTCTATTTCCTCTCTACTCATTCTAGTTCACTAGGTTTAGCAAACCAAGTGAACTAGTTTCTTCAAAGACCGAAGAAGGAGCTAAAGGTTGGAGCTTTCAAGTGGATCTATCTTCGGCGTACGGAGACGACGAGAAGGAGCCATCAGACCACCACCGGAGCTTGAAGACGAAGGAGTTCAAGACAAGCTAGGTATAACCATCTCTATCCGAGTAGCTAAATATCTTTAGCTTAGTATGCTAGTTTTAGTTTAGGTAAAGATCCCGACCTAGCTTAGTCCATGTTGCCTCTTGCGTTAAAATTTTGATTTTATACCGTTTCCGCCTCCCCGTAAGAACCGGGGGTCGCAACGTGGACTTACATATAGCACCCTCGCAACCATTGATATGGAATATCGATTGTTTCTGTTATCCTGATAAATGATATGCGACGGACATGATTGTAGGATTTACAAACGATAATATGATTGAAGTTGATGCTAATGAACAATTGACTTAGGAGAAAATGATATGATAAGTGAATCATGATAAGTACTATTTAAAAGAGAACAAGTATGACGTTTATTAAAATTGATGCGAGATATTAATGTTAGTTATATGTATGCCCTAGAGGCCATTACTGTACACACGATGTATATTGTAATGGATGCTTGGACATATATAAGGAGGACTTTCTTGCTTGACATGATAGTATGCTATCTGGTTGTACTTTATCTTAACGTGTACTCTGATTGTCTCTATGTTACATGTTGATAAAACCCTTAGGATATGTACTCGACTACTGGGACTATGATGAGATCATACTAGTGGGGCCACGGTAGTCGACGAGTACATCCTATAACTGTTCCTAGTCGAGGGTGTATCGAGACAGGGCATCGATGCACCAGAGTAGACTAGCGTATACGCATCTTGACCCATATGATGGGCGATGGATGATCCCATATCCATCGGTGTTTGACATCAAGGATGGTGTATGGGTGCTCAGTGGAGACTGGGTACACTGGACGGACTCGCCGAGAACTTTCAGATGGTATTATAACTCACGTCAGATGGCAGTTCTCCGGTGACACTGGTACAGAGTAGTCTGTTGACCCGAGATCGTCATAGAGTTTTGTGTGATTCCCACTGTGCTTTGATTTCCATCATACCACGTCCAAGTGGGCATGCAAAAAGGTGGCTTTTGGGTACAGTCTCGAATCACATGGAGGCAATGAGCGATAGGAGGGGATTCATCTCTCCCGGTATAGGGAGTTGATGTTGTGCTGTGTTCGATTGGCTATGACCGGAAATCCCTGGCCAGGGTTGCTGAGATTTACTGGTAAGTGTTATCAGTAGTTTCTCGAACTGTTATAGACCTCATATCGACACGACTTATCAAGCTACTAGGGTCTGACGTTTACCACCCCTAGGAGAGATATGCGACATATCAGACGACGAGACCGGACTGTACGGGAGTGTTACTGTTTGGATTCACAGGAGAATCTACAGGCTTGCTTGTTGATCTTCTGAGCGCTCAATACCTGGGTAGCTGTTACGTTTAGCTGACCGCTTGCAGCTTGTGGGTGTTTGATATGATCATCACCTACTGCCGGCGTATTGACGATTCTTTAGAATCCTACACAGAGTTTTCTTGGCTCAGGCAAAACGGAGTAGGAGAACATATGTGATATGTGTGGGACCAAGGATAATGCGATATGTGATACCGTATTCTATTCTCGCGAGATATGATATCAGCCGGGTCATCGGATCAAGTGTTGATTCGATGAATCGGTACGGATAAATATTAGTCGGTTATATGCGATATAGCCGGATTGTCGGATCAAGTGTTGATTCGATAATTTAATGTATAATAATATATGTGATATATTAAATTACATTAACTAATATTAGCTCACTAAAAGATTTTTTTCTCACTCGGGTAATACATTGATATATATGCGATATATGTTAATTGTATTATTTTATTTTGTTACGATAAATATTATATATGTGATATATAATATTGTAACATGATATGATTATTAATGCAACAAGTTTAGTGGAGATTAAACATGGTTAGGGTTTGATTAGGGTTAAGCATTTCTAGATGTTTCTAGAAGGTTTTCTTTTTTGTTTTGGAAAAGATATTTTTGCATGATATTTCTTAACCCAACCACACCCCTTAACCCTAGTTCAATCTCTACAAAGGTTATTTGACCATGGTTGCATAATTCTTGATATTAATCCTTTCATTATTCATCACAAAAGGAAATTGATCACTATTCTTCTTCTTCTTCCTCCTTTGCAAAGCTTTCTTGCTTTTTATTTGTGATGAAAGTGAGAGAGAAATAGAAAACAAATGAGAGCAAAAATTGTACTTCATCATCCTCATCTATCCTTGCCATTTAGATGAGGGTGTTCACTTCATATTATGAGTGTTAGCTTGTGTTAACGAAACTTCAAGGTAGATCATCTTTGTATCGAAGATCGGAAGCAAGACTGCATCTTTCTCTTCGTGGAACCTCTCTAGAGTCCGGAACACGATGATCGCAGCGAAGGGACTTCAACACGGAGTTTTAGAAGTGAAGGACAGGATCTACAAAGGTTGTAATCCTTCTCACTTAGTGTTAAAGTGTTTAACATGTTTGTTTTCGCCTAAACTCTAGTTTAAAGATCCGGCTTTGGGTTGTTCGGCACGGCCAATTTTTTAATCGGGCATGGTTGATGCCTCATAGACCCTTGTGCGTGTGCATAGCAACCCTACAGTGGTATCAGAGCCAAGCTAGAGCTTTAGCGATGTCTAGACGAAGTTTAAAGTCCGATCGAACCCGAGAACCCCCGATAAAACCCCTTCTCTGGAAATTTTTTCAAAATGTGATTTTTTGTGAATTAAAAATACTCAAAAAAATTAGCAGGTAAATACAAGGATTACTGTGCAACACGTGCCACTGATCACTTTAAAGCGCCGCGGAACCGCGGCCGTACCATGGCTTACGCGGCTGTTCCGCGGCCAAAAAGTTGAATCATGGCACGTGCTTTGCACAGTAATGTCCGTCTGTAATTCCTGATTGTTCTGGATATTTTCATATTTACTCAAGTGTTGAGTTTTCTGGGGTGTATTGGGGACTCGTTGATTCGATCGTATAATTTAACTTCGTTTAAGTTTTTCTGGATAATTTTAGAAACTGTTAAAAAGTTCGAACGGATATCAATAACTCACTTTTTCCCCTGTCGGAAAATTTTCAAAAGTTGGATTTTTCCTCGAGTTTAAGAACGTTCTAAGTCATGCAAGTAACGCGGTGGACCCTCTAGAAGACAACAAACCTTAACTCGATTATGTGACCGTCTTGAACTGCCTATAAACCTTAGGGTTTGGGGCAGTACGGCGTTCCACATGTGAGGCGTTGGCTTGACCCTTCTACGGCTGGACCATTGGTACTGTGGCATGTGATGGATGTTTTTAAACTGATTTCAAGTGTTGAGATATATCGGGGAAATCTTGGGTGTTTGATTATTCGATCGGAAAGTTTAACATTGTCTATTTATCTGGAATGTGATACAATATTTGGAATCCACAAGAAATTATGAGATAACTAATTTGAATATTATAAACATAGCAGTTTAGTCTCAAATTGATCGGTTGCCACGGAATTTTGATGTGATCAAAAGTCCGTCGCAATCACGTAGCGTACGCGGATACTCGCCGGATAAACTTAATAGATAGCCATGCCCCATAGCCCCGACCAAGTGACTGTAGGAGAACACCGTCGCCAAAAGCATCCGTTCGGGTGCTCGCGGCTGTTAGTTATATGTATGCCCTAGAGGCCATTACTGTACATAGGATGTATATTGTAGTGGATGCTGGGACGTATATAGGGAGGACTTTCTTGCTCGACATGATAGTATGCTATCTGGTTGAACTTTACCTTAACGTGTATACTGATTGTCTCTCTGTTACATGTTGGTAAAGCCCATAGGATGTGTGCTTGACTACCTGGACTATGATGCGGATCATACTAGTGGGGACATGGTAGTCCATAAGTACATCCTTCAAAGTCCCTAGTCGTGGGTGTATCGAGACGGGGCATCGATATACCAGAGTAGACTAGCGTATACCTTCTCGACCCATACAGATGGGCGATGGATGATCCCATATCCATTGGTGTTTGACATCGGAGATGATATACGGGTGCTCAGTAGAGACTGGGTACACTGGACGGACTCGCCGAGAACTCCCAGATGGTATTATACCTCACGTCAGATGGCAGTTCTCTGGTGACACTGGTACAGAGTAGTCTGTTGACCCGAGATCGTCATAGAGTCTTGTGTGGTTCCCACTGTGCTTTGATTTCCATCTTACCACGTCCAAGAGGGCGTGCAAAACGGTGGTTTTTGGGTACAGTCCCGAGTCACATGGAGGCAATGAGCGATAGGAGGGGATTCGTCTCTCCCGGTATAGGGGGTTGATGTTGCGCTGTGTTCGATTGGCAATAACAGGAAGTCCCTGGCCAGGGCTGCTCAGAGAATTGCTGGTAAGTGTTACCAGTAGTTTCTCGACCCGTTATGAGCCTCATATCGACACGACTTATCGAGCTATTGGGGTCTGACGTTTACCACCCCTAGGCAAGATATGCGACATATCAGACGATCAGACCGGACTGTACGGTAGTGTTACTGGTTGGATTCACTGGAGTGTGAGCGGGCTTGCTCGTCGATCTTCAGATCGCTCAATACCCGGGTGGCCGTTACGTTTAGCAGACCGCTTGCGGCTTGTGGGTGTTTGATATGATCATCACCTGCTGCCGGCGTATTGACGAGTCTTTAGAGTCCTACACAGAGGTTTCCTGGCTCAAGCGAAACGAAATAGGAGCGCATATGAGATATGTGCGGGACCGAGAATAATGCGTGTATGTGATACCGTATTTCATTCTCGCGATGAATGTATCGAATGGTTGTATGCGATATAACCTAGTTATCGATTCAAGCGTTGATCCGATAAGCCGATACATTGTATACTAGTCGGTTGTGTGCGACATGACCGGATCATTGAATCAAGTGTTGATTTAATGATTTGATGCATATTTATATATTTGATATATTACTTTGCATCAACTAGTATCGGTTTACTTAAGATGGATTTTCTCGCTCGGATGTGCACATTGTATATGTGATATACTTTTTGTGCACTTGATTGTATCATGTTTGATGATACATGCTCTTTAGGGTTTGTGTAAAGATTAAACCATGGTTGTATATTGGTTAGGGTTTTCTTTTTCATTTATTTATTTATTGCATTTATTTTATTTTGGAAAAGAAATGGCAAAAGAAAAGAAAATGGTTGCTAGTTTTGTTTTACATTGAAAGTTCATGAAGCTTTGACTAAGTGACCATTTTGTCTTCATGCTTAACCCTAACCACTCCTTCTAACCATGATTTATTCTCTACACTTGACCATGGTTGCCACATGATAAGTGTTCAATTTATTTTCTATTTTGAATTAACTTATCATAAGATTTATCATCTTCTTCTTCTTCTTCTTCAAGAAGAAAGCTTGCTTCAACAATGGCAATTTGAGCATAAGTGTGAGAAATTCAATTCTAAAGTCTACCCACTTCCTATTTCTTCATCCTCTACCTCTTGCCAAGTAGTAGAGTGTGTTTCCTTCACAAGTTTTCAAGACTTGGTGAAGGTGGAGCTTGATCTAGCGATGCTTCGACATAGATCATCTTCGGCATGGACATCGACGACCTAGCTCGCTTTTTCTCCGACGAAGCCGACTCAAGAGCCCGGATTCCTTTTGGACAGCGGAGACGATTTCGTTGCGGAGCTATGGAGGTGGAGCACCGGATCTACAAAGGTTGTATTTCCGATTCTTATAGTTAAGTGTTAACTAGATTGTATTTCGCCTAGATTTCTAGCAAACGATCCGTAGTCGGGTCTCTCGGCATCCGTAAAATTTTATAATGGCATGTTCGATGCCTTGTGAGACCTCATTAGGGTGCTTAGGAACCCTACAGTGGTATCAGAGCTTAGCTAGAGCCTTAGGCTTAGTCTAGACGGAATTTGAAGTCCGAACGACCCGAAAACCCAAACCGGAATATGCTCTCTGGACTTTTTCCGAAAATGCGGATTTTTGTGTATTAAAAATGCCTAAAAAATTCAATGAATAATTATAAGAATTACTGTGCAAACTCAGGCGAAAGATTCATCCAACAGAGCGCGGAACCGCGGCAGAAGCCCAGCTTCTGCGGCGGTTCCGCGTCTAGGTTGTGACGTCATCACATATTTTCTGCACAGTAATTCCTATTTAATTATTCTGGATTTTATGGGAATATTTAAAATTTATTCCAGAGTTGAATTTTCTGGAGTTGTTTTGGGGATTCGGTGTTTCGATCGGGGTATCAAATTTTGTCTATTTGGCTTTCCGGATAAATTTTAGAATATGTTAAAAAGTTCGACCGGATATAAATACCCAATTTTTCCCCTGTCGGGAAATTTCCAAGTGTTGGATTTTTCCGTAGTTTAACGACGTTCGAAGTAGTGCAAGTAACGCGATGGTCCCTCTAGAAGACAACAAACCTTAACTCGATTATGTGACCGTCTTGAACTGCCCTTTGAACCTTCGGGTTTGGGGCAGTACGGCGTGCCACATGTGAGGCGTTGGCTTGACCCTTCTAAGGCTGGACCGTTGGTACTGAGGCACGAACTGAATGTTGTTAGACTTATTTCATGTGTTGATGTTTCGGGAAAACTTGGGTGTTCGATTGTTCGATCGGAAAGTTTAACATTTTCT
This sequence comes from Agapanthus africanus, assembly GCA_030015575.1. NCBI lineage: Eukaryota > Viridiplantae > Streptophyta > Magnoliopsida > Asparagales > Amaryllidaceae > Agapanthus > Agapanthus africanus. The sequence goes on from CM057346.1 coordinate 360,846,781, forward strand.
ATTTATCCGGAATGGGATACAATAATTGGAATTCACAAGTAGTTATGTGATAACTAAATGAATGTTATAAACATAGAACTTTAGTCTCACTTGATCGGTTGCCACGGAATTTTGATGTGATCAAAAGTCCGTCGCAATCACGTAGTGTACGCGGATACTCGCCGGGTAAACTTAATAGACAGCCTCACCCATAGCCCCGACCAAGTGACTGTAGGAGAACCCCGTCGCCGAAAGCATCCGTCCGGGTGCTCGCGGTAGCGGTGTTCCGCCTTGGTGCACTTCGTCGACGGTATCGGGGGTGCGGCCGCCTACTGAAGTTCGCGACGAGCATTCGATCAGGATGTCGGGAATCTTGTTGAATTGCCCGACTTGGTATTGAAAAGTGTTTTCGATTTTGAGACTAAAATGCGAGGTTTATAATTGTTAGGCATGCGATGTCTAAGAAATTCATTTGGTCAGGCATGCGATGTCTGAGGTGGTTGCGGATTCCAACTGTTGTAGTTTTACACTTTCTTTTCTGTGACCGTAAGTGTAATATGTGATATCGCCGGTTTCGTTGCTATATGTCAACGACAATTGGGATGGACATATTTACTTACGTTGATGACATGTGATGTTATGTGTTGCTGGATATGTTATATTGGATCGTCGTGTTTGAATAGCCAGGGGTTTTTATGTGAGATGAGTGTTTTTCATTTTCATTCATGTAAAAACTTGTATGTAATATTCTTTTATTGGGGCGCTTCCAGGTTGCGGAAGTAGTCACCGTTTGTATATTATTTACTTTTCCGCACTAGGATAGACCCAAGGAGGAGGGCACAAGTAACCGGGTTCTGGAGTCCAGTGGGAGACCAACTCGAGGAGTCGAGTCCGGGTCTCCTAACTCTAGAATTGGTAGGGTTGCTTGCCGCTCTCGTAGGGGTCTAGGGGTGTGGGTTTGGCTATTCATCACGACCGTGGAATCCGTGTTTTATACTGGCTCGTATTGAAAACATGGACGTCCTAGTATATCCAATATTTCATATGTTTCTTCTGCTGCGATATTTGTGATGTGATCATGTGTTTCTGTGATGGATATAGTATATAGTATATATGATATATTATATAGACGTTACTTATGTTTTACACCCGCGCTAGCCCTGCCCTGCTCTGTCGTTAGTTACCTAACCTAACGGTGCACGAGGGGACATCGAGGTGAATGCGGATGGCATAAGTGTACGTCGTATTTATCTGTGATGTTTAGGTACATAATTGATGGGACTTCATTCATGTGATTAATGAAAATAAAAGAAACCTAAAGATGTTGTAGAATCGAATTTCAAAATAAAACAGGTAGCTACAGTTCTTGCTTTGCATAGAGGTATATGTGATATATCCTGCACCTTATTCGATGAGGAAAGGACCGAGATCCCTTCACCGGGAGTGACTCCTTTAGCAATAACTGGCAGATGCTACACACTCGGTTTGTCTTTTGATTGCTTTTAATTGTTTTTGCTTTCCACAGTGATATATATGATATATCCTGCACCTCATTCGACGAGAAAAGGACCGACGATCCCTTCACCGGGAGTGACTCCTTTAGCAAAACTAGAAAAGCCTCAAAAGCACTCCATTTTAAAATCATTTGATTCTACAACGATATCAAGTTCATTACGCAATAGGTTTTCCGAAAAACCTGTCGTATCCCTCCGTCATTTCAGATAAGTAGTAGTTAGTATTCGTACTACGTTTGTTGGCCTGCGTCAAGGCGTAGTGTGCGGTAGCTAACTGGTGCTTATCTGCATAAGCATATGATGTGATTGGATTAGGGTAGTCGTGCGACTTTGTTGGCCTGCGTCAAGGGTCGTGCGGGTGGGTTTAATTCAATCAGGAAATGACGGGTTGAACTTGACTAGCGGACTATGGTTTGTTGGCCTGTGTCAAGGTCATAGGACGCTAGGGGCAAAATATTATCGGGAATTTCAAGTGTTGAAATTTGCAATGAGATTGCATACCTTCTATGAGATAGTTGGATCCCGATACCCGCTGCAAGTAAGAGTTACTCCTGGGAGAGTTTTATACATTACAATTAGCCGATCAAGTAGGTGTCTAGAAAGGTGTCAACGGGGTTACGCCTCTGGGAAAACGAGGTTTACATTAATTAGGTTCGTGCGAAAGCACGGGGGACCTCCCTCAAAGTACCGACACTGGCCTGGCTGAAAAATTGGCGAACTTGTAGTGTGTAATTAATCCCGGCTAGTCTTTCCTTTTAGGGTTTGAAGGAAGATTTGATAAAAAGCAGTGGGAGCCATCCTGATTAGATAAAATAAAAACCAATCTATTCTTGCAAGAGCGCACGCTGAGTGTTTTCTTCTCTCTCTCTCTCCTGGTAGCGACCATATCACGCCTTAATCAAGATAATAAAACGGATTATTGACCGAATCCGCTTGTTATACTGAGCTGGGGAACGTTGGTCCCGCTCCAACTTATAATTGTTATAAGACAGAGCAGGAAATTGGGGAATACCAGATTTCCCGTGCCGCCCAAACGAAGAGAGTGCATGCTGATGCATCATCTTCGGGTGTGTTCATTACAGAGAACTGTTTCTCAGTATCCTTTACGTCCTGGGTATGTGATACCAGATCAGGATCCCAGATATGTAATCAGTTACATAGGGCTACAGAAAGGTAGAGAACTGAGAACGGGTGATAAGTTTCATAAGGCAGAAAACGGGGCAAGCGTTGCAGCCAAGTCTGTTGGTCACTGTCACCCTGTATTACCAATACATTGATTCTGAACGAATGTTATTAGATACCGAACCTGATATACAAAATCATATCAGTCTCTTTATTAGTAAAGAAATGATAAAATTTTGTATTGTTGGATAATGTTTTGAACATTTCCTATATCAAAAGTTGATCGGTTCAGGCACGTTATCTAAAAGCATTAATGTTCTAAATCAAACTACAGTTCTTTAGTATACAGAACACACACAAGAGGAAGAGTTCAGAAATGAACGAATCCTTCTTGAGGTATGGTAGACTAGGTCATATCAATGCGACCCGACTGGCTGAGTTATATTTAGATGCATATTTAAATCAGTTTGAATTTACATCTTGTGAAACTCGCCAGTCATGTCACAAAGATAAGATGACCATAGCTCCGTTTACTGGAAACAGAGAAAGAGTTAGTAAACTCTTGGGATGATACATGTTGATGTATAAAGGTCCCCAGTCTACATATGCCAAGACCGGTTCTTTGTACTTCATTACATTCTCTGATGATCTCTTTAGATTCAGACATATGTTCCTGTTGAAACACAAGTCCGAACCTTTTGAGATATTCACAGAATATAAGTTAGAAGTAGAGAACCAATACGGGTATAAGTATTATGTCCTTTGATGTGATCGAGGAGGAGAATACTTGAGCACGGAAATTCTTGAACTATTCTAAAGGAGAATGAGATTCTCTCTCAGAATTACTCCTCCGTATACACCATAGCACGATGGTATATCGGGACGGAGCAGATACACCCTATTTGGTATGGTGTGCTCTATGATGAGTACTACTGAGTCACCTATTTCCTTAAGGGAGTTATGCACTTATGAAGTTGCATACCTATTGAATAGGGTTCCAATCAAATCAGTTGCCTACCGCTTCATATGTGATATGGAAAGGGAAGAGCCCATGTCTTAAGCTAGTTAAGATTTGGAGTTGTCCGGCCTATGTCTAAAAACAAAATTCGGACAAGCTCGAGGCAAGGTCTGTAATGTAGAACTGGAAAGGTTCCAGCTATACAAACTGCAGCAGATGATTTGATAAAACCAAAGGATTCAGTAGAGACCAACGAACCTCAGCCTCTCCGCCGATCTAGTAGGGTTTTCTCACCCACCTGAGAGATACATAGGTTTCTCTATGACAGTGGGAGCGAGGATTGCATCATGAGATGATGACCCAACTAGCTTCGAGCTGGCCATCAGGGGTAAGACTCTGTAAGAATGGCTGGATGCTTAGTGATCTGAGATGGAATCCTTATACACCAACAAAGTATGGACTTTGGTTGCTATATCTGAAGGATTAAATCCCCATCAGGAGCAAGTATATCTTGAGAAGATTACTTGGTGTACATGGAAAGGTTGAGACTTTCAAAGCTAGACTTGTTAAGGGTTTGCATCATTGACCAGGTGTGGATCATGATGAAACCTTTTCAAGTGACTATGCTTAAGTCCATCCAGATCCTACTTGCCACGGCTACATACCATGACTACGATATCTGGTGGTTGGGTGTCATGACAGCTTTTCTAAATGATGATTTAGAAGAGTGCGTCTATAAGTACACAGCCAGAGGGCTTCGTAGACAGTGGGAGCAGCGGAAACGTGTGCAAGATGCTTTATAGGATAAAGCAGGCATCGCGGAGTTGGAACATCTGTTTTGATGAAGTAGTCAAAGAGTTTGACATCATCAAAATGGTAGATGAACCTTGTATAAACAAAAAGGTAGTAGGGAGTATGGTGGTGATCCTCGTAGAGTACGTGGATGACATACTCTTGATAAGAAAGGAGTTTCTTATGCTACGCTCGATCAATCTCCGCTTATCACAATGATTCTCCACATAGGATCAAGATGATACCTCCTAAATCCTGGGTTTTGGATCTATGAGATAGATCTAATTGGATGTTAGGATTCTCACTAGATGTAGTGAGATGGTATCAATCGATCCTGGGGAGAATCACTGGAAGTGTTCCAGAGTGATAAAGACGACTGAATGTCAGTCACAGGCATTGTCTTTACCCTCAGTAAAGGGACGGTATGTTGGAAGAGTTCCAAGCTAGATACCGTGGCATACTAGAAGATAAAGGCGGGATACATCGCTACTTAAGATGCTACCAAAGAGGCTGTTTGGGTGTATATTGGTTCATGAGATGAACTATGTTCCTCCCATTGTGTGACAATGGAGTTGTGGCTTGTGCCAAGGAACGCCGGTCCCATCAGTGATCCAGACATATTCTAAGGCAGTATCTCCTGATCATGGAGATGGTTGATCTCCAGGGAGATCGAGGTTAGGAGAGTAGACTCAGAGGACAACACAGCGGATCCACTCACAAAGGCCTGTTCTCAGAGAGAGACTTTTATGGGATGGTTGAGTATGAGATACTACAACCACTGCTATCAGATGGCCCTAGTGCAAGTGGGAGATTGTTAGTTATATGTATGCCCTAGAGGCCATTACTGTACATAGGATGTATATTGTAGTGGATGCTGGGACGTATATAGGGAGGACTTTCTTGCTCGACATGATAGTATGCTATCTGGTTGAACTTTACCTTAACGTGTATACTGATTGTCTCTCTGTTACATGTTGGTAAAGCCCTTAGGATGTGTGCTTGACTACCTGGACTATGATGCGGATCATACTAGTGGGGACATGGTAGTCCATAAGTACATCCTTCAAAGTCCCTAGTCGTGGGTGTATCGAGACGGGGCATTGATATACCAGAGTAGACTAGCATATACCTTCTCGACCCATACAGATGGGCGATGGATGATCCCATATCCATTGGTGTTTGACATCGGAGATGATATACGGGTGCTCAGTAGAGACTGGGTACACTGGACGGACTCGCCGAGAACTCCCAGATGGTATTATACCTCACGTCAGATGGCAGTTCTCTGGTGACACTGGTACAGAGTAGTCTGTTGACCCGAGATCGTCATAGAGTCTTGTGTGGTTCCCACTGTGCTTTGATTTCCATCTTACCACGTCCAAGAGGGCGTGCAAAACGGTGGTTTTTGGGTACAGTCTCGAGTCACATGGAGGCAATGAGCGATAGGAGGGGATTCGTCTCTCCCGGTATAGGGGGTTGATGTTGCGCTGTGTTCGATTGGCTATAACAGGAAGTCCCTGGCCAGGGCTGCTCAGAGAATTGCTGGTAAGTGTTACCAGTAGTTTCTCGACCCGTTATGAGCCTCATATCGACACGACTTATCGAGCTATTGGGGTCTGACGTTTACCACCCCTAGGCAAGATATGCGACATATCAGACGATCAGACCGGACTGTACGGTAGTGTTACTGGTTGGATTCACTGGAGTGTGAGCGGGCTTGCTCGTCGATCTTCAGATCGCTCAATACCCGGGTGGACGTTACGTTTAGCAGACCGCTTGCGGCTTGTGGGTGTTTGATATGATCATCACCTGCTGCCGGCGTATTGACGAGTCTTTAGAGTCCTACACAGAGGTTTCCTGGCTCAAGCGAAACGAAATAGGAGCGCATATGAGATATGTGCGGGACCGAGAATAATGCGTGTATGTGATACCGTATTTCATTCTCGCGATGAATGTATCGAATGGTTGTATGCGATATAACCTAGTTATCGATTCAAGCGTTGATCCGATAAGCCGATACATTGTATACTAGTCGGTTGTGTGCGACATGACCGGATCATTGAATCAAGTGTTGATTTAATGATTTGATGCATATTTATATATTTGATATATTACTTTGCATCAACTAGTATCGGTTTACTTAAGATGGATTTTCTCGCTCGGATGTGCACATTATATATGTGATATACTTTTTGTGCACTTGATTGTATCATGTTTGATGATACATGCTCTTTAGGGTTTGTGTAAAGATTAAACCATGGTTGTATATTGGTTAGGGTTTTCTTTTTCATTTATTTATTTATTGCATTTATTTTATTTTGGAAAAGAAATGGCAAAAGAAAAGAAAATGGTTGCTAGTTTTGTTTTACATTGAAAGTTCATGAAGCTTTGACTAAGTGACCATTTTGTCTTCATGCTTAACCCTAACCACTCCTTCTAACCATGATTTATTCTCTACACTTGACCATGGTTGCCACATGATAAGTGTTCAATTTATTTTCTATTTTGAATTAACTTATCATAAGATTTATCATCTTCTTCTTCTTCTTCTTCAAGAAGAAAGCTTGCTTCAACAATGGCAATTTGAGCATAAGTGTGAGAAATCCAATTCTAAAGTCTACCCACTTCCTATTTCTTCATCCTCTACCTCTTGCCAAGTAGTAGAGTGTGTTTCCTTCACAAGTTTTCAAGACTTGGTGAAGGTGGAGCTTGATCTAGCGATGCTTCGACGTAGATCATCTTCGGCATGGACATCGACGACCTAGCTCGCTTTTTCTCCGACGAAGCCGACTCAAGAGCCCGGATTCCTTTTGGACAGCGGAGACGATTTCGTTGCGGAGCTATGGAGGTGGAGCACCGGATCTACAAAGGTTGTATTTCCGATTCTTATAGTTCAGTGTTAACTAGATTGTATTTCGCCTAGATTTCTAGCAAACGATCCGTAGTCGGGTCTCTCGGCATCCGTAAAATTTTATAATGGCATGTTCGATGCCTTGTGAGACCTCATTAGGGTGCCTAGGAACCCTACAGCGGCAGCGGTGTTCCGCCTTAGTGCACTTCATCGACGGCATCCGGGGGTGCGGCCGTCTACTAAAGTTTGCGACGAGCATTCGATCAGGTTGTCGGGAATCTTATTGAATTGCCCGACTTGATATTGAAAAGAGTTTTCGATAATGAGACTAAAATACGGGGTTTATAATTGTTAGGCATGCGATGTCTAAGGAATTCATTTGGTTAGGCATGTGATGTCTAAAGAGGTTGCCGATTCCAACTATTGTAGTTTTACACTTTCTTTTCTGTGACCGTAAGCGTAGTATGTGGTGTATCGCCGGCTTCGTTGCTATACATCAACGACAATCGGGATACGCATACTTGCTTACGTTGATGATATGAGATATTATGTGTTGCTGTGATATGTTATATTGGATCGTCGCGTTTTGAATAGCCGGGGGTTTTATGTGAGATAGGAGTTTTTTCTTTTTCATTCATGTAAAATTCTTTTGTATGTAATATTCTTTTATTGGGGCACTTCCGGGCTGAGGATGATGTCACCGTTGTATATTATTTACTTTTCCGCATTAGGTAGACCCAAGGAGGGGAGCACAAGTAACCGGGTTCTAGGGTCCAGTGGGAGACCATCTCGAGGAGTCGAGACCGGGTCTCCTAACCCTAGAATTGGCAGAGTTGCTTGCTGCTCTCGTAGGGGTCTAGGGATGTGGGTTTGGCTATTCATTGCGACCGTGGAATCCGTGTTTTATACAGGCTCGTATTGAAAACACGGACGTCCTAGTATATCCAATATTTCATATATGTTCTTCTGTTGCAATGTTCTGTGATGAGATCATATTACTGCCTGAGACGAATGTTTATATTATATATATGAGATATATGTTATATTGCAGATTTCGTTTCAAATGAGATGCTTGTGAAGCATAATAAAATGGGACTTCATTAATGAGATTAATGAAACTAAAAGAAACCTAAGATGTTGTAGAAACTTGTTTAAAAACTGGTAGCTCTAGTTCTTGCTTTGCATAGCGGTGTTCCTTGTAGAACATCCAGCACCTTATTCGATAAGGAAAGAGCCGAGATCCCTTCACCGGGAGTGACCTCTTTAGCGAAACGAGCAGATGCTACAAACTCGGTTTGTCTTTTGATTGCTTCTATAGTTCTTGCTTTGCATAGTTGTATATATGATATACCCTGCACCTTATTCGATGAGGAAAGGGCCGACGATCCCTTCACCGGGAGTGACCCCTTTAGTGCTTATCTGTATAAGCATATGATGCGATTGGATTAGGGTAGTCGTGCGACTTTGTTGACCATGTTAAGGGTCGTGCGGGTGGGTTTAATTCAATCGGGAAATGACGGGTTGAACTTGACTAGCACTTATGATTTGTTGACCATGTTAAGGTCATATAGATGCTAGGGGTAAAATATTATTGGGAATTTCAAGTGTTGAAATTTGCAATGAGATTGCATACCTTCTATGAGATAGTTGGATCTCGATACCCGCTGTGAATAAGAGTTACTCCTGGGAGAGTTTTACACATTACAATTAGCCGATCAAGTAGGTGTCTAGAAAGGTGTTAACGGGGTTACGCCTCTGGGAAAACGAGGTTTACTCTAATTAGGTCCGTGCGAAAGCACGGGGAACCTCCCTCAAAGTACCGACACTGGCCTGGCTGAAAGATTGGCGAACTTATAGCGTGTAATTAATCCCGGCTAGTCTTTCCTTTTAGGGTTTGAAGGAAGATTTGATTAAAACAGTGGGAGACATCATGATTAGATATATTACATAACCAATCTAATCTTGCAAGAGCATACGCTGAGTGTTTTCTTCTCTCTCTCTCTAGGTAGCGACCATATCACGCCTTAATCAAGATAATAAAACGGATATATTGACCGAACCCGCTTGTTATACTGAGCTGGGGAACGTTGGTCCCGCTCCAACTTATAATTGTTATAAGACAGAGCAGGAAATTAGGGAATACCAGATTTCCCATGCCGCCCAAACGAAGAAAGTGCATGCTGATGCATCTTCTTCGGGTGTGTTCATTACAGAGAACTGTTTCTCAGTATCCTTTACGTCCTGGGTATGAGATACCGGATCAGGATCCCGCATATGTAATCTGTTACATGGGCTACAGAAAGGTAGAGAACTGAGAACGGGTGATAAGTTTCATGAGATAGAAACGGTGCAAGTGTTGCATCCAAGTCTGTTGGTCACTGTCACCCTGTATTACCAGAATACATTGATTCTGAACAAATGTTATTAGATACCGAACCTGATATACAACATCATATCAGTCTCATTATTAGTAAAGAAGGATATAATTTTGTATTGTTGGATAATGTTTTGAACATTTCCTATATCAAGAGTTGATCGGTTCAGGCACGTTATCTAAAAGCATTAACGTTCTAAATCAAACTACAGTTCTTAGTATACAGAATACACACAAGAGGAAGAGTTCAGAAATGAATGAATCCTTCTTGAGGCATTGTAGACTAGGTCATATCAATGCGACCCGACTAGCTAAGTTACATTTAGATGCATATTTAAATCTGTTTGAATTTACATCTTGTGAAACTTGCCGGTCATGTCACAAAGATAAGATGACCATAGCTCTGTTTATTGGAAACAGAGAAAGAGTTAGTGAACTCTTGGGATAGATACATGCTGATGTATGAAAGTCTCCTGTCTACATATGTCAGGACTGGTTCCTTGTACTTCATTATATTCTCTGATGATCTCTCAAGATTCAGACATATGTTCCTGTTGAAACACAAGTCCGAAGCTTTTGAGATATTCACGGAATATAAGTTAGAAGTAGAGAACCAAAATACGGGTATAAGTATTATGTCTTTTGATGAGATCAAGGAGGAGAATACTTGAGCACGGGATATCTGGACTATTCTAAAGGAGAATGAGATTCTCTCTCAGCATTACTCCTCCGTATACACCACAGCACGTCGGTGTATCGGGGCGGAGCAATAGCACCCTATGTGATATTGTGTGCTCTATGATGAGTACTACTGAGTTTCCTATTTCCTTTTGGGTGTTATGCGCTTGAGAAGCTGCATACCTATTGAATAGGGTTCAAATCAAATTAGTTGCCTACCACTTCATATGTGATATGGAAAGGGAAGAGCCCATATCTTAAGTTTGTTAAGATTTGGGGTTGTCCGGACTATGTCTAAAAGCAAAATCCGGACAAGCTCGAGGCAAGGTCTGTTATGTAGAACTGGAAAGGTTCCAGCTATTCAAACTGCAGCTGATGATTTGGTAGAACCAAAGGATTCAATAGTTTCCAACGAACCTCAGCCTCTCCGCCGATCTAGTAGGGTTCCTCACCCACCTGAGAGATACTTCGGTTTCTCTATGACAGTGGGAGCGAGGATTGCATCATGAGATGATGACCCAACTACTTTCGAGCAGGCTATCAGGAGTGGGACTCTGTAAGAATGGCTGGATGCTTAGCGATCTGAGATGGAATCCTTATACATTAACAAAGTATGGACTTTGGTTGCTTTATCTGAAGGGTTAAATCCCCATCAGGAGTAAGTATATCTTGAGAAGATTACTTGGTGTACATGGAAAAGTTGAGACTTTCAAAGCCATGCTTAAGTCCATCCAGATCCTACTTTCCACGGCTATATACCATGACTACGATATCTGGTGGTTGGGTGTCATGACAGCTTTTCTAAATGATGATTTAGAAGAGAGCGTCTATAAGTACACAGCCAGAGGGTTTCGTAGACTGTGGGAGCAGCGGAAATGTGTGCAAGATGTTTTATATGATAAAGCAGGCATCGCGGAGTTGGAACGTCTGTTTTGATGTGGTAGTCAAAGATTTTTGAATTCATCAAAATGGTAGAGGAACCTTGTATATACAAAAAGGTAATAGGGAGTATGGTGGTGATCCTCATAGAGTACGTGGATGACATACTCTTGATAGGAAAGGAGTTTCCTATGCTACGCTCGGTCAATCTCCGCTTATCACAAGGATTCTCTATATAGGATCATAGTGATACCTCCTGAATCCTGGATTTTGGATCTATGAGATAGATCTAATTGGATGTTAGGATACTCACTAGTTGTAGTGAGATGGTATCAATCGATCCTGGGGAGAATTACTGGAAAGGTTCCAGGGTGATAAGGGCGACTGAATGTCAGTCGCAGGCATTGTCTATACTCTCAGTGGAGGGACGGTATGTTGGAAGAGTTTCAAGCTAGATACCGTGACTTACTAGATAATTAAAGGCAAGATACATCGTTACCAAGGATGCTACCAAAGAGGCAGTCTGGATATATAAGTTCATGAGATGAACTTCGTTCCTACCATTGTGTGACAATGGAGTTGTGGCTTTTGCCAAGGAACTACCGTCCCATCTGAAATCCAGATATAATTCTTAGGCAGTATCACTTGATCATGGAGATGGTTGATCTCCAGGGAGATCAAGGTTAGGAGAGTAGACATAGAGGACGACGGCGCGGATCCACTTACAAAGGCCTTTTTCCCAGTAGAGACTTTTATGGGATGGTTGAGTATGAGATACTTCAACCACAGCTAATTGTTGGGTATGTGATACCACAACAGATGGCCCTAGTGCAAGTGGGAGATTGTTAGTTATATGTATGCCCTAGAGTCCATTACTGTACATACGATGTATATTGTAATGGATGCTTGGACATATATAAGGAGGACTTTCTTGCTCGATATGATAGTACGCTATCTGGTTGTACTTTATCTTAACATGTACTCTGATTGTCTCTATTTTACATGTTGATAAAGCCCTTAGGATATGTACTCGACTACTGGGACTATGATGAGATCATACTAGTGGGGCCACGGTAGTCGACGAGTACATCCTATAACTGTTCCTAGTCGAGGGTGTATCGAGACAGGGCATCGATGCACCAGAGTAGACTAGCGTATACGCATCTTGACCCATATGATGGACGATGGATGATCCCATATCCATCGGTGTTTGACATCAAGGATGGTGTACGGGTGCTCAGTGGAGACTGGGTACACTGGACGGACTCGCCGAGAACTCCTAGATGGTATTATACCTCACGTCAGATGGCAGTTCTCCGGTGACACTGGTACAAAGTAGTCTGTTGACCCGAGATCGTCATAGAGTCTTGTGTGATTCCCACTGTGCTTTGATTTCCATCATACCATGTCCAAGAGGGCGTGCAAAAAGGTGGCTTTTGGGTACAGTCCCGAATCACATGGAGGCAATGAGCGATAGGAGGTGATTCGTCTCTCCCGGTATAGGGAGTTGATGTTGTGCTGTGTTCGATTGGCTATAACCGGAAATCCCTGGCCAGGGTTTCTGAGATTTACTGGTAAGTGTTATCAGTAGTTTCTCGAACTGTTATAGACCTCATATCGACACGACTTATCAAGCTACTGGGGTCTGACGTTTACCACCCCTAGGCGAGATATGCGACATATCAGACGACGAGACCGGACTATACGGGAGTGTTACTGTTTGGATTCATAGGAGAATCTACAGGCTTGCTTGTTGATCTTTTGAGCGCTCAATACCTGGGTAGCTGTTACGTTTAGCTGACCGCTTGCAGCTTGTGGGTGTTTGATATTATCATCACCTACTGCCGGCGTATTGACGATTCTTTAGAGTCCTACACAGAGGTTTCTTGGCTCAGGCAAAACGGAGTAGGAGCACATATGTGATATGTGCGGGACTAAGGATAATGCGATATGTGATACCGTATTCTATTCTCGCGAGATATGATATCAGCCGGGTCATCGGATCAAGTGTTGATTCGATGAATCGGTACGGATAAATATTAGTCGGTTATATGCGATATAGCCGGATTGTCGGATCAAGTGTTGATTCGATAATTTAATGTATAATAATATATGTGATATATTAAATTACATTAACTAATATTAGCTCACTAAAAGATTCTTTTTCTCACTCGGGTAATACATTGATATATATGCGATATATGTTAATTGTATTATTTTATTTTGTTACGATAAATATTATATATGTGATATATAATATTGTAACATGATATGATTATTAATGCAACAAGTTTAGTGGAGATTAAACATGGTTAGGGTTTGATTAGGGTTAAGCATTTCTAGATGTTTCTAGAAGGTTTTCTTTTTTGTTTTGGAAAAGATATTTTTTCATGATATTTCTTAACCCAACCACACTCCTTAACCCTAGTTCAATCTCTACAAAGGTTACTTGACCATGGTTGCATTTTTCTTGATATTAATCCTTTCATTATTCATCACAAAAGGAAATTGATCACTATTCTTCTTCTTCTTCCTCCTTTGTAAAGCTTTCTTGGTTTTTATTTGTGATGAAAGTGAGTGAGAAATAGAAAACAAATGAAAGAAAAAAATCCTACTTCATCATCCTCATCTATCCTTGCCATTTAGATGAGGGTGTTCACTTCTATTATGAGTGTTAGCTTGTGTTAACGAAACTTCAAGGTAGATCATCTTTGTATCGAAGATCGGAAGCAAGACTGCATCTTTCTCTTCGTGGAACCTCTCGAGAGTCCGGAACACGATGATCGCAGCGAAGGGACTTCAACACGGAGCTTTAGAAGTGAATGACAGGATCTACAAAGGTTGTAATCTCTCTCACTTAGTGTTAAAGTGTTTAACATGTTTGTTTTCGCCTAAACTCTAGTTTAAAGATCCGGCTTTGGGTTGTTCGGCACGGCTAATTTTTTAATCGGGCATGGTTGATGCCTCATAGACCCTTGTGCGCGTGCATAGCAACCCTACAATTAATGCGATGAACGAGTATACGATGTGATATTAGGACTTAGTATGATGTGTCATTTTATGGATTCGAGTCGATATAAGATTGTTAATACCTTTTTAGGTCCCCTGATACGAGTTTGACATGGATGTGACCTGAGAGATAGGTTTATATATTTATATGGATAATGATTGCATAATGGGTGATATGCCATACGAGACTTAGATCCGTACCCCGATATTGTATAGGTTGATAGAATCCCTATTTTTTAATGCCGCTGTACGTTAGATTACCGTACGCGATGACTTTTACCTGTTGATTTATCCATACCCCTGATTAGAGGATGCCGTACGATGGATTGTACCGTACGTGTTGTTGTGAGGCTGGATGCTGATTGATAGACTCACCGACTCGGTCTTGTTGATATGTATACCTTATAGCATTTGATTCACTATATGTATTGTGCTGAATTCATGCTATTCTCATTGAGTTTCTTATACCTATGCTAGTACACCTACACCATTATCGATGATGCGTATGTTACACTTACACAGATTGCCGGCGCACACACTTCTTCATCGATAATTGCTATGTCACTTACACAGTAGAATTGCTATATCATGCTATGATATACTGCCATGTTCATATCACTATGCTAGGTTGCATGATATATGTTAGTTGTATGTATGCCCTAGAGGCCAGTATTGTACAGATGATGTATATTATATTGGATGCTTGGACATATATAGAGATGACTTTCTTGCTCAATATGATAGTATGCTATCTGGTTGCTCTTTATCTTAACATGTATACTAGTCTCTTTAAACTGTCTTATAGTTACATGTTGGTAAAGCCTTTACGATGTGTACTTGACTGCCTGGACTATGATGCAGATCATACTAGTGGGGACATGGTAGTCCATAAGTACATCCTTCAAGGTCCCTAGTCGTAGGTGTATCGAGATGGGGCATCGATATACCAGTGTAGACTAGCATATACGCTTCTCGACCCATGAGATGGGCGATGGATGATCCCATATCCATTGGTGTTTGACATCAGAGATGGTATACGGGTGCTCAGTGGAGACTGGGTACACTGGACGGACTCGCCAAGAACTCCCAGTTGGTATTATACCTCACGTCAGATGGCAGTTCTCAGGTGACACTTGTGCAGGTTAGTCTGTAGACCCGAGATCGTCATAGAGTCTTGTGTGATTCCCACTGTGCTTTGATTTCCACCTTACCACGTCCATGAGGGTGTTCAAAACGGTGGTTTTTAGGTATAGTCCCGAGTCACATGGAGGCAATCAGCGATAGGAGGGGTTTCGTCTCTCCCAGTATTGGGGGTTGATGTTGCGCTGTGCTCGATTGGCCGTAACAGGGAAGTCCCTGGCCAGGGCTGATCAGAGATTTGCTGGTAAGTGTTTCCAGTAGTTTCTCGATCCGTTATGAGCCGCACATCGGCACGATTTATCGGTTATTGGGGTCTGACGTTTACCACCCCTAGACTTGATATGCGACATATCAGACGAGGAGACCGGACTGTACGGGAAGTGTTGCCGGTTGGCTCGACGGGAGTTGTAGCAGATTCGCTTGTTCTCTTCTGATCGCTCAATACCCGGGTGGCCGTTACGTTTAGCTCACTTCTTGCGGCTTGGGGGTGCTTGATATGATCATCACCCACTGCCGGCGTATTGACGAGTCTCATAGTCCCACAATGGAGTTTCCTAGTCCAGGCGAAACGTTGTGGTGCGCGTATGTGATATGCGCATGGACCCGATTAAAATACGCGTATAGGATACCGTATATTGATCGGGCGGCTTGCTTTTGGTTAGGGTCATATGTGATATGGCCGGATTGATAAATCAAGTGTTGATTTATCATTTAACCATTAGATTCTCACTAGAAATCCTTTCTTGTTTCTATGGATGTATGGATGCATGTATGCATTCCTTATTGTTTCATGCACATATAGATGTGCATGCACACATGCATACATACATCATTCTATCATGGTTGCTTATACAAGGAAATGGTGGCAATATAAGACTCACACCATGGTTTTAAATATGAATTTTATTACATTTGATTTAAAACAAAAAGGAAAAAGGAAATGGTTATGATTGAATTGTTTCTACACTCTTCTTTTGACCTAACAATTCTCACCCACCTTTTAACCTTGGGTAAACTTTCCTTTTGTGTTTTAACTCAAGTTTAATAATATATTCATTGTTTAAACCATGGTTTGAGATGAGAACAAGAAAATATATATTGATATATTTTCATTTTTCTAGCACAAGGGTTATTCTTTTACTCTTGTTAAAATATAGCCATCATCTTCTTCTTCCTCTCTCATTTTGCTCTCTAGATTTTAGTAGTGAGCAATATACTCATCAAGTTAGGATTTTGAAGTGAGAAAGTGAACCACAACACCATTCTACACAAGTCTAGCTCACTTGTTTGGAGTGTTAGCTTCATTTCGTTCTCTTGACCGGGTGAAGTTGCAAGCTTGGACAAAGCGGACTCCGGGTGGATCATCGGTGACCTAGAGGAGTTCAAGCAGAGCTTTTTCAGACCCCAAGTAGCCGAGGAGTCTAGCGTAGGGAGCTACAAAGGTTGTACTCTCTAAACCCTAGCTTTTCTTTCATATGATGATGTGAAAAACTTGAAACCCTAATTTTTCTAGGAACGATTCTATGTTAGTTAACTTAGCACCCTAAAGACTCCACCTTTGGTACATGTGATGCTTCCAAACCCTTCATGAGGTGCTAGGCTAACCTTTCATTGGTATCAGAGCCGACCTAGAACATTAAGCGACACTTTAACGAAGTTAAAACTCCGATCGAACCGGAAAATGCGGATTTTGAATGCTCTCTGGACATTTTTTAAAATCTGGTTATTTTCAGAATTAAAAATATGTAAAAAATTCAGCAGGTAAATATAAGAATTACGGTATAAAAATTATTCGATGAACAGTCATTATTGCCGCGTAAACACGGCCTAAGCTTGCTTGGGCCGCAGTTCCGCGGCCGTACACCTCAATCACTGTATCATTTTTATACTGTAATGCTTACTTATGCTTGTATATTTTTTAGGGTATTTTTAATCTGTATTTAGTGCTAAAAAATTCTGGAGATGGTTTTGGACTCGCCGATTCGATCGGAATTTTGATTTCGTGACTTTTTCGGGTAAATTAGAAAGTATTGAAGTGTTTGAACGAGTATAATTTGCTCACTTTTCACGGGGTTTAAAAGCTTTCAGAAATACGTGCAAGTTTGTTTATGGTGGACCCTCTAGAAGACAACAAACCTTAACTCGATTATGTGACCGTCTTGAACTGCCTTTTGAACCTTAGGGTTTGGGGCAGTACGGCGTGCCACATGTGAGGTGTTGGCTTGACCCTTCTACGGATGGACCGCTACCACTGTGTCACACTCCGGGTTTTTGAACTCCGCTCAAGTGTTGAGCTTTAGTGAATCTTGGGTATTTGATCGTTCGTTCGAAAACTTTAATACTGTCTAATTATCTGGAATGTGATGCAATGTGTGGAATTCATATTATAAGACATAAAATACGAGGTATGTGATACTTCGCATTTACGATGTCTAAAAAGAATGTGGATTCCAGATATTGCAGTTTTACACTTTCTTTTCTGTGACCGTAAGTGTATTATGTCGATATCGCCGGTTTCGTTGCTATACGTCAACGACAATTGGGGTACGCATACTTACTTACGTTGATGATATGAGATATTATGTGTTGCTGAGATATGATGTGCTGGATTGTCACGATTGAATAGCCGGGGGTTTTATGTGAGATGAGAGTTTTATATTTTCATTCATGTAAATTCAAATGTAATGTAATATTCTTTTATTTGGGGCACATCCGGGTTGAGGTCGATGCCACCTGTGTTGTATATTATTTACTTTTCCGCATTAGGATGGATCCAAGGAGGGGAGCACAGGTGACCGGGTTCTGGGGTTCAGTGGGAGGCCATCTCGAGGAGTCGAGACCGGGTCTCCTAAACTCCAGAATTGGTAGGGTCGCTTGCCGCTCTCGTAGGGGTCTAGGGTGTGGGCTTGGCTATTCATCACGACTGTGGAATCCGTATTTTCTATTGTTGGCTAGATACTAAATACGGACGTCCTAGTATATCCCACATTATATCTATGTTTCTGCTGCGATATCTGTGATGTGATCATTTGATATGTTCTGATGGATACAGTATATAGTATATATGATATATTATATAGGCGTTACTTATGTTTTACACCCGCACTAGCCCTGCCCTGCTCTGTCGTTAGTTACCTAACCTAACGGTGCATGAGGGGACATCGAGGCGAATGCGGATGGCATAAGTGTACGTCGTATTTATCTGTGATGTTTAGGTGACTTAAATGATGGGACTTCATTAATGTTATTAATGAAAGAAAAGAAACCTAAAAGATGTTATATAATCAAATTTTAAATAAAAGGGTAGCTACAGCTTTGCTTTGCATAGCGGTATATATGATATACCCTGCACCTTATTCGATGAGGAAAGAGCCGAGATCCCTTCACCGGGAGTGACCTCTTTAGTGAAACTGGCAGATGCTACAACACTCGGTTTGACTTTTGACTGCTTTTGGAGTTTTGCTTTGCACAGTGATATATATAATATATCCCGCACCTTATTCGATGAGGAAAGAGCCGAGATCCCTTCACCGGGAGTGACCTCTTTAGCAAAACTAATAAAAGCCTCAAAATCACTCCATTTCAAAATTCACTAGATTCTACAACGATATCAAGTTCATTACGCTCATGGTTTTTTCTGAAAAAACCTGCGTAGCCCTCCGTCATTTCAGATAGATATTATTTAGTATTCGTGCTATGTTTGTTGACTTAGTCAAGGCGTCGTGTACGGTAGCTAAATAATGTTTATCTGTTACAACATGAGATGTGATTGGATTAGGGCATTCGCACGGCCTTGTTGACTCAGCCAAGGGTCGTACGGGTGGGTTTAATTCAATCGAGAAATGTACGGGTTGAACTTGACTTGCGATTTATGGTTTGTTGACTTAGTCACGGTCATAGATCGCTAGGGGCAAAAGCATTATCGGGAATTTCAAGTGTTGAAATTTGCAATGAGATTGTATACCTTCTATGAGATAGTTGGATCCCGATACCCACTGCGAGTAATTGTTACTCCTGGGAGAGTTTTACACAGGACAATTAGCCGATCAAGTAGGTGTCTAGAAAGGTGTCAACGGGGTTACGCCTCTGGGAAAACGAGGTTTACTTTAATTAGGTCCGTGCGAAAGCACGGGGAACCTCCCTCAAAGTACCGACATTGGCCTGGCTGAAAGATCGACGAAGTTGTAGGGTGTAATTAATCCCGGCTAGTCTTTCTTTTTAGGGTTTGAAGGAAGATTTGATAAAAACCAGTGGGAGCCATCCTGATTAGATAAGATAATAACCAATCTGATCTTGCAAGAGCATACGCTAAAGTGTTTTCTTCTCTCTCTCTCCAGGTAGCGACCATGTCATGCCCCAATCAAGATAATAATATGGATGTATTGACCGAACCCGCATGTTATACTGTGCAGGGGAACGTTGGACCCGTTCTATCTTATAAGTGTTATAAGACTGAACAGGAAACAGGAGAATATTTGGATTCTCACGCCGCCCAAACGAAGAACATGCATGTTGATGCACCTTCTTCGAGTGTGTTTGTTATTGAGAACTGTTTTTCAGTTCACCCTACGTCCTGGGTATTAGATACCGGATCAGGATCCCATATATGTAAGCAGTTACATGGGCTACGGAAAGGTAGAGAACTGGGAAAAGGTGATCATTCCGTTCAAGTAGGGAATGGGGCAAATGTTGCAGCCAAAGCAGTTGGCAAATATCACCTGGTATTACCAAGTGGCGATACACTAGTTCTGAATGAGTGCTATTATATACCGAACATGATGTGCAACATTATATCAATTTCTTTATTAAGTAAAGAAGGATATAATTTTGTAGTAAAGGATAATGTTATGAACATATTCCTAGATCAAAAGTTGATTGCATCAGGCTCGTTACATAATGGCATATTCATTCTCAATCAAAATACAGTTCTCAATATACAAAACACACACAAGAGGAAAAGCTCAGAAATGAACGAATCCTTCTTGTGGCACTGTAGACTTGGCCATATCAATGAAACACGACTGGCTAAGTTACATAAGAATGGATATTTGAATTCATTCGAATTATCATCTTATGACACTTGCCATTCATGTCTCAAAGGAAAGATGACCAAAACTCCGTTTAGTGGACACGGAGAAAGAGTTACTGAACTCTTAGGACTGGTACATAGTGATGTATGCGGTCCTATGTCTACACGCCAGAAACGGTTCTTCCTACTTCATTACATTCACTGACGATCTTTCTAGATACGGGCATGTGTTTCTGTTGAAACACAAGTCTGAAGCTTTTGAGAAATTCAGAGAATATAAGCACGAAGTAGAGAACCAAACGGGCAAAGTATTAAGATTCTTCGATCTGATCGAGGAGGTGAATACTTAAGCATTGAATTCCTAGATTATCTAAAAGAGAATGGGATTCTCTCTCAGCTTACTCCTCCTTATACACCACAGCACAACGGTGTATCGGAACGAAGGAATCGCACCCTATTAGATATGGTGCGCTCAATGATGAGCAATGCTGAGTTACCTATTTCCTTTTGGGGGTATCCGCTTGAGACAGCCATATACCTGTTGAATCTGGTTCCGTCTAAATCTGTACCTACCACACCATATGAGATATGGAGTGGGAAGAGACCATATTTTAAACGAATTAAGATATGGGGTTGTCCGGCCTATGTCAAAAAACAAAATCCGGACAAACTCGAGGCACGATCAGTTCTTTGCAAGTTTATGGGATATCCAAAGAATTCTCAAGGATATTTTTTCTACCAAGCTGAGGAACAAAGAGTGTTTGTTGCTCAACATGCCACCTTTTTGGAAAGGGAATTTCTTGCAAAAGAAATTAGTGGCAAAGAGGTAGAGCTGGAAGAGGTTCCAACATCACAAACTACAACTGATGATTTAGTAGAACCAGAGGATTCAGTAGTACCCGACGAACCCCAGCCTCTCCTCCGATCTAGTAGGGTTTCGCGTCCACCTGAGAGATACTACGGTTTTCTCATTGACGGTGGAAGCGAGGATTGCATCATGGAGGATGATGACCCAACTAGCTTCGAGCAGGCCATCACGAGTAGGGACTCAGTGAAATGGCTGGATGCAATGCGGTCCGAGATGGAATCCATGTACACCAACAAAGTATGGACTTTGGATGTTGCTCCTGAAGGGGTAAAACCCATTGGGAGCAAGCGGATCTTCAAGAAAAAACTTGGTGTAGATGGGAAAGTGGAGACTTTCAAAGCTAGACTTGTTGCAAAGGGTTTTCGTCAAAGACCAGGTGTGGACTATGACGAAACTTTTTCTCCAGTGGCTATGCTTAAATCCATCCGGATCATGCTTGCCATCGTTGCATATCATGATTACGAAATCTGGCAAATGGATATTAAGACCGCCTTTCTAAACGGTGATTTATAAGAGTATGTGTACATGACTCAGCCAGAGGGCTTCGTAGATAGTGGGAGCAGCGGGAAGGTGTGCAAGCTGCTTAAATCCATTTATGGATTAAAACAAGCATCGCGGAGTTGGAACATCTGCTTTGACGTCGTTATCAAAGAGTTTGATTTCGTCAAAAACCCAGATGAACCTTGTATCTACAAGAAGGAGGCAGAGAGTAAGGTTGTCTTCCTCGTATTGTACGTGGACGACATACTCTTGATAGGAAATGACATTCCTATGCTGCAATCGGTCAAGCTCTTCTTATCACAAAGATTCTCAATAAAAGATCTTGGTGATGCCTCCTGCATATTGGGAATGAGGATCTATAGAGATAGATCCAAACGGTTATTGGGATTGTCCCAATCCAGGTACATTGACATCATACTGAAGAGGTTTAGTATGGAAGAATCCAAGCGTGGGAACTTACCCACGATCTCTGGAGTCACTCTCTCCAAAGAGATGTCTCCCAAGACTGATTTGGAGAGAGCTCGCATGCAAGGGATACCCTATGCTTCAGCTGTAGGCTCTATCATGTACGCGATGCTATGTACCAGACCCGATGTAGCATACTCACTAAGTGTAGTGAGCAGGTATCAAGCAGATCCTGGAGAGAGTCACTGAACAGCTGTGAAGAGCATTCTCAAGTGCTTACGAAGGACTAAAGAGATACTCTTGGTGTATGGTAATGGAGAACTCCAAGTGGAGTCCTTTACCGATTCGAGCTTCCAGAGTGATAAGGACGACTCTAAGTCACAGTCGAGATTTGTCTTTACCCTTTACGGAGGGGCGGTTAGCTGGAAGAGTTCCAAGCAGGAAACCGTGGCAGACTCGACGATGGAGGCTGAATACATCACTGCCAACGATGCTGCCAAAGAGGCTGTCTGGATCAAGAAGTTCATTACTGAACTTGGAGTGGTTCCATCCATTGAGCATCCAATACCTTTGTATTGTGATAACAATGGAGCGGTGGCTTTGGCCAAGGAACCCAGGTCCCATCAGCGATCTAGGCATATTCTGAGGCGGTATCACCTGATCCGGGAGATAGTTGATCGCCGGGAAATAGAGGTCAGGAGGGTTGACACGAAGAATAACACAGCGGATCCACTCATGAAGGCCATTCCCCATATGCAGTTTGAGAGACTCTTCGGGATGCTCGGTATGCGATACTACAGTAGCTGGCCCTAGTGCAAGTGGGAGATTGTTAGTTGTATGTATGCCCTAGAGGCCAGTATTGTACAGATGATGTATATTATATTGGATGCTTGGACATATATAGAGATGACTTTCTTGCTCGATATGATAGTATGCTATCTGGTTGCTCATTATCTTAACATGTATACTAGTCTTTTTAAACTGTCTTATAGTTACATGTTGGTAAAGCCCTTAGGATGTGTACTTGATTGCCTGGACTATGATGCAGATCATACTAGTGGGGACATGGTAGTCCATAAGTACATCCTTCAAGGTCCCTAGTCGTAGGTGTATCGAGACGGGGCATCGATATACCAGTGCAGACTAGCGTATACGCTTCTCGACCCATGAGATGGGCGATAGATGATCCCATATCCATTGGTGTTTGAAATCAGAGATGGTATACAGGTGCTCAGTGGAGACTAGGTACACTGGACGGACTCGCCGAGAACTCCCAGTTGGTATTATACCTCACGTCAGATGGCAGTTCTCAGGTGACACTTGTGCAGGTTAGTCTGTAGACCCGAGATCATCATAGAGTCTTGTGTGATTCCCACTGTGCTTTGATTTCCACCTTACCACGTCCATGAGGGCATGCAAAACGGTGGTTTTTGGGTACAGTCCTGAGTCACATGGAGGCAATGAGCGATAGGAGGGGTTTCGTCTCTCCCGGTATTGGGGGTTGATGTTGCGCTGTGCTCGATTGGCCGTAACAGGGAAGTCCCTGGAGATTTGCTGGTAAGTGTTGCCAGTAGTTTCTCGACCCGTTATGAGCCTCACATCGGTACGATTTATCGGTTATTGGGGTCTGACGTTTACCACCCCTAGACTTGATATGCGACATATCAGACGAGGAGACCGGACTGTACGGAAAGTGTTGCCGGTTGGCTCGACGGGAGTTGTAGCAGGTTCGCTTGTTCTCTTCTGATCGCTCAATACCCGGGTGGCCGTTACGTTTAGCTGACCGCTTGCGGCTTGGGGGTGCTTGATATGATCATCACCCACTGCCGGCGTATTGACGAGTCTCATAGTCCCACAATGGAGTTTCCTAGTCCAGGCGAAACGTTGTGGTGCGCGTATGCGATATGCGCATGGACCCGATTAAAATACGCGTATAGGATACCGTATATTGATCGGGCGGCTTGCTTTTGGTTAGGGTCGTATGTGATATGGCCGGATTGATAAATCAAGTGTTGATTTATCATTTAACCATTAGATTCTCACTAGAAATCTTTTCTTGTTTCTATGGATATATGGATGCATGTATGCATTCCTTATTGTTTCATGCACATATGGATGTGCATGCACACATGCATACATACATCATTCTATCATGGTTGCTTATACAAGGAAATGGTGACAATATAAGACTCACACCATGGTTTTAAATATGAATTTTATTACATTTGATTTAAAACAAAAAAGGAAAAAGGAAATTGTTATGATTGAATTGTTTCTACACTCTTCTTTTGACCTAACCATTCTCACCCACCTTTTAATCTTGGGTAAACTTTCCTTTTGTATTTTAACTCAAGTTTAATAATATATTCATTGTTTAAACCAAGGTTTGAGATGAGAACAAGAAAATATATATTGATATATTTTCATTTTTCTAGCACAAGGGTTATTCTTTTACTCTTGTTAAAATATAGCCATCATCTTCTTCTTCCTCTCTCATTTTGCTATCTAGATTTTAGTAGTGAGCAATATACTCATCAAGTTAGGATTTTGAAGTGAGAAAGTGACCACAACACCATTCTACACAAGTCTAGCCCACTTGTTTGGAGTGTTAGCTTCATTTCGTTCTCTTGACCGGGTGAAGTTGCAAGCTTGGACAAAGCGGACTCCGGGTGGATCATCGGTGACCTAGAGGAGTTCAAGCGGAGCTTTTTCAGACCCCAAGTAGCCGAGGAGTCTAGCGTAGGGAGCTACAAAGGTTGTACTCTCTAAACCTTAGCTTTTCTTTCATATGATGATGTGAAAAACTTGAAACCCTAATTTTTCTAGGAACGATTCTATGTTCGTTAACTTAGCACCCTAAAGACTCCACCTTTGGTACATGTGATGCTTTCAAACCCTTCATGAGGTGCTAGGCTAACCTTTCAATATATTGACATGTACACCCACATACTTTGCTACAGCTACATGTACATCATGCATACATACTGACATGTACACCCACATATCTCGCTACAGTTGCATACACCCCTATGTGGTATTGCATGGATATGTGATATTGAGACGTTGACTATTGTGCCATTGCACTTATGAAATGCATCATACGTACTGGATCACATGTAGATACTTATACCTTACTACAGTTACTTGTACACTTCATATGATGCTGTACTTGTTTTCGGAGGATTTGGGAACCGCAAGATATATTTTTAAAGCTGGATTCATTTAAAAGAGCGGTTTTCCCTTTATATGCTCATATTGATATTTTATGTTCCATATATCAGTTTTATATGGATTTTACTCATTGAGATATGGATTTCATGTGATTTATGGATTTGAGAACCGTGGGGGTATTTTCAAGAAACTATGTATTGTTTGAAAACCCGGTTTCTCTTGATATGATATTTTGATGCGTCCACCATGAGATTTCTCGGTTCTGAGATTTGTGATATACCCGATGCGAGGAGTGAGTGGGCCGTGTGTGGGTACATGGTGGTGTAAGTCGATGTACAACACCCCACGACTTGCGGGGAGGCGGAAATATGAAAAACGAACTTGTTCTTTGCTTAAACATCGACTAACCGCATGAATCGAAGCTAAACGATAACTAACATCAAACATAGAAGTTCTAAACTACTATGTAAAGGGATTATACCTAAAGAACCGTGTCCTTCATCTTTACGAACTCCACCTCCTCCTCGGCCTTCTCCAAGTAGTAGACGATCCACCTCGAGAGCTTAACTCCAAGCTTTGCCTCTAAACTTGAGGCAACTAGGTATCTTTAAGTGCTAATCAAAGTACCTAGATGAAATAGAGTATGGTTATGGATTAAGTAGTCTAACTAATCCTTGTAATCAACACATGAGAGGGGAGGATTAGGGTTTGAAGAGAGAGAGCTTGAGGAGAGAGAAGATGAACATAATGATAAGAAAAGAAAATGAGTTATCATAATATATATCAAGCATTTTTATTTATCAAGAAAAGAAAAGAAAATGATTTACAACCATGCTTGATAAATATCTAATGGTGATTCATCTCCATGAGTCATTAAGCAATTATGAAGCATTAATGACATGGATGAATCATCCATATGACTCACTAATCTTATTCAATGTATATGCCACCTAAACCTCCTTAGTCACCATATTCTAGAAGCTTCTCGCGCAATTACGAGAATGCCCTTCCTGTAGGGTGTTTTTCGTCACCCCATTGAGATGGGAATACGCGCGCGCTTGTCAGGCGTACTACAGATTCCCCCTGCCTAGGGTAGGCCGGGGTTTAATGATTGTGGGGATTCGAATCTCCGGCAGCCGCGGACTAAGCTGCCGTTAATTACCCCTCGCCTTTGGGGCGAGGGAACCTCCGATTAACGGGTTAAACTGGTCATGCGAATTCAATGTGCAGTGTACGTGTGTTCTGTTCTGAAAGGGGGTTTTTGGATATATCGGGAGCCACGCAGAGTTTTTATGGGGGTCCCGCTACCCGGATAGCGGGCTGGGGGTCAAGGGGGCTAGCAGCCCCCTTGCGGGGTTCGGGGAAGCGCCCCGGCCCGAAAATTTTTTGGAGGGGGAGAATGTTGCGGAGTATGTGTATGTGTACATTTGTATACAAATGTATATATATACATATATATATAAATAAAGGGGAAAAGGGGCATCCAAAGGATGCGTGGGGCAGCACCTTGGGCGCTGTGCGCTTAGGTGCTGTGCGCTCAGGCGCAAGCGCGCCACGTGTCGGCACGCGGGCGCTTTGCGCATGAGCGCTGCGCGCAGGTGCGCAAGCGCGCCACGTGTCGGCACGCGGGCGCTTTGCGCACTTGCGCAAGCGCGCACTTGCGCAAGCGCGCGCGCCACGTGTCGGCACGCGGGCGCTTTGCGCACTTGCGCAAGCGCGCAGGTGCGCAAGCGTGCGCGCGCCACGTGTCGGCACGCGGGCGCTTTGCGCACGTGCGCAAGCACGCAGGTGCGCAAGCGCGCAGGTGCGCAAGCGCGCGCGCCACGTGTCGGCACGCGGGCGCTTTGCGCACTTGCGCAAGCGCGCAGGTGCGCAAGCGCGCTGCTAAAACAAATTTCTCAGAAGAGAAATTAGAGAGGAGTTGAACTCCTGAGTGTGTGTTTTTTTTTGGGTTTAGTGAACGATGTTCTTCTTCCTCCTGTTGCTTGCTGGATCTTGAAGATCAAGAGATGTGAAATCTCAAAATCTCTTCTTTTTCAGATCTAATGATAGATCCAAGTTCCCCTTTGTGGGTTTTGTGGTGAAAAACTAATTTGTTTTGAAAAAGGAAGAGTAAAACTCTTGATTTAATTCAAGAGAAAGAAGAAGGTTTTGGAACCTTGAAGATGGAAGAAAGAGCTCAGCTCTGAGACTTTTTTTTTGTTTGGAGAGAGAGGAAGTTGTTGAGATATTTCATTATCTTTGCCTTTATAGGCTATACACTTTACACATAGCCCTTTGGGCTTCACAAAATGGCATTTTGCCTATCCCATGGCTCATGTGCCATTTCTTTTTGCACATAAGCCATGGGCTTTACAAAAATTTGGCTTTATGCCTATTTTTCTTACATTTATCCATAAAATAAAATAAAAGAAATACAACAAAATTATTTATTACAAAATTTTTATCTTGGCATGGGGGGAGGCCGGCCGCTTCATGTTCGGGTTCGACCCGGGCATAGGCCTACTGGATCTGGGCTTGGGCCCACTTGGCTTGGGGTTGACTTTGATTTTGACTTGGTCAACCGGGGTGTAAATTTTTACCCCAACAAATTGCCCCCCATCAATAAATGCACACCACATATGTAGGTCGTGTGCATGAAATTGATGGATCTTCTTTCACGTGGAGGCGGCTTGATTTGGTTCCCACCTTTTAGGAAGCTGGCACTGCCCTTTTTACGACATGGACGGTCGTTGCTTGACATGTCTCTGAGACGGAGTGTCCGTGATAGACGTTTCCCTGGCCCGGAGTGATCTGGTTCCCGCTTTGTAGGAATCCTGTGCTGCCCTTTTTACGACGTGGACGGTCGTTGCTGCCCTTTTAGCGACGTGGACGGTCGATGCTGCCATTTTTGCGACTTGGACGGTCGATGCTGCCCTTTTAGCGACGTGGACGGTCGGTTCTGCCCTTTTTGCGACTTGGACGGTCGGTGCTGCCATTTTAGCGACGTGGACGGTCGGTGCTGCCCTTTTAGCGACTTGGACGGTCGGTGTTGCCCTTTTTGCAACTTGGACGGTCGGTTCTGCCCTTTTTGCGACTTGGACGGTCGGTGCTGCCCTTTTAGCGACGTGGACGGTCGGTTCTGCCCTTTTTGCGACTTGGACGGTCGGTGCTGCCCTTTTAGCGACGTGGACGGTCGGTGCTGCCCTTTTTGCGACGTGGACGGTCGTTGCTGCCCTTTTAGCGACTTGGACGGTCGATGCTGCCCTTTTTGCGACTTAGACGGTCGGTTCTGCCCTTTTTGCGACTTGGACGGTCGGTGCTGCCCTTTTAGCGACGTGGACGGTCGGTGCTACCCTTTTTGCGACGTGGACGGTCGTTGCTGCCCTTTTAGCGACTTGGACGGTCGATGCTGCCCTTTTTGCGACTTGGACGGTCGGTGCTGCCCTTTTAGCGACTTGGACGGTCGGTGCTGCCCTTTTTGCGACGTGGACGGTCGTTGCTGCCCTTTTAGCGACTTGGACGGTCGATGCTTGATTTGACTTGCTCTGCTTCTTGCAGTGTCAGGGGTAGACTTGACTTGCTCCGCTTCTTGCGGTGTCGGGTGGAAGTTGACTTGTTGATTTTGATTGGGTTGACATCAGCATCGCTATACTGGAATATGGTACCAGGAGCGAACCATCATCTGTCATGGAGAGGATTTTGGGATTTTGGTTTTTGTTTGGCATCTGCATTGCTGCACTGGAATAATGCCAGGAGCAACTCACCATTTGCCCCGAGAGAATTTGAGAATTGATGGCTTAGGAGGCAGGTTTAGATCCCTATCACCTAAGACTTTTCAATTTTATGGGCCGTGAGGGTCCCATAAAAGCATTTTCTCCCTACGAGTCGAAAGGATCTCGTAGGCGTATTTTCTCCATAGGAGTCGTGGGGACTCCTAAGTGTGTTGCTCCTTTGTGAGTC
Source organism: Agapanthus africanus (assembly GCA_030015575.1). Lineage (NCBI taxonomy): Eukaryota > Viridiplantae > Streptophyta > Magnoliopsida > Asparagales > Amaryllidaceae > Agapanthus > Agapanthus africanus. Next base: position 360,875,993 of record CM057346.1, read on the forward strand.
GTAAGGATCTCACGCGGGAATTTTCTCCTCTCAAAGTCGAGAGGACTTTGAGAGTGCATTTCATCTTCTTTTCACGAGTTTGCGCCCTTTCAGGTTTTCACAAACTCGTCGGCAGTCCTGTTGTTTTTACTCACGGAGCCCTTTCGGGTTTTCCTCCGTGCCCATTTTGCTTGTGGACATACCCTTTTTTTTTTTTTAGTGGGACTTTGAATGTGGTCTCACCGGTAGGACTTAGGAGAGATTGGGATTGTTTTACGCCCGTGGATTGTATACGGTTTTGCAGGATGTATGATCCAGACCGTAGGGCCAGAAAGATTTCAGGGATTTGTTGGCGTCTGCATCGCTGCACTGGAATGTGGTACCAGGAGCGACTCATCATTCCCCGTTGGGGTATGGGATTTGGAATTTGGTTGGCGTCTGCATCGCTGCACTGGAATATGGTACCAGGAGCGACTCATCATTCGCCATTTAGGGACTTGGAATTTGGATCTTGTTTTGCATCAGCATTGCTGCACTGGAATAATGCCAGGAGCAACTCATCATTTGCCTTGGGAGGACTTGGGATTTGGGTTTTTGGTCGGCATCAGCACCGCTAACACTGAAGCGAAATGCCAGGAGCGACTCATCATTTGCCGTTGCCCGTTGGGGAACGATGGCTTAGGAGATAGGTTTGGGTCCCTACCACCCAAGGCTTTTCAATTTTATAGGCCGTGAGGGTCCCATAAAAGCATTTTCTCCCTACGAGTCGTAAGGATCCCGCAGGTGTATTTTCTCCTTAGGAATCGTGAGGATTCCTAAGTGTGTTGCTCCTTTGTGAGTCGTAAGGATCTCACGCAGGGGTTTTCTCCTCGCAAGGTCGAGAGGGCTTTGCGAGTGTATTTCATCTCTTTTCACGAGTTTGTGCCCTTTCGGGTTTTCACAGACTCGCCGGTAGTCCTGCTGTTTTTACTCACGGAGCCCTTTCGGGTTTTCATCCGTGCCCGTTTTGCTTGTGGACATACCGTTTTTTTTTTGTTTTTTTTTGTTTTTTTTTTGCCGCTGGTGGGACTTTAAAAGTAGTCTCACCGGCAGGATTTGGGAGAAATAGGGGTCATTTACGCCCGTGAATTGTATACGGTTTTGCAGGATGTCTGATCCAGACCGTAGGGCCGATGTGCTCAATTCGCCTGCGACTTGGAGCATTCATGTGTAGTATTTCTTGAGATATCGGCCATTGATGGGTGGCATGGGCCTTTCTCCCTCGGCACTTATTAGTTGGTAGGATCCTCCGTCGAACACTTTCTCAATGACGTATGGTCCTTCCCAGTTCGGCTCGAATTTTCCCTTGGCATGTCGATTGGGGATGATCGGTCTTTTGAGGACCAACACCAATTCACCTTTCTTGAAAGCGCGGAGACGGGTTATCTTGTCATAGGCCCGTGACATTTGGGCTCGGTATAGCTCTAGATTTTGCTGCACCGCGAGCCTCTTTTCTTCGAGGGCATCGAGTTCTTCAAGTCGAAGGAGCACGTTTTCTTCCTCCGTCAACTCATGTTGGACGGCCATTCTTAAGCTTGGAACTTCAACTTCGAGGGGGAGGACCGCCTCCACTCCGAAGAGCAATGAGTATGGAGTGGACTGAGTTGGAGTACGGTGTGTGGTACGATATGCCCACAACGCCTCGTGAAGTTTGAGATTCCAGTCTCTCTTGTTGGCTGAAGCATTTTTCCTCAGGAGCTTGCATAGAGTCTTATTGAAGGCTTCGGCTAGCCCGTTGGCTCTTGGATTATAGATGGAGGAATATCTCCAGTCTATCTTGTGCTGAGTAGCGAACCTTGAGACATTGAAGCTCTTGAAAGAAGGCCCGTTGTCAGAAATGATTCTTCTTGGTGTACCGAAGCGGTATAGAATATTATGCTGGAAGAATGTCAGAATATCCTTTGTCTTAACTTCTTTTAGCGGGACAGCTTCAGCCCATCTGGAGAAGTAGTCTGTCGCGGCCAGTATAAACCGATGGCCTTTGGATGACGGAGGATCAATTGGGCCAACAATGTCGGTGCCCCAGACTTCGAAGGGCCACGACGCCACTGTAGGATGCAATGGATTGGGATGCTTGTGAATAAAATCACCGTGAATTTGGCAGATATAACATTTCTTTGCATGCTCTCCGCAATCCCGTATCATGGTGGGCCAGTAATACCCAAGCCGTTTGATTTGAAGTCGCATCTTGGGGCCAGATTGGTGAGCACCGCAAACGCCCGAGTGGACATCTTTCATGACCTTTTGGGCTTCGGCCAATGACAGACACCTGAGCCATAGTTGGTCGTATGACCTGCGGTATAACGTGTCATTTACAAACACGTATCGGAGAGCTCTTTTCTTCTGCTGAATCCTCGCAGATTTTTCTTCGGGCAGCTTGTCGTATCGGAGGTACTCTATGAAGGGTTCTCTCCAATCGGGCTCGTCTTGGATAATCGAAGCTTCTTCCGCAGGACTGCTCTTCTGTTCCGCGCTTTCCTCTTCTCGTAGAGAGACTGGGGGTAGAATTTGCCGGCTCCTGACTGTGATCAAAATTTCGTCCATGTCAGGATCAGCCAGCTCCTTGGCCAAGCGAGCGAGTACATCAGCCTTTCCGTTCAATGCTCTAGGGACTCTCGTTAGTTCGATATGAGTGAACCGTTTCATGAGTTCCACCACCCTACCTCTGTACCGAGCTAACTCGGGTTTGTATATCTTATAGTCGCCGCTTACTTGGTTGACGACAAGCTGGGAGTCACCGTAAACTCGTAGCCGAAGGATTTCCATTTCTATGGCGAGTTCCAAACCAGCTATCAGAGCTTCATACTCAGCTTCATTGTTCGTTCGAGGCTCGGTGAGAGCAAAAGAACGTCGTAGGGTTCCCATTGATGGTGTGATGAACACCAATCCTATCCCTGCTTTTATCTCCGGGACGCTTGATTTACTGGAGGTCCTTATTGACGAGGCTCCATCGAAGTAGAGCTCCCAACATGGCTCATCTTCCTCGAGGTGCAGCACTTGTTCATCGGGTAACTCACAATTTAGCGGCGACCTTTCTGGTATGGGATGAGCGGCGAGAAAGTCTGCAATAGTTTGCCCTTTTACTGCTTTCTGAGGGGTATAAACTATGTCAAACTCAAGTAGCATGACAGCCCATCTTGCCATCCTGCCGGCTAGGCTTGCTTTGGTCATCAAGTGTTTGAGCGGGTCGACCTTGGAGATCAGCATAACCCGATGAGCCAGCAGATAGTGCCTCAGCTTCTTCACAGCAAATATCAGAGCCAGGCATTGCTTTTCGATTGGGGAATAGTTGTGTTCCGCCCCGACTAGAGTTCGACTGAGGTAGTAGAGGGCATTTTCCTTTCCCTCCTCGTTATTCTGGGCGAGGAGCGCACCGAGTGACTCATCTAGCGCGGCAGTGTAGAGAATCAACGGTTTATTTGGAATGGGAGCAGCCAGCACTGGAGGGTGCAACAAGTATTGTTTGATGCATTCGAACGCTGCTTGACATTCGGCATCCCAGATAAAAGGAGCTCCTTTCTTTATGAGCTTTGAGAAGGGCCTACATCTCCCCGATAAATTTGAGATAAACCTCCGTATATAAGCAAGCTTGCCTTGAAAAGATCTTAGCTGCGTCAGACTCTTCGGAGGGGGCATCTCCATGATGGCCTTTATCTTTGATGGGTTAACTTCGATCCCTCGATGTCGGACTATGAAGCCCAGGAATTTTCCCGATGACACGCAAAAAGCGCACTTCAGAGGGTTCATCTTCAGATCGTATTCCCTCAGTCTGGTGAGAACGGTCCTGAGATCTTGGATATGATCGGCCTTGGCTTTAGTCTTGACGACCAGATCATCAACATAACATTCGACGACTTTATGGATTAGGTCATCAAAGATATTAGTCATCGCCCTTTGATATGTAGCACCTGCGTTCTTCAGTCCGAATGGCATTACCTTGTAGCAATATATTCCGATCGGGGTTCGAAATGCTGTGTGCTTCTCATCCTCAGGCGACATCTTGATCTGATTATATCCAGACGAGCCGTCCATAAAGGTGAACAGTTCGTAATTTGAGGTGTCATCGACCATCATTTCCATGACCGGCAGCGGAAAGTCGTCTTTAGGACATGCCTTGTTGAGATCCCTGAAATCGACACAAACTCGGATCTGCCCATTTTTCTTCTTCACTGGGACTATGCATGCGATCCAGTCCGTGTATTTCTCTTCCCTGATGAAGCCGGCATCGATGAGCTTCTTAGTTTCCTCGATGACCTTTTCTTCTAGTTCCCTTCTCATTCTTCGAGGAGCTTGTTTGACTGGCTTAGCATCAGGAGATATAGCCAACTTATGTACGGCCACTTCAGGGGAAAGGCCAGGCATTTCTTTGTATGTCCACGCGAAGCAGTCGACGAACTCATGCAGCAGGGCGATTATCTGCGCTTTCATTTCCTCTGACAAGAGCGAGCTGATGTAGGTCGGCCTTGGATTATCGGGCGTTCCTAAGTCAATCTCGGTTAGCTCGTCAAAGGTTGCTTGTCCACCATCTTCGAGCTCTTGAGGAGCTTCTTCTGGCTCGGCTATCTCGCCGTCATCATTTGATATCTTTCGCTGGCCTCACCAACATGGATCATGTAGCACGCTTTGGAATTAGGTTGAATGTAGCCTATGCCCCGTCTATCTGGAATTCGTCCATCGATGAGTGCTCGGACCTGGGACGGATGCCATAGCCCTTCGTAAAACTTTGCTTCGGACTCCGTTTGATATAACCGGCATCCGCACTTCTTAAAGTATTCCCGCATCTCGGGCGCATAGTATCTGGGATTGAGGACGGCTCTTATGCCTCTCTCATATGGAAGGCATGCGACAGACAAATCGTCCGGGTGCGCAACGGGGTTTGACCCATAAAACAAGATGCCCTTTTGTCCACTTTTCCTCCCGGGAACGTAGAAAGTTTTCAGCTGGTCCACGGTGGAGATTGATAATGCATCGAGCTCTTTGCACATTTCCTCTGGTACCCTTGTAACGGCTAGGGACCCTTCTGCAACTTCGAAGGTCTCTCGTAGTTTCTCTTGTTGCGTAGGGGTCCAATCTGCACCGCTGTTGCACGACAGGTCCTCCTCCTCTGACTCTTCAGTGTCGCTGCCAAGATGAGGGCGGACTTTACTGCTAGATGGGGCTTCAGTGACGGATTCATCCGTATCGCTGCCGAAACGAGGGCGAGTTTTATGGAAGGACGGGCTTCCAGCGTCGGACTCATCAGTGTCGCTACCGAAATGCGGGCGCACTTGGGCGTTTTTGCTTTTGAAAGTGATAGCCGGCGCAGATTTTCTTTTGAGTCTTGGGGCTGGTCTATCCTCAGTCAGTTGTGGCTTAGCATTTTGGTGGTTCATAAAGTACCGAGAATCTTCATATCGGACTTCATGCACACCGAACGGCTGGATGTCTCCGTCAATGCGTCTTTCTTCGCCATTTTTATTATACTTCATGCATTGATGGAGAGTTGATGGAATGATGCCATAATCGTGGAGCCATGGACGCCCCAAGAGAATCTTATAAGACGTGTCGGCGTCGATCACGTATATCTTAGCTTCAGTTTGCAGATCCCCAAATTTGATTGGCAAAGCTATAGACCCTAGAACTTGCTGGCAATTTTGGTTGAAGCCTTGAATGACAATCCTTTCCCTTGACAGGTGTCGGACATCCATTGACAAACTCTTCAGAGTTCGCAAGTTCATGATGTTCACTGAGGACCCCGGATCAATCAATATACGATTAATTCGATCTTCGTCGCTGTACCCGGTCACGTAAAGCGGCCGATTATGCTCAGCCGTTCCCAGTAGCAAGTCTTCATCCTTAAATGTGACTGCGGCGGCATGCAAAGCGTGCTGGGCTTCTTTCATATTAATTTCCGCAAAGTGAGCCTGATACCGCTCGGGGTTTTGTAGAGCGTGAATGAGAACATCTCTAAGCTCCTTAGATAGGACCAAGGCATCTTAGATGCTCAGGAGAGACGGAAGCTTCCGGAGATGTGCCAAGACATTATAGTCCACCGAGGAAGGACTTGTGTTTTCATCAGCTGGTTCTCTGCCATCTTCTTCATTAGCGACTTGTTTTTCCTTCCCTATTGGGCCGTTGCCCTGATTTGGCGGTAGAGCCCTGCCGCTTCTGAGCTGGATTTGATTAGCCTTTGTGGTGAGCTCCTCGTCCTCTTCGGGAAAACAGAGCTCATCATCGGAGTCGCTGCCAAGATGGATGGCGTAGCAGGTCACTACTGGGATCTCTTCATTGGAGTCTTCTTCTAACTCCTCCAGAATTTCAGCCGCTTGTACATGGAAGAACTCATTCAATTGAATCAATGTTCTTTCCCTTTGTTCATATTCTTCGAGGGAATCGATATATTTTTGAATGGTCGATCTCCCTGCAGGCTCCTTTTCGCGCCGAGCTACAGAATTTCAGTCGCTTGTACAGGGAAGAACTCATTCAATTGAATCAATGTTCTTTCCCTTTGTTTATATTCTTCGAGGGAATCGATATATTTTTGAATGGTCGATCTCCCTGCAGGCTCCTTTTCGCGCCGAGCTACACTTTTCTTCTTCTTGAGCTTCTTGGATTTTGAGCCTGATGGAGCTGCATTGGCAGCTGGACTGGTAGGCTTCTTTTGCCCTTCCCATTCCGTCCTGGGTTCTTTCTGAAGTAGCTTTAGCATCTTCTTCGTCTTATTAGATATGTGCGTACTCCACGGAGGCTGCGATGAGTCGGTTTCGTTTGTTGGGGCAGCGGGTTCAGCTGTCTGCTCCCAGAAGGCTTCAACTTCTGTCTGTATAAAGTTGGCGGTCGCAACTTGATTGTTCACCAACACGCTTTTGGACAGCTCGATCTCTCCAGCCTTGTACTGCTTCTCGACCCAGTCTTTGAAGATATAGCAATCCTCGATCGCATGGCTCACTACTCGGTGGTACGGGCAATACAGAGGATTGTCGGTCATTTTTTCTTCTTGGGGTCTTTTCGACTCCGGCAATTGGAGGCCGTTGTTCAAGGCATCTTTAAATATCTTGCGGACTTTGTCCCTCCTGAAAGAGTAAACCTTGTTCTTTTTCTCCTCTAGGGAAGGCCCATCTCCTCCCAGCAATGGCTTTCGAGACCGGTTAGTTTTGGATTCGGCCGCCTTTCGCTTTTCTTCATTGTCGGACGCATTGAAGACATTGGTACTGCTGGAACTCCCGCTTCTACGGTTGTCGTCCCGCTTGCTTTTCCAAGTTTTCTCTCTCTGAGAGTCCGGCGGGGACTCTTGCTTTGAGCGTTCCAGCATTTGGACTTTCTTGGTTAGCTCCTGAAATGTCTTGAGGCCCGCTGTACACAAGAATGGGACCATCCAATTGCTGAGGTTCCCAATGAGAAGGCTGACGGACTGGTCCTGCTCCAGTGGCGGTTCGCACTTGACCGTGAGATTACGCCATCGGGCGATAAAGTCAGTGTTGCTTTCATTCCTCCCCGGCTTGGTCCTCACAAGGTCGGCAATGGAGATTTTATCACTGACGCTCATGAACCTTTGCCGGAATAGAGACTCCATTTGGGCAAAGGTAATGATGGACCCGTCTGGTATGCTCGCGTACCAGTCGAAAGCGACACCGGTCAGGCTGTTGAAAAACTGACGAAGAAGGAGCGCGTCATTGCCCCCTGTATTTCCGCACGATGCTTTGAAGTGGGCGACGTGCTGATTTGCATTCCCCGTTCCACCAAATCTTCCGAACTTAGGAATGACGTAGCCGCTTGGGAACTCAATCAGATCATACTGCGCGGGGTATGGCCGCCCACTACTGCCGATTTCTTTCTGAGCTTCAGCTTCGGCCACCAATGTTTTAACCTTGCTGGTGACCAAATCCATTATCCGATCCTGTGTTAGCGGGATAGTGCTATCTGGGGCCAAGGCGTCCCCAGAAGCGGAGTGTGGCCGGCTTTCATGTGGCTCGACCAGTCTTGGGCCCGAAGGAACAGGCATTGGCTGCCTCGGATTTTCCTCACCCGGCTGATTAGTAGCGGCTTGCGCTTGATTAGGAGGCGCTCGAGCAATATGAGCCGTAAGCTGCATCACCACATTCGTTAAGTCGTCAATCTTCGAATAGAGCTTGGCCATCTCTTTATCTTTGCTCCTGAGCTGTTTTCGAAGCTCTTGAAGCAGCTCTTGCCCCGCAGTCCTGGGGCGGAAAGTCGGCTCTTCCTCGCTGTCCGAGCTTGACTCTGCATGGACCGAGGGGTCTTTCTGCCTATCATCCTCATCGAGAGGGTTTTCTTCATCCAGCGGGGGCGGCTGTTCTTGGGCGGCAGCAACCACATTCAGGCTAGATTGGGCTTGGGATGTGGTGGCCCCGTCCTTGCTTTTGCTGCGAAGGTTGTCGCTAGGGCGCTCGCCCGCCATATAGACCGTATGGATGGTATATCCGGACGTCTTTCTATCATTGGCAGCTGATTTCATGGGTCGCTGTCTTGACCCCCTTGTTTCGGTAGCTGGTAGTCGATTGAAGGCGGCTGGCCTAACCAGGTTCTTAAATGGTGCTGGCGCATCTTTTCTGGGTTTGCCCCGCTGCTTTCGTGCGGCACAGAGCGCTTGATAGACTCTTGAAGAGATAGTGTCGTACTTTTTTTGTTGGGGCGGGGACACGTCTCTTTGTGGCACAGTTCGGACCGCTGTCTTCTTGATTCTGGCGGTCATTGCGTTTTTCTGAACCCACTTCAGAGGATCGAAGGAATTGCTGATTCTTACGTCCGACTCAGCCGTCGTCGCGGGGAAACCCTGCACTTGGAACTTCACATGATTCCATTTAGCCGAAGCCTTGGCCCTTTTGTTGGCTCGATACCTGAGCCGCTTCTGCCTTAACTTTTCTGTTCTAAGCACCTGGCAGACTTCAGCTCTTTGGGAAGACGCCGCAGACCGGGCGACGGAGGGCTTTGGAGATACGCTCGATTGTGCGTTTGTTGGAGTCATCGCTTGAGCTCGTCCGCGACATTTGTTGTTGCCCTTCGCACCGGAAGTCTTGCCCCCAGCTAGAGCGTCAAGGAATCGTTCAGACACCATCTTAAGTTTCGGTTGTGGTGCCTTAGGAATCACAACATTCGGCCTCTTGCCCCTTGGGACCGGCTTGACCACCTGTTCCGCCGGGATTTCTGCCAGATGAGCGCTTCCAGCAGGGTAGATGATGACGGAGCCAAACTGGCGGGGCGGTTCCTCCCACTGTCGACTGAGGCTTGCAGGGAGAACCACACGAGCGTTGATCTTGACCACGTATGGAATCGGGGTCACGTTGGAAGCTGAATTCGTCTGGGGAGACATTGTCGTTGAAAGCTGATTGCTGCACGCAAAGAAAACATCATTTCAGTATAGGCAATCGATATGTATATTGATTGAGTTCGCATGAACGTTTAACCCGAAATATGGAAGGAGAGATTGGTCCCACCGGGCGTGCCAGAGTCTGTAGGGTGTTTTTCATCACTCCATTGAGATGGGAATACGCGCGCGCTTGTCAGGCGTACTACAGATTCCCCCTGCCTAGGGTAGGCCGGGGTTTAATGATTGTGGGGATCCGAATCTCCGGCAGCCGCGGACTAAGCTGCCGTTAATTACCCCTCGCCTTTGGGGCGAGGGAACCTCCGATTAATGGGTTAAACTGGTCATGCGAATTCAATGTGCAGTGTACGTGTGTTCTGTTCTGAAAGGGGGGTTTTGGATATATCGGGAGCCACGCAGAGTTTTTACGGGGGTCCCGCTACCCGGATAGCGGGCTGGGGGTCAAGGGGGCTAGCAGCCCCCTTGCGGGGTTCGGGGAAGCGCCCCGGCCCGAAAATTTTTTGGAGGGGGAGAATGTTGCGGAGTATGTGTATGTGTACATTTGTATACAAATGTATATATATACATATATATATAAATAAAGGGGAAAAGGGGCATCCAAAGGATGCGTGGGGCAGCACCTTAGGCGCTGTGCGCTTAGGTGCTGTGCGCTCAGGCGCAAGCGCGCCACGTGTCGGCACGCGGGCGCTTTGCGCATGAGCGCTGCGCGCAGGTGCGCAAGCGCGCCACGTGTCGGCACGCGGGCGCTTTGCGCACTTGCGCAAGCGCGCACTTGCGCAAGCGCGCGCGCCACGTGTCGGCACGCGGGCGCTTTGCGCACTTGCACAAGCGCGCAGGTGCGCAAGCGCGCGCGCGCCACGTGTCGGCACGCGGGCGCTTTGCGCGCTTGCGCAAGCGCACAGGTGCGCAAGCGCGCGCGCCACGTGTCGGCACGCGGGCGCTTTGCGCACTTGCGCAAGCGCGCAGGTGCGCAAGAGCGCGCGCGCCACGTGTCGGCACGCGGGCGCTTTGCGCACTTGCGCTGCGCGCTGCTAAAACAAATTTCTCAGAAGAGAAATTAGAGAGGAGTTGGACTCCTGAGTGTTTTTTTTTTTAGGTTTAGTGAACGATGTTCTTCTTCCTCCTGTTGCTTGCTGGATCTTGAAGATCAAGAGATGTGAAATCTCAAAATCTCTTCTTTTTCAGATCTAATGATAGATCCAAGTTCCCCTTTGTGGGTTTTGTGGTGAAAAACTAATTTGTTTTGAAAAAGGAAGAGTAAAACTCTTGATTTAATTCAAGAGAAAGAAGAAGGATTTGGAACCTTGAAGATGGAAGAAAGAGCTCAGCTCTGAGACTTTTTTTTTGTTTGGAGAGAGAGGAAGTTGTTGAGATATTTCATTATCTTTGCCTTTATAGGCTATACACTTTACACATAGCCCCTTGGGCTTCACAAAATGGCATTTTGCCTATCCCATGGCTCATGTGCCATTTCTTTTTGCACATAAGCCATGGGCTTTACAAAAATTTGGCTTTATGCCTATTTTTCTTACATTTATCCATAAAATAAAATAAAAGAAATACAACAAAATTATTTATTATAAAATTTTTATCTTGGCATGGGGGGAGGCCGGCCGCTTCATGTTCGGGCTCGACCCGGGCATAGGCCTACTGGATCTGGGCTTGGGCCCACTTGGCTTGGGGTTGACTTTGATTTTGACTTGGTCAACCGGGGTGTAAATTTTTACCCCAACACCTCCTATCCCTGAAAACACGGAAAAACTTTAGACTGTATAAATCCAATAACCGGATACTAGTAACTGGCTTAAACCAAAGCCGACTAGTAAAAACTGTCCGAAAGTCGTACGTGCGAAAACACACGTATGCGTCCGAACCCTTGTCGTAAAACCATACTACCTCTATATCGTTTCGCCTGGAGTAGGGAAACTCTCTGCGTGGGACTCTAGAGACTCGACTACTACGCTGGCAGTGGGTTTAATCACAGACCGCAAGCGGCACTAGCTGTACGTAACGGTCCCCAGGTAGATGTCGATAAGAAGGCCGATGAGGAAACCCATCCGAACTCCTACTGAGTCTGATGTGATAATCTCCGTACAGTCCGGTCTGTTCGTCTAAGACTATCGCATATCAGGCCTAGGGGGGCGGCAAGCGTCAGTCCCCTAATAGCGGTATAAGTCGTGTCGGAGCGAAGCCCATTACACCCTGAGAAACTACTGGAACCTACCAGCAAATCTCGCTTGCCCTGGCCAGGGACTTTGCGTAATGGCTCTCTGACACAGCGCGATATCAACCCCCAATACCGGGAGAGACGAATCCTGTCTAACCGCCACTGCCTCCAAGTGCTCGGGACTGCACTCAACCGCTACCTGTTTGCACGACTCCTTTGAGCCGTGGTAGGGTAGCAATCTAAGAACAGTGGGACACACTCGAGGCGAAGTAGCAGTGTAAAGTCTGCGGACTATGCTGTACTCATGTCACCTAGGAACTGTTCACTGACGACTGGTATAAAACCAACCAACAGTTCCCTGTGAGTCCTGTCCGGTGTACCCGTAACCCAACGAGCACCTGCATACTATCTCCAGTACGACGTACTGACGGCTGTGGGACAGACCATCTCCCCAACTGGGATGAGAAGCGTACACACTAGTCTACTCCGGAGTATCGATGCTCTGTCTCGATAATCCAACGACTAGGGACCTGAATAAGGATGTGCTTGTGGACTACCCGGCCCCCACTAGTGTGACTGCCATCACAACGCTGGTAGTCAAGCAAGATCCTAAGAGCTCTATCAATACGTATACTCACATATTAAGATAGAAAAACCAAGTAGCATACTACCATGTTTAGCAAGACTGTTATATACATGTGAATATCCCAAGCTTCCATTAAGTAATATACCAACTAGTATTATACAATAATGGTCCCTAGGGAATATACACTAACAATCTCCCACTTGCACTAGGGACATGTACTGGCATATCGAAGACCGATGATCTCGAGTAGCCTCTCGAACTGAATCTGAGGTAGGGCCTTCGTGAATGGATCAGCAATGTTCTCTTCAGAAGCAACTCTCCAAACCTCGATCTCCCGACGATCAATGATCTCCCTGATCAGGTGATACCGCCTCAAGATGTGTCTGGACTTCTGATGGGACCTTGGTTCCTTCGCTAAAGCTATAGCTCCGTTGTTGTCGCAATACAGAGGTATTGGATCAACTATGGTAGGAACCACCTGAAGTTCTGTTAGGAACTTCTTCATCCAGACTGCTTCTTTTGCGGCATCGCAAGCAGCTATATACTCCGCTTCCTTCGTCGAGTCAGCAACGGTGTCCTGCTTGGAGCTCTTCCAGCACACCGCCCCTCCATTGAGGGTAAAGACATAACCCGACATGGACTTAGAATCGTCCTTATCACTCTGGAAGCCGGAATCAGCAAAGGCCTCCAACCTGAGGTCTTTTCCGCCGTAAACCAAGAACATCTCCTTAGTCCTCCTTAGGTACTTGAGAATGTTCTTTACTGCTATCCAGTGCTTCTCCCCTGGGTCTGACTGATACCGGCTTACCACGCTCAGTGCGTAAGCTACATCTGGTCTGGTACACAACATCGCATACATTATAGAGCCTACCGCAGAAGCGTAGGGTATAATTGACATGCGTTCCCTTTCCAAATCAGTCTTGGGAGACATCTCTTTGGAGAGGGTGATTCCGTGACAAGCCGGTTGATTACAGCGCTTAGAATCTTCCATACTGAATCTTATCAGTACAGTGTCGATATACCTGGACTGCGAAAGTCCCAACATCCTCTTGGATCTATCACGATAGATCCGGATCCCCAGAATATAAGAGGCATCACCCAGGTCTTTCATGGAGAACCTGTGTGACAAGAATCCTTTGACAGATTGTAGCATAGGAATATCATTTCCTATCAATAGAATGTCATCCACGTACAAGACGAGGAATACGACACTTCTGGCTACAACTTTACTATATATGCACGGTTCATCTGGATTTTTGATAAATTCATATTCTTTGACTGTCTCATCAAAACAGATGTTCCAACTCCGCGATGCCTGCTTTAGTCCATAAATGGACTTAAGCAGCTTGCATACTTTCCCGCTGCTCCCACTCTGATTGAAACCCTCTGGCTGATCCATATAGACGCACTCTTCTAAATTTCCATTCAGAAAAGCCGTCTTTACGTCCATCTGCCAGATTTCATAATCATGGAAGGCAGCAATAGCAAGAAGGACCCGAATGGATTTGAGCATAGCCACTGGAGAAAAAGTTTCGTCATAGTCCAAACCAGGTCTTTGACGAAAACCCTTTGCAACAAGTCTAGCCTTATAGGTTTCCACCTGTCCATCTACACCAATCTTTTTCTTGAAGATCCATTTGCATCCTATGGGTTTTACCCCATCTGGAGCAAAGTCCAAAGTCCATACTTTGTTGGTGTACATGGACTCCATTTCGGTCCGCATTGCATCTAGCCATCGTACCGAGTCGCCGCTCTGGATGGCCTGCTGAAAGTCAGTAGGTTCATCATCATCTATGATGCAATCCTCTCTATCCCCATCTATGAGAAAACCGTAGTATCTCTCAGGAGGATGAGACGGCCTACTACTCCTGCGGAAGGGTGCGGGAATGTCCTGTTCTTCTTGAACTACCGGTTCTACCAAACTTTCAGTAGCAGTTTGTGGTTCTGGAATTTCTTCCAGTTCTATTTCGCTCCCACTTATTTCCTTTTCTAAAAACTGATGTTCCAGAAAATGGGCATTGCGAGAAACAAAAACCTTTTGTTCCTCTGCGTAATAGAAATAATATCCCGTGGAGTTCTTTGGATATCCCATAAACTTACATTTTACTGATCGTGCCTCGAGCTTGTCCACATGCTGCTTTTTAACAAAAGCTGGACATCCCCAAATCTTCATATGCTGAAGATGGGGTTTTTTCCCAGTCCACATCTGATATGGAGTGGTAGGCACAGTCTTGGTAGGAGCCCTGTTCAGAAGATATGCTGCTGATTCTAGCGCATAACCCCAAAAAGATCGCGGTAACTCAGCATTACTCATCATGGATCGTACCATATCCAATAGGGTTCGATTCCGTCTCTCCGATACACCATTATGCTGTGGAGTGTATGGAGGAGTAAGCTGAGAGAGAATTCCTTTCTCTTTCAGGTAACCTAGGAACTCGGCACTCAAGTATTCACCATCTCGATCAGATCTAAGTGTCTTGATACTTTTGCCGGTTTGGTTTTCTACTTCATTCTTATACTCTTGGACTTTCTCAAAAGCCTCGGATTTATGTTTCATCAGATAAATGAATCCGTATCTTGAGTAATCATCCGTGAAAGTAATGAAATAGGAAAAACCACCTCTTGCATGCGTAGACATCGGACCACCTACATCGCTGTGTATGAGTCCTAAGAGCTCGCTCGCTCTTACTCCATGTCCAGTAAATGGAGTCTTTGTCATCTTTCCTTTGAGACAAGATTGACAAGTGTCATAAGTTTGATATTCGAACAAGTCCAAATATCCTTCTCTATGTAACTTAGTCAACCTTCTCTTATTGATGTGACCCAGTCTACAATGCCATAAGAAAGCTTTATTTAAATCTGGAGACTTTCTTTTTAATGTGTTCTGGACATTGAAAATTTGGAGTTGGTTTAAAAAATATATACCGTTATTTAGTGTACCGGACCCAATCAAACCATGATTAAGGTGGATGTTAACAACATCTCTTACAAACGTGAAATCATAACCTTTATTTGATAACAAGGAAACTGATATGATATTACACGTTAAGCTTGGTACAAAAAAACAGTTATGTAAAACCAAAATGTGTCCACTCGTCAATCCTAGGTGATAATCCCCGACGGACGCAGCTCCCACGCTATCTCCGTTAGCAACCTTTAGGGTCATATCACCTTCCTTCAGCACTCTACGGTTTCTCAGTGCCTGCAATGAATTGCAAATATGAGATCCTGATCCGGTATCCAATACCCAGGAAGTAGAGTTAATTGACAGACAATTCTCAATTACAAACACACCTGAAGTCGAAGCCACAGCTTGCTTCGGTTCCTGGTTCTTGGCGTTCCACGCCTTGCAATCTTTCTTCCAGTGCCCTTTCCTGTGACAATGGAAGCACTCATCCTGGCCCACTACCGGTACCGCAAACTTTTTCTTTCCCTTCCCTCCCACCTTACTAACACCTCCTCTAGGTTTGGTGGCCTTCTTCTTCTTCCTTCCTTTGGCCCTAGCCTTGGACCCGGAAGAAGATGCACCGCCAACAAACATAGCGGGTGTTTCCCTTGTCTTCTGTAAGGTGCCATCTGCACTCCTTAACATGTTCAGGAGTTCCGGAAGTTCAACTTCTTTTCTTTGAAAGTTGAAGTTCAGGATAAACTGGGCGTAGGTGTGAGGAAGGGACTGGAGAATAAGGTCTGTATAGAGCTCATTATCCAAAGTCGTCCCAAGGTCTGCGAGCTCTTCAATATAGCCGATCATCTTTAGGACATGTTCTCCTACCGATGACCCGACAGCTAACCTCGCTCGAAACAAGTTCTTAGAGGTCTCGTATCTTGCTATACGAGATTGCACTCCATAAAATTCCTTTGTATGGAGAAATATGCCATCTAGTTCCATATCCTCGTGCCTCCTCTGATGTTCATTGTTCATCGAGGCAAGCACGATGCACTTGGCTTTCGCGCAATCTAAATCCCAGGTTTTGCGGATTTCCTTATCCGCATTACTGGATTTGGGACCAGGGACAGCAGGTGCCGTAGCGGTGAGGACGTATCCCAATTTGTCATAGGTCAAAGCCATTTTGACATTCCGCAGCCAATATTTATAGTTTGGCCCTGTCAGTATATTTTTCTCTAAAAGTAACTTAAGTCCAGTCATTTTCAGGGTCGCTGCAAATAGGAGAGAGAGAAGAAAACTCTTTAGCATGATGCTCTTGCAAGTTTAGAGTGGTTTTTAGTTTATCTAAACTGGATGGCTCCCACTGTTTCTCGAATCCTTCCTCAAACCATAAAAGAAGAATTAGCCAGGACTATTCTCACCGTACAATACTTGCTTAACCGTTCAGCCAGGCTAGTGTCGATACTTTGAGGGAGGTTTTCCAACGCTTTCGCGAAGTTCCTTAATTAAATAACCTCTTTTCTCTGGGGGCGTAACCCCGCTGACACCTTTCTTGACACCTACTTGGTTTATAGCATTGATCGTTAAGTGACGAATCTCCTGATAAGTAGCATATACTCACAGTAGGATCGGGATCCAAATATCATTGTATGATAATGTTGAAGGAATCCTACCAACATTCATCAAACTCTAAATGGTATGCAACTCTTTGCAAATTTCAGTTTCTTTAGAAATTCCCGATATATATTTTTGCCCCATGCTCTTATGACCTTGGCTTTGGTCAAAATGTCATAAGTCACATGTCAAGTTCTACCCGTCATTATCTTGTCAATTTGAACCCATCCGTATATACCCCTGACTTTGGTCAAATGATAATACGACTGTCCCAAACCAACTCATCTATCTTATGCAACAAATGAAAACCCAGCAGCTACCAAACACTATGCCTTGACTTTGGCCAAAATGCATAGCTTGAATACTACTGAATACCCAAATGAAATGACGGAGGGCTACGAATGGTTTTGGCGAAACCGTGAACGTAGTGAACTTGATATAACCGAAGGAACCTGATAGCTTTTAAAAGGAGTGGTTAAAGCTCCGTATTTAAAAATATCTGTTTTTAAAATTAACCGAGTGGTTTCTTTTAAATTGTTCCAACGATTAAACTTTTGGTTTATTTTCTTTGCATTATAAATAATGCATCCCATCATTAACCTATCATTGCAGAAAACAACGAAAATACAACGTCTTCTTATGCCATCCGCATTCGCCACGGGGTCCCGTCATCACCCGTTAGGTTACTTAACTAACGACAGAGCGGGGGCTGGGCTAGCGCGGGTGTAAAACATAAGTGACACCTTAATAGCTATCATATATAGATATTGTACATTCGTCAGACGCAATAATAGGCATTCCAGATCACAGATGAACTTTATTGGATTTACAAGCAATCCGTGTTTGTTTTGAGCCTGTAACAAAAGACGGATTACACAATGTAGGGTTCCTAGGCACCCTAATGAGGTCTCACAAGGTATCGAACATGCTATTATAAAATTTTACGGGTGCCGAGAGACCCGACTACGGATCGTTTGCTAGAAATCTAGGCGAAAAACAATCTAGTTAACACTTAACTAAGAGATACGGAAATACAACCTTTGTAGATCCGGTTCTCTACCTCCATAGCTCCGCAACGAAGTCCTCTCCGCTGTCCAAAAAGAATCCGGGCTCTAGCGTCGACTTCATCGGAGAATAAGCGAGCTAGGTCGTCGATGTCCATGCCGAAGATGATCTACGTCGAGGCATCGCTAAATCAAGCTCCGACTTCACCAAGTCAAGAAACTTGTGAAGTAAACACACTCTACTACTTGGCAAGAGGTAGAGGATGAAGAAATAGGAAGTGGGTAGACTTTAGAATTGGATTTCTCACTTTACTTCATCAATCACCATTGATGAAGAAAGGTTTTCTTCATGTGAGGAAGAAGAAGAAGAAGATGATAAGTGTTATGATAAGAATTAATAATAATATTAGAATGATAATTCTTATCATAATAATGACCATGGTAAAGTGTAGAGAGCTAACTTGAGTTAATGAGAATGGTTAGGTTTAAAAAGAAGACAAAAATGGTGACATGGTCAAAGTATTCATGAAGCTTCATGAATGAAAAGAATGCCACCATTTATCTCATTTCTTTTTCTTTTTCTAAAAGAATAAAAGAATAAATGAATAAGGAAAAAGTAAACCCTAACCATTTCATTAACCAAGGTTTAATTCTTTATACTTAACCAAAAAGGGATGCATCATCAAACATGATACAAGCAAGTGCACAAAATCATATCGCATATGTAATGCGCACATCGGAGTGAGAAAATCCATCTTAAGTAAACCGATACTAGTTAATGCAAACTAATATATCAAATATATAATTACACAATAAATCATTAAATCAACACTTGATTTAACGATCCGGTCATATCGCATATAACCGACTAGTATTCAATGTATCGGCTTATCGAATCAACCCTCGATTCGATAACTAGGTTATATCGCATATAACCATTCGACACATTCATCGCGAGAATGAAATACGGTATCATATACACGCATTATTCTCGGTCCCGCATATATCTCATATGCGCTCCTATTTCGTTTCGCTTGAGCCAGGAAACCTCTGTGTAGGACTCTAAAGACTCGTCAATACGCCGGCAGCAGATGATGATCATATCAAACACCCACAAGCCGCAAGCGGTCTGCTAAACGTAACGGCCACCCGGGTATTGAGCGATCTGAAGATCGACGAGCAAGCCCGCTCACACTCCAGTGAATCCGACCAGTAACACTACCGTACAGTCCGGTCTGATCGTCTGATATGTCGCATATCTCGCCTAGGGGTGGTAAACGTCAGACCCCAATAGCTCGATAAGTCGTGCCGATATGAGGTCTATAACTGTTCGAGAAACTACTGGTAACACTTACCAGTAAATCTCAGCAACCCTGGCCAGGGATTTCCTGTTATAGCCAATCGAACACAGCGCAACATCAACCCCCTATACCGGGAGAGACGAATCCCCTCCTATCGCTCATTGCCTCCATGTGACTCGGGACTGTACCCAAAAACCACCGTTTTGCACGCCCTCTTGGACGTGGTAAGATGGAAATCAAAGCACAGTGGGAACCACACAAGACTCTATGACGATCTCGGGTCAACAGACTACTCTGTACCAGTGTCACCAGAGAACTGCCATCTGACGTGAGGTATAATACCATCTGGGAGTTCTCGGCGAGTCCGTCCAGTGTACCCAGTCTCTACTGAGCACCCGTATATCATCTCTGATGTCAAACACCAATGGATATGGGATCATCCATCGCCCATCTGTATGGGTCGAGAAGGTATACGCTAGTCTACTCTGGTATATCGATGCCCCGTCTCGATACACCCACGACTAGGGACTTTGAAGGATGTACTTATGGACTACCATGTCCCCACTAGTATGATCCGCATCATAGTCCAGGTAGTCAAGCACATATCCTAAGGGCTTTACCAACATGTAACAGAGAGACAATCAGCATACACGTTAAGGTAAAGATCAACCAGATAGCATACTATCATGTCGAGCAAGAAAGTCCTCCCTATATATGTCCCAGCATCCACTACAATATACATCCTATGTACAGTAATGGCCTCTAGGGCATACATATAACTAACAATCTCCCACTTGCACTAGGGCCATCTGTAGCAGTGGTTGCAGTATCTCATACTCAACCATCCCATAAAAATCTCTCTCTGGGAACAGGCCTTTGTGAGTGGATCCGCTGTGTTGTCCTCTGAGTCTACTCTCCAAACCTCGATCACCCTGGAGATCAACCATCTCCATGATCAAGTGATACTGCCTTAGAATATGTCTGGATCACTGATGGGACCGGCGTTCCTCGGCATGAGCCACAACTCCATTGTCTCACAATGGTAGGAACGTAGTTCATCTCATGAACTAATATACACCCAAACAGCCTCTTTGGTAGCATCTTAAGTAGCGATGTATCCTGCCTTTATCGTCTAGTATGCCACGGTATCTAGCTTGGAACTCTTCCAACATACCGTCCCTCCACTGAGGGTAAAGACAATGCCTGTGACTGACATTCAGTCGTCTTTATCACCTTGGAACCCTTCCAGTGATTCTCCCCAGGATCGGTTGATACCGTCTCACTACAACTAGTGAGAATCCTAACATCCAATTAAGTCTATCTCATAGATCTAAAACTCAGGATTTAGGAGGTATCATTTTGATCCTATGTGGAGAATCCTTGTGATAACCGGAGATTGATCGAGCGTAGCATAGGAAACTCCTTCCCCATCAAGAGTATGTCATCCACGTACTCTACGAGGATCGTCACCATACTCCCTACTACCCTTTTGTTTATACAAGGTTCATCTACCATTTTGATGATGTCAAACTCTTTGACTAATCCATCAAAACAGATGTTCCAACTCCGCGATGCCTGCTTTATCTTATAAAGCATCTTGTACACGTTTCCGCTGCTCCCACTGTCTACAAAGTCCTCTGGCTGTGTACTTACAGACGCTCTCTTCTAAACATCATTTAGAAAAGCTGTCATGACACCCAACCATCAGATATCGTAGTCATGGTATGTAGCCGTGGCAAGTAGGATCTGGATGGACTTAAGCATAGCTACTTAGAATAGGTTTCATCATCATCCATACCTGGTCAATGATGTAGACCTTTAACAAGTCTAGCTTTGAAAGTCTCATTTCTTCCATGTACACCAAGTAATCTTCTCAAGATATACTTGTTCCTGATGGGGATTTAACCCTTCAGATATAGCAACTAAAGTCCATACTTCGTTGGTGTATAAGGATTCCATCTCAGATCGATAAACATCCAGCCATTCTTACAGAGTCTCACTCCTGATGGCCAGCTCGAAACTAGTTGGGTCATCATCTCATGATGTAATCCTCGCTCCCACTGTCATAGAGAAACCGAAGTATCTCTCAGGTGGGTGAGGAACCCTACTAGATCGGCGAAGAGGCTGAGGTTCGTTGGTTTCTACTGAATCCTCTGGTTGTACCAAATCATCTGCTGTAGTTTGTATAGCTGGAACACTTCCAGTTCTACATAACAGACCTTGCCTCGAGCTTGTCCGGATTTTGCTTTTAGATATAGGCCGGACAACCCCAAATCTTAACTAGCTTAAGACACGGGTTCTTCCCTTTCCATATCTCATATGGAGAGGAATCAGCAAAGAAAAGAAAAACTGGTGGTAGGCAACTGATTTGATTCGAACCTATTCAATAGGTATGCAACTTCTCAAGTGCATAACTCCCAAAAGGAAATAGGTAACTCAGCAGTACTCATCATAGAGCACACCATATCAAATAGGGTGTATCTGCTCCGCCCCGACATACCATCGTACTATGGTGTATACGGAGGAGTAATGCTGAGAGAGAATCTCATTCTCCTTTAGAATAGTCCAGGAATTCCGTGCTCAAGTATTCTCCTCCTTGATCTCATCAAAGGACATAATACTTATACCCGTATTTTAGTTCTCTACTTCTCGCTTATATTCTGTGAATATCTCAAAAGGTTCGGACTCATGTTTCAACAGGAACATATGTCTGAATCTCGAGAGATCATCAGAGAATGTAATGAAGTATAAAGAACCAGTCTTGGCATGTGTAGACAGGGGACCTTACATACATCAACATGTATCATCCCAAGAGTTCACTAACTCTTTCTCTGTTTCCAGTAAACGGAGCTATGGTCATCTTATCTTTGTGACATGACTGGCGAGTTTCACAAGATGTAAATTCAAACTGATTCAAATATGCATCTAAATGTAACTCAGCCAGTCGGGTCGCATTGATATGACCTAGTCTACAATACCTCAAGAAGGATTCGTTCATTTCTGAACTCTTCCTCTTGTGTGTGTTCTGTATACTAAAAGAACTGTAGTTTGATTTAGAACGTCAATGCTTTTAGATAACGTGCCTGAACCGATCAACTTTTGATATAGGAAATGTTCAAAACATTATCCAACAATACAAAATTATATCCTTTCTTTAATAACAAAGAGAGTGATATGATTTGGTATATCATGTTCGGTATCTAATAATATTCATTCAGAATCAATGTATTCGTAATACAGGGTGACAGTGACCAACAGACTTGGCTGCAACACTTGCCCCGTTTTCTGCCTCATGAAACTTATCACCCGTTCTCAGTTCTCTACCTATCTGTAGCCCTATGTAACAGATTACATATCTGGGATCCTGATCTGGTATCACATACCCAGGACGTAAAGGATACTGAGAAACAGTTCTCTGTAATGAACACAACCGAAGATGATGCATCAGCATGCACTCTCTTCGTTTAGGCGGCACGGGAAATCTGGTATTCCCCAATTTCCTGCTCTGTCTTATAACAATTATAAGTTGGAGCGGGACCAACGTTCCCCAGCTCAGTATAACAAGCGGGTTCGGTCAATAATCCGTATTATTATCTTGATTAAGGCGTGATATGGTCGCTACCAAGAGAGAGAGAGAAGAAAACACTCAGCGTGCGCTCTTGCAAGAATAGATTGGTTATTATTTTATCTAATCAGGATGGCTCCCACTGCTTTTTATCAAATCTTCCTTCAAACCCTAAAAGGAAAGACTAGCCGGGATTAATTACACACTACAAGTTCGCCAATCTTTCAGCCAGGCCAGTGTCGGTACTTTGAGGGAGGTCCCCCGTGCTTTCGCACGAACCTAATTAATGTAAACCTCGTTTTCCCAGAGGCGTAACCCCATTGACACCTTTCTAGACACCTACTTGATCGGCTAATTGTAATGTATAAAACTCTCCCAGGAGTAACTCTTACTCGCAGCGGGTATCGGGATCCAACTATCTCATAGAAGGTATGCAATCTCATTGCAAATTTCAACACTTGAAATTCCCGATAATGTTTTGCCCCTAACCTCCTATGAACTTGACAAAGGCCAACAAACCATAGGATGCTAGTCAAGTTCAACCCGTCATTTCCTGATTGAATTAAACCCACCCGCACGGCCCTTGACAAAGGCCAACAAGGTCGCACGACTACCCTAACTCAATCTGCATCATATGCATAAGCAGATAAGCACCAGTTAGCTACCGCACACTGCGCCTTGACAAAGGCCAACAAACGCAGCACGAATACTAACTACTACTTATCTGAAATGACGGAGGGCTACGACAGGTTTTTCTGAAAACCTATTGCGTAATGAACTTGATATCGTTGTAGAATCAAATGAATTTTGAAATGGAGTGTTTTTGAGGCTTTTCTAGTTTTGCTAAAGGAGTCACTCCCGGTGAAGGGATCGTCGGTCCTTTCCTCCTCGAATGAGGTGCGGGATATATCATATATATCACTGTGCAAAGCAAAAACTCTTAAAAGCAATCAAAAGACAAACCGAGTGTGTAGCATCTGCCAGTTATTGCTAAAGGAGTCACTCCCGGTGAAGGGATCTCGGTCCTTTCCTCATCGAATAAGGTGCAGGATATATCACATATACCTCTGTGCAAAGCAAGAACTGTAGCTACCTGTTTTATTTTGAAATTCGATTCTACAACATCTTAGGTTTCTTTTATTTCATTAATCACATTAATGAAGTCCCATCATTTAAGTACCTAAACATTACAGATAGATATGACGTACACTTATGCCATCCGCATTCGCCTCGATGTCCCCTCGTGCACCGTTAGGTTAGGTAACTAACGACAGAGCGGGGCAGGGCTAGCGCGGGTGTAAAACATAAGTAACGTCTATATAATATATCATATATACTATATACTGTATCTATCACAGAACATCACATGATCACATCACAGATATCGCAGCAGAAGAATCATATGAAATATTGGATATACTAGGACGTCCGTGTTTTCAATACGAGCCAGTATAAAACACGGATTCCACGGTCGTGATGAATAGCCAAACCCACACCCCTAGACCCCTACGAGAGCGGCAAGCAATCCTACCAATTCTAGAGTTAGGAGACCCGGACTCGACTCCTCGAGTTGGTCTCCCACTGGACTCCAGAACCCGGTTACTTGTGCTCTCCTCCTTGGGTCTATCCTAGTGCAGAAAAGTAAATAATATACAAACGGTGACATCTTCCACTACCTGGAAGTGCCCCAATAAAAGAATATTACATACAAGTTTTTACATGAATGAAAATGAAAAACACTCATCTCACATAAAAACTCCCGGCTATTCAAACACGACGATCCAATATAACATATCCAGCAACACATAACATCACATGTCATCAACGTAAGTAAATATGTCTATCCCAATTGTCGTTGGCATATAGCAACGAAACCGGCGATATCACATATTACACTTACGGTCACAGAAAAGAAAGTGTAAAACTACAACAGTTGGAATCCGCAACCACCTCAGACATCGCATGCCTGACCAAATGAATTCCTTAGACATCGCATGCCTAACAATTATAAACCCCGCATTTTAGTCTCAAAATCGAAAACACTTTTCAATATCAAGTCGGGCAATTCAACAAGATTCCCGACATCCTGATCGAATGCTCGTCGCAAACTTCAGTAGGCGGCCACACCCCCGATACCGTCGACGAAGTGCACCAAGGCGGAACACCGCTGCCGCGAGCACCCGAACGGATGCTTTCGGCGACGGGGTTCTCCTATAGTCACTTGGTCGGGGCAATGGGGTGAGGCTGTCTATTAAGTTTACCCGGCGAGTATCCGCGTACGCTACGTGATTGCGACGGACTTTTGATCACATCAAAATTCCGTGGCAACCGATCAAGTGAGACTAAACTGCTATGTTTATAATATTCATTCACTTATCTCATAACCTATTGTGAACTCCAATTATTGTATCCCATTCCGGATAAATAGAAAATGGTAAACTTTCCGATCGAACAATCGAACACCCAAGTTTTCCCAATACAGATCAACACATGAAATAAGTCTAACAACATTCAGTTCGTGCCTCAGTACCGACGGTCCAGCCGTAGAAGGGTCAAGCCAACGCCTCACATGTGGCACGCCGTACTGCCCCAAACCCGAAGGTTCAAAGGGCAGTTCAAGACGGTCACATAATCGAGTTAAGGTTTGTTGTCTTCTAGAGGGTCCATCGAGTTACTTGCACTACTTAGAACGTCGTTAAACTACGGAAAAATCCAACACTTGGAAATTTCCCGACAGGGGAAAAATTGGGTATTTAATCCGGTCGAACTTTTTAACATATTCTAAAATTATCTGGAAAGCCACACAGACAAAATTTGATACTCCGATTGATACACCGAATCCCCAAAACAACCCAGAACATTCAACTCTGGAATAAATTTTAAATATTCCCATAAAATCCAGAATAATTAAATAGGAATTACTGTGCAGAAAATATGTGATGACGTCACAACCTAGGGTTCCTAGGCACCCTAATGAGGTCTCACAAGGTATCGAACATGCCATTATAAAATTTTACAGGTGCCGAGTGACCCGACTACGGATCGTTTGCTAGAAATCTAGGCGAAAAACAATCTAGTTAACACTTAACTAAGAGATACGGAAATACAACCTTTGTAGATCCGGTTCTCCACCTCCATAGCTCCGCAACGAAGTCCTCTCCGCTGTCCAAAAAGAATCCGGGCTCTAGCGTCGACCTCATCGGAGAATAAGCGAGCTAGGTCGTCGATGTCCATGCCGAAGATGATCTACGTCGAGGCATCGCTAAATCAAGCTCTGACTTCACCAAGTCAAGAAACTTGTGAAGTAAACACACTCTACTACTTGGCAAGAGGTAGAGGATGAAGAAATAGGAAGTGGGTAGACTTTAGAATTGGATTTCTCACTTTACTTCATCAATCACCATTGATGAAGAAAGGTTTTCTTCATGTGAGGAAGAAGAAGAAGATGATAAGTGTTATGATAAGAATTAATAATAATATTATAATGATAATTCTTATCATAATAATGACCATGGTAAAGTGTAGAGAGCTAACTTGAGTTAATGAGAATGGTTAGGTTTAAAAAGAAGACAAAAATGGTGACATGGTCAAAGTATTCATGAAGCTTCATGAATGAAAAGAATGCCACCATTTATCTCATTTCTTTTTCTTTTTCTAAAAGAATAAAAGAATAAATGAATAAGGAAAAAGTAAACCCTAACCATTTCATTAACCAAGGTTTAATTCTTTACACTTAACCAAAAAGGGATGCATCATCAAACATGATACAAGCAAGTGCACAAAATCATATCGCATATGTAATGCGCACATCGGAGTGAGAAAATCCATCTTAAGTAAACCGATACTAGTTAATGCAAACTAATATATCAAATATATAATTACGCAATAAATCATTAAATCAACACTTGATTTAACGATCCGGTCATATCGCATATAACCGACTAGTATTCAATGTATCGGCTTATCGAATCAACCCTCGATTCGATAACTAGGTTATATCGCATATAACCATTCGCCACATTCATCGCGAGAATGAAATACGGTATCATATACACGCATTATTCTCGGTCCCGCACATATCTCATATGCGCTCCTATTTCGTTTCGCTTGAGCCAGGAAACCTCTGTGTAGGACTCTAAAGACTCGTCAATACGCCGGCAGCAGATGATGATCATATCAAACACCCACAAGCCGCAAGCGGTCTGCTAAACGTAACGTCCACCCGGGTATTGAGCAATCTGAAGATCGATGAGCAAGCCCGCTCACACTCCAGTGAATCCGACCAGTAACACTACCGTACAGTCCAGTCTGATCGTCTGATATGTCGCATATCTCGCCTAGGGGTGGTAAACGTCAGACCCCAATAGCTCGATAAGTCGTGTCGATATGAGGTCTATAACTGTTCGAGAAACTACTGGTAACACTTACCAGTAAATCTCAGCAACCCTGGCCAGGGATTTCCTGTTATAGCCAATCGAACACAGCGCAACATCAACCCCCTATACCGGGAGAGACGAATCCCCTCCTATCGCTCATTGCCTCCATGTGACTCGGGACTGTACCCAAAAACCACCGTTTTGCACGCCCTCTTGGACGTGGTAAGATGGAAATCAAAGCACAGTGGGAACCACACAAGACTCTATGACGATCTCGGGTCAACAGACTACTCTGTACCAGTGTCACCAGAGAACTGCCATCTGACGTGAGGTATAATACCATCTGGGAGTTCTCGGCGAGTCCGTCCAGTGTACCCAGTCTCTACTGAGCACCCGTATATCATCTCTGATGTCAAACACCAATGTATATGGGATCATCCATCGCCCATCTGTATGGGTCGAGAAGGTATACGCTAGTCTACTCTGGTATATCGATGCCCCGTCTCGATACACCCACGACTAGGGACTTTGAAGGATGTACTTATGGACTACCATGTCCCCACTAGTATGATCCGCATCATAGTCCAGGTAGTCAAGCACACATCCTAAGGGCTTTACCAACATGTAACAGAGAGACAATCAGCATACACGTTAAGGTAAAGATCAACCAGATAGCATACTATCATGTCGAGCAAGAAAGTCCTCCCTATATATGTCCCAGCATCCACTACAATATACATCCTATGTACAGTAATGGCCTCTAGGGCATACATATAACTAACACACAATTGTGATGAATAGCCATTACCCCACCCAAGACCCCAATGGGTACGGCAAACTACCCACCCGGCAGTTTGTGCACCCCACCTTGGGTCTGTCCTAGGAGCAAAAACAGTAAAATGAAATAATACAACGGTGGCTACAACCGCAACCTGGATGTGCCCCGCAAAATAATATTACAACAAATTACATTTACAACAAATGAATTAAATAATAACCCATCACATAACTGTAAGTCCATGCTACCTCTCCCGGTACTTTCGGGCATGCGGAATTTGGTAAAAAATGATTTTTATAAAGGTGGTAACATGGACCTATAACCCGGATCTTGGTTAAACATCTAACTAACAACCTAACTACGAGTTTCTAACTACTCGGTTAGGGGGTTATACCTTGCTTGTCTTGAATTCCTTCGTCTTCAAGCTCCGATGGTGGTCCGGATTGGCTTCTTCCCGTCGTCTCCGTACGCCGAAGATAGATCCACCTGAAAGCTCCAACCTTTGGCTCCTTCTTCGAACTTTGAAGAAACTAGTTCACTCGGTTTGCTAAACCTTATGAACTAGAATGAGTAGAGAAGAGTTTGTATGGGATTTTATCTATGGTTCTTGATTCTCAACTCATGAGATATGTGAACCATAGAGTCAAGAGAGGAAGCAAGAGGAAGAGGGTGAAAGCAAGAGCAAGAGAGCTCAAGAACAAGAGAGAGAATGAGCAAGAAAGAATGAGCAAGTCTTTTGTCTTTCACCCTCTCATAATCCAAAACCATCATAACTCATTATACCAAATCAAGTGTTGTGTGATGGTTGAAGCAACCATAACCATATCATTTCATGCACTCATTTTGCACAAATGAGCAAGCAAGCAAAAGTCTTTGCCATGAAATAATGGCTATGGTTATCATGATGGTCAACTAGTCAAGCCTAGTCAACCGGTCAACAAAGTCAACAAGTCAACAAAAGTCAACAAGTCAACAAAGTCAACAAAAGTCAACAACCAAGTCACCATAATACTTAATTAATATAATAGTTAATCACATATCATATTCTCATTAGGGTTGAGCAAAAAGTCAAATAGTCAACGGTCAACTGTCAACAACCCTAATGAGAATCCGCTGCCTCTGTCTCCCCGTCATCTGTGCATACACACCCGCATCCGCGTTCCGAGGAACACGAATGCATACTGGATAAATCCAATCCTAAAAGGTACACTAGGATCTGGCTTAAACCAAAGCCCGCTAGTGTAAACTGTCCGGACACTGTACGTGCACAAGTGCACGGATGTGACCGAACTCTGTCGCAAAACCATGCGACCTGTCGCAAAACCATGCGACCTCTACTCTTTTGCCTAAAGGCGAAAAGCTTTCTGTGTGGGACTCTAAAGACTCGACACTACGCTGGCAGTGGGTTTAACCACAGATCGCAAGCGGCACTAGCTGTGCGTAACGGTCCCCAGGTAATGCCGACAAGAAGACCGACGAGGCGAAACCCATCTGAACTCCTACTGAGCCTGAATGTGACATTCTCCGTACAGTCCGGTCTGTTCGTCTGATACATCGCATGGCGGGCCTAGGGGGCGGTAAACGTCAGTCCCCCAATAGCGGTACAAGTCGTGCCGGAGCGAAGCCCAAAACACCCTGAGATAACACTGGAAGCCTACCAGTATATCTCGTTTGCCCTGGCCAGGGACTACTCGTGTAATGGCTCTCCTAGACACAGCGCGATGTCAACCCCCAATACCGGGAGAGACGAATCCTGTCTAACCGTCACTGCCTCCAAGTGCTTCGGGACAGCACCCAAATACTACCTGTTTGCACGACTCCTTTGAGCCGTGGTAGGGTAGTAATCAAAGTGCAGTGGGAACACACTCGAGGCGAAGTGACAGTGTCAAGTCAGCGGACTAAGCTGTACTCATGTCACCTGGGAACTGATAACTGACGATAGGCATAATACCAACTAGTCAGTTCCCGACGAGTCCTGTCCTGTGTACCCGTAACCTAACGAGCACCCGCATACTATCTCAAGTACGACGTACTGACGGCTGTGGGACAGACCGTCTCCCATACTGGGATGAGAAGCGCATGCGCTGGTCTACTCCGGAGTATCGATGCCCTGTCTCGATAGTCCTGCGACCAGGGACCTGCATAAGGATGTGCTTATAGATTACCCAGCCCCACTAGTGTGACGGCCATCACATCGCTGGTAATCAGGCAAAGATCCTAAGGGCTCCACTAATGTGTATAGGCGATATACAAAAATAAACACATGTACACATTGAAGTAGAAACAAACCAAGTAGCATAATACTATTTTGAGCAAGATTGTATATACAAGGTGAATATCCCAAGCTTCCATTAAGTAATATACAAACTAGTATGATACAGTAATGGCCTCTAGGGTATATACACTAACAATCTCCCACTTGCACTAAGGCCATGTACTGGCGTATCGAAGACCTATCATCTCGATCAGCCGCTCGAACTGAGTCTGGGGTAGTGCCTTGGTGAATGGATCTGCAGTGTTATCTTCTGAAGCGACTCTCCGAACCTCGATCTCCTGGCGATCCATGATCTCCCTGATCAGGTGATACCGCCTCAAGATGTGTCTGGATCTCTGATGGGACCTGGGTTCCTTCGCTAAAGCTATAGCCCCGTTGTTGTCGCAATACAGAGGTATTGGATCAACAATGAACGGAACCACCTGAAGTTCTTTCAAGAACTTCCTCATCCAGCCAGCTTCCTTTACGGCATCAGATGCAGCGATGTATTCCGCTTCCATCGTCGAGTCTGCAACGGTTTCTTGTTTGGAACTCTTCCAACACACCGCCCCTCCGTTGAGGGTAAAGACAAAGCCCGACATGGACTTGGAATCATCCTTGTCACTCTGGAAGCGGGAGTCAGCAAAGGCCTCAATCTGGAGGTCTTTTCCGCCATACACCAAGAACATCTCCTTAGTCCTTCTCAGGTACTTGAGAATGTTCTTTACTGCTATCCAGTGTTTCTCCCCAGGGTTTGACTGAGTGCATAAGCTACATCCGGTCTAGTACACAACATCGCATACATTATAGAGCCTACCGCAGAAGCGTAGGGTATAATAGACATGCGATCCCTCTCCAAATCAGTCTTGGGAGACATCTCTTTAGAGAGGGTGATCCCGTGACAAGCCGGTAGGTTACCGCGCTTGGAATCTTCCATACTGAATCTTTTCAGTACGGTGTCGATGTACCTGGACTGTGAAAGTCCTAATAGCCTCTTGGATCTATCACGATGGATCCGGATCCCCAGGATGTATGAGGCATCACCCAGGTCTTTCATGGAGAACCTGTGTGACAAGAACCCCTTGACAGATTGTAGCATAGGAATGTCATTTCCTATTAAGAGAATGTCATCCACGTATAAAACGAGGAATATTACAGTTCTCGCTACAAATCTACTATAGATGCATGGTTCATCTGGATTTTTGATAAAGCCAAATTCTTTGACCGTCTCATCAAAGCAGATGTTCCAACTCCGCGATGCCTGCTTTAGTCCATAGATGGACTTAAGCAACTTGCACACCTTTCCGCTGCTCCCACTCTGAATGAAACCCTCTGGTTGGTCCATATAGACACACTCCTCTAAATTTCCATTTAGAAAAGCGGTCTTTACGTCCATTTGCCAGATCTCATAATCGTGGAAGGCAGCAATGGCAAGAAGGATCCGAATGGATTTCAGCATGGCTACTGGAGAAAAGGTTTCGTCATAGTCCAAGCCAGGTCTTTGACGAAAACCCTTTGCTACCAGCCTAGCTTTATAGGTCTCAACCTGTCCATCTACACCAATCTTCCTTTTGAAGATCCACTTGCATCCTACGGGTTTTACCCCGTCTGGAGCAATGTCCAACGTCCATACCTTGTTGGTGTACATGGACTCCATTTCGGTCCGCATTGCATCCAGCCATTTCACTGAGTCAACGCTCTGAACGACCTGCTGGAAGCTAGTAGGCTCATCATAATCTATGATGCAATCCTCTCTATCCCCGTCTATGAGAAAACCGTAGTATCTCTCGGGCGGATGAGTCTGCCTACTACTCCTGCGGAGCGGCGTAGGAATGTCCTGTTCTTCCGAACCCTCTGGTTCCACTAAACTTTCAGTAATAGTCCGTGGTTCTGGAATTTCTTCCAGTTCTACTGTGCTCCCACTTATCTGGTTTTCCAAAAACTCAGTTTCCAAGAAGTAGGCATGACGAGAAACAAGAACTTTTTGTTCCTCTTCACAGTAGAAGAAATATCCCTTGGAGTTCTTTGGATATCCCACAAACTTGCACTGTACTGAGCGTGCCTCGAGCTTGTCCGCATGCTGCTTTTTGACAAAAGCTGGACATCCCCATACCTTAAGATACTTAAGACAGGGTTTCTTCCCAGTCCACATCTGATATGGGGTGGTAGGCACAGTCTTGGTGGGTGCCTTGTTCAAGAGATACGCAGCTGCTTCTAGTGCATATCCCCAGAATGATCGCGGTAACTCAGCGTTACTCATCATGGACCGAACCATATCTAATAGGGTTCGGTTCCGTCTCTCCGATACACCGTTATGTTGCGGAGTGTATGGAGGAGTAAGCTGAGAGAGAATTCCGTTCTCTTTTAAATAGTTCAGGAACTCGGCACTTAAGTATTCTCCACCTCGATCCGATCTTAGAATCTTAATACTTTTGCCGGTTTGTTTTTCTACTTCATTCTTATACTCCTGGAATTTTCCAATGGCTTCGGACTTATGTTTCATTAAGAAGACATAACCGTACCTTGAGAAGTCATCCGTAAAAGTAATGAAGTAAGAATAACCGCTTCGCGCATGTGTAGACATTGGACCGCACACGTCACTGTGTACGAGTCCCAAGAGCTCGCTCGCTCTCACTCCATGTCCAGTAAACGGAGTCTTTGTCATCTTTCCTTTGAGACAGGATTGACAAGTGGCATACGATTGATATTCGAACGGATTCAAATATCCTTCTGTATGTAACTCAGTCAACCTTCTCTCATTGATGTGACCCAGTCTACAATGCCACAAGAAAGTCTGATTTATTTCCGGAGACTTTCTTTTGTGTGTATTCTGGACATTGAAAATCTGTGGTTGGTTTAATACGTATATACCATTACTCAATGTACCTGACCCAATCAGAACTTGATTAAGGTGAATGTTTACAACATTACTTACAAACGCAAATTCATAACCTTCTTTAGAAACTAAAGATACAGAAATGATATTACAAGTTGCGTTGGGTACAAAAAAGCAATTACGCAAAACCAAAACATGTCCATCTGACATTCCCAGGTGATAGTCCCCCACGGCTTTAGCATCCATGCTAGCTCCGTTCGCAACTCTGAGGGTCATGTCACCTGCCTTCAAAACCCTACGGTTTCTCAACGCCTGCAAAGAATTACAGATATGAGATCCTGATCCGGTATCCAATACCCAGGAAGTAGAGTTTATTGAATGACAGTTTTCAATAACATACACACCTGAAGCTGAAGCTGCAACCTGCTTCAATTCCTGTGTTCTGGCCTTCCAGGCCCTGCAATCATTCTTCCAGTGTCCTTTCTTATGACAATAGAAGCATTCTTCCTTATCCACAAGCTTCCCCGCTTTCTTTGTTGCTTTAGCTTTTCCCTTCGTATCCACCTTACTAACACCGCCCCTTGGTTTGGCGGGGGCTTTCTTCTTCTTTCCCTTGGCTTTCGCCTTGGACCTAGAAGAAGATGATCCTCCTACAAACAAAGTGGATGTTTCCCTACTTTTCTGTAGGGTGCCCTCTGCGCTCCTCAATGTAGCCGATCATCTTTAGCACGTGCTCGGCTACTGATGATCCGACGGCCATCTTTGCCGAAAATAACTTTTTCGACGCTTCGTATCTTGCGATACGAGATTGCTCTCCATACAGTTCTTTTGTATGGAGAAATATGGATTCAAGGTCCATATTCTCGTGCCTCCTCTGATGTTCGTTGTCCATCGAGGCAAGTACGAGGCACTTGGCCTTCGCGCTATCAATCTCCCAAGTCTTGCGGATTTCCTTATCCGCGACGCTGGAAGTGGGACCAGGGACAGGGGGAGCTTTGGTTGTAAGAAGATACCCCAGCTTGTCATAAGTGATTGCCATCTTGACATTCCTGAGCCAATCTTTGTAGTTTGGCCCTGTCAGTATATTTTTATCTAGAAGTAACTTAAGTCCAGTCATGTCGATTGGTCGCTGCAATTAGGAGACAGAAGAAGAAACACTCAGCATGATGCTCTTGCAAGTTTAGAGTGGTTTTTAGTTTGTCTAAACAGGATGGCTCCCACTATTTCTCGAATCCCTCCTCAAACCATAAAGGAAGAATTAGTCGGGATCAATCCCACCGCACAATACTTGCTTAACCGTTCAGCCAGGCCGGTGTCGGTACTTCGAGGGAGGTTTTCCAACGCTTTCGTGAAGTTCCTTAATTAAAGAACCTCTTTTACCTGTGGGCGTAGCCCCGCTAACACCTTTCTAGGCACCTACTAGGTTTATAGCATTGATCGTTTAGTGAGAAATTTCCCGAGGAGTAGCATATACTCACAGTAGGATCGGGATCCAAATATCATCGCGTGACGAAACTGAAGGAATCCTACCAGAATTATCACACTCCAAATGGTATGCAAATCTAGCAAGTTTCAGTACTTATGAAACTCCCGATGTGGATTTTTGCCCCATGCTCTTATGACCTTGACTTTGGCCAACAAATCATAAGTCACATGTCAAGTTCTACCCGTCATTCTCCAGGTTAATTTGAATCCACCCGCACTTACCCTTGACTTTGGCCAACAAGGTAGTACGACTGTTCCAAACCAACGCATCTATCTATGCTGCACATGAATACCCAATAGCTACCAATCACTGTGTCTTGACTTTGGCCAACAAACACAGCTTGAATACTATTGACTATTCATGTGAAACGACGGAGGGCTACGAATGGTTTTGGCGAAACCGTAAACGTAGTGAACTTGACATAGTCGATGGAACGAGATAGCTTTTAAAAGGAGTGGCTCAAGCTCCGCATTTAAAAGTTGGTTTTGAAAAGAACCGAGTGGTTTTTCGAAAGTGTTCCAACGACTTTAACTTGGTTTTTTATCTTGCATTAGTTCTTTTAATGCGTGATATTCTTGCATTAGTTCTTTTAATGCGTCCCATCATTTAATCCTACCATTGCAGAAAACAACCAAAATATGACGTACGCTTATGCCATTCGCATTCGCCACTGGGCCCCGTCATTACCCGTTAGGTTACTTAACTAACGACAGAGCGGGGGCTGGGCTAGCGCGGCTGTAAAACATAAGCAACGCCTAAATAATATCATATATAGATATACTGCAATGATAAACATTTCAGATCACAGATGAATACATTGGATATACTACGAATCAGTAATTCGCACGAGCCTGTAACGAAAAACAGATTACACGGTCGCGGTGAATAGCCAATACCCCACCCAAGACCCCTACGGGTGCGGCAAACTACCCGCCAAGACCCGAAGCGTAGCAACCTCCCTCATCTCCATGAGTAGGCCACTCGACACTTCGGCATACCCGGTAGTTTGTGCACCCCCTCCATGGGTCTATCCTAGGAGCAAAAACAGTAAAAAGAAATTATACAATGACGGCTACAACCCCGACCCGGTTGTGCGGCCATACAAATAATTATTACATCAATTTACAAATTTACATGAATTGAAAGAAAAGAAAACTCTCGTCTCACAACCCCCGGCTATTCACCCGCGACAATCCAACATATTCATATACACATTCCAGCAACATTACAGATCACAGATTTGTATAACCCCCACTAATCGACATATAGCGATTAGTAAACGTTCAATACAAATATCACATTACAGAAAAACCCGTTAGCTTAAGTCTTTTAGAAGTTCGATCAAAAATACGGATTTTCGGGACCCCAAAAATAAAATTTTCGTTCTGGAAAATCTGGGCAGAAAACACATATACCAAAAATCCCAAAATACCCCTATGAGAATACTGTAGTAAAGAAAGAACAGAGAGGAGCCAAGTCGGCCGCGGAACCGCGGCAATAGCAAGCTATTGCCACGTTTCCGCGGCTCTTTGATGGGATCACTGGACCAAATTTCTACAGTATTCACAGAAAACCCTGAGTCGATTTTAGGTGTGAAAATAATCAACTTTTGAACAGTATAAAAATCGACAGAAACTTCGAATTTTGGGGTTCGTTTTCGGGACTTTTTCTTTGATCGATCTTCTAGTTACTTGCTAATATGTTAGATAGAGTTTAACTAGGCTCTGATACCACTGTAAGTCCATGCTACCTCTCCCGGTACTTTCGGGCATGCGGAATTTGGTAAAACACGATTTTTATAAAGGTGGTAACATGGACCTATAACCCGGATCTTGGTTAAACATCTAACTAACAACCTAACTACGAGTTTCTAACTACTCGGTTAGGGGGTTATACCTTGCTTGTCTTGAACTCCTTCGTCTTCAAGCTCCGATGGTGGTCCGGATTGGCTTCTTCCCTTCGTCTCCGTACGCCGAAGATAGATCCACCTGAAAGCTCCAACCTTTGGCTCCTTCTTCGAACTTTGAAGAAACTAGTTCACTCGGTTTGCTAAACCTTATGAACTAGAATGAGTAGAGAAGAGTTTGTATGGGATTTTATCTATGGTTCTTGATTCTCAACTCATGAGATATGTGAACCATAGTGTCAAGAGAGGGAGCAAGAGGAAGAGGGTGAAAGCAAGAGCAAGAGAGCTCAAGAACAAGAGAGAGAATGAGCAAGAATGAATGAGCAAGTCTTTTGTCTTTCACCCTCTCATAATCCAAAACCATCATAACTCATTATACCAAATCAAGTGTTATGTGATGGTTGAAGCAACCATAACCATTTCATTTCATGCACTCATTTTGCACAAATGAGCAAGCAAGCAAAAGTCTTTGCCATGAAATGATGGCTATGGTTATCATGATGGTCAACTAGTCAAGCCTAGTCAACCGGTCAACAAAGTCAACAAGTCAACAAAAGTCAACAAGTCAACAAAGTCAACAAAAGTCAACAACCAAGTCACCATAATACTTAATTAATATAATAGTTAATCACATATCATATTCTCATTAGGGTTGAGCAAAAAATCAAATAGTCAACGGTCAACTGTCAACAACCCTAATGAGAATCCGCTGCCTCTGTCTCCCCGTCATCTGTGCATACACACCCGCATCCGCGTTCCGAGGAACACGAATGCATACTGGATAAATCCAATCCCAAAAGGTACACTAGGATCTGGCTTAAACCAAAGCCCGCTAGTGTAAACTGTCCGGATACTGTACGTGCACAAGTGCACGGATGTGACCGAACTCTGTCGCAAAACCATGCGACCTGTCGCAAAACCATGCGACCTCTACTCTTTTGCCTAAAGGCGAAAAGCTTTCTGTGTGGGACTCTAAAGACTCGACACTACGCTGGCAGTGGGTTTAACCACAGACCGCAAGCAGCATTAGCTGTGCGTAACGGTCCCCAGGTAATGCCGACAAGAAGACCGACGAGGCGAAACCCATCTGAACTCCTACTGACCTGAATGTGACATTCTCCGTACAGTCCGGTCTGTTCGTCTGATACATCGCATGGCGGGCCTAGGGGGCGGTAAACGTCAGTCCCCCAATAGCGGTACAAGTCGTGCCGGAGCGAAGCCCAAAACACCCTGTGATAACACTGGAAGCCTACCAGTATATCTCGTTTGCCCTGGCCAGGGACTACTCGTGTAATGGCTCTCCTAGACACAGCGCGATGTCAACCCCCCATACCGGGAGTGACGAATCCTGTCTAACCGTCACTGCCTCCAAGTGCTTCGGGACTGCACCCAACTACTACCTGTTTGCACGACTCCTTTAAGCCGTGGTAGGGTAGTAATCAAAGTGCAGTGGGAACACACTCGAGGCGAAGTGACAGTGTCAAGTCAGCGGACTAAGCTGTACTCATGTCACCTGGGAACTGATAACTGACGATAGGCATAATACCAACTAGTCAGTTCCCGACGAGTCCTGTCCAGTGTACCCGTAACCTAACGAGCACCCGCATACTATCTCAAGTACGACGTACTGACGGCTGTGGGACAGACCGTCTCCCATACTGGGATGAGAAGCGCATGCGCTGGTCTACTCCGGAGTATCGATGCCCTGTCTCGATAGTCCTGCGACCAGGGACCTGCATAAGGATCTGCTTATAGATTACCCAGCCCCACTAGTGTGACGGCCATCACATCGCTGGTAATCAAGCAAAGATCCTAAGGGCTCCACTAATGTGTATAGGCGATATACAAAAATAAACACTTGTACACATTGAAGTAGAAACAAACCCAGTAGCATACTACTATTTTGAGCAAGATTGTATATACAAGGTGAATATCCCAAGCTTCTATTAAGTAATATACAAACTAGTATGATACAGTAATGGCCTCTAGGGCATATACACTAACAATAACCCCGGCTAAACATCACAACAGTCCAACACAGTTCATATACACAAACAGATAAAATCCATTACAGAAATGTGCAACCCCCTGCCAACCGACATACTAGCAGTTAGGGGAGGTTTACGAACACATTATACAAACACAGATATAATCCAACAAGCAAATACCGTATAATTTCGATCGATTAAACACGTTTAATTTTGCTCCAATACTTCTCTGTAAATCTGAAACCTGAGCAAAAATAAAAAATTCCAGAAAATACCAAATATCACTGAGAACCAACATAGGAAAATTGGGTTCATGAATCGGCAACTCGGCGGCTGAAGCGCGGCGGATCGGTGGGATCCGCCGCGGTTCCGCGGCGCTTTAGCCGATTCATGGGCCCAATTTTCTTGGGTGTTCTAATACTATCATTTTGGGCTTTCTGAACCTGCCTGAAAAATTTTTGGACTTCATTTAAAAATCGACAGAAACCATGATATCGGGGTTTTCCGGTTTTGGTTTTTTCCGTTCGAAATTCATACAATTTTGCAAGTTAGTTATTTATTGTTTAGCGAGGCTTTGATACCACTGTATGTCGATGTACAACACCCCACGACTTGCGGGGAGGCGGAAATATGAAAAACGATCTTGTTCTTTGCTTAAACATCGACTAACCGCATGAATCGAAGCAAAACGATAACTAACATCAAACATAGAAGTTCTAAACTACTATGTAAATGGATTATACCTAAAGAACCGTGTCCTTCGTCTTTACGAACTCCACCTCCTCCTCGGCCTTCTCCAAGTAGTAGACGATCCACCTCGAGAGCTTAACTCCAAGCTTTGCCTCTAAACTTGAGGCAACTAGGTATCTTTAAGTGCTAATCAAAGTACCTAGATGAAATAGAGTATGGTTATGGATTAAGTAGTCTAACTAATCCTTGTACTCAACACATGAGAGGGGAGGATTAGGGTTTGAAGAGAGAGAGCTTGAGGAGAGAGAAGATGAACATAATAATAAGAAGAGAAAATAAGTTATCATAATATATATTAAGCATTTTTATTTATCAAGAAAAGAAAAGAAAATGATTTACAAACATGCTTGATAAATATCTAATGGTGATTCATCTCCATGAGTCATTAAGCAATTATGAAGCATTAATGACATGGATGAATCATCCATATGACTCACTAATCTCATTCAATGTATATGCCACCTAAACCTCCTTAGTCACCATCTTCTAGAAGCTTCTCGCGCAATTACGAGAATGCCCCTCCTATCCGTGAAAACACGGAAAAACTTTAGACTGTATAAATCCAATAACCGGCTACTAGTAACTGGCTTAAACCAAAGCCGACTAGTAAAAACTGTCCGAAAGTCGTACGTGCGAAAACACACGTATGCGTCCGAACCCTTGTCGTAAAACCATACGACCTCTGTATCGTTTCGCCTGGAGTAGGGAAACTCTCTGCGTGGGACTCTAGAGACTCGACTACTACGCTGGCAGTGGGTTTAACCACAGACCGCAAGCGGCACTAGCTGTACGTAACGGTCCCCAGGTAGATGTCGATAAGAAGGCCGATGTGGAAACCCATCCGAACTCCTACTGAGTCTGATGTGACAATCTCTGTACAGTCCGGTCTGTTCGTCTAAGACTATCGCATATCGGGCCTAAGGGGGCGGCAAGTGTCAGTCCCCTAATAGCGGTATAAGTCGTGTCGGAGCGAAGCCCATTACACCCTGAGAAACTACTGGAACCTACCAGCAAATCTCGCTTGCCCTGGCCAGGGACTTTGCGTAATGGCTCTCTGACACAGCGCGATATCAACCCCCAATACCGGGAGAGACGAATCCTGTCTAACCGCCACTGCCTCCAAGTGCTCGGGACTGCACTCAACCGCTACCTGTTTGCACGACTCCTTTGAGCCGTGGTAGGGTAGCAATCTAAGAACAGTGGGACACACTCGAGGCGAAGTAGCAGTGTCAAGTCTGCGGACTATGCTGTACTCATGTCACCTGGGAACTGTTCACTGACGACTGGTATAAAACCAACCAACAGTTCCCTGTGAGTCCTGTCCGGTGTACCCGTAACCCAACGAGCACCTGCATACTATCTCCAGTACGACGTACTGACGGCTGTGGGACAGACCATCTCCCCAACTGGGATGAGAAGCGTACACACTAGTCTACTCCGGAGAATCGATGCTCTGTCTCGATAATCCAACGACTAGGGACCTGAATAAGGATGTGCTTGTGGACTACCCGGCCCCCACTAGTGTGACTGCCATCACAACGCTGGTAGTCAAGCAAGATCCTAAGAGCTCTATCAATACGTATACTCACATATTAAGATAGAAAAACCAAGTAGCATACTACCATGTTTAGCAAGACTGTTATATACATGTGAATATCCCAAGCTTCCATTAAGTAATATACAAACTAGTATGATACAATAATGGCCCCTAGGGCATATACACTAACAGGTGGAGCCCGGTACGGTTCCCCTTGGCAAGATGTTCGTGGTACAGACGATGAGCCTGGAAGGTGCGCAAGTACCTACTGGTGATAGTATTTTGATTCGGCGATTATCGTGGGGATACCGACCGGAGTGATGTACGGACATGACATCAGGGCCAGTCGTGGTGACAACACCTGAGTTATGAGGATTTACGTTTCGATGCTAGACATGGGTATTCATGATGTTTCGGGTGTCGGTGATAGACACCCAGGTTTCCATGATTGTGATGTGGCATTGATGGACACACATTCCTTGATATCCTCATACTTACCTGCATATGCTTTTATGATATTTACATGCAGGAGTTTTTGTGTCAGTGGTTGATACGTGTACGAGATCCACTGCATACATGCATTGATTTTATTGTTGGATGAGATCCACCTGCATATATGCATTGATTATATTGTTGGATGGTATCCACTTGCTGATAGGCAGTTATTTATGTGTTGGCACATATGCAGATACGGTCACCCTAGATATCATAGTATTACCTTTATGATATAGTTGACCTAGGAATCGTTGTTTATTTCGATTTCTATCTGATGATGTTTTTCTATTCACGAGTTGGCAACTCACCCCCGTTGTGCCACAGTTCTTGCAGGTAGACCGTAGGGATCATTTGCGGCATCGCTGGCACACAGCTGTTTTCGGGTGACTGGCTTGTGTAGGTGGTACATGTTGGATCGTGCCCCTCTTGTATTCATTATTCATATTGTATCTAATCACTCCATCAATTCAGAAACTAGCAAATTGTATATGTTGCAGACTTAGAGGACTTGTATTTACGAGACTTGAGCGATGGGTTTTATGTTCGCTTTTGGGATTGATGTCTTGCTTTACTTTTCCTTATGTGGATCTTCTCCATTGAGCGTCGTATACTTGTTGTTTATACTTATGGTGTTGTTTCCGCCGTTGGGCGTGTTTTGCTCCCGTTTGGGATGCTTTCATTATATTCTTTGTTGTACCCGTTTTCGGGGCTAGTTTTTGTAGGGTCCCTAGGCACTCTCATGAGGTCTCACAAGGCATCAACCATGCCAATTTCAAATTTTACAAGTGCCGAGAAACTCTAATACGGATCGTTAACTAGAATTTTAGGCGAAAAAGGAAACTAGTTAACAACTTAACTAAAAGTGAGAAGCTACAACCTTTGTAGATCCGGTTCTCCACTTCCTTAGCTCCATGTAGACGTCTTCTCGCTGTCCAAGTCGGATCTCAGACACTAGCATCGGCTTCATTGGAGAAATGAGCGGACAAGTCGTCGGTTTCGATGTCAAAGATGATCTACGTCGAGGTTGCACTAGATCAAGCTCCAACT
Source organism: Agapanthus africanus (assembly GCA_030015575.1). Lineage (NCBI taxonomy): Eukaryota > Viridiplantae > Streptophyta > Magnoliopsida > Asparagales > Amaryllidaceae > Agapanthus > Agapanthus africanus. The sequence continues at coordinate 360,917,913 of CM057346.1, forward strand.
TCACCAAGTTGTGAAACTTGTGAAGAAAACACCCTATACTACTTGGCAAGAGGTAGAGGGTGAAGAAATAGGAGGTGGGTTCACTTTAGAATTGGATTTCTCACACTTTTGCTCAAGTTGCCATTGATGGTGGCAAGTTTTCTTTCTTGAAGAAGAAGATGAAGAAGAAGATAGAATATGATAAGTTTTTTTTGATAAAAAAAGAAAGTAATATGAATACTTATCATATACTAACCATAGTCAAGTGTAGAGAGTAAACTAGGGTTAGGTGAATGGTTAGGTTAAGAGAAGAAAACAAAAATGGTCAAGGTTTCAACCCTTCATGAAGCTTCATGAAAGAGACAAGAAAAGCCACCATTTCCATTTTCTTTTCCAAAACCAATAATCAAAATAAATAAATGAATAAATAAAAACCCTAACCATTTACTTAACCAAGGTTTAATTTTTACACTTAACCAAATGAGCAAGCATCATCAAACATGATACAAACATGTGCACAAAAGTATATCACATATACAACTTGCACATCAAGTGAGAAAATCCATTTAAAGTGAACCAATACTAGTTAATGCAAAGTAATATATCAAATATATAATTATACATTAAATCATTAAATCAACACTTGATTTAACGATCCGGTCATGTCGCATATAACTGACTAGTATACAATGTATCGATTTATCGAATCAACGATTCGATAACTAGGTTATATCGCATACAACCAATCGAAACATTCATCGTGAGAATGAAATACGGTATCACATACACGCATTATTCTCGGTCCCGCACATATCTCATATGCGCTCCTATTTCGTTTCGCTTGAGCAAGGAAACCCCTGTGTAGGACTCTAAAGACTCGTCAATACGCCGGTACCAGATGATGATCATATCAAGCACCCACAAGCCGCAATCGTTCTGCTAAACGTAACGTCCACCCGGGTATTGAGCGATCAGAAGATCGATGAGTTAGCCCGCTCACACTCCTGTGAATCCAACCAGTAACACTTACCGTACAGTCCGGTCTGTTCGTCTGATATGTCGCATATCAAGTCTAGGGGTGGTAAACGTCAGACCCCAATAACCGATAAGTCGTGCCGATGTGAGGCTCATAACGGGTCGAGAAACTACTGGTAACACTTACCAGCAAATCTCTGATCAGCCCTGGCCAGGGACTTCCCTGTTACGGCCAATCGAGCACAGCGCAACATCAACCCCCAATACCGGGAGAGACGAAACCCCTCCTATCGCTCATTGCCTCCATGTGACTCGGGACTGTACCCAAAGACCACCGTTTTGCACGCCCTCATGGACGTGGTAAGGTGGAGATCAAAGCACAGTGGGAATCACACAAGACTCTATGACGATCTCGGGTCTACAGACTAACCTGCACAAGTGTCACGTGAGAACTGCCATCTGACGTGAGGTATAATACCATCTGGGAGTTCTCGGCGAGTCCGTCCAGTGTACCCAGTCTCCACTGAGCACCCGTATACCATCTCTGATGTCAAACACCAATGGATATGTGATCATCCATCGCCCATCTCATGGGTCGAGAAACATATACGCTAGTCTACACTGGTATATCGATGCCCCGTCTCGATACACCCACGACTAGGGACCTTGAAGGATGTACCTATGGACTACCATGTCCCCATTAGTATGATCTGCATCATAGTCCAGGTAGTCAAGTACACATCCTAAGGGCTTTACCAACATGTAACTATAAGACAGTTTAAAGAGACAAGTGTACATGTTAAGATAAAGAGCAACCAGATAGCATACTATCATATCGAGCAAGAAAGTCATCTCTATATATGTCCAAGCATCCAATATAATATACATCATCTGTACAATACTGGCCTCTAGGGCATACATACAACTAACAATCTCCCACTTGCACTAGGGCCAGCTGCTGTAGTATCGCATACCGAGCATCCCGAAGAGTCTCTCAAACTGTATCTGGGGAATGGCCTTCGTGAGTGGATCCGCCGTGTTGTTCTTCGTGTCAACCCTCCTGACCTCGATCTCCCGGCGATCAACTATCTCCCGGATCATGTGATACCGCCTCAGAATATGCCTGGATCGCTGATGGGACCTAGGTTCCTTGGCCAAAGCCACCGCTCCATTGTTATCGCAATACAAAGGTATTGGATGCTCAATGGATGGAACCACTCCAAGTTCAATAATGAACTTCTTGATCCAGACAGCCTCTTGAGCAGCATCGTTGGCAGCGATGTATTCAGCCTCCATCGTCGAGTCTGCCACGGTTTCCTGCTTGGAACTCTTCCCGCTAACCGCCCCTCCGTAAAGGGTAAAGACAAATCCCGACTGCGACTTAGAGTCGTCATTATCACTCTGGAAGCTCGAATCGGTAAAGGACTCCACTTGGAGTTCTCCGTTACCATACACCAAGAGCATCTCTTTAGTCCTTCGCAAGTACTTGAGAATGCTCTTCACAGCTGTCCAGTGACTCTCTCCAGGATCAGCTTGATACCTGCTCACTACACTTAGTGAGTATGCTACATCGGGTCTGGTACATAGCATCGCATACATGATAGAGCCTACAGCCGAAGCATAGGGTATCCCTTGCATGCGGGCTCTCTCCAAATCAGTCTTGGGAGACATCTCTTTGGAGAGAGTGACTCCAGAGATCGTGGGCAAGTTCCCACGCTTGGATTCTTCCATACTAAACCTCTTTAGTATGGTGTCAATGTACCTGGATTGGGAAAATCCCAATATCCATTTGTAAGTGCACGGCGGCGCCCCGGCCGTCGATCCGACGCCGGAATGCGGAAGCGGTGAATAAACTTAAATTTTGCGGACTTTGCAAACCGGCACCACCGCGCACTATAACCCGGATCGAACCATTAACTAGTCCTAGCTAACTACAAGAAAGGGAATAGAGATATACCGACGATCCAAGTCCTCCGGTCTTCTCGTCATCGTCCCGATCTCCTGCGGAATGTCCCGTCTCCTCCTCGTCGCCGGAAGTGCACCACATCGCCTACTTCTTTTACGGGCTCCCACCTCAATGCCGAGGCAACTCGGGCACGAAGCCGGCTACTCGACGTGCCCAAGATTTGCTGTAGAATGTTTGGTAGAGCTTGTGTCTCACTTTTGGGGTTGTGGAATTGCCATTTGAGGAGGGATTGAACTTGGAGCTTTTTAGATGGAACTTGTGGGATTTTTGCAACATGAAATGAAGCAAAATCCCACCTCAAAATATTTGGACATCCCCTTCAAGAGGGAGGCCGGCCATGCTCTAGTGAGTGAGGGAGAGAATGAGATGGATCACCATGAGAGAGTGAGAGGCTTGAACAATAATGCAAGGCATCAAAAAACAATTATGAAAGAATATGATCACAACACCAAAACCACACTCAAACCACAACCATCACTAAACAAAGTCAAGCCATCATGATAGCTAGAAGTCAAGGTCAAAAGATGGTGCTATCATGATACAACAATAAGCAAATACCCCCTCCACAAATACTTATTTGCAACAATGCAAATAAACCCTCCTCCACCAATCTTCGGCCAATGAACGGAACAAAGGAAATTGGCCGAAACGGAAAGCAAACTGGCAACTCCAGAAAACTGGTCCCGTAATAAATTACGGGAAAACCCCAATACTGTGCATACACACCCGCATTTGTATTTCGACTGAAATACAAATGCAATGAGACAAAATCCACACTGTACTATACTAGGATCCGGCTTATACCAAAGCCGGCTAGTAATAACTGTTCGATCCTGATCCGTGCAATACCGCACGTATCTGATCGAACCCTGCCATATATCCATACGGCCTATAGTACAGACTGTCCGATCCTGATCCGTGCAATACCGCACGTATCTGATCGGACCTTGCCATATCTCCATACGGCCTCTACAACCTTTCGCCCGAAAGCTGAGTAACTGAATGTGGGGGACTCTAAAGACTCATCAACACCTTGGTTGTGGATTTAACCACTAGCACGTCAGAGGTATAAGCCAATACGTGACGGGCTACCAGGTACTGACCAAATGGGACGTCGATGAGGAAGCTCACCCCGACACCCAACTGAGCCTGTCAGTGACAATATCCGTGCAGTCCGGTCCGTTCGTCTATGAGTATCGCATGGCGGGCCTAGGGGGTTGGTAAAAGTCAGACCCCCAAAAGCGGTACAAGTCGTGTCGGAGTGTAGCCCAGAACACCCTGAGATACTACTGGAATACCTACCAGTAAATCTCCTTGCCTTGGCCAAGGACTTTGTGTAATGGCTCTCCTAGACACAGCACGACCTCACCCCCAATACCGGGAGAGACGAACCCCTGAAGATACGCTCACTGCCTCCATGTGGCTCGGGACTGTACCCAACTAAAACCTGTTTGCACGACTCCTTTGAGCCGTGGTAGGGTAGTAATCAAAGTACAGTGGGAACTCACACGAGACAAATGACGATCCCCAGGTCGATGAACTAACCTGCACACATGTCACCAGGGAACTGCCATCTGACGTCTGGTATATGACCAACTAGCATGTTCCCGGCGAGTCCTGTCCGGTGTACTCATAACCCAATGAGCACCTGTATACATCTTAGGTGATCCAACTGACACCAGTGGCTTGTGAGACCGGCCACCGCCCCTCGTCGGGGTCTCGACTGTATACACTAGTCTACTAATGGAGTATCGATGCCCAGTCTCGAAACTCCCACGACTAGGGACCTTTTAAGGATAAGCTTATAGACCCCAGCTCCCACTTATATGATCGCCCTCATACTGCTGGTGGTCAAGCATGAATCCTAGGGGCTCTATCAACGTGTAATAGCGACGTGTCAGGTCACCTAAAGCAGTACACGATGATAAAGGTAAACCAGATAGCATACTATCATCTCGAGTAAGACTGTCCTACCGGGATAGGTCCTCCCTCAATCATTACAATCACGTACCTGTGACCTAATAATTGACTCTGAGGGCACTATCTCCAACAATCTCCCACTTGCACTCAAGGCTAATTATTGCGATGTCGCATACTCACAGCCCGTGTGATACCGAACACCCAACTCCTCTACTAGTCAGTCTCACAAAGCTCGTTTGCGAAACTATTGCGTTCGAGGAATAGCCTCAGTGAGTGGATCCGCTTTGTTGTTTCTTTCTATGTCTCTCTATATCTCAAGTTCGCGGAGAAACCCATCTCCCGAAATGAGCAATACCTGTCTTAGAATATGTTTGGATGTCTGATGGGACTTAGCTCATAAATGAACTCCAAATCCAAACTTCTTAGACTGTATCGTCAACTGAACTTAATCAGTATCCTGCGCGCCATGCCTCCCTCAGTATTGCCTTGGACCACCTGTCCAAAATACTGCCCCTCATCAGAAGGAAAACTATAACTCTGACAACCTCCTTGTCGTCCATGTCACCTTGGAAGCCTGGAATGATAACTGTCTCCTGAATGAGGCTGTCGTTATCATCTCCCTAGAACATCCACTTATGTTCTAAAACTGCTTCCGACTGTTTCTCCAGGATTGGATTAATGTCAACTTATTGCATCTAGTGCAAGAACAACATCTGGTGTGGTACTTGACATCTCACGATTGACTCAATTGCCTGAGCAAGTGATCTGCCAATCATGCCCGTCCCTCTCCCCTTTAGTCTGTAAGACACCTTTGGAGAGGGTGACTCCATTACCTGCAGGTACACTACCGTGCCAGGAGTCGTCCATCCTAAATACTCTTAGAATGCTGTCAAGTACCCTGATTGGGAAACCACCCAAATCTAGATCTAAGACCATAGATCTAGTAACCAGTATGTCTGATATAAAATCCATTTCCTTTGTGGAGAAACAACTGTGTGACGACCAAAGTATAACCGATCGTAGTGTAGGAGTTTCTTTTCCTACTCTGTGTATATCATCCAAATACCAGGATATCACACCCTACTACCTTCTCAACAGATCCATCCCCTATTCTGATGAAGTCAAACCTATGACTGTCATGTCAGAAATAGATGATCTTTCTCCGCTGTATCTGCTTTAGTCTATAAATAGACATAAGCCACCTTTCCACCAATGCTTCCGCTGCTCCCACTGACTACGACAACCCTCTGGCAGAGTCATATACACGTACACTTCTAAAACTAGTTTAGAACGACGCTATACTCATCCTCCCGCCGGGTCTCGCACCCTGGAACAACAGCAATGGCAATTGTGGGTAAACAAGAACTTCCCTGTCACCGTCCTTGAGGCTACCGTAGTGCCTCTCGGGTGCCTGAAGTTACCCACCTTATCTGCGGAGTGGCCAATGGAATGTCAATCCAGATTGAATTTTTAGGTTCCTTATCAAATCTTCAGTAATCGTTTGTGGTTCTGGAATCACTTCCAGTTCTACCATACTCCCACTACTGTTTTCTGAAAAAATCCATTTTTAATAAAACTGTGGCGAGTCTAGAACAATATCGCTATTGTTCATCCAGATGGTAGAAAGTCAACCCTCGTCATAGCCTGGGTCAACCCACAAACAGCCATTACAGAAACGTGCCTTGAGTTGTCCATTGTCTGGTTTTAATCATAAACCGGACAACTCCCCGTACCTTAACATCGTTAAGATACGAACTGTTCTATATCCAATATAGGTCCAGAGGCACTGATTTAATTGAACCAGATCCAAATCATGCAACTGTCTCCAGTGCATGTCAACTAAATGGAAGGAGGCGGATCAGCGTTACTTAACTTAGGAATACTTCCAATTATGAGTAACCTGAAAGAAAAGCAAGATCTCTTAATCATTACTATCAACTGAATACCAAATACAAGTATCTACATCTTCGATCACTTTGAAGAATCCCGATACTTGTTACACCTGGTTCTCTACTCTATTCAAATACCTATAACTTCTCCAAATTCGGACCCTGTGTTTCCACGAAACACCTGTCTAAAAACTAGAGAAGTCATAAGTAAACCGAATATAGTACGAGGACCAACCCCTCTGTCCTGATGGACCCTGGACAACATACAATACTCTGTATAAGTCCCTTGAGTCTGATAACTCATTCACTGTGTGTCGTAGGTTGAAAACTGTACTTATGGTTAAGAAGAATTACACCACTGTTTAATGCTCCTTACCTAACCATCCACTGATATAGGTAAATGTCGTAGACATAATTTCAGAAAGGTATATCTCACTCTATGAAAATAGACGTACAGATATATCAATTTGAAATTGGTGCATAACAGCGGATATTCAAAACCAAATATTTACCGACCGGCAAACAGCCCAGGTGATTTCCTCAAATATCACTGATTACAACGAATCCCGATATAATGAGGATAATCACCCAATTCCCAATAACTTACTCCCACTCATCATCTGTAAAACCATACAGATGTGAGAATCGTACCTGGTAAATACATACCCTGGAGTAAGTATCTAATCGGGAAATCAGTTTTCCTTTAACATTACACAGTGAAACTGAAACATTGAAATGTTCCGATGGGGTATTCTGGTATTCCTAGTAATGCCTCTTCCAGATTCACGACTGTAACCGTATAGTTCTTTGCCACCTCTCCAAATCCCTTCATATGTCTTTAGTCTTTACCTTCTGCACACCCTTTTAGGCCAAATGGTTTTCTTCCTTCCCTACCGTTCGGCACCAGCCTATGGTTTAGAAGAAGACTATCCAATAAGCATAATGGGTGTACTGTCCCAATCCTAGGAACACTCGCAATGAGAGAGGGTGAAGATAAAAGACAACCGAATAAACCTTATTCCTATTTCTCCTGAACCAGGATCCATCCCCGACTGGAACAAGTTCCTTTCGAGTTCGTATATAACCATATGATGGAATATCCAATAAACTGTGGATCTTCGTAGTGATACGGAGTGTCCTGGAGAAATACAAAGGTGATTTTAGGATTGGCGAAGAAATACCTGGTTTGGTCGTGAATATCTGTTGCAATTTACTTTGCCCTCTTACTAATCCCTTGCTTTGTCTGAACTTAATACCTTCTGCACACCATCGTTATGCTAATTGGTTTTCTTCATTCCCTACCGGTCGGCACCAGCCTAAGGTTTGGAAGAAGACAATCCAATTTGCGTAATAGGTGTACTACCCCTAAACCAAGGAGTACTCGTAACCTGAGAGAGGGTAAAAGGAAAAGACAACTGAATAATCATATCCGTTTTCTCCAGAACCGGAAACCATCCTCGAATAAATTCTTTCGAGTTCGTATCTAACCATACGATGGTTTTGTCCAATGGAAGTGGACGTTCGTAGTAAAACGGGGTGTCCTGGAGAAAAGGGTAAAAGTAGGAGTGGCAATGAGGTTTGCAACTCTGACAATCCAAAAGCCGGTGTTTAAGAAGGTTCGGTCAACTTGGTCACTGAGTCAAAGTCTTAGGGTCGGGTTAATGGTCGCTGCCAAAGAGAGAGAGAAAAGAAACACTCAGCGTGCACTTTAACCTAGATCAGAATGGTCACCAATTTATCTAATCTGGAAACCTCCCACTGTACCTCAAATTCTCCTCCAAACCTGAAAGAAGAATTAGTCGGGGTTACCCGAGGAGTAAACTAACTCATCAGTGGGAATCGGGATCCAACTATCATTGCATGATAACGTGACGGAATCCGCTCACGCTATCACACTCCAGAAGGTATGCGCATATCTGGCAAGTTTCAGTTCTTTTGAAACTCCCGATGAGATTTCTGCCCCATGCTCTTATGACCTTGACTTTGGCCAACAAATCATAAGTCACATGTTAAGTTCTACCCGTCATTCTCCAGGTTGATTCGAATCCACCCGCACAAGCCCTTGACTTTGGCCAACAAGGCTATACGACTGTTCCAAACCAACGCATCTATCTATGCTGCATATGAATAACCAACAGCTACCAAACACTGTGCCTTGACTTTGGCCAACAAACACAGCTTGAATACTATTGACTACCCATATGAAATGACGGAGGGCTACGAATGGTTTCTGGCGAAAACCTTTAACGTAATGAACTTGATATCGTTGAAGGAACGGATAGCTTTTTGAAAATATAGTGACGAAAACCGTTGCTAAAGAGGTCACTCCCGGTGAAGGGATCTCGGCTCTTTCCCCGTAGAATGGGGTGCAGGATATTCCAAATGAATACCACGGAGCAAAGCAAAAGTAATCGGCTATAGTGAAGTTAATGCCCTGACGCAAACTTTTGTCCAAGGGGTCACTCCCGGTGAAGGGATCTCGGCCCTTGCCTCGTCGACTGAGGAGCAGGATATTCCAACTGAATACCACGATGCAAAACAAAAGTGAACGTCCTTGCAATAACAGCTTTTGAAAAGTGTTCCAACAACATCAGATTAGGTTTGTTTTTAACTTGCATTGATCCGAATCAATGCAGTCCCATCAATTGATCACACCAAAAAGAACGAAAATATACTGATGTACGTATATGCCATCCGCATTCGCCACTGGGTCCCGTCATTACCCGTTAGGTTAGCTAACTAACGACAGAGCGGGGACTGGACTAGCGCGGATGTAAAACATGTACAACATCTACTAATATATATACCAATATATTATATTCGCTCAAGGCGTGAATAAAATGCAACATCACAGAAATGTACAGCATCACAGAAACAATACAGATATCTGGGATCCCCGGGTTTCACAGAGCCACTGCTGAAACCCGACGTTCCCCTGGTCGTGTGGATAGCCTGTGCAATGAAATCCTAGACCCCTACGGGCGCGGCAAGTTACCCGCCAAAACCTGAAGCGAGGCAGCCCCCTTCAGCAACGTGAATGGACCACCCAGCACTTCACGGAATCCGGTAACTTGGGCACCCCTCCTGGGTCAACCTGTACCCCCTACGAGTGCGGCGAATAGCCCGCCAATCCTAGAGTGAAGCCCCCTCCGTCTCAATGCCATGAGATGCGGGCTTGTTGCCCTCCAGAACCAGGCTATCCGTGCACCCCTCCGCGGGGCAATCCTAGTACAGAAAGTAAAATATACATACAACGGGTACATCGACCGCAACCAGGTCGTGCCCCAAAATAATAATACAAACAGGCAGTGAAGGCAGTCCACATGTCGGACGCTCGCCCCGCAATATCAAATGTACATAATACAACAAAACTGTACTAGCATTGCATCCAGGCTATCCCCCACAACCGATCCGCAACATCACAGCAAAAACAAAACATCAACGTGAAAGTCACGTTCGCAAATCCGTCTAACCGGGCTATAGCAGTTAGACCGGATTTACCGATCAAGTGACATTCACGGTCGCAGATATAATGTAAATACTGTGAAAAATGTGTTTAAAATATCCGATCGATCAAAAATTAACAAGTGGGCCCCCAATCAAAACTGTAGCACTCACAGAAATCCTGGGCCCAATTTTAATATTCCAAAACCCATATTTTAAGCCCAGAAGGCCTCTGTAAAAAATTGGTGAAGTGATCTCCACAGTGTGCGGCGGAAGGGCGGCGGGAAGGGGGTTTTCGCGGCGGTTCCGCGCTCCCACTGTGGAGTTACTTCGTCGAATTTTTACAGAGCTCTTAGATTTTCCAGTACATCAATATTTTACAACCTGAAAAATTTTTGGGGACCAAAAAGTTTCAACAGAAAACTGATGTGGGCAAATACGGGTTTTTGAACATTTCGATCGATCGGAACTGAAAAACACATTACACAAAGCTAGACTAAGTTAATGGCGAGGCTCTGATACCACTGTAAGTGCACGGCGGCGCCCCGGCCGTCGATCCGACGCCGGAATGCGGAAGCGGTGAATAAACTTAAATTTTGCGGACTTTGCAAACCGGCACCACCGCGCACTATAACCCGGATCGAACCATTAACTAGTCCTAGCTAACTACAAGAAAGGGAATAGAGATATACCGACGATCCAAGTCCTCCGGTCTTCTCGTCATCGTCCCGATCTCCTGCGGAATGTCCCGTCTCCTCCTCGTCGCCGGAAGTGCACCACATCGCCTATTTCTTTTACGGGCTCCCACCTCAATGCCGAGGCAACTCGGGCACGAAGCCGGCTACTCGACGTGCCCAAGATTTGCTGTAGAATGTTTGGTAGAGCTTGTGTCTCACTTTTGGGGTTGTGGAATTGCCATTTGAGGAGGGATTGAACTTGGAGCTTTTTAGATGGAACTTGTGGGATTTTTGCAACATGAAATGAAGCAAAATCCCACCTCAAAATATTTGGACAGCCCCTTCAAGAGGGAGGCCGGCCATGCTCTAGTGAGTGAGGGAGAGAATGAGATGGATCACCATGAGAGAGTGAGAGGCTTGAACAATAATGCAAGGCATCAAAAAACAATTATGAAAGAATATGATCACAACACCAAAACCACACTCAAACCACAACCATCACTAAACAAAGTCAAGCCATCATGATAGCTAGAAGTCAAGGTCAAAAGATGGTGCTATCATGATACAACAATAAGCAAATACCCCCTCCACAAATACTTATTTGCAACAATGCAAATAAACCCTCCTCCACCAATCTTCGGCCAATGAACGGAACAAAGGAAATTGGCCGAAACGGAAAGCAAACTGGCAACTCCAGAAAACTGGTCCCGTAATAAATTACGGGAAAACCCCAATACTGTGCATACACACCCGCATTTGTATTTCGACTGAAATACAAATGCAATGAGACAAAATCCACACTGTACTATACTAGGATCCGGCTTATACCAAAGCCGGCTAGTAATAACTGTTCGATCCTGATCCGTGCAATACCGCACGTATCTGATCGAACCCTGCCATATATCCATACGGCCTATAGTACAGACTGTCCGATCCTGATCCGTGCAATACCGCACGTATCTGATCGGACCTTGCCATATCTCCATACGGCCTCTACAACCTTTCGCCCGAAAGCTGAGTAACTGAATGTGGGGGACTCTAAAGACTCATCAACACCTTGGTTGTGGATTTAACCACTAGCACGTCAGAGGTATAAGCCAATACGTGACGGGCTACCAGGTACTGACCAAATGGGACGTCGATGAGGAAGCTCACCCCGACACCCAACTGAGCCTGTCAGTGACAATATCCGTACAGTCCGGTCCGTTCGTCTATGAGTATCGCATGGCGGGCCTAGGGGGTTGGTAAAAGTCAGACCCCCAAAAGCGGTACAAGTCGTGTCGGAGTGTAGCCCAGAACACCCTGAGATACTACTGGAATACCTACCAGTAAATCTCCTTGCCTTGGCCAAGGACTTTGTGTAATGGCTCTCCTAGACACAGCACGACCTCACCCCCAATACCGGGAGAGACGAACCCCTGAAGATACGCTCACTGCCTCCATGTGGCTCGGGACTGTACCCAACTAAAACCTGTTTGCACGACTCCTTTGAGCCGTGGTAGGGTAGTAATCAAAGTACAGTGGGAACTCACACGAGACAAATGACGATCCCCAGGTCGATGAACTAACCTGCACACATGTCACCAGGGAACTGCCATCTGACGTCTGGTATATGACCAACTAGCATGTTCCCGGCGAGTCCTGTCCGGTGTACTCATAACCCAATGAGCACCTGTATACATCTTAGGTGATCCAACTGACACCAGTGGCTTGTGAGACCGGCCACCGCCCCTCGTCGGGGTCTCGACTGTATACACTAGTCTACTAATGGAGTATCGATGCCCAGTCTCGAAACTCCCACGACTAGGGACCTTTTAAGGATAAGCTTATAGACCCCAGCTCCTACTTATATGATCGCCCTCATACTGCTGGTGGTCAAGCATGAATGCTAGGGGCTCTATCAACGTGTAATAGCGACGTGTCAGGTCACCTAAAGCAGTACACGATGATAAAGGTAAACCAGATAGCATACTATCATCTCGAGTAAGACTGTCCTACCGGGATAGGTCCTCCCTCAATCATTACAATCACGTACCTGTGACCTAATAATTGACTCTGAGGGCACTATCTCCAACACCATTTGGATCTATCTCTATAGATCCTGATTCCCAATATGCAGGAGGCATCACCAAGATCTTTCATTGAGAATCTTTGTGATAAGAAGAGCTTGACCGATTGCAGCATAGGAATATCATTTCCTATCAAGAGTATGTCGTCCACGTACAATACGAGGAAGACAACCTTACTCTCTGCTACCTTCTTATAGATACAAGGTTCATCTGGATTTTTGACGAAATCAAACTCTTTGATAACGACGTCAAAGTAGATTTTCCAACTCCGCGATGCTTGCTTTAACCCATAAATGGATTTAAGCAGCTTGCACACCTTCCCGCTGCTCCCACTGTCTACGAAGCCCTCTGGCTGAGTCATGTACACGCACTCTTCTAAATCACCATTTAGAAAGGCGGTCTTAACATCCATTTGCCAGATTTCGTAATCATGATATGCAGCGATGGCAAGCATGATCCGGATGGATTTAAGCATAGCCACTGGAGAAAATGTTTCGTCATAGTCCACACCTGGTCTTTGATGAAAACCCTTTGCTACAAGTCTAGCTTTGAAAGTCTCTACTTTCCCATCTACACCAAGTTTTTTCTTGAAGATCCACTTGCTCCCGATGGGTTTTACCCCTTCAGGAGCAACATCCAAAGTCCATACTTTGTTGGTGTACATGGATTCCATCTCGGACCGCATAGCATCCAGCCATTTCACTGAGTCCCTACTCGTGATGGCCTGCTCGAAGCTAGTTGGGTCATCATCCTCCATGATGCAATCTTCGCTTCCACCGTCAATGAGAAAACCGTAGTATCTCTCAGGTGGACGAGAAACCCTACTAGATCGGCGGAGAGGCTGGGGTTCGTCGGGTACTACTGAATCCTCTGGTTCTACTAAATCATTAGTTGTAGTTTGTGGTGCTGGAACTTCTTCCAGCTCTACCTCTTTGCCACTGATTTCTTTTGCGAGAAATTCCCTTTCCAAAAAGGTGGCATGTTGAGCAACAAACACTCTTTATTCCTCAGCTTGGTAGAAAAAATATCCTTGAGAATTCTTTGGATATCCCACAAACTTGCAAAGAACTGATCGTGCCTCGAGTTTGTCCGGATTTTGCTTTTTGACATAGGCCGGACAACCCCATATCTTAATTCGTTTAAAATATGGTCTCTTCCCACTCCATATCTCATATGGTGTGGTTGGTACATATTTAGACGGAACTAGATTCAATAGGTATATGGCCGTCTCAAGCGCATACCCCCAAAAAGAACTAGGTAACTCAGCATTGCTCATCATTGAGCGCACCATATCTAATAGGGTGCGATTCCTTTGTTCTGATACACCGTTGTGCTGTGGTGTATAAGGAGGAGTAAGCTGAGAGAGAATCCCATTCTCTTTTAGATAATCCAGGAATTCAATGCTTAAGTATTCACCTCCTCGATCAGATCGAAGAATCTTAATACTTTTGCCCGTTTGGTTCTCTACCTCGTGCTTATATTCTTTGAATTTCTCAAAAGCTTCAGACTTGTGTTTCAACAGGAACACATGCCCGTATCTAGAGAGATCGTCAGTGAATGTAATGAAGTAGGAAGAACCATTTCTGGCATGTGTAGACATAGGACCGCATACATCACTATGTATCAGTCCCAAGAGTTCAGTAACTCTTTCTCCGTGTCCTGTGAACGGAGTTTTGGTCATCTTTCCTTTGAGACATGAATGGCAAGTGTCATAAGATGATAATTCGAATGAATTCAAATATCCATTCTTATGCAACTTAGCTAGTCGTGTCTCATTGATATGACCAAGTCTACAGTGCCACAAGAAGGATTCGTTCATTTCTGAGCTTTTCCTCTTATGTGTGTTTTGTATATTGAGGATTGTATTTTGATTGAGAATGAATATGCCATTATGTAACGAGCCTGATGCAATCAACTTTTGATCTAGGAATATGTTCATAACATTATCCTTTACTGCAAAATTATATCCTTCTTTACTTAATAAAGAGACTGATATAAGGTTGCACATCATGTTCGGTATATAATAGCACTCATTCAGAACTAGTGTATCACCATTTGGTAATACCAGGTGATATATGCCAACAGCTTTGGCTGCAACATTTGCCCCATTCCCTACATGAACGGAATGATCACCTTTACCCAGTTCTCTACCTTTCCGTAGCCCATGTAACTGCTTACATATGTGGGATCCTGATCCGGTATCTAATACCCAGGACGTAGGGTGAACTGAAAAACAGTTCTCAATAACTAACACACCCGAAGAAGATGCATCAACATGCATGTTCTTTTGGGCGGCTTGAGAATCTAGATATTCTCCTATTCCCTGTTCAGTCTTATAACTCTTATAAGAAAGAACGGGTCCAACGTTCCCCTGCACAGTATAACATGCGGGTTCGGTCAATACATCCATATTATTATCTTTATTAGGGCATGACATGGTCGCTACCTGGAGAGAGAGAGAAGAAAACACTTTAGCGTAAGCTCGTGCAAGATCAAATTGGTTATTATCTTATCTTATCAGGATGGCTCCCACTGGTTTTTATCAAATCTTCCTTCAAACCCTAAAATGAAAGACTAGCCGGGATTAATTACACACTACAAGTTCGCCAATCTTTCAGCCAGGCCAGTGTCGGTACTTTGAGGGAGGTCCCCCGTGCTTTCGCACGAACCTAATTAATGTAAACCTCGTTTTCCCAGAGGCGTAACCCCGTTGACACCTTTCTAGACACCTACTTGATCGGCTAATTGTAATGTGTAAAACTCTCCCAGGAGTAACTCTTACTCGCAGTGGGTATCGGGATCCAACTATCTCATAGAAGGTATGCAATCTCATTGCAAATTTCAACACTTGAAATTCCCAATAATGCTTTTGCCCCTAGCGATCTATGACCTTGACTAAGTCAATAAACCATAAATCGCTAGTCAAGTTCAACCCGTGCATTTCTCGATTGAATTAAACCCACCCGTACGACCCTTGACTGAGTCAACAAGGCCGTGCGAATGCCCTAATCCAATCACATCTCATGTTGTAACAGATAAACATTATTTAGCTACCGTACACTATGCCTTGACTAAGTCAACAAACATAGTACGAATACTAAATAACATCTATCTGAAATGACGGAGGGCTACGCAGGTTTTTTCAGAAAAAACCATGAGCGTAAAGAACTTCATATCGTTGTAGAATCAAGTGAAGTTTTGAAATGGAGTGATTTTGAGGCTTTTCTAGTTTTGCTAAAGGGGTCACTCCCGGTGAAGGGATCGTCGGCCCTTTCCTCGTCGAATGAGGTGCGGGATATATCATATATATCACTGTGCAAAGCTGAAACTATAGAAGCAATCAAAAATCAAACCGAGTGTGTAGCATCTGCCAGTTATTGCTAAAGGAGTCACTCCCGGTGAAGGGATCTCGGTCCTTTCCTCATCGAATAAGGTGCAGGGTATATCATATATACCGCTATGCAAAGCAAGAACTGTAGCTACCTATTTTTGTTTAAAATTTGATTCTACAACATCTTAGGTTTCTTTTCTTTCATTAATCACATTAATGAAGTCCCATCATTTAAGTACCTAAACATCACATATAAATACGACGTACACTTATGCCATCCGCATTCGCCTCGATGTCCCCTCGTGCACCGTTAGGTTAGGTAACTAACGGCAGAGCGGGGCAGGGCTAGCGCGGGTGTAAAACATAAGTATCGCCTATATAATATATCATATATACTATATACAGTATCCATCATAGAACATATCACATGATCACATCACAGATATCGTAGCAGAAGAATCATATGAAATATTGGATATACTAGGACGTCCGTGTTTTAAATACGAGCCAGTATAAAACACGGATTCCACGGTCGTGATGAATAGCCAAACCCACACCCCTAGACCCCTACGAGAGCGGCAAGCAACCCTACCAATTCTAGAGTTAGGAGACCCGGACTCGACTCCTCGAGTTGGTCTCCCACTGGACTCCAGAACCCGGTTACTTGTGCTCCCCTCCTTGGGTCTATCCTAGTGCGGAAAAGTAAATAATATACAAAAAGGTGATAACTTCCGCAACCTAGAAGTGCCCCAATAAAAGAATATTACATACAAGTTTTTTACATGAATGAAAATGAAAAAGACTCATCTCACATAAAAACCCCCGGCTATTCAAACACGACAATCCAATATAACATATCCAGCAACACATAACATCACATGTCATCAACGTAAGTAAATATGCGCATCCCAATTGTCGTTGACATATAGCAACGAAACCGGCGATATCACATATTACACTTACGGTCACAGAAAAGAAAGTGTAAAACTACAACAGTTGGAATCCGCAGCCTCTTTAGACATCGCATGCCTAATGAAATGAAATACTTAGACATCACATGCCTAACAATTATAAACCCCGCATTTTAGTCCCATTATCGAAAACTCTTTTCAATATGAAGTGAGACTAAACCGCTAGATTTATAACATTCATTCAGTTATCTCATAACTGTGTGTGAATTCCAATTATTGTATCCCATTCCGGATAAATAGAAAATATTAAACGTTCCGATCGAACATCCGAACACCCAAGTTTTCCCGAAACCGTTCAACACATGAAATAAGTTCAAAGACATTCACTTCATGCCTCAGTACCAACGGTCCAGCCGTAGAAGGGTCAAGCCAACGCTTCACATGTGGCACGCCGTACTGCCCCAAACCCGAAGGTTCAAAGGGCAGTTCAAGACGGTCACATAATCGAGTTAAGGTTTGTTGTCTTCTAGAGGGACCATCGCGTTACTTGCACTACTTAGAACGTCTTTAAACCTTAGAAAAATCCAACACTTGGAAATTTTCCGGCAGGGGAAAAGTTGGGTATTTATATCCGGTCCAACCTTTTAACATATTCTAAAGTTATCCGGAAAAACACATAGACGAAGTTTAATAATCCGATCGAATCATCGATCTCCAATGCAACCCCAGAACACTCAACTCTTGAGTCAATTTAAAAATTCCCAGAAAAATCAGCATAATAAAATAGGAATTACTGTGCAAACAGGGAAGGATGACGTCATGATCAGGCCGCGGAACAGCGGCAGAAGCCAGGCTTCTGCCGCGGTTCCGCCGCACTTTGGACTCTTCATTTTGAAAAATTTGCACCGTAATTCTTAGAATTCCCTGCTGAATTTTTTAAGCATTTTTAATCTGGAAAAAACCCAGTTTTTAGAAAAAGTCCAGAGAGCACTTAGGTTTTTAGGGTTTCGGTTCGATCGGGTTTCAAACGTCGTCTACACATCGCCTAAGGCTCTAGCTAGGCTCTGATACCAGTGTAGGGCCCCTAGGCACTCTCATGAGGTCTCACAAGGCATCAACCATGCCAATTTCAAATTTTACAAGTGCCGAGAAACTCTAATACGGATCGTTAACTAGAATTTTAGGCGAAAAAGGAAACTAGTTAACAACTTAACTAAAAGTGAGAAGCTACAACCTTTGTAGATCCGGTTCTCCACTTCCTTAGCTCCACGTAGACGTCCTCTCGCTGTCCAAGTCGGATCTTGGACTCTAGCATCGGCTTCATCGGAGAAATGAGCGGACAAGTCGTCGGCTTCGATGTCAAAGATGATCTACGTCGAGGTTGCACTAGATCAAGCTCCAACTTCACCAAGTTGTGAAACTTGTGAAGAAAACACCCTATACTACTTGGCAAGAGGTAGAGGGTGAAGAAATAGGAGGTGGGTTCACTTTAGAATTGGATTTCTCACACTTTTGCTCAAGTTGCCATTGATGGTGGCAAGTTTTCTTTCTTGAAGAAGAAGATGAAGAAGAAGATAGAATATGATAAGTTTTTTTTGATTAAAAAAGAAAGTAATATGAATACTTATCATATACTAACCATAGTCAAGTGTAGAGAGTAAACTAGGGTTAGCTGAATGGTTAGGTTAAGAGAAGAAAACAAAAATGGTCAAGGTTTCAACCCTTCATGAAGCTTCATGAAAGAGACAAGAAAAGCCACCATTTCCATTTTCTTTTCCAAAACCAATAATCAAAATAAATAAATGAATAAATAAAAACCCTAACCATTTACTTAACCAAGGTTTAATTCTTTACACTTAACCAAATGAGCAAGCATCATCAAACATGATACAAACATGTGCACAAAAGTATATCACATATACAACTTGCACATCAAGTGAGAAAATCCATTTAAAGTGAACCGATACTAGTTAATGCAAAGTAATATATCAAATATATAATTATACATTAAATCATTAAATCAACACTTGATTTAACGATCCGGTCATGTCGCATATAACTGACTAGTATACAATGTATCGATTTATCGAATCAACGATTCGATAACTAGGTTATATCGCATACAACCAATCGAAACATTCATCGCGAGAATGAAATACGGTATCACATACTCGCATTATTCTCGGTCCCGCACATATCTCATATGCGCTCCTATTTCGTTTGGCTTGAGCCAGGAAACCCCTGTGTAGGACTCTAAAGACTCGTCAATACGCCGGTAGCAGATGATGATCATATCAAGCACCCACAAGCCGCAAGTGGTCTGCTAAACGTAACGGCCACCCGGGTATTGAGCGATCAGAAGATCGACGAGTTAGCCCGCTCACACTCCTGTGAATCCAACCAGTAACACTTACCGTACAGTCCGGTCTGTTCGTCTGATATGTCGCATATCAAGTTTAGGGGTGGTAAACGTCAGACCCCAATAACCGATAAGTCGTGCTGATGTGAGGCTCATAACGGGTCGAGAAACTACTGGTAACACTTACCAGCAAATCTCTGATCAGCCCTGGCCAGGGACTTCCCTGTTACGGCCAATCGAGCACAGCGCAACATCAACCCCCAATACCGGGAGAGACGAAACCCCTCCTATCGCTCATTGCCTCCATGTGACTCGGGACTGTACCCAAAGTCCACCATTTTGCACGCCCTCATGGACATGGTAAGGTGGAGATCAAAGCACAGTGGGAATCACACAAGACTCTATGACGATCTCGGGTCTACAGACTAACCTGCATAAGTGTCACCTGAGAACTGCCATCTGACGTAAGGTATAATACCATCTGGGAGTTCTCGGCGAGTCCGTCCAGTGTACCCAGTCTCCACTGAGCACCCGTATACCATCTCTGATGTCAAACACCAATGGATATGTGATCATCCATCGCCCATCTCATGGGTCGAGAAATGTATACGCTAGTCTACACTGGTATATCGATGCCCCGTCTCGATACACCCATGACTAGGGACCTTGAAGGATGTACCTATGGACTACCATGTCCCCATTAGTATAATCTGCATCATAGTCCAGGTAGTCAAGTACACATCCTAAGGGCTTTACCAACATGTAACTATAAGACAGTTTAAAGAGACAAGTGTACATGTTAAGATAATGAGCAACCAGATAGCATACTATCATATCGAGCAAGAAAGTCATCTCTATATATGTCCAAGCATCCAATATAAAATATATCATCTGTACAATACTGGCCTCTAGGGCATACATACAACTAACAGTTTTTACAAAGGAGGTGCTGCTGAAATTTCTATGAAAACCAAGGAAAAGAGTTAAGTGATGTTTTAAGGATTTTTACTTAAGTTTCTAAATGTTGTAAATGTTTTCTTTACTTACTTCTATTGTAAGGTTTAGATTTTTGGGTTTCGGCTTACTTAGGTTACGTTACGCCTGTAGACGTTGCGTAATTTAAGTGCCGGTCACGAGCTAATATTTTGGGTCGTGACAAAATTGGTATCGGAGCGCTAGGTTTAACCTTGGTTCGAGTTTAGGTTTGACTATGTGGGGTCTAGGGCGAACATATTTTGGAACCTAGGTTTGATCTTACGGAACTTAGACTTGAACAAGGGGGTGTTAGACCCAAACTTTCGTTTCATAGGCTGACCCTGATTGATGGAGTAGGTAGCTTGAGTAGAGTGACGTACCGTACGTATGTTCCACGGCATATTTATGATATGATACTCGACTTAAGTGACCTTAGGATGTACATATCTTGAGGCTGGTGATTCTCTTCGTTCCTTTGATTATACATCCATTGAGATACTTGATTTTATTCGCTTCCATGATCATACTCTTAGTGATTTGACTTCTCCTTATGATTATGTATCCATTTTGGGATCTGTTCACTCTTTCATTCCTTTGATCTTTTTCGTCGATACTTGATTAAAGTTCCAGTAACCATGGTTTGAGCGCAGATTGAGCTGCTGCTGGTGATGCGGTCAGGGTGAGCTCGTCGTGGACGAGGACTGACCATCGTGTTTTCTGGTGACATGGGAACGTATCGATGTATTGTTGTATTGTTGTGACCCCTCGTGTGAGACGAGTGTGCGGGTTTGTACCGGATGACCGGGCCTTTGTTAGAGGTTGCCTGTTGGGAGATGACTGTTGATGTACATTATACCCCTGAGATTGTGATGTCATCTACCGTGCAGACAGATGACCCAGCCATTGCTGAGATTAATGTGATGTCGCTTCCAGAGCTTACGAGCTGAGATTGCTGGAGCTTTCAGACAGAGAGGCGACATGTGATAACTAGTCTATCTTGAGTTGAGAGACGAAGGTGATTCGTCTGATTGATGCGCCGACGCAGGCCCAGTTGAGTTGAAGATTTCCAGTGTAGAGAGTATTACTCAGGTCTAGAGTAGACCGGTCCAGAGACGACAGTTGATGTACCGTCAATCCTTGAGGATTGAGGCACTTATTTAGCATGCGGATGAAGGGTGTTCACATGTCGTCTAGGCGGAGTTGAAAGGTTCGAACGAATGTCAGGAAACCCATTTTTTCCCCCAAGTTTAAGTATTTGGAAGGACATGCAAGCGATTTTGTGGACCCTCTAGAAGAATGAAACTCTAACTCTACGTGATGACCATGAAACTGCTTTTGAACCTTAGGGTTTGCGGCAGTTTAACGGTGCCATCAGTGAGGCTTGGGTCTGCCCTTCTACGGTCGGTCCATAGGTACTGTGGCATATACCGAATATTATTAAACCGTGCTCAGATGTTGAGCTCTCGGAAAATTTTGGGACTTTGTGTTAGTGTATATGCCCTAGAGGCCATTACTGTATCATACTAGTTTGTATATTACTTGATGGAAGCTTGGGATATTCACAGTTGTATATACAATCTTGCTTGAAATGGTAGTATGCTGCTTGGTTTGTCTCTGCTTTAATATGTGCATGTGTTTCTTTTAGCATATCGCTGTTATACATATTAGTAGAGACCTTAGGATCTTTGCTTGATTACCAGCGTTATGATGGCGCTCACACTCGTGGGAGCTGGGTGATCTATAAGCACATCCTTATACAGGTCCCTAGTCGTTGGACTATCGAGACAGGGCATCGATACTCCGGAGTAGACTAGCGTATGCGCTTCTCATCCCAGTGTGGGAGACGGTCTGTCCCACAGCCGTCAGTACGTCGTACTTGAGATAGTATGCGGGTGCTCGTTAGGTTACGAGTACACTGGACAGGACTCGTCGGGAACTGTTGGTTGGTATTATACTTATCGTCAGTTATAAGTTCCCAGGTGACAAGAGTACAGCTTAGTCCGCTGACTTGACACTGTCACTTCGCCTCGAGTGTGTTCCCACTCAACTTTGATTACTACCCTACCACGGCTCAAAGGAGTCGTGCAAACAGGTAGTTTTTGGATGCAGTCCCGAAGCACTTGGAGGCAGTGACGGTTAGACAGGATTCGTCTCTCCCGGTATTGGGGGTTGACATCGCGCTGTGTCCAGGAGAGCCATTACACGAGTAGTCCCTGGCCAGGGCAAGCGAGATATACTGGTAGGTTTCCAGTGTTATCTCAGGGTGTTCTGGGCTACACTCCGACACGACTTGTACCGCTATTAGGGGACTGACGTTCACCGCCCCCCTAAGCCCGCCATGCGATGTATCAGACGAACAGACCGGACTGTACGGAGATTGTCACATACAGGCTCAGTAGGAGTTCAGATGGGGTTCACCTCGCCAGTCTTCTTATCGACATCTACCTGGGGACCGTTACGTACAGCTAGTGCCGCTTGCGGTCTGTGGTTAAACCCACTGCCAGCGTAGTGTCGAGTCTTTAGAGTCCCACACAGAGAGTTATTCGCCTTTAGGCAAAATGAGTAGAGGTCGCATGGTTTTGCGACAGGGTTCGTTCACATCCGTGCACTTGTGCACGTTTGCTGTCCGGACAGCTTATACTAGCGGGCTTTGGTTTAAGCCGGATCCTAGTATATGATTTGGGATTGGCTTTTTCTCATTGTATTCGTGTTCCTCGGATCACGAATACGGGTGCGTATGCACAGTTGCTTGAGACAGAGAGAGAGGACTTTGATTAGGGTTAATGACTATTGTCATTTTATTAACCCTAATGCTTATGTGTGTATTATTGTTAATTGATATTAGTTTAATAATTGTGCATGGTTATGGTTGTTGACCATTTGACCTATCTTGACTTGTTGACCTTGTTGACACTTTGACCATCATCATTTCATTTGGAAGATGCTCTTTGATCCTTGCAAATTGCATTAAAAATGAAATGATAATGGTCATGTCTTGATTAACCATGACAATTATCTAGCTAATTATCTAATTACAATAATTCACACATATATGTGAGAATGGTTATTATTCTCTCATTCTATCATTCCTTTTCTCTCTCTTGTTCTTCCTCTCCCTCAAGCTCTCCCCTCTCATGTGTTGAGAAACACTTGAGCTTGAGAAAAACCCTCTCTTGATAATCTCTACTCTCATCTAGGGTTCAAGGATTAGCACTTCTTGCACCCTAGTTACTTCTAGCTTGGAGTTGAAGCCAAAGGTTGAGGCTTTCGGGTGGATCTTTCTTCGACGTGAGAAGACGACAAAGGTGACCTCCTTCCACCACTCCAAGGAGCAAGGAGAGAAGGACATAAAGCCCAAGGTATAACCTTTCTAGCACTTAGCTGGTTTCTAGTTTGCTTTAGCTTGTTTTTGTTTAGCAAAGATCCTTCATAGTGTAGTCCATGTTGCCTAAGCTCATAAAAATCCGATTTTTATTCCGTTTTCCGCCTCCCCGCAAGTACCGGGGTGGGCAACGTGGACTTACAGTGGTATCAGAGCCTAACTAAACATAAACTAGCTAGGTAGTAGAGTGTATCGAAGTTCGAATCGGAAAAATCGAAAAACCGAGTTTTAAAAACCCTAAGTTTCTGTTAAAATTTTTTCTGTTCGAAATAAAATTTGTCATACTCTAAAAATCATCTCAGGGTTTTCTTAAGAAGCATAGCAAACCCGGTCCAGTGAGTCGTCTAAACCGCCGCGGTTCAGCGGCAATAGCAAGCTATTGCCGCGGAACCGCCGCCGTTTTGACTCTTCACTGAGTCGAGTTTGGTGCAGTTTTCTTATGGCTAGGTTTTGGGATTTTTAAGATGGTTTATATGTTCCCAGGTTTTCCAGAATAAAAATTTGTTTTTGGGGGCCTATAAATCCGTATTTTTTCGGAACTTCAATACATTTTGACTAAAAGGTTATATCTGTGATGTTTATATGTATTGAACGTCGGCTAATCGCTATATGTCGATTAGTCGGGGTTATACATATCTGTGATCTGTGATTGATGATGGTATGTGTATATGAATGGGTTGGATTGTCGCGGATGAATAGCCGGGGTGGATGTGAGATGAGTGTTGCTTTTTCTTTCATTCATTGTAACATGTAAATTGATGTAATATTATTATTTGTTTGGCCGCACAACCGGGTCGGGGTTGTAGCCGTCATTGTATAATTCTTTTTACTGTTTTTGCTCCTAGGATAGACACATGGAGGGGTGCACAAACTACCGGGTATCTCGAAGTGCCGAGTGGCCTACTCACGGTGGTGAGGGAGGTTGCTTCGCTTCGGGTACTTGGCGGGTAGTTTGCCGCACCCGTAGGGGTCTTGGGTGGGGTATTGGCTATTCACCGCGACCGTGTAATCCGCTTTTCGTTGCAGGCTCGAACGGATTGCGGATTCCTAGTATATCCAATGTATTCATCTGTGATCTGTAATGTCTATCATTCCTATATATTTATATATGATAACTATTTAGGCGTTGCTTATGTTTTACAGCCGCGCTAGCCCAGCCCCCGCTCTGTCGTTAGTTAAGTAACCTAACGGGTGATGACGGGGCCCCATGGCGAATGCGAATGGCATAAGCGTACGTCATATTTTGGTTGTTTTCTGCAATGGTAGGATTAAATGATGGGACACATTAAAAGAACTAATGCAAGAAAATAAACCAAGTAAAAGTCGATTGGAACACTTTGAAAACCACTCGGTTCTTTTCAAAACTAAACTTTTAAACGCGGAGCTTGAACCACTCCTTTTAAAAGCTATCTCGTTCCATCGATTATATCAAGTTCACTACGTTCACGGTTTCGCCAAAACCATCCGTAGCCCTCCATCATTTCAGTTAAATATTCGGTAGTATTCAAGCTATGTATTTTGACCTCACGCCAAGGCATAGTGATTGGTAGCTGCCGGATATTTATCTGTTGCATAGATAGAATGCGTTGGTTTGAGACATTCGTACTGCCATTTTGGCCTACGTCAAGGGTAGGTACGGGTGGGTTCAAATTAACCAGG
This sequence comes from Agapanthus africanus, assembly GCA_030015575.1. NCBI lineage: Eukaryota > Viridiplantae > Streptophyta > Magnoliopsida > Asparagales > Amaryllidaceae > Agapanthus > Agapanthus africanus. The sequence goes on from CM057346.1 coordinate 360,943,449, forward strand.
ATAATGATGGGAAGAACTTGACATGTGACTTATGACATTTTGACCTCACGCCAAGGTCATAAGAGCATGGGGCAAAAATCCACATCGGGAGTTTCATAAGTACTGAAACTTGCTAGCGCTGCATACCATTTGGAGTGTGATAATTCTGGTAGGATTCCTTCGGTTTTATCACGCGATGATATTTGGATCCCGATCCTACTGTGAGTATATGCTACTCCTCGGGAAAACTCTCACTTAACGATCAATGCTATAAACTTAGTAGGTGTCTAGAAAGGTGTTAGCGGGGCTACGCCCACAGGGAAAAGAGGTTACTTAATTAAGGAACTTCGCGAAAGCGTTGGAAAACCTCCCTCGAAGTACCGACACTGGCCTGGCTGAATGGTTAAGCAAGTATTGTACGGTGAGATTGATCCTGACTAATCCTTTCTTTAAGATTTGAGAAGGGATTCGAGAGACAGTGGGAGCCATCCAGTTTAGACAAATTAAAAACCACTCTAAACTTGCAAGAGCATCATGCTAAAGTGTTTCTTTTCTCTCTCCTAATTGCAGCGACCATTCAACATGACCGGACTTAAGTTATTACTAGATAAAAACATATTGACAGGGCCAAACTACAAAGATTGGCTCAGGAATGTCAAGATGGCAATCACTTACGACAAGTTGGGGTATATCCTTACCACCAAAGCTCCCCCTGTCCCAGGTCCCACCTCCAGCATCGCGGATAAGGAAATCCGTAAGACATGGGAGATAGATTGCGCGAAGGCTAAATGCCTCGTACTTGCCTCGATGGACAACGAACATCAGAGGAGGCACGAGAATATGGACCTTGAGTCCATATTTCTTCATACAAAAGAACTGTATGGAGAGCAGTCTCGTATCGCAAGATACGAAGTGTCGAAGAAGTTATTTTCGGTAAGGTTGGCCGTCGGATCATCGGTAGCGGAACACGTGCTTAAGATGATTGGCTACATTGAGGAGCTCGCGGACCTTGGGACCACGTTGGAGAATGAACTCTATACTGATTTGATTCTCCAGTCCCTTCCTTCCACTTACGCCCAGTTTATTCTTAACTTCAACATGCAAGGAAAGGAGGTTGAACTTTCCGAGCTTCTGAACATGTTGAGGAGTGCTGAGGGCACCCTATAGAAGGGTAGGGAGACATCCACTTTGTTTGTAGGAGGATCTTCCTCTTCTAGGTCCAGGGCGAAAGCCAAGGGCAAGAAGAAGAAAGCCCCCGCCAAACCAAGAGGCAGTGTCAGTAAAGTGGATACGAAGGGAAAAGGAAAAGCAACAAAGGTAGCGGGAAAGCTGGTGGGGAAGGAAGAATGCTTCTATTGTCACAAAAGTGGTCACTGGAAACAGGATTGCAAGGCTTGGAAGGCCAGAACACAGGATTTGAAGCGAGTTGCAGCTTCAGCTTCAGGTGTGTATGTTATTGAAAACTGTCTATCAATAAACTCTACGTCCTGGGTATTGGATACCGGATCAGGATCTCATATCTGTAATTCTTTGCAGGCGTTGAGAAAGCGTAAAGTTTTGAAGGCAGGTGACATGACCCTCAGAGTTGCAAACGGTGCTAGCATGGATGCTGAGGCCGTGGGGGACTATCACCTGGGATTGTCGGATGGACACTTTTTGGTTTTGCGTAGTTGTTATTATGTACCAAATGCAACCTGTAATATCATTTCTGTATCTTTATTATCTAAAGAAGGTTATGAATTTGCATTTGTAAGTAATGTAGTGAACATTCACCTTAATCAAGTTTTGATTGGGTCAGGTACATTGAACAACGGTATATACGTATTAAACCAGCCACAGATTTTCAATGTCCAGAATACACACAAAAGAAAGTCTCCAGAAATCAATAAAACTTTCTTATGGCATTGTAGACTGGGTCACATCAATGAGAGAAGGTTGACTAAGTTACACACAGAAGGATATTTGGATTCGTTCGAATATCAATCGTATGCAACTTGTCAATCCTGTCTCAAAGGAAAGATGACAAAGACTCCGTTCACTGGACACGGAGTAAGATCGAGCGAGCTCTTGGGACTCGTACACAGCGACGTGTGCGGTCCAATGTCTACACATGCACGAAGCGGTTATTCATACTTCATTACTTTTACAGATGATTTCTCAAGGTTCGGACATGTCTTCCTAATGAAGCATAAATCCGAAGCTTTTGATAAGTTCCAGGAATATAAGAATGAAGTAGAAAAACAAACAGGCAAAAGTATCAAGGCACTGAGATCTGATCGAGGTGGTGAATACTTGAGTCCCGAGTTCCTGGGTTACTTAAAAGAGAATGGAATTCTCTCTCAGCTTACTCCTCCATACACTCCGCAACATAACGGTGTATCGGAGAGATGGAACCGAACCCTATTGGATATGGTACGGTCCATGATGAGTAACGCTGAGTTGCTGCGATCGTTCTGAGGATATGCGCTAGAAACAGCTGCATACCTTTTGAATCGTGTTCCCACTAAGACTGTGCCTACCACACCATATGAGTTATGGAGTGGGAAGAAACCCTATCTTCAATACTTGAAGATTTGGGGATGTCCAGCTTATGTCAAAAAGCAGCATGCGGACAAACTAGAGGCACGCTCAGTACTGTGCAGGTTTGTGGGATATCCAAAGAACTCCAGGGGGTATCTTTTCTATTACGCAGAGGAACAAAAAGTCCTTGTTTCTCGTAATGCCCATTTTCTGGAACATCAGTTCTTAGAAAAAGAAATAAGTGGGAGCGCAATAGAACTGGAAGAAATTCCAGAACCACAAGCTATTACTGAAAGCTTAGTAGAACCAGAGGGTTCGAAAGATCAGGACATTCCCACGCCACTCCGCAGGAGTAGTAGGCAGTCTCATCCGCCCGAGAGATACTACGGTTTTCTCATTGACGGGGATAGAGAGGATTGCATCATAGACTTTGATGAGCCTACTAGCTTCCAGCAAGCCATTCAGAGCGTCGACTCGGTAAAATGGCTGGATGCAATGCGGACCGAAATGGAGTCCATGTACACCAACAAAGTATGGACGTTGGACATTGCTCCAGATGGGGTAAAACCCGTAGGATGCAAGTGGATCTTCGAAAGGAAGATTGGTGTAGATGGACAGGTTGAGACCTATAAAGCTAGACTGGTAGCAAAGGGTTTTCGTCAGCGACCTGGTTTGGACTATGACGAAACCTTTTCTCCAGTAGCTATGCTGAAATCCATTCGGATCCTTCTTGCCATTGCTGCCTTCCACGATTATGAGATTTGGCAGATGGACGTAAAGACAGCTTTTCTAAATGGACATTTAGAGGAGTGTGTCTATATGGATCAGCCAGAGGGTTTCATTCAGAGTGGGAGCAGCGGAAAGGTGTGCAAGTTGCTTAAGTCCATTTATGGACTAAAGCAGGCATCGCGGAGTTGGAACATCTGTTTTGATGAGACGGTCAAGGAATTTGGCTTTATCAAAAATCCAGATGAACCATGCATCTATTGTAGATTTGTAGCGAGAACTGTAGTATTCCTCGTTTTATACGTGGATGACATTCTCTTAATAGGAAATGACATTCCTATGCTACAATCTGTCAAGGGGTTCTTGTCACACAGGTTCTCCATGAAAGACCTGGGTGATGCCTCATACATTCTGGGTATCCGGATCTACCGTGACAGATCCAAGAGGATATTAGGACTTTCACAGTCCAGGTACATCGACACCATACTGAAGAGATTCAGTATGGAAGATTCCAAGCGCGGTAATCTACCAGCTTGTCACGGGATCACCCTCTCCAAAGAGATGTCTCCCAAGACTGATTTGGAGAGGGATCGCATGTCTATTATACCCTACGCTTCTGCGGTAGGCTCTATAATGTATGCGATGTTGTGTACCAGACCGGATGTGGCTTATGCACTGAGTGTGGTAAGCAGGTATCAGTCAAACCCTGGGGAGAAACATTGGATAGCAGTAAAGAACATTCTCAAGTACCTGAGAAGGACTAAGGAGATGTTCTTGGTGTATGGCGGAAAAGACCTGCAGATTGAGGCCTTTGCTGACTCCAGCTTCCAGAGTGACAAGGATGATTCCAAGTCCATGTCGGGTTTTGTCTTTACCCTCAATGGAGGGGCGGTGTGTTGGAAGAGCTCCAAATAGGAAACCGTTGCTGACTCGACTATGGAAGCGGAATACATCGCTGCATCTGATGCCGCAAAACAAGCTGTCTGGATGAGGAAGTTCTTGAGAGAACTTCAGGTGGTTCCGTCCATTGTTGACCCAATACCACTGTATTGCGACAACAACGGGGCTATAGCTTTAGCGAAGGAACCCAGGTCCCATTAGAAATCCAAACACATCTTAAGGCGGTATCACCTGATCAGGGAGATCGTAGATCGCCAGGAGATCGAGGTTCGGAGGGTTGCTTCAGAAGATAACACAGCAGATCCATTCACCAAGGCCTTGCCCCAGACTCAGTTCGAGCGGTTGATCGAGATGATAGGTCTTCGATACGCCAGTACATGGCCTTAGTGCAAGTGGGAGATTGTTAGTGTATATGCCCTAGAGGCCATTACTGTATCATACTAGTTTGTATATTACTTGATGGAAGCTTGGGATATTCACAGTTGTATATACAATCTTGCTCGAAATGGTAGTATGCTACTTGGTTTGTCTCTGCTTTAATATGTACATGTGTTTCTTTTAGCATATCGCTGTTATAGATATTAGTAGAGCCCTTAGGATCTTTGCTTGATTACCAGCGTTGTGATGGCGCTCACACTCGTGGGAGCTAGGTGATCTATAAGCACATCTTTATACAGGTCCCTAGTCGTTGGACTATCGAGACAGGGCATCGATACTCCGGAGTAGACTAGCGTATGCGCTTCTCATCCCAGTATGGGAGACGGTCTGTCCCACAGCCGTCAGTACGTCGTACTTGAGATAGTATGCGGGTGCTCGTTAGGTTACGAGTACACTGGACAGGACTCGTCGGGAATTGTTGGTTGGTATTATACCTATCGTCAGTTATCAGTTCCCAGGTGACATGAGTACAGCTTAGTCCGCTGACTTGACACTGTCACTTCGCCTCGAGTGTGTTCCCACTGCACTTTGATTACTACCCTACCACGGCTCAAAGGAGTCATGCAAACAGGTAGTTTTTGGGTGCAGTCCCGAAGCACTTGGAGGCAGTGACGGTTAGACAGGATTCGTCTCTCCCGGTATTGGGGGTTGACATCGCGCTGTGTCCAGGAGAGCCATTACACGAGTAGTCCCTAGCCAGGGCAAGCGAGATATACTGGTAGGTTTCCAGTGTTATCTCAGGGTGTTCTGGGCTACACTCCGACACGACTTGTACCGCTATTTAGGGACTGACGTTCACCGCCCCCCTAGGCCCGCCATGCGATGTATCAGACGAACAGACCGGACTGTACGGAGATTGTCACATACAGGCTCAGTAGGAGTTCAGATGGGGTTCACCTCGTCAGTCTTCTTATCGACATCTACATGGGGACCGTTACGTACAGCTAGTGCCGCTTGCGGTCTGTGGTTAAACCCACTGCCAGCGTAGTGTCGAGTCTTTAGAGTCCCACACAGAGAGTTATTCGCCTTTAGGCAAAATGAGTAGAGGTCGCATGGTTTTGCGACAGGGTTCGTTCACATCCGTGCACTTGTGCACGTTTGCTGTCCGGACAGCTTATACTAGCGGGCTTTGGTTTAAGCCGGATCCTAGTATATGATTTGGGATTGGCTTTTTCTCATTGTATTCGTGTTCCTCGGATCACGAATACGGGTGCGTATGCACAGTTGCTTGAGACAGAGGGAGAGGACTTTGATTAGGGTTAATGACTATTGTCATTTTATTAACCCTAATGCTTATGTGTGTATTATTGTTAATTGATATTAGTTTAATAATTGTGCATGGTTATGGTTGTTGACCATTTGACCTATCTTGACTTGTTGACCTTGTTGACACTTTGACCATCATCATTTCATTTGGAAGATGCTCTTTGATCCTTGCAAATTGCATTAAAAATGAAATGATAATGGTCATGTCTTGATTAACCATGACAATTATCTAGCTAATTATCTAATTACAATAATTCACACATATATGTGAGAATGGTTATTATTCTCTCATTCTATCATTCCTTTTCTCTCTCTTGTTCTTCCTCTCCCTCAAGCTCTCCCCTCTCATGTGTTGAGAAACACTTGAGCTTGAGAAAAACCCTCTCTTGATAATCTCTACTCTCATCTAGGGTTCGAGGATTAGCACTTCTTGCACCCTAGTTACTTCTAGCTTGGAGTTGAAGCCAAAGGTTGAGGCTTTCGGGTGGATCTTTCTTCGACGTGAGAAGACGACAAAGGTGACCTCCTTCCACCACTCCAAGGAGCAAGGAGAGAAGGACATAAAGCCCAAGGTATAACCTTTCTAGCACTTAGCTGGTTTCTAGTTTGCTTTAGCTTGTTTTTGTTTAGCAAAGATCCTTCATAGTGTAGTCCATGTTGCCTAAGCTCATAAAAATCCGATTTTATTCCGTTTTCCGCCTCCCCGCAAGTACCGGGGTGGGCAACGTGGACTTACACTTTGATGACACGCCGTCCGGATATCCTGTGATAGGAGATCAGCAACAAGACTTGCTTCGGATAGAGGACCAGGTGGGTGTGAGTTGATCGAGAACGGATGAATATTGAGTATTCCTCCGATTGTTGGGACGGGTTCCCTAGGACGTGTTTGTAGGGTTACTAGGCGCACTAATAAGGTGTCACGACCCGCAAAGTACGGAACGCGACCGGCACTTAAGTTACGAAACGTCTCAAGGCGTCCGTAAACTAATTAAGCCGAAGCCCATAATACAAACCCAATTAAAATTTTAGAGTGAAGGAAAAACCAATTATTTGCAACATTTAACTCCATTAAACCACATCAAATTTCATTTTAAAACAACTTTCCCTTTTTCCAAAAATTCCAACAGAGTTTCCTATGTAAAACAAGCTCTAAACGAGTACAACATGAATGTAAATGAATAACATGAAAATGGCATCCCTAAGCGGGAGCTAGCTCTTCGCCCCAAGGCGGTCACAAATCCCACGCAATATAAAATAACAATGTGCATAGATAAGCATGAAGCATAAGAAATAGCATGTCGACTCAAGTGAGCTCGACCCCAGTTAGAACATAAAATAAATCCCCAAGTCTCACAACTTCGTCTCTAAGTCAAAATACAGTAATCCAAATAAGGCAGATACAGTTGAAATAGTAGTAGCAGATGGAGTACTCTAGATACAATGAACATATATAAGTGGTACAAAATGATAACAACCCACCTATGAGCAAAAGCCTCGAGTCCAGGCAAAAAGGGCAAAATGAGCAAAAGTGTCCGCCGCTACAGTGCTGACGGAACGGACCTGCAGAAAAGCTGTGGCATAACGGGGGTGAGTTGCCAGCTCGTGAGTAATAAATAACATCTACTAAGGCTATCGTATGCATGTACACAAGTATCCTAGCATCCATAGAACAGGTATGGCTATATGTACTAGCAAGTATATATGCATCATCAGTGTACTATCAAGTATGTATGTCACATGGATGTAATAACAGGTATGTATGCCACATGAATATACTGTCATATAATGAGTTTGCGTATATAGAACATCATATAGATCCTCACTGCAGCAAATATCATGCAAGTATTCTTATTCTAATGTCACAAGTAGTATCAAGTTTACTATTTACAAGTTTAATAAATCTAACGGGCGAATCGCGCCATCCAAACGATCGTCCCCCGTAGATGTTAAATCTACTCACCCATGATCCCGTGCTAGGTGTGTCCGACCACCTGCTTTCCTTTCTCTGCTGCGCTTGAAGTCCCTGCCGGCGAACCTAGAATTTACAAAAGTCACCACATAAGGAAAAATCCTGCAAAACGCGATATATCGATAAAAAGGATACGCGTGCGTGAAAATAAACGCGTGTGCACACGACACGTCGCGACGCGCACAAACCCACCAGAACCTAAACTAACATGCTGTGTCGCGCAGTGCGCCACAGAACCACGCGTATCACACGCGTGTCGCACAAGTTTTAAAACATCGAAAACACGTTATTAGCTCCAGATTCTGCCTTGGGGCTAAAACTAAAAATTTACAGATACCAACACTCTAAGCTAACCAAAAGACACCTACAGGCAAAACCCTAGCACCCCAGCCCCTGCTCTGGCCGCAATTTGCGGCCAGAAGGAATAAATCGGCGGCCCGGGGTGGGAGTTGGGTCCCTGTGTTTTGTGTGTGTGTGTCTGCTAATCCCACCATACTACAGTCTTCACAATTTTATTCTGAAGGTCTCGGGTCAACAGCAGATCTCAGAAAGGCCAAAAAGTCGCTAAAACTGCCAAATTACGCCAAGTCGGGTAAATCGGGTGTCTTTGTGAAATCTGGGGCAATCCTCTGGTTAACTGGTCTCAACAGAACCTAAAAGGGCTATTCTAACAAACACTACCCTTACCTTAGCCAAAATTCCCTTAATTCACCCAAAATCATCACTAAAGCATGAAATAAACACTAATTAAGCTAGATCACCATAATTTTAGCAATTTAAGGCTATCCATCTAAATTTAACGACACTACTAGGCTAAAACAGTTTAATTAACACCTAAAAGGGTTCATTAGGCTACAAACACTATAACGAAACTAGATCTACCACCACAACACAAGTCTAGTACTAAAATTACGATAAAACACTAAACTAGCTACTCAAGCACATAATCTACACAATAGGGAAGAGTTAAGGAATTATACCCCCTAGGAACCTCCTAAACGAGGAGAAGCAGAAGTAGAAGGGAGTGGGTGCAGCGGCTACAACTCCTGGTGCTGCGACTAGGCTAGAAGAGAGCTGGTCTTTACTGTTGCTGAAGCTGGAACAGGTTGGTGTTTGCTGAATGTTGCTGTTGTTGTTGCCTGGTGTGGTGTGGTGTTATTTTGGGTTGGTTTCAGGTGTTGCTAGTGGCAAGGGGTGAGGAAGTGTTAAGGGAGGGGTTGTGTGGTGTGGGGGAGGGGTTATGTAGAGAGTTGAGGCTGATGTAGCAGCTGCTGCTGCTGATATAATAGGCTGATGCTGATTGCAACAGCTAAGCTGATGCTCATTTGTAGGCTGAATTGAGTTGGAAGTGGGTTGATGTGAGTGTGTGAGAGAGAGTTGTATGGGTGGGATGCTTGTAATGATGTTAGGGGCTGAAGTGGCTGTTTGTGCAGCAGTTAAAGTGTTGCTTTGTGAAGATCTGATGCTGAAAAAGAGCTGAGAATGGCTTGATGATGGATAAACAGCTGCTGTAGCAGCAAAAGGTGGTGGTTTGGATGGCTGATCTGTTGGTATATGGGCTGATCTGTTGTGTGAGTGAGAGAGAGGTGATAAAAGTTTTGAAGTTAGGTGATGAGACCTAACCTTAAACCATCATTCTCCCTTTCTCAAACCAAAAGCCATCAAGACAACATCACATCCCTCTCTCTCTCTAAGTCAACCTTAAAACTCTCTAAATACCCATGGTCAAAGCCAACCATTCTCAATTTAAACTAATTAGCTCTAAACAATTCAATTAACTTAACCAAGGACCTAACCCACCATGGTTAACTTAAACATGGTTAACCCACAAGCTCAATTATATGGCAAACCCTAATCTTAACCCTAGTTAACGTGCACAAGTGTGTGTGGTCGAGATAAAATTCTACAAAAATGACCATAAAACCAAATAAATTACTAGAAACCCATTTTGGTAAACTTTTTACCAAAAACCCCACATTAACACACAATTACTACTAACCCTGAACTCAGGTGTTACTGTCTTCCCCCCTTAAGAAATTTCGTCCCCGAATTTTAAAATATGCAACTACGCGTACCTTCAAAAAGATGAGGGAATTTCTTCCGCATCTCTCCCTCGGCCTCCCAAGTGACCTCTTCACTATCCGGGCCGCGCCAAAGAACTTTTACCGACGGCAGGACCTTTGATCGAAGTTTCTTCACCTGCCGATCCAAAATCTGCACTGGCTGCACGGTGAACGAAAGGTCGGGCTCAAGCTGAACAGTCTGGTGCTGGATCGTATGGGAAGGGTCATGAAGATATCTGCGTAGCATCGACACGTGAAAGACGGGGTGAACATCTGAAAAGCTGGGTGGAAGAGCCAAACGATATGCAACAGCGCCGACACGCTCGAGGATTTCGAAGGGACCTACGAATCTAGGGCTAAGCTTTCCCTTTCGCCCAAATCGCATCACGCCCTTCATCGGAGAGACCCTCAGAAAAACATGATCGCCAACTGCGAACTCTAATCTACGACGGCGCCTGTCCGCATACGATTTCTTCCTACTCTGAGCTGCTCTCATCCGGTCTCGAATCAGCTGTACTTTCTCGGTCGTCTCCTGCACGATCTGTGGCCCAAAAATACAGCTCTCGCTCAGCTCAGTCCAACAGACGGGCGATCCACATCTCCTCCCATACAACGCCTCGAAAGGTGCCATCTGAATAGTATCCTGGAAGCTGTTGTTATAGGAGAACTCCACTAGAGGTAAATGTCGATCCCAGCTACCGCCGAGGTCCAAAACGTACGCTCTGAGCATATCCTCGAGAGTCTGAATGGTCCGCTCTGACTGTCCGTCGGTCTGCGGATGAAATGCTGTGCTGAAGTTCAAACGAGTGCCCAAAGCCTCCTGAAGTCTCTGCCATAGTCGGCTGGTAAACTGGGTGCCTCGATCTGATACTATAAAAGTGTAACACTTTGAATTTCCATTTGATGTCTTTCGTGATAATTAGTGATCGTACGTGTTATTATATATATAAGTGTTCCTAGGATTATTAGTTATATTTAGTAGTGTTTGCATATTGGGATTTTTCTTGTGCTAGTATACACCTTACACACTTAGTCATTTTGAGACTTAGGATTTTGTTAACATGTTAACCTTTCCCTTGTGCATGGTTGTTATTTTCCCCCACCCTTTTATCCAAAACAAAAACCCTTTCTCATAATTCAAATCCTATTAAACAAATGAGCATGGTGGTTAGGTGAAACTTTGACTTTTGATCCCTTTTCTTCTCTCTTCTATCTCTTTCCCTCATTCTGAATCCAGCAGCAATTCCAGCAGCAAAAACCTCCATTTTTCTCCACATTCTCTTCTCTTTTCATTCCCCTTTGATCTCTACACAAAACCCTATACATATCAACACATTTTCATCACAAAACCTTAGGAAAAGTGAGCTTTTTGAGGTGTTTGAAGCAAATCTGCATACTTAAAGGGAAAAGCTAGAACTTTTGGTCTTTCTAGGGTCTTTTGAAGGTATAAATCTCACTCCTAGCACCCTATCTCCTTAACTTGCATGTTTTGTTTAAAAATATCACCTTTTTGTGCATGTTTAGTGCTATTGAAGGGATTTAGTGTTACTATGTTAAAATTTATGTTGTTATGGCTTGATTAGCTTGTTAATGAGTTATTAGTGTGGGTTTAGACCTAGGTTTGTTTCAGATTTCAGAAAAATACCCTAAAGTTTGATTTTAGTGCAAAAGTGTGGATTTTAACTAGAAATAAGGCTCTGTAGGATCTGCTGCTATCCGAGACATTTCAGAGTAAAACTAGAGGTTACTGTAGCATGTATGGGGGGTATAGAGTGCACACACCAAACCTGGGAGCCCAATTCCCAAGCGAGGCCGCCGAAATAGGCATTCTGGCCGCAAATTGCGGCCAGATTTGGGTGCTTTGGGTTGGGGTTTGGGGTGTGGGTATCTGCTGCTATGTAGGTTGTTTTGGTATGTTTAGTTTTTCAATATCTTTCCTGTATCAAAATCTGGGGTAGAATACCTATTTTCCTGTATTTTCAACCTTTCGCGACACGCGTGATACGTGTGTGTGGGTTTTGGGTTTCTGCGTATCGCGACGCGTCGGAGTGGTTTCAGGCGCGTAATCACACGTTTTAGCGTATCGCGCACACGCGCGCTTGGTTCGCGACACGAGTTACTAGTTCGGCTTAAATGTCGCGTTTGTGTGACTTCAAGCTTACGTGTAATATATTGTGTGATTCTAGGTTCGCAGGCGAGTACGGCGGACGCCGCGCAGAAGGGGAAGCAGGTTGTTGGCTATACCTAGCGAGAGACTTCGGTGAGTAGATTTCACATCTACGGGGATATCGCCCGCATGGCGTTCTACGTCAGGGCTGATAGGACCTTATAGTTTCCTTAGTATACTTTGACTGTTCATGGCTACTATTTAGTGCATATTGCATTGTAGCTCATCTATATATGACATGACTTGATATTCATACTTGATGCCTATATCACATCGGATCATTACATTGTAGCTCATCTATATATGACATGATTTGATATTCATACTTGATGCCTATATCACATCGGATCATTGCATTGTAGCTCATCTATATATGACATGACTTGATATTCATACTTGATGCCTATATCACATCGGATCATTGCATTGTAGCTCATCTATATATGACATGACTTGATATTCATACTTGATGCCTATATCACATCGGATCATTGCATTGTAGCTCATCTATAAATGACATGACTTGATATTCATACTTGATGTCTATATCACATCGGATCATTGCATTGTAGCTTATCTATATATGACATGACTTGATATTCATACTTGATGTCTATATCACATCGGATCATTGCATTGTAGCTCATCTATATATGAGATGACTTGATATTCATACTTGATGCCTATTTCACATCGGATCATTATGTTGTAACTTATCTATAAGTGACTTGACATCCTATTCATAACTGATGCATATATCACATCGGACCAGTATATTGTAGCTTATCTATATGTGACTTGACATGATATTTACATTTGACGCACATATCATATCGGATCATTGACTTGCATTTTGGGTTGGATTACATGTGTTTTCTGGATTTGGGAACCGTGGCAATTTCAAATATGTAATCACTTAAAAACCCGGTTCCCTTGATATGATATTTCGGTGCGTCCACCATGTGTTTTCTCGGTGCTAGAGTGATATATGTGAACTCGAATCGAGGAGCTGGTTGAGGCCGATTACGGGTACATGGTGGACCCGGCATGGTACCCTGGGGCGAGAACGGTTTCGCTGTGCAGTAGACGGTGAGCCTGGCAGAGGGACTACTACCTACCGGTGATTGGTTGGACCTGACAGTTATCCGGAGGGTACTGATCAGAGTCTATAGATGGATGTGGGGTGATCCGTACTGCCGGGGCCGAGGGCCGATACCGCAGACGGAGCCCGTGGGCTGACCTGGACTGACGGGGCCCGATCGATGAGGATTTGCGTGTCGATGCTGGACACGAGTATTTATGATATTTGGGTGCCGATGTTGGTCACTCGGGATTCTCAGAGATGTACAGGATTTGAGGGCCGATGAGAGTGCCGACGCCTGAGCTATTTGGGGGATATGGGTGCATTGAGGGACACCGATTATATATTCCACGTTGACATTCCGTGTAGATACTATATTGCCCCTGCTCAGCATTTACTATTGTACCTCATCCTGTAGTTACATTACCTGATAGAGCATTGTACCTCATCCTGTAGTTACATTACCTGATAGAGCATTGTACCTCATCCTGTAGTTACATTACCTGATAGAGCATTTGCATGATTATTGCACATACTGCTTATCACACATTGATATCATCTGTTGGCATATGATAGAGTAGCGCAGTACGTGCATGCTTGAGATTACCTTTATATGTTATCTCTATTCACGAGTTGGCAACTCATCCCCGTTATGCCACAGCGTTTGCAGGTTGCCCTTCGGAGTAGTCGCGGCAGGCTGCGGTTGCATCTTTTGATACAGATACCCCCATAGTTGGTGTACTAGCTCTTTTGCTGATAGGTGGGTTTTGCGCGGTATCTGTTTATCTTTCATTATGTACATTATTGTATCTAGTATTCTCCATCTACCATGTATGTATTTGACTTAGAGACAGTGTGAGGACGATGATGTATTTTATTTGTATTCTGGTGTCGAGCTCGTTGTGAGCCAACTGTTCTTGCAGTTTATCCTATCTGTGTTGTTCCCACTTGTGGATCTTGATCTTCGCTACGGCGTCGTATATTACTATCTTGGTGATTGTTTACTTAGATTTCTTATCACGTTAGTAAGTGCTTTCATTTAAAACTTATAACACTCTATACTTTCACTGGTTTGATTTCTGGGTTTTCGGTTCACTTAGTCGCGTTACGCCTGTAGACGTTACGTGGTTAAGTGCCGGTCACGGGCCAAACTTCGGGTCGTGACAAAAAGTCGGTACGCCATGCAACCGCACGATCTCGTCAACGTAGAGCTGGGCATACTGAGCGAAGCTGAAAGTGGTCTTCACTGGCAGGAAGTGAGCCGCTTTCGTCAATCTATCCACGATCACCCAGATGGAGTCGTACCCTCGACTGGTCCTGGGTAGACCCACAACGAAGTCCATCGAAATCTGCTCCCATTTCCACTCCGGAATGGGTAACGGCTGTAGCTCTCCTGCGGGCCTCTGGTGCTCGGCCTTGACTTGCTGACAAGTCAGGCATCTCGATACGAACTTCGCGATGTCCCTCTTCATTCCTTCCCACCAATAGGTCTCTCTCATATCATGGTACATCTTGGTGGAACCGGGGTGGACACTATAAACCGATCGATGTGCCTCCTCGAGAATATCGCGCCGCAATCCCTCAGCATCCAGTACGTACAGTCTAGATCCAAATCGTAATATCCCCTGACCATCAATCATGAACTCGGAAAATCTGCCGTGTCCCATCTGTGCCATGATCTCTGAGCAGCGGTCATCCCTGCGCTGTGCCTCATATATACGGTTAAGCAACTGTGGGCATGCACGAACATGCGCAAGCTGTCCCCCGTCGGAGTGAACTCGAACTCAACTCGGTTGTCGCATAAAATCTGCCAATCTGCTGACGACTGCCTCCGCACTGCGCGCAAACAGCATAGACTACCCCCAGGCCTTCTGCTCAAAGCATCCGCTACTACATTCGCCTTGCCCGGGTGGTACAAGATCTCACAGTCATAGTCTTTCACCAGCTCCATCCAACGACGATGTCTGAGGTATAGGTCTCGCTGCTGAAATATATATTTTAAGCTCTTATGGTCAGTGAATATCTGGCATGACTCGCCGTATAGGTAATGTCGCCATATCTTCAGTGCAAAGACCACAGCAGCCATCTCCAAATCATGAGTGGGGTAGTTCTGTTCGTGTTTCTTCAATTGCCGCGAAGCATACGCGATCACCCTGTCGTGCTGCATCAACACGTATCCTAACCCTACCCGCGAAGTGTCACAATAAACCATGAATCCGCCTGATCCTGAAGGCAATGATAATACCGGCGCCGTAGTCAAACAAGTCCGTAGCTGCTGAAAGCTGTGCTCGCACTCCTCCGTCCAAACGAAAGGAACTCCCTTCCAGGTCAAACCGGTCAAAGGTGCAGCTATACGGGAGAAGTCCTGAACAAAACGCCTGTAGTAGCCCGCCAGGCCTAGAAAACTACGGATCTCAGTAACCGATGTCGGTCTGGGCCACTGCTGGACGGCCTCAATCTTCTTCGGGTCCACACATATGCCGTCTCTCGTAATCACGTGACCCAAGAATCCGACGCTGTCCAGCCAGAATGCACACTTGGAGAACTTCGCGAACAGTTGGTGCTCTCTCAGAGTCTGTAATGTAATCTGCAAGTGCTGCTCGTGCTCCTCTCGGCCCTGGGAGTACACCAAAATATCGTCGATGAACATGATGATGAACAAGTCAAGATACGGTTTGAATGTACGGTTCATCAAATCCATAAATGCTGCGGGGGCGTTGGTGAGTCCGAACGACATCACCAGAAACTCATAGTGGCCATAGCGTGTACGGAAGGCTGTCTTCGGTATATCCTCCTGTCGGACTCGCAGCTGGTGGTATCCCGATCGCAAGTCGATCCTAGAAAAATACCCTGCACCCTGGAGCTGGTCGAACAAATCATCAATACGCGGCAACGGATATCTGTTCTGCACGGTAACCTTGTTCAGCTGGCGGTAGTCGATACATAAGCGCAAGCTTCCGTCCTTCTTCTTGACAAACAGGACCGGAGCACCCTATGGAGAAACGCTGGGCCGAATAAGTCCCTTATCTAGCAAATCTTGCAGCTGAACCTTTAACTCTCTAAGTTCTGCCGGGGCCATCCGATAAGACGGTATAGAAATAGGCCCCGAGCCGGGAATCGAATCAATACAGAACTCGACATCGCGCTCAGACGGCAATCCTGGCAGCTCGTCAGGGAAAACATCGGTGAACTCGCATGCAATCGGAACCTGGTCCAATGGAACCTCTGTAGCTCTAGTATCGCATACACAGGATAGAAATCCCCGACATCCCTTCCTCAACAGCTGATCAGCGCGAAGAGAAGAAATAAAAATGTGAGGGGCGGCACCACGGTCCCCCTGCACAACAAAAGCCGACTCGCCGGGAAAACAAAATCTAACTGTCTTCTCACGGCAGTCCACTGACGCATAGCACGTGGCTAACCAATCCATGCCCAAAAGAACGTCGAAGTCCAACATTTCAAGAAGGATCAAGTCGACAGGCAGCTCTCGCTCGCCAATACGAACGGTATAGGATCGGAACACGTGCTTAGCAATAAAAGACTCTCCCACAGGAGTGGTCACAACAAGCGGCTGATCAAGCAAACCGGACTCTCTACCCAAATTCGGCATGAAGTGGGTGGAAACATATGAGTGCGTGGATCCGGGATCGAACAACACGTGTGCATCAACAGAGTATACTGATAGGGTACCTGTAACGACGGCATTGGATGCCTGCGCATCCTGGGGTGTCAACGCTAAAACTCGAGCCTGACGTCCTCCAATAGCGGGCTGACCTCGGCCTCGGCCTCTACCTCCTCATCCTCTCTGGATCGGTCCGCCGCGTCCACGGCCTCTCGGTGCACCAAACTGGCGTGGAGCATCGCCTGCGGCAGGAAGTAGAGCTCTCTGAGGAGGGGGCGGTGATGGAGGTAGAGTCGCATGCGGAACGGTCGTCGCTCCCTGTCGCCTCGCTGGACAATCTCTAACACGATGGTGCAGACTCCCGCACCCAAAGCACCCTGGCGACGACTGCTGTCCCTGTGTATATGACCCATACAGCTGACCGCGTCCAAACCCTCTGCCGGCCCTATCTCTCGGAATGAATCTGGCATGCTGCCTCTGATCTGGCGTGCCGGTACGAATCCTCTTCGGCTCAGGAACAGCCGAAGTCGCTGAAATACGTGCCTCCATCCGCAATGCTGTATCCATAGCCGCTGAATAGGTATCGAAATGCTGGGCGCCAATGGCAAGGTATAGCTGGGCATCCAGTCCCTGTATGAACCTCTTCACCCTCTTCGCTTCGGTATCCACCAGATACGGAGCATATCGAGACAACTGTGTAAACTGGACGTCATACTCAGACACCGTCATCCCTGGTGTCTTGATCAAGGCCTCGAAACTACGAGCTCTGGCGTCGCGAACGCTCTCCGGGAGGAAACGGGCGAGGAAAACTGCTGTGAACTCGGTCCAAGTCATGGGCGGTAGACCTGCAGCTCGACCTCTCAGAACTGACTCCCACCATATCTGTGCGAGGCCCTCTAGTCGGAAACTCGCCAGCTCTACCCATCGGTCATCAGAACACCTCAGCGAGCGGCAGATCCTGGCCAAATTGTCAAGGAACGTCTGCGGGTCCTCTGCTGTATCGGTATCCGTAAAGACTGGAGGTCTCAGCCTCATGAACTCTTATAGCAAAACCGGAATGGCCACGGTGGTAGTAGTAGGAGAAGGTATCATAGTAGTCTGGGATGTAGTAGGTACGTCCTCCGGCCTCGGTGCACGACTGGCCGCAACTAAGGATCCCACCATCTGACGTAACTCCTGCATACTCCCCATCATCTGTCGCAGCTCCTCCATACCAGTCTCAAGCTTATCCATACGGCATGGGGAAGGTGGATCGGTCTGTCCCTGTGGCGTAGGCATACCGCCCTGCTCAGTCCTAGTCTCGGACGAGCCAGCTCGAATCTCGTCTCGGGCGGCAGCTCTCTGCGCTCTGGTAGCCCTCTGCGGCATAGTGAGTGGTACAGGAAACAGGAAAATAAGAACGGTGCAATAGAATCGAAGGATACACGGAATTGAAGAAGGAATTTCAAACAAGTATATCCTAATGTCACTTAGGCGGAGATCGTATCGCAAGTATGTCGCGGACATACGTACGCTACGCTGCCCTGCTGAAGTCACTTACTCCATCTACTAAGGGTCATCCTACACTCGGAAAGGTGAAACCTATCGCTCTGATACCAACTTTGTCACGACCCGCAAAGTACGGAACGCGACCGGCACTTAAGTTACGAAACGTCTCAAGGCGTCCGTAAACTAAGTAAGCCGAAGCCCAGAATACAAACCCAATTAAAATTTTAGAGTGAAGGAAAAACTAATTATTTGCAACATTTAACTCCGTTAAACCACATCAAATTTCATTTTAAAACAACTTTCCCTTTTTCCAAAAATTCCAACAGAGTTTCCTTTGTAAAAAAAGCTCCAAACGAGTACAACAGGAATGTAAATGAATAATATGAAAATGACATCCCCAAGCGGGAGCTAGCTCTTCGCCCCAAGGCGGTCATAAATCCCATGCAATATAAAATAACAACGTGCATAGATAAGCATGAAGCAAAAGAAATAGCATGTCGACTCAAGTGAGCTCGACCCCAGATAGAACATAAAATAAATCCCCAAGTCTCACAACCTCGTCTCTAAGTCAAAATACAGTAATCCAAATAAGGCTGATACAGCTGAAATAGTAGTAGTAGATGGAGTACTCTAGTAACAATGAACATATATAAGTGGTACAAAATGATAACAACCCACCTATGAGCAAAAGCCTCGAGTCCAGGAAAAAAGGGAAAAATGAGCAAAAGTGTCCGCCGCTACAGTGCTGACGGAACGGACCTGCAGAAAAGTTGTGGCACAACGGGGGTGAGTTGCCAGCTCGTGAGTAATAAATAACATCTACTAAGACTATCGTATGCATGTACACAAGTATCCTAGCATCCCTAGACTAGCAAGTATATATGCATCATCAGTGTACTATCAAGTATGTATGTCACATGGATGTAATAACAGGTATGTATGCCACATGAATATACTGTCATATATGAATGCTATATGAGTCAACTCAAGATCTCATCATGTAGGTATAAGAATTGTTCCTTATTCTGTTTTTGAAACTCTTTTTAAAACAACAGTATAATGTCCATGAAATCAATAAATCTGTGTCCAGCAATGACACCTCAAGCTGTCTAAATCTCATATATCCATGTCCAGTATCTCTGGCCTCAGCCATCCGGCTGATCCATGTCAAATATCCATATCTCAATCCAGCGGCCACGGTCGGTATCCTCTGGATATCCGCCGTGCTAAATGAAGTCACCGTTAGGTAATCCATCCCCTGCCAGGCTCAATGCCATCTCCTGCGATCTTCTTGCCCCGGGGTACCGTACCGGGCCCACCATGTACCCGAGACGGTTCATCCACCTTCTCGAAACGGGTCTCGAAAACCACATCAAACTCATGATGGACGACACTTTACATCACTAGAAAACCGCAATTTTTATATTTAAAAAGATTATAAGTTTGAAATCTTGCGGCTTTCCCCCGAAATCCAGAAATATCATAAATCTCATGAAATCATCATGTGTGCATATGTCAATGATTATGAATGCCTATGGTATCAATTTATAATATATGATTTATATTAGGCATGAGCAAATGATATAATGATACATATGCATGAGGATAGCAATTCTTATGATTTCATTTTAAATACTTATTGCAATATCACATTTCTAGGCAATTAACATGTTTTAGATTTATAGTTATCTAGTGTCGTGACATGGCAATTACCAGGGTGTGTGTGTCCATATGAATAGTGCTCGTGCTGCATATAAAAGCCTGGTAATGGTGCATGTGTCCTATAATGAGTTTGCGTATATGGAACATCATATAGATCTTCACTGCAGCAAATATCAAGCAAGTATTCTTATTCTAATGTCATAAGTAGTATCAAATTTACTATTTACAAGTTTAATAAATCTAACGGGCGACTCGCGCCATCCAAACGATCGTCCCCCGTAGATGTTAAATCTACTCACCCGTGATCCCGTGCTAGGTGTGTCCGACCACCTGCTTTCCTTTCTCTGCTGCGCTTGAAGTCCCTGCCGGGGAACCTAGAATTTACAAAAGTCACCACATAAGGAAAAATCCTGCAAAACGCGATATATCGATAAAAAGGATACGCGTGCGTGAAACTAAACGCGCGTGCACACGACACGTCACGACGCGCACAAATCCACCAGAACCTAAACTAACACGCTGTGTCGCGCAGCGCGCCACAGAACCACGCATATCACGCGCGTGTCGCACAAGTTTTAAAACATCGAAAACACGTTATTAGCTCCAGATTCTGCCTTGGGGCTAAAACTAAAAAGTTACAGATACCAACACTCTAAGCTAACCAAAAGACACCTACAGGCAAAACCCCAGCACCCCAGCCCCTGCTCTGGCCGCAATTTGCGGCCAGAAGGAATAAATCGGTGGCCCGGGGTGGGAGTTGGGTCCCCGTGTTTTGTGTGTGTGTGTCTGCTAATCCCACCATACTACAGTCTTCACAATTTTATTCTGAAGGTCTCGGGTCAACAGCAGATCTCAGAAAGGCCAAAAAGTCGCTAAAACTGCCAAATTACGCCAAGTCGGGTAAATCGGGTGTCTTTGTGAAATCTGGGGCAATCCTCTGGTTAACTGGTCTCAACAGAACCTAAAAGGGCTATTCTAACCAACACTACCCTTACCTTAGCCAAAATTCCCTTAATTCACCCAAAATCATCACTAAAGCATGAAATAAACACTAATTAAGCTAGATCACCATAATTTTAGCAATTTAAGGCTATCCATCTAAATTTAACGACACTACTAGGCTAAAACAGTTTAATTAACTCCTAAAAGAGTTCATTAGGCTACAAAAACTATAACGAAACTAGATCTACCACCACAACACAAGTCTAGTACTAAAATTACGATAAAACACTAAACTAGCTACTCAAGCACATAATCTACACAATAGGGAAGAGTTAAGGAATTATACCCCCTAGGAACCTCCTAAACGAGGAGAAGCAGAAGTAGAAGGGAGTGGGTGCAGCGGCTATAACTCCTGGTGCTGCGACTAGGCTAGAAGAGAGCTGGTCTTTACTGTTGCTGAAGCTGGAACAGGTTGGTGTTTGCTGAATGTTGCTGTTGTTGTTGCCTGGTGTGGTGTGGTGTTATTTTGGGTTGGTTTCAGGTGTTGCTAGTGGCAAGGGGTGAGGAAGTGTTAAGGGAGGGGTTGTGTGGTGTGGGGGAGGGGTTATGTAAAGAGTTGAGGCTGATGTAGCAGCTGCTGCTGCTGATGTTCTAATATAATAGGCTGATGCTGATTGCAACAGCTAAGCTGATGCTAATTTGTAGGCTGAATTGAGCTGGAAGTGGGTTGATGTGAGTGTGTGGGAGAGAGTTGTAAGGGTGGGGCTTCTTGTAATGATGTTAGGGGCTGAAGTGGCTGTTTGTGCAGCAGTTAAAGTGTTGCTTTGTGAAGATCTGATGCTGAAAAAGAGCTGAGAATGGCTTGATGATGGATAAACTGCTGCTGTAGCAGCAAAAGGTGGTGGTTTGGATGGCTGATCTGTTGGTATATGGGCAGATCTGTTGTGTGAGTGAGAGAGAGGTGATAAAAGTTTTGAAGTGAGGTGATGAGACCTAACCTTAAACCATCATTCTCCCTTTCTCAAACCAAAAGCCATCAAGACAACATCACATCCCTCTCTCTCTCTAAGTCAACCTTAAAACTCTCTAAATACCCATGGTCAAAGCCAACCATTCTCAATTTAAACTAATTAGCTCTAAACAACTCAATTAACTTAACCAAGGACCTAACCCACCATGGTTAACTTAAACATGGTTAACCCACAAGCTCAATTATATGGCAAACCCTAATCTTAACCCTAGTTAATGTGCACAAGTGTGTGTGGTCGAGATAAAATTCTACAAAAATGACCATAAAATCAGATAAATTACTAGAAACCCGTTTTGGTAAACTTTTTAACAAAAACCCCACATTAACACACAATTACTACTAACCCTGAACTCAGGTGTTACATAAGGTTCTACAATGCATCAACCATGCCCGTTTAAAATTTTAGCCGTGCCAAATAACCCTAAACAAGATCGTTGCTAGAAAATTAGGGTTTCACATGCTAATAAAAGACATTTACTACTAAAGGAATACGAAATACAACCTTTGTAGATCGGTCCTTCACTTCTAAAGCTCCTTGTCGTAGTCCCTTCGCTGCGATCATAGTTTTCCCGGGCTCTTGCATGGCTTCACGAGACGAAAGATGCGTCCTTGTTTGAAGTCTTCGAGGCCGAAGATGATCTACGTCGAGGGAATACCGACTCAAGCTACTACTTCATTAACTTGAGAATTAGTGAAGCAAACACCCTAAACTAAAGTGCTAGTCTAGTAGAGGATGGAGAAATTGGAAGTGGGTTCTCTTTAGAATTTTGTTTCTCACAATACTTCTCACTTTAGATCAAACCCTAGAGAGCTTTTTAGCTCATGGAAGAAGATGAAGAAATGAAATGAGAAAGATAATGATCAAGTGAGAAAGCTAACCATGGTGAGTGAGTATCATATACTAACTCATGTAGAGACATAACCATGGCTAATCCTTTATGGTTGGGTTAACAAAATATCCATAGTAAAAACAAACTTAGTGGACTTAGTCTATGCATCCACAAGCTTCCACAAGCTTCATGCATTTTGCTAATCCTCCACTAATTTTGTAATTACTTTAAATATTAAAACCCAACATAAATAAATAGCATGGTGTATATCTCATACACCCAAGTCATGTGTATCATCAACTATGATACTAAAAGAAAACACAATTTTAATATATATATATATATATCACATATATATATATAAATAAATAAATATATATATATATATATAAGTTGTGCACCTGTGAGAAAAATCCTTATGTGAACAAGTGTTCGTTAATGTAAAGTAGTATATCTAATATACAATTATACACTAAATTATTAAATCAACACTTGACTTAATAATCCGGTCATATCTCATATAACCGACTAACATCCATTGTAAGTCGCGAGAATAGAATACGGTATCACATACACGCATCATTCTCGGTCCCCCATATATCACATATGCGCACCTATTTCGTTTTGCCTGAGCCAGTAAAACCTCTGTGTAGGACTCTAAAGACTCGTCAATACGCCGACAGTAGGTGATGATCACATCAAGCACCCACAAGCCATCAGCGGTACTAGCTTGACGTAACGGCCACCCGGGTATTAAGCGATCAGAAGACCAGCAAGCAAGCCCGCTCCAACTCCTGTAAAAGCCTGCCGGTAACACTTCCCGTATAGTCCGGTCTCCTCGTCTGATATGTCGCATATCAAGTCTAGGGGTGGTAATCGTCAGACCCCAATAACCGATAAGTCGTGCCGATATGAGGCTCATAACGGGTTGAGAAACTACTGGTAACACTTACCAGCAAATCTTTAAATCAGCCCTGGCCAGGGACTTCCCTGTTATGGCCAATCGTGCACAGAGCAACATCAACCCCTAATACCGGGAGAGACGAAACCCCTCCTATCGCTCATCACCTCCATGTGACTCGGGACTGTACCCAAAAACCACCGTTTTTCATGCCCTTTTGGACGTGGTAAGGTGGAAATCAAAGCACAGTGGGAATCACACAAGACTCTATGACGATCTCGGGTCTACAGACTAACCTGCACAAGTGTCACCAGAGAACCGCCATCTGATGTGAGGTATAATGCCATCTGGGAGTTCTCGGCGAGTCCGTCCAGTGTACCCAGTCTCCACTGAGCACCCGTATACCATCTCTGATGTCAAACACCAATGGATATGAAATCATCCATCGCCCATCTCATGGGTCGAGAAGCGTATACGCTAGTCTACTCTGGTATATCGATGCCCTATCTCGATACACCAACGACTAGGAACATTAAAGGATGTACTTATGGACTGCTATGTCCCCACTAGTATGATCCGCATCATAGTCCAGGTAGTCAAGTACACATCCTAAGGGCTTTACCAACATGTAACTATAAGACAGTATCAAGAGACATGCATACATGTTATGATAAAGAGCAACCAGATAGCATACTATATCGAGCAAGAAAGTCATCTCTATATATGTCCAAGCATCCAATATAATATACATCATCTGTACAATACTGGCCTCTAGGGCATATATACAACTAACAATCTCCCACTTGCACTAGGGCCAGCTGCTGTAGTATCGCATACCTAGCATCCCGAAGAGTCTCTCAAACTGTATCTGGGGAATGGCCTTCGTGAGTGGATCCGCAGTGTTGTTCTTCGTATCAACCCTCCTGACCTTGATCTCTCGGCGATCAACTATCTCCCGGATCAGGTGCTACCGCCTCAGAATATGCCTGGATCGCTGGTTGGACCTGGGTTCCTTGGCCAAAGCCACCACTCTATTATTATCGCAATACAAAGGTATTGGATGCTCAATGGATGGAACCACTCCAAGTTCAGTAATGAACTTCTTGATCCAGACAGCCTCTTTGGCAGTATTGTTGGCAGCGACGTATTCATCCTCCATCGTCGAGTCAGCCACGGTTTCCTTCTTGAAACTCTTCCAGCTAACCGCCCATCCGTAAAGGGTAAAGACAAATCCCGAGTGCGACTTAGAGTCGTCCTTATCACTCTGGAAGATCAAATCGGTAAAGGACTCCAATTGGAGTTCTCCGTTACCATACACCAAGAGCATCTGTTTAGTCCTTCGTAAGTAGTTGAGAATGCTCTTCACAGCTGTCCAGTGACTCTCTCCAGGATCAGCTTGATACCTACTCACTACACTTAGTGAGTGTTCTACATCGGGTCGGGTACATAGCATTGCGTACATGATAGAGCCTACAGCCGAAGCATAGGGTATCCCTTGCATGCGAGCTCTCTCCAAATCAGTCTTGGGAGACATCTCTTTGGAGAGAGTGAGTCCAGAGATTGTGGGTAAATTCAAACACTTGGATTCTTCCATGCTAAACCTCTTTAGTATTGTGTCAATGTACCTGGATTGTGACAATCCCAGTATCCTTTTAGATCTATCTCTATAGATCATAATTCCCAGTATGCAGGAGTCATCACCTAGATCCTTCATTGAGAATCTTTGTGATAAGAAGAGCTTGACCGATTGCAGCATAGGAATGTCATTTCCTATCAAGAGTATGTCGTCCACGTACAATACGAGGAAGACAACCTTACTCTCTGCCACCTTCTTGTAGATACAAGGTTCATCTACATTTTTGACGAAATCAAACTCTTTGATAACGACATCAAAGCAGATGTTCCAACTCCGCGATGCTTGCTTAAATCCATAAATGGATTTAAGCAGCTTGCATACCTTCATGCTGCTCCCACTATCTACGAAGCCCTCTAGCTGAGTCATGTACACGCACTCTTCTAAATCACCGTTTAGAAAGGCGGTTTTAACATCCATTTGCCAGATTTCGTAGTCATGATATGCAGTGATGGCAAGCATGATCCGGATGGATTTAAGCATAGCCACTGGAGAAAAGGTTTCTTCATAGTCTACACCTGGTCTTTGACGAAAACCCTTTGCAACAAGTCTAGCTTTGAAAGTCTCCACTTTCCCATCTACACCAAGTTTTTTATTGAAGATCCACTTGCTCCCAATGGGTTTTACCCCTTCAGGAGCAACTTCCAAAGTCCATACTTTATTGGTGTACATGGATTCCATCTCGGACTGCATTGCATCCAGCCATTTCACTGAGTCCCCACTCGTGATGGCCTGCTCGAAGCTAGTTGGGTCATCATCAACCATGATGCAATCCTCGCTCCTACGATCCATGAGAAAGCCGTATTATCTCTCAGGTGGGTGAGGAACCCTACTAGATCGGCGGAGAGGCTGAGGTTCTTTGGGAACTACCGAATCCTCCGGTTCCACTAAATTTTCAGTTTGAGTTTGTGTAGCCGGAATTTCTTCCAGTTTTACCTTGTCGCCACTAATTTCTTTTGCATGAAATTCCTTTTCTAAATAGGTGGCATGTCGAGAAACAAACACTTTTTGTTCCTCGCTTTTATAGAAAAGATATCCATGTGAATGTTTGGGATATCCCACAAACTTGCATAAAAGTGACCGTGCCTCAAGTTTGTCCGGATTTTGCCTTTTGACATAGGCCGGACAACCCCATATCTTAACTCGTTTAAGACATGGTCTCTTCCCACTCCATATCTCATATGGTGTGGTAGGTTCAGATTTAGATGGAACTTGATTCAATAGGTATGCTGCTGTCTCCAGCGCATACCCCGAGAAGGAAATAGGTAACTCAGCTGTGCTCATCATAGAGCACACCATATCTAATAGGGTGCGGTTCCTCCGTTCCGATACACCGTTGTGCTGTGGTGTATATGGAGGAGTTAGCTGAGAGAGAATCCCATTCTCTTTTAGGAAGTCCAGGAATTCATTGCTCAAGTATTCACCTCCTCGATCAGATCGAAGGATTCTAATACTTTTCCCGGTTTGGTTCTCGACTTCTTGTTTATATTCTCTAAATTTCTCAAAAGCTTCTGATTTGTGTTTCATCAGGAACACATACCCGAATCTAGAGAGATCGTCAGTGAATGTAATGAAGTACGCAGGACCATTCCAGGAATGTGTAGACATGAGGCCGCATACATCACTATGTACCAGTCATAAGAGTTCCGTAACTCTTTCTCCGTGTCCCGTAAATGGAGTTTTGGTCATCTTGCCTTTGAGACATGACTGGCAAGTGTCATTAGATGAAAATTCAAACGGATTCAAATATCCATCCTTATGCAACTTAGCTAGTCGTGTCGCATTGATGTGACCCAGTCTACAATGACACAAGAAGGATTCGTTCATTTCTGAACTCTTCCTCTTGTGTGTGTTTGTTATGCTAAGAACTGTTGATTGATTTAGAACATAAATGCCATTGCACAACGTGCCTGATCCAACCAACTTTTGGTTTAGGAAAATGTTCATAACATTATCCTGTAATAAAAAATTATATCCCTCTTTACTCAACAATGAAACCGATTTAATGTTGCATATCAGGTTCGGCATGTAATAGCATTCGTTCAGAATCAATGTATTACCAGTTGGCAATACAAGGTGATATTCCCCGACGGTTTTAGCTGCAACAATTGCACCATTTCCAACCCTTATGTCTTTATCACCTTCTCCAAGTTCTCTACCTTTCCTAAACCCATGTAACTAATTACATATATGGGATCCTGACCCGGTATCTAATACCCAGTTTTAGAGCAAATGGAGAAACAGTTCTCTGTAACGAACACACCCGAAGAAAATGCATCAACATGTACTTTCTTCATTCGGGTGGCATGGGAATCCTGGTATTCCCCTATATCCTGTTCAGTCTTATAATTTTTATAAGAAAGAACGGAACCAACGTTCCCCAGCACAGTATAACATGCGGGTTCGGTCAATACATCCATATTATTATCTTTTTTAAGGCATGATATGGTCGCTACCTGGAGAGAGAGAGAAGAAAACACTTTAGCGTATGCTCTTGCAAGATTAGATTGGTTATTATTTTATCTAATCAGGATGGCTCCCACCGTTTTTATCAAATCTTCCTTCAAACCCTAAAAGGAAAGACTAGCAGGGATTAATTACACCCTACAACTTTGCCAATCTTTCAGCCAGGCCAGTGTCGGTACTTCGAGGAAGGTTCCCCGTGCTTTCGCACGGACCTAATTAAAGTAAACCTCGTTTTCCTAGAGGCGTAACCCCGTTGACACCTTTCTAGACACCTACTTGATCGGCTAATTGTCCTGTGTAAAACTCTCCCAGGAGTAACAATTACTCGCAGTGGGTATCGGGATCCAACTATCTCATAGAAGGTATGCAATCTCATTGCAAATTTCAACACATTAAATTCCCGATAATATTTTGCCCCTAACCCCTATGACCTTGACAAAGGCCAACAAATCATAGGATGCTAGTCAAGTTCAACTCGTCATTTTTTGATTGAATCAAACCCACCCGCACGACCCTTGACAAAGGCCAACAAGGTCGTACGACTACCCCAAAGCAATCTGCATCATATGCATAAACAGATAAGTACCATTCAGCTACCGCACACTACGCCTTGACAAAGGCCAACAAACCCAGCACGAATACTAAACAATTCTTATCTGAAATGACGGAGGGCTACGACAGGTTTTTCTGAAAACCTATTGCGTAATGAACTTGATATCGTTGTAGAATCATGTGAATTTTGAAATGGAGTGATTTTGAGGCTTTTATTATTTTTTCTAAAGAGGTCACTCCCGGTGAAGGGATCTCGGCTCTTTCCTTATGGAATAAGGTGCATAATATATCATATATATCACTATGCAAAGCAAAAACTCCAAAAGCAATCAAAAACAAACCGAGTGTTGTAGCATCTGCCGGTTTTGCTAAAGAGGTCACTCTCGGTGAAGGGATCTCGGCTCTTTCCTCATCGAATAAGGTGCGGGATATGTTGGAGATAGTGCCCTCAGAGTCAATTATTGAATCACAGGCACGCGATTGCAATGATTGAGGAAGGACCTATCCCGGTAGGACAGTCTTACTCAAGATGATAGTATGCTATCTGGTTTATCTTTATCATCGTGTACTGCTCTAGGTGACCTTACGAGTCGCTATTACACATTGATAGAGCCCCTAGGATTCTTGTTTGACTACCAGCAGTATGAGGGCGATCATATACGTGGGAGTTGGGGTCTATAAGCACATCCTTAAAAGGTCCCTAGTCGTGGGAGTTTCGAGAAAGGGTATCGATATTCCAGAGTAGACTAGTGTGTACAGTCGAGACCCCGATGAGGGGCGGTGGCCGGTCTCACAAGCCACTGGTGTCAGTTGGTTCACCTAAGATGTATACAGGTGCTCATTGGGTTATGAGTACACCGGACATGACTCGCCGGGAGCCTGCTAGTTGGTATTATACCTGACGTCAGATAGCAGTTCCCTAGTAACATGTGTACAGGTTAGTTCATCGACCTGAGATCGTCATTTGTCTCGTGTGAGTTCCCACTGTGCTTTGATTACTACCCTACCACGCTCAAAGGAGACATACAAACAGGTTTTAGTTGGGTACAGTCCCGAGCTGCATGGAGGCAGTGAGCGGATCTGCAGGGGTTCGTCTCTCCCGGTATTGGGGGTGAGATCGCGCCGTGTCTAGAAGAGCCAGTACATGAAAAGTCCTTAGCCAAGGAAGGAGATTTACTGGTAGGTATTCCACTAGTATCTCAGGGTGTTCTGGGCTGCACTCCGACACGACTTGTACCGCTTTTGGGGGTCTGACTTTTACCAACCCCCTAGGCCCGCCATGCGATGCTCATAGACGAACGGACCGGACTGTACGGATATTGTCACTGACAGGTTCAGTAGGGTGTCAGGATGAGTTCGCTCATCGACGTCCCTTTTGGTCAATAGCTGATAGCCCGTCACGTATGGATAATACCTCTGACGTGCTAGTAGTTAAATCCACAGCCATAGTATTGACGAGTCTTTAGAGTCCACCACACACAGTTACTCAGGTTTCGGGAAAAACGCTGTAGAGGCCATATGGAGATATGGCAGGGTTTGATCAGATACGTGCGGTATTGCACGGATCGTGATTGGACGGTTTTTACTAGCCGGCTTTGGCTTAAGCCGGATCCTAGTATTAGATAGTGTAGATTTTGTCTCTTTGTATTTGTATTCAGTGGGAATACAAATGCGGGTATGTATATACAGTTGCGGGGTTTTCCTGTAATTTATTACGGGATCAGTTTTCTGAAGTTGCTAGTTTGCATTCCGTTCCGGCTGGTTTTCCTTTGTTCCTTCACGGCCGGACTTTCTGGTGGAAGGGGGTTATTTGCAAGTTTGCAAATAACTTATTGTGGAGGGGGTTTCTTGCATTTGTAGCTTCATTATGAAATTGTTATCATCATGAGATTCTTTTCTAGTCCATTCCTATGCATTTATGTGATGGTGCTTTGATTTGATGAGAGAAGAAATTGGTGTGACCTTTTTCTACACTTATTCATTTCCCTTTCTTCTCTTGCATGATTAATTCATTTTTCTCTACCATGAGGAAAAGGGGCCGGCCACTTAGAGGGAGAGAATGAGAGGGATTCATTTTGAGTGGTGATTTTCTTGATCTCATTTCATCATTCCATGCTAGAAAAATGAGAGCACCATTTTCCTCCAAAGTTCTTTCTTTCTTTACCTCCATCAATGGCAACTTCACAACCCCAATAGAGACAATGGATTCTACACTTGCCTACAGCAATTCTTGAGCACGTCGACTCGCCAGCTTCGTGCCCGAGATGCCTCGGTCCAGAGGAGGGAGCCCGTAAAAGAACCCGGCGAAGTGGTGCCCGTTTCGACAAGGAGGCGACGACCGGAGATTCCGCGAGAAGATCGGAGTGGAGGCGAAGACCGAAGGACACAGATCGCTTGGTATAGCCTTTTAACCCATCTTTTAGTTTGCTAGTAGCTAGGTTAATGGCCCGATCCGAGTTAATAGTGCGCGGTGGTGCCGGTTTGCTAGTTTGCAAAGTTTTTCGTTTCCGTGTTTCCGGCGTCGGATCGACGACCGGGGCGCCGCCGTGCACTTACAGTGGTATCAGAGCCAAGCCATTAACCTAATCTAGCTTGCTCTAGTATGTTTAAAGACTCGATCGAACAAAATCCCAAAAACCGTATTTCGTGTGCACAAGTTTTTGTCGAATTATTTTTTTCTCCAAAATTTTTTCAGGTTGTTGCAGAAATATGTGCAGGGTGTTCTAAGACTTCTGGAAAAATTTGGTCGCATGATTCGACTTTTCCACCGCGGAACCGTGGCCAAACACATGCATTTGCCGCGGTTCCGCGGCCATAATGACCCCTTGTTGCACCATTTTTTTCCAGTGGGTCCTAGTCTGTGAAATGGGGTTTTTGGAACATTCTTTTTGGACCCAGATTTTCTGTGAGAGCTACAGTACTACTTGGGGCCCACTTCGATATTTTTGATCGATCGAAAAGTTTAAACATGTTAGTTCATAGTATTTACATTAGATCTGCGACCGTGAATGTCATTTGATCGATAAATCCTGTCTAACTGCTATAACTCTTTTAGACGGATTTGCGAACGTGACATTCACGTTGATGTTCTGTATTGTTCTGTGATGCTTTACATTTCTTTGATGTTGCATTTTATTACGCCTTGAGCGAAATATTATATATTGATATATATACTAGTAGATGTTGTATATGTTTTGCATCCGCGCTAGTCCAGTCCCCACTCTGTCGTTAGTTAAGTAACCTAACGGATGATGACGGGACCCAGTGGCGAATGCGGATAGCATATACGTACATCATTATTTTCGTTCTTTATTGGTGTGATCAATTGATGGGACTGCGTTGATTCGGATCAATGCAAGCTAAACAAATCTATTCTGATGTTGTTGGAACACTTTTAAAAAAAAGCTGTTATTGGAAGGACGTTCTCTTTTGTTTTGCATCGTGGTATTAAGTTGGAATATCCTGCTCCTCAATCGAAGAGGCAAGGGCCGAGATCCCTTCACCGGGAGTGACCCCTTGGACAGAAGTTTGCGTCAGGGCAATAACTTCACTATAGCCGACTACTTTTGCTTTCCATCGTGGTATTCAGTTGGAATATCCTGCACCTCATTCTACGGGGAAAGAGCCGAGATCCCTTCACCGGGAGTGACCTCTTTAGCAATGGTTTTCGCCACTATATTTTTAAAAGCTATCCGGTTCCTTCAACGATATCAAGTTCGTTACGTTAAAGGTTTTCTCCAGAAACCATTCGTAGCCCTTCGTCGTTTCCGACGGGTAGCACGTAGTATTCATGATATGTTTGTTGGCCTTCGTCAAGGCATAGTGTATGGTAGCTGCTTGTTACCTTTCTGCTGCGTAGATAGATGCGTTGGTTTGGGACAGTCGTATAGCCTTGTTGGCCTTCGTCAAGGGCTTGTACGGGTGGGTTCAAATTAACCTGGACAATGACGGGTAGAACTTGACATGTGACTTATGATTTGTTGGCCTTCGTCAAGGTCATAAGAGCATGGGGCAAAAATCCACATCGGGAGTTTCTAAAGAAACTGAAACTTGCCAGATATGCGCATACCTTCTGGAGTGTGATAACGTGAGCGGATTCCGTCACGTTATCATGCGATGATAGTTGGATCCCGATTCCCACTGATGAGTTGGTTTACTCCTCGGGTGATCCCGACTAATTCTTCTTTTAGGTTTGGAGGAGAATTTGACGGTACAGTGGGAGGTTTCCTGATTAGATAAAGTGATAACCATTCTGATCTAGGTTAGAATGCACGCTAAGTGTTTCTTTTCTCTCTCTCTTTGGCAGCGACCATTGACCCGACCCTTGACTATGACTTAGTGACCAAAATTAACCGAACCTTCTTATACACTGGCTTTTGGATTGTCAGAGTTGCAAACCTCATTGCCACTCCTACTTTTACCCTTTTCTCCAGGACACCCCGTATTACTACGAACGTCCACTTCCATTGGACAAAACCATCATATGGTTATATATGAACTCGAAGGAATTTATTCGAGGATGGTTTCCGGTTCTGGAGAAAACGAATAGGACTATTTAGTTGTCTTTTCCTTTTACCTTCTCTCAG
Organism: Agapanthus africanus; assembly: GCA_030015575.1. NCBI lineage: Eukaryota > Viridiplantae > Streptophyta > Magnoliopsida > Asparagales > Amaryllidaceae > Agapanthus > Agapanthus africanus. The sequence continues at coordinate 360,976,270 of CM057346.1, forward strand.
GTTGCGAGTACTCCTTGGTTTAGGAGATAGTACACCTATTACGCAAATTGGATAGTCTTCTTCCAAACCTTAGGCTGGTGCCGAACGGTGGGGAATGAAGAAAACCAATTAGCATAACGATGGTGTACAGAAGGTATTAAGTAAAGACAAAGAAAGGGATTAGTAAGAGGGCAAAGTAAATTGCGACTGCTATTCACGGCCAAACCAAGTATTTCTTCGCCAATCCTAAATCACCTTTTTATTTCTCTAGGACACTCCGTATCACTACGAAGATCCACAGTTTATTTGGATACTCCATCGTATGGTTATATACGAACTCGAAAAGAACTTGTTCCAGTTCGGGGATGGATTCTGGTTCAGGAGAAATAGGAATAAGGTTTATTCGGTTGTCTTTTATCTTCACCTTCTCTCGCATTGCGAGTGCTCCTAGGATTAGGACAGTACACCCATTATGCTTATTGGATAGTCTTCTTCCAAACCATAGGCTGGTGCCGAATGGTAGGGAAGGAAGAAAACCATTTGGCCTAAAGGGGTGTACAGAAGGTAATAACTAAAGACATATAAAGGGATTTGGAGAGATGGCAAAGAATTATACGGTTACAGTTGTGAATCTGGATAATGGAAGAGGCATTACTGGGAATACCCGGATACCCCATCGAAACATTTCAATATTTCAGTTTCACTGTGTACTATTAAAAGAAAACTGATTTCCCAATTAGTCCTTACTCCAGGGTATGTATTTACCAGGTTTGATTCTCACATCTGTATGGTTTTACAGATGATGAGTGGGAGTAAGTTATTGGGAATTAGGTGATCATCCTCATTATATCGGGATTCGTTGTAATTGGTGATATTTGAGGAAGTCACCTGGGTTGTTTGCCGGTCGGCAAATATTTGGTTTTGAATATCCGTTGTTGTGCACCAATTTCAAATTGATATATCTGTACGTCTATTTTTATAGAGTGAGACATAACTTTTTGAAATTATGTCTATGACATTTACCTATATTAGTGGATGGTTAGGTAAGGAGCATTGAACAGCGGTGTAATTCTTCTTAACCATAGGTACAGTTTTCAACCTACGACACACAGTGAATGAGTCATTTGACTCAAGGGACTTATACAGAGTATTGTATGTTGTCCAGTGTCCATTAGGACAGAGGGGTAGGTACTCGTACTATATTCTGTTTACTTGTGACTTCTCTAGTTCTTAGACAGGTGTTTCCTAGAAACGCAGGGTCCAAGTTTTGAGAAGTTATAAGTATAAGATTAAAGTAGAGAACCAAGTATTGCAAGTATCGGGATTCTTCAAGGTGATCGAAGATGTAGATACTTGTGTATGGTATTCAGTTGATAGTAATGATTAAGAGAACTTGATTCTCTTTCAGGTTACTCATAATTGGAAGTACTCCTAAGTTGAGTAACGCTGATCGGCCTCCTTCCATTTAGTTGACATGCACTGGAGACAGCTGCATGATTTGAATCTGGTTCAATTAAATCAGTGCCTCTATTTCTATATTGGATATAGAACAGTTCATATATTGACATTGTTAAGATACGGGGAGTTGTCCGGCTTATGCTTAAAACCAGACTCCGGGTAACTCAAGGCACGTTTCTGTAATGGCTGTTTGTGGGTTGACCCGGGCTATGACGAGGGTTGACTTTCTACCAACTGGAAGATCAATAGTGATATTGTTCTTGACTCGCCACAGTTTTAGTTAAATTGGATTTTTTCAGAAAACAGTAGTGGGAGTATGGTAGAACTGGAAGTGATTCCAGAACCGCAAACGATTACTGAAGATTTGATAAGAACCTAAAGATTCAATCTGGTTTGGCATTCCATTGGCCACTCCACAGGTATGGTGGGTAACCTCAGGCACTCGAGAGGTACTTCGTTGTCGTGGTCAGTGGGAGCAGCGGAGGTTCTTGTTTTCCCAGACTTGCCATTGCTGTTGTTCCAGACTGTGAGACCCGGCAGGAGGATGAGTATAGTGTCGTTCTAAACTAGCTTTAGAAGTGTACATCTATATGACTCTGCCAGAGGGTTGTCGTGGTCAGTGGGAGCAGCGGAAGCAATGGTGGTCAAGTGGCTTATGTCTATTTATAGACTAAAGCAGATATAGCGGAGATAGATCATCTATTTCTGATGTGACAGTCATAGGTTTGACTTCATCAGAATAGGGGATGGTTCTGTTAAGAAGGTAGTAGGGTGTGATGTCCTGGTATTTGGATGACATACACAGAGTAGGAAGTGATATTCCTATACTACGATCGGTTATACTTTGGTTGTCACTGTTAGTTGTATGTATGCCCTAGAGGCCAGTATTGTACAGATGATGTATATTATATTGGATGCTTGGACATATATAGAGATGACTTTCTTGCTCGATATGATAGTATGCTATCTGGTTACTCTTTATCTTAACATGTACACTTGTCTCTTTAAACTGTCTTATAGTTACATGTTGATAAAGCCCTTAGGATGTGTACTTGACTACCTGGACTATGATGCAGATCATACTAGTGGGGACATGGTAGTCTATAAGTACATCCTTCAAGGTCCTTAGTCGTGGGTGTATCGAGACGGGGCATCGATATACCAGTGTAGACTAGCGTATACGCTTCTCGACCCATGAGATGGGCGATGGATGATCCCATATCCATTGGTGTTTGACATCAGAGATGGTATATGGGTGCTCAGTGGAGACTGGGTACACTGGACGGACTCGCCGAGAACTCCCAGATGGTATTATACCTCACGTCAGATGGCAGTTCTCAGGTGACACTTGTACAGGTTAGTCTGTAGACCCGAGATCGTCATAGAGTCTTGTGTGATTCCCACTGTGCTTTGATCTCCACCTTACCACGTCCATGAGGGTGTGCAAAACGGTGGTCTTTGGGTACAGTCCCGAGTCACATAGAGGCAGTGAGCGATAGGAGGGGTTTCGTCTCTCCCGGTATTGGGGGTTGATGTTGCGCTGTGCTCGATTGGCCGTAACAGGGAAGTCCCTGGCCAGGGCTGATCAGAGATTTGCTGGTAAGTGTTACCAGTAGTTTCTCGACCCGTTATGAGCCTCACATCGGCACGACTTATCGGTTATTGGGGTCTGACGTTTACCACCCCTAGACTTGATATGCGACATAGCAGACGAACAGATCGGACTGTACGGTAAGTGTTACTGGTTGGATTCACAGAAGTGTGAGCGGGCTAGCTCGTCGATCTTCTGATCGCTCAATACCCGGATGGCCGTTACGTTTAGCAGACCGCTTACGGCTTGTGGGTGCTTGATATGATCATCATCTGCTACCGGCGTATTGACGAGTCTTTAGAGTCCTACACAGAGGTTTCCTGGCTCAAGCGAAACGAAATAGGAGCGCATATGAGATATGTGCAGGACCGAGAATAATGCGTGTATGTGATACGGTATTTCATTCTCGCGATGGATGTATCGATTGGTTATATTCGATATAACCTAGATATCGAATCAAGGATTGATTCGATAAGCCGATACATATGATACTAGTCGGTTATATGAGATATGACCGGATCGTTAAATCAAGTGTTGATCTAATGATTTAATGTATAATTATATATATTTGATATATTACTTTGCATTAACTAGTATTGGTTCACTTTAAATGGATTTTCTCACTTAATGTGCAAGAAGTATATGTGATATACTTTTGTGCACATATTTGTATCATGTTTGATGATACTTGATCATGTGGTTAAGTGTAAAGGATTAAACCATGGTTAAGAGATGATTAGGGTTTTGCTTTTCCATTTATTTATTTGTTTATTTATTTGGAAATGATTTAGATAAGAATGGTGGCTATGTTTGTTTCTAGTTGAAGCCTCATGAAGCTTTGACTTCTTAACCATTCTTGTCTTCATGCTTAACCCTAACCCATCCAAGTAACCATGGTCTATTCTCTACACTCTACCCTAGTTAGTTTATGATAAGTATTCATTTATTATTCATTTTAACTCTAGACTTATCATAATTCTAGCTTCATCATCTTCTTCTTCAAGATAGAAAGCTTGATGCCATCAATGGCAACTTGAGATCTAAAGTGAGAAATCCAATTCTAAAGTGAACCCACCTCCTATTTCTTCACCCTATACCTCTTGCCAAGTTGTTTTGGGTGTTTTCTTCACAAGTTTCACAAATTTGTGAAGTCGGAGCTTGAACTTGTGATGCCTCGACATAGATCATCTTCGGCACGAAGCCGACGACCTAGTCCGCCCATTTCTCCGATCAAGCCGACGATTGAGTCCGGGATTCGAGATGGACAGCGAGAGGACGCCTACGTGGAGCTAAGGAAGTGGATATCCGGATCTACAAAGGTTGTAGCTTCTTATCTTTAGTTAAGTTGTTAACTAGTTTAGTTTATCGCCTAAATTTCTAGTTAACGATCCGTATTAGGGTTTCTCGGCACCCGTAAAATTTGAAATTGGCATGATTGATGCCTTGTGAGACCTCTTGAGAGTGCCTAGGAACCCTACAGTGGTATCAGAGCCTAGCTAGAGCCTTAGGCGAAGTCTAGGCGATGTTTGAAACCCGATCGAACCCGAAACCCTAACTTTTTCATGCTCTCTGGACTTTTTCTAAAATCTGGGATTTTTCCATATTAAAAATGCTTAAAAAATTCAGCAGGGAATTCTAAGAATTACGGTGCAAATTTTTTCACATGAACAGTAAAGAGTGCGGCGGAACCGCGGCATAAGCATGGCTTATGCGGCGGTTCCGCGGCCTGATGATGACGTCAGCCCTCCTCGTTTGCACAGTAACTCCTATTTAATTATGCTGAGTTTTCTGGGAATTTTTAAATTGACTCAAGAGTTGAGTATTCTGGGGTTGCATTGGGAATCGTAGATTCGATCGGATTGTTAAACTTCGTCTATGTGTTTTTCCGGATAACCTTAGAATATGTTAAAAATTTCGACCGGATATGAATACCCAACTTTTCCCATTCCGAAAAAATTTCCAAGTGTTGGAATTTTCTATGGTTTAAGGACGTTCTGAGTCGTGCAAGTAACGCGATGGTCCCTCTAGAAGACAACAAACCTTAACTCGATTATGTGACCGTCTTGAACTGCCTTTTGAACCTTCGGGTTTGGGGCAGTACGGCGTGCCACATGTGAGGCGTTGGCTTGACCCTTCTGCGGCTGGACCGTTGGTACTGAGGCATGAAGTGAATGTCTTTGAACCTATTTCATGTGTTGAACGGTTTCGGGAAAACTTGGGTGTTCGAATGTTCGATCGGAAAGTTTAATATATTCTATTTATCCGGAATGGGATACAATAATTGGAATTCACAAACAGTTATGAGATAACTGAATGAATGTTATAAATCTAGCGGTTTAGTTTCACTTGATATTGAAAAGAGTTTTCGATAATGAGACTAAAATGCGGGGTTTATAACTGTTAGGCATGTGATGTCTAAGTATTTCATTTTGATTAGGCATGTGATGTCTAAAGAGGTTGCGGATTCCAACTGTTGTAGTTTTACACTTTCTTTTCTGTGACCGTAAGTGTAATATGTGATATCGCCGGTTTCGTTGCTATATGTCAACGACAATTGGGATGCGCATATTTACTTACGTTGATGACATGTGATGTTATGTGTTGCTGGATATGTTATATTGAATTGCCGTGTTTGAATAGCCGGGGTTTTTTATGTGAGATGAGTGTTTTTCATTTTCATTCATGTAAAAACTTGTATGTAATATTCTTTTATTTGGGGCACTTCCAGGTTGCGGAAGTTGTCACCTTTTGTATATTATTTACTTTTCCGCATTAGGATAGACCCAAGGAGGGGAGCACAAGTAACCGGGTTCTGGGGTCCAGTGGGAGACCAACTCGAGGAGTCGAGTCCGGGTCTCCTAACCCTAGAATTGGTAGGGTTGCTTGCCGCTCTCGTAGGGGTCTAGGGGTGTGGGATTGGCTATTCATCACGACCGTGGAATCCGTGTTTTATACTGGCTCGTATTGAAAACACGGACGTCCTAGTATATCCAATGTTTCATATGTTCCTTCTGCTGCGTTATCTGTGATGTGATCATGTGATGTTCTGTGATAGATACATTATATAGTATATATGATATATTATATATAGACGTTACTTATGTTTTGCACCCGCACTAGCCCTGCCCTGCTCTGTCGTTAGTTACCTAACCTAACGGTGCACGAGCGGACATCGAGGCGAATGCGGATGGCATAAGTGTACGTCGTATTTATCTGTGATGTTTAGGTATTTAAATGATGGGACTTCATTAATGTGATTAATGAAAGAAAAGAAACCTAAGATGTTGTAGAATCAAATTTTAAATAAAACAGGTAGCTACAGTTCTTGCTTTGCATAGCGGTATATATGATATACCCTGCACCTTATTCGATGAGGAAAGGACCGAGATCCCTTCACCGGGAGTGACTCCTTTAGCAATAACTGGCAGATGCTACACACTCGGTTTGTTTTTTGATTGCTTCAATAGTTTCTGCTTTGCACAGTGATATATATGATATATCCCGCACCTCATTCGACGAGGAAAGGGCCGACGATCCCTTCACCGGGAGTGACCCCTTTAGCAAAACTAGAAAAGCCTCAAAATCACTCCATTTCAAAACTTCATTTGATTCTACAACGATATCAAGTTCATTACGCTCATGGTTTTCAGAACAACCTGCGTAGCCCTCCGTCATTTCAGATAAGTTGCATATAGTATTCGTGCTACATTTGTTGGCTTTCGTCAAGGTGTAGTGTGCGGTAGCTATGTGCTGCTTATCTGCTGCATATGATGCGACTGGATTAGGGTAGTCGTACGGCTTTGTTGGCTTTCGTCAAGGGTCGTGCGGGTGGGTTTAATTCAGTCAAGAAATGTACGGGTTGAACTTGACTAGCGGGCTGTGGTTTGTTGGCTTTCGTCAAGGTCATAGCACGCTAGGGGCAAAAGCTTTATCGGGAATTTCAAGTGTTGAAATTTGCAATGAGATTGCATACCTTCTATGAGATAGTTGGATCCCGATACCCACTGCGAGTAAGAGTTACTCCTGGGAGAGTTTTACACATTACAATTAGCCGATCAAGTAGGTGTCTAGAAAGGTGTTAACGAGGTTACGCCTCTGGGAAAACGAGGTTTACATTAATTAGGTTCGTGCGAAAGCACGGGGGACCTCCCTCAAAGTACCGACACTGGCCTGGCTGAAAGATTGGCGAACTTGTAGTGTGTAATTAATCCCGGCTAGTCTTTCCTTTTAGGGTTTCAAGGAAGATTTGATAAAACCAGTGGGAGCCATTCTGATTAGATAAGATAATAACCAATCTGATCTTGCACGAGCATAAGCTAAAGTGTTTTCTTCTCTCTCTCTCCAGGTAGCGACCATTTCATGCCCTAATAAAGATAATAATATGGATGTATTGACCGAACCTGCATGTTATACTGTGCTGGGGAACGTTGGTTCCGTTCTTTCCTATAAGGGTTATAGGACTGAACAGGATATAGGGGAATACCAGGATTCCCATGCCACCCGATTGAAGAAAGTACATGTTGATGCATTTTCTTCGGGTGTGTTCGTTACTGAGAACTGTTTCTCCATTTGCTCTACGTCCTGGGTATTAGATACTGGGTCAGGATCCCATATATGTAATCAGTTACATGGGCTTAGGAAAGGTAGAGAACTTGGAGAAGGTGATAAAGACATTAGAGTAGGAAATGGTGCAATTGTTGCAGCTAAGACTGTCGGGGAATATCACCTTGTATTACCAACTGGTAATACATTGGTTCTGAACGAATGCTATTACATGCCGAACCTGATATGCAACATTATATCGGTTTCTTTGTTAAGCAAAGAGGGATATAATTTTGTATTACAGGACAATGTTATGAACATTTTCCGTAACCAAAAGTTGGTTGGATCAGGCACGTTGTGCAATGGCATTTATGTTCTAAATCAATCAACAGTTCTGAGCATAACAAACACACACAAGAGGAAGAGTTCTGAACTGAACGAATCCTTCTTGTGGCATTGTAGACTGGGTCACATCAATGCGACACGACTAGCTAAGTTGCATAAGGATGGATATTTAAATCCGTTTGAATTTTCATCTTATGACACTTGCCAGTCATGTCTCAAAGGCAAGATGACCAAAACTCCGTTTACGGGACACGGAGAAAGAGTTACTGAACTCTTGGGACTGATACATAGTGATGTATGCGGTCCCATGTCTACACATGCCAGGGATGGTTCTTCGTACTTCATTACATTCACTGATGATCTCTCAAGATACGGATATGTGTACTTAATAAGACACAAGTCTGAAGCTTTTGAGAAATTTAGAGAATATAAACAAGAAGTCGAGAACCAAACCGGAAAAAGTATTAAAATCCTTCGATCTGATCGAGGAGGTGAATACTTGAGCAATGAATTCCTGGACTTCCTAAAAGAGAATAGGATTCTCTCTCAGCTGACTCCTCCATATACACCACAGCACAACGGTGTATCAGAACGGAGGAACCGCACCCTATTAAATATGGTGCGCTCTATGATGAGCACAGCTGAGTTACCTATTTCCTTCTGGGGGTATGCGCTTGAGACAGCCATACATCTATTGAATATGGTCCCAACCAAATCTGTGCCTACCACTCCATATGAGATATGGAAAGGAAAGAGACCAAGTCTTAACTATGTTAAGATATGGGGTTGTCCAGCCTATGTCAAACGACAAAATCCGGACAAACTCGAGGCACGGTCTGTTCTATGCAAATTTGTAGGATATCCCAAGAATTCTCAAGGGTATATCTTCTACCACCCTGAGGAACAAAGAGTGTTTGTTTCTCGGCATGCCACCTTTTTAGAAAAGGAATTTCTTGAAAAAGAGATTAGTGGTCATGATGTAGAACTGGAAGAGGTTCCAGCTGCAGAAGCTACAACAGAAGATCTGGTGGAACCAGAGGATTCCGTAGTTCCCGATGAACCCCAGCCACTCCGCCGATCTAGTAGGGTTCCTCGCCAACCTGAGAGATACTACGGTTTTCTCATGGATGGAGGGAGCGAGGATTGCATCATGGAGGATGATGACCCAACTAGCTTTGAGCAGGCCATCACGAGTAGGGACTCAGTGAAATGGCTGGATGCTATGCGGTCCGAGATGGAATCCATGTACACCAACAAAGTATGGACTTTGGAAGTTGCTCCTGAAGGGGTAAAACCCATTGGGAGCAAGTGGATCTTCAAGAAGAAACTTGGTGTAGATGGGAAAGTGGAGACTTTCAAAGCTAGACTTGTTGCAAAAGGTTTCCGTCAAAGACCAGGTGTGGACTATGACGAAACCTTTTCTCCAGTGGCTATGCTTAAATCCATCCGGATCATGCTTGCCATCACTGCATATCATGATTACGAAATCTGGCAAATGGATGTTAAGACCGCCTTTCTAAATGGTGATTTAGAAGAGTGCGTGTACATGACTCAGCCAGAGGGCTTCATAGACAGTGGGAGCAGCGGGAAGGTGTGCAAGCTGCTTAAATCCATTTATGGATTAAAGCAAGCATCGCGGAGTTGGAACATCTGCTTTGACGTCGTTATCAAAGAGTTTGATTTCGTCAAAAACCCAGATGAACCTTGTATCTACAAGAAGGTAGCAGAGAGTAAGGTTGTCTTCCTCGTATTGTACGTGGACGACATACTCTTGATAGGAAATGATGTTCCTATGCTGCAATCGGTCAAGCTCTTCTTATCACAAAGATTCTCAATGAAAGATCTTGGTGATGCCTCCAGCATATTGGGAATAAGGATCTATAAAGATAGATCCAAACGGATATTGGGATTTTCCCAATCCAGGTACATTGACACCAAACTAAAGAGGTTTAGTATGGAAGAATCCAAGCGTGGGAACTTGCCCACGATCCTTGGAGTCACTCTCTCCAAAGAGATGTCTCCCAAGACTGATTTGGAGAGAGCTCGCATGCAAGGGATACCCTATGCTTCAGCTGTAGGCTCTATCATGTATGCGATGCTATGTACCAGACCCGATGTTGCATACTCACTAAGTGTAGTGAGCAGGTATCAAGCTGATCCTGGAGAGAATCACTGGACAGCTGTGAAGAGCATTCTCAAGTACTTGCGAAGGACTAAAGAGATGCTCTTGGTGTATGGTAACGGAGAACTCCAAGTGGAGTCCTTTACCGATTCGAGCTTCCAGAGTGATAAGGACGACTCTAAGTCGTAGTCGGGCTTTGTCTTTACCCTTTACGGAGGGGCGGTTAGCTGGAAGAGTTCCAAGCAGGAAACCGTGGCAGACTCGACGATGGAGGCTGAATACATCGCTGCCAACGATGCTGCCAAAGAGGCTGTCTGGATCAAGAAGTTCATTACTGAACTTGGATTGGTTCCATCCATTGAGCATCCAATACCTTTGTATTGCGATAACAATGGAGCGGTGGCTTTGGCCAAGGAACCCAGGTCCCATCAGCGATCCAGGCATATTCTGAGGCGGTATCACCTGATCCGGGAGATAGTTGATCGCCGGGAGATCGAGGTCAGGAGAGTTGACACGAAGAACAACACGGCGGATCCACTTATGAAGGCCATTTCCCAGATACAGTTTGAGAGACTCTTCGGGATGCTCGGTATGCGATACTACAGCAGCTGGCCCTAGTGCAAGTGGGAGATTGTTAGTTGTATGTATGCCCTAGAGGCCAGTATTGTACAGATGATGTATATTATATTGGATGCTTGGACATATATAGAGATGACTTTCTTGCTCGATATGATAGTATGCTATCTGGTTACTCTTTATCTTAACATGTACATTTGTCTCTTTAAACTGTCTTATAGTTACATGTTGATAAAGCCCTTAGGATGTGTACTTGACTACCTGGACTATGATGCAGATCATACTAGTGGGGACATGGTAGTCCATAAGTACATCCTTCAAGGTCCCTAGTCGTGGGTGTATCGAGACGGGGCATCGATATACCAGTGTAGACTAGCGTATACGCTTCTCGACCCTTGAGATGGGCGATGGATGATCCCATATCCATTGGTGTTTGACATCAGAGATGGTATACGGGTGCTCAGTGGAGACTGGGTACACTGGACGGACTCGCCGAGAACTCCCAGATGGTATTATACCTCACGTCAGATGGCAGTTCTCAGGTGACACTTTTACAGGTTAGTCTGTAGACCTGAGATCGTCATAGAGTCTTGTGTGATTCCCACTGTGCTTTGATCTCCACCTTACCACGTCCATGAGGGTGTGAAAAACGGTGGTCTTTGGGTACAGTCCCGAGTCACATGGAGGCAATGAGCGATAGGAGGGGTTTCGTCTCTCCCGGTATTGGGGGTTGATGTTGCGCTGTGCTCGATTGGCCGTAACAGGGAAGTCCCTGGCCAGGGCTGATCAGAGATTTGCTGGTAAGTGTTACCAGTAGTTTCTCGACCCGTTATGAGCCTCACATCGGCACGACTTATCGGTTATTAGGGTCTGAAGTTTACCACCCCTAGACTTGATATGCGATATATCAGACGAACAGACCGGACTGTACGGTAAGTGTTACTGGTTGGATTCACAGGAGTGTGAGCAGGCTAGCTCGTCGATCTTCTGATCGCTTAATACCCGGATGGCCGTTACGTTTAGCAGACCGCTTGCGGCTTGTGGGTGCTTGATATGATCATCATCTGCTACCGGCGTATTGACGAGTCTTTAGAGTCCTACACAGAGGTTTCCTGGCTCAAGCGAAACGAAATAGGAGCGCATGTGAGATATGTGCAGGACCGAGAATAATGCGTGTATGTGATAGCGTATTTCATTCTCGCGATGGATGTATCGATTGGTTATATTCGATATAACCTAGATATCGAATCAATGATTGATTCGATAAGCCGATACATAGGATACTAGTCGGTTATATGAGATATGACCGGATCGTTAAATCAAGTGTTGATCTAATGATTTAATGTATAATTATATATATTTGATATATTACTTTGCATTAACTAGTATTGGTTCACTTTAAATGGATTTTCTCACTTAATGTGCAAGAAGTATATGTGATATACTTTTGTGCACATATTTGTATCATGTTTGATGATACTTGATCATGTGGTTAAGTGTAAAGGATTAAACCATGGTTAAGAGATGATTAGGGTTTTGCTTTTTCATTTATTTATTTGTTTATTTATTTGGAAATGATTTAGATAAGAATGGTGGCTATGTTTGTGTCTAGTTGAAGCTTCATGAAGCTTTGACTTCTTAACCATTCTTGTCTTCATGCTTAACCCTAACCCATCCAAGTAACCATGGTCTATTCTCTACACTCTACCCTAATTAGTTTATGATAAGTATTCATTTATTATTCATTTTAACTCTAGACTTATCATAATTCTAGCTTCATCATCTTCTTCTTCAAGATAGAAAGCTTGATGCCATCAATGGCAACTTGAGATCTAAAGTGAGGAATCCAATTCTAAAGTGAACCTACCTCCTATTTCTTCACCCTCTACCTCTTGCCAAGTTGTTTTGGGTGTTTTCTTCACAAGTTTCACAAATTTGTGAAGTCGGAGCTTGAACTTGTGATGCCGAACTTGTGATGCCTCGACGTAGATCATCTTCGGCACGAAGCCGACGACCTAGTCCGCCCATTTCTCCGATCAAGCCGACGATTGAGTCCGGGATTCGAGATGGACAGCGAGAGGACGCCTACGTGGAGCTAAGGAAGTGGATATCCGGATCTACAAAGGTTGTAGCTTCTTATCTTTAGTTAAGTTGTTAACTAGTTTAGTTTATCGCCTAAATTTCTAGTTAACGATACGTATTAGGGTTTCTCGGCACCCGTAAAATTTGAAATTGGCATGGTTGATGCCTTGTGAGACCTCTTGAGAGTGCCTAGGAACCCTACAGTCACACAGTAGTTTCTCCACATAGGAATTGGATCTTATATCGTACATTCTGGTTACTAGATCTATGGTTTTAGATCTAGATTTGGGTGGTTTCCCAATCAGGGTACTTCGACAGCATTCTAGGAGTATTTAGAATGGACGACTCCTGGCATAGTGGTGTACCTGCAGGTAATGGAGTCACCCTCTCTAAAGGTGTCTTACAGACTAAAGGGGAGAGGGATACGCATGATTGGCAGATCACTTGCTTAGGCAATTGAGTTGATCATGAGATGTCAAGTACCACACCAGATGTTGTTTTTGCAGTAGGTGCAATAAGTTAATATTGATCCAATCCTGGAGAAACAGTCGGAAGAAATTTTAGAACATAAGTTGATGTTCTAGGGATATGATAACAGCATTCTCCTTCGGGAGACAGTTATCATTCCAGACTTCCAAGGTGACCTGGATGGCAGAGTGGCTGTCAGAGTTATAGTTTTCCCTCTGACAAGGGGCAATATTTTGGACAGGTGGTCCAGGTGGATACTGAGGGAAGGCATGGCGCAGGATACTGATTAAGTTCAGTTGACGATACAGTCTAAGAAGTTTGGATTTGGAGTTCACTTATGAGCTAGGTCCCATCAGATATCCAAACACATTCTAAGACAGGTATTGCTCATTTCGGGAGATGGCTTTCTCCGCGAACTTGAGATAAAGAGAGACATAGAAAGAAACATCAGAGAGGATCCACTCAATGAGGCTATTCCTCGAACGCAATAGTTTCGCAAACGAGCTTTGTGAGACTGACTGGTAGAGAAGTTGGGTGTTCGGTATCACACGGGCTGTGAGTATGCGACATCGCAATAATTAGCCTTGAGTGCAAGTGGGAGATTCTTGGAGATAGTGTCCTCAGAGTCAATTATTGGATCACAGGCACGTGATTGCAATGATTGAGGGAGGACCTATCCCGGAAGGTCAGTCTTACTCAAGATGATAGTATGCTTTCTTGTTTATCTTTATCATCGTGTACTGCTTTAGGTGACCTTACGAGTCACTATTACACGTTGATAGAGCCCCTAGGATTCTTGCTTGACTACCAGCAGTATGAGGGCGATCATATACGTGGGAGCTGGGGTCTATAAGCACATCCTTAAAAGGTCCCTAGTCGTGGGAGTTTCGAGAAAGGGTATCGATATTCCAGAGTAGACTAGTGTATACAGTCGAGACCCCGACGAGGGGCGGTGGCCGGTCTCACAAGCCACTGGTGTCAGTTGGTTCACCTAAGATGTATACATGTGCTCATTGGGTTATGAGTACACCGGACATGACTCGCCGGGAACCTGCTAGTTGGTATTATACCTGACGTCAGATAGCAGTTCCCTGGTGACATGTGTACAGGTTAGTTCATCGACATGAGATCGTCATTTGTCTCGTGTGAGTTCCCGCTGTGCTTTGATTACTACCCTACCACGCTCAAAGGAGACATGCAAACAGGTTTTAGTTGGGTACAGTCCCGAGCCACATGGAGGCAGTGAGCGGATCTGCAGGGGTTCGTCTCTCCCGGTATTGGGGGTGAGGTCGCGTTGTGTCTAGGAGAGCCAGTACATGAAAAGTCCTTGGCCAAGGTAGGAGATTTACTGGTAGGTATTCCAGTAGTATCTCAGGGTATTCTGGGCTGCACTCCGACACGACTTGTACCGCTTTTGGGGGTCTGACTTTTACCAACCCCCTAGGCCTGCCATGCGATGCTCATAGAAGAACGGACTGGACTGTACGGATATTGTCACTGACAGGCTCAGTAGGGTGTCAGGATGAGTTCGCTCATCGACGTCCCTTTTGGTCAATAGCTGGAAGCCCGTCACGTATGGCTAATACCTTTGACGTGCTAGTGGTTAAATCCACAGCCATGGTATTGACGAGTCTTTAGAGTCCACCACACATAGTTACTCAGGTTTTGGGCGAAACGCTGTAGAGGCCGTATGGAGATATGGCAGTGTTCGATCAGATACGTGCGGTATTTCACGGATCGTGATTGGACGGTTTTTACTAACCGGCTTTGGCTTAAGCTGGATCCTAGTATTAGATAGTGTAGATTTTGTCTCTTTGCATTTGTATTCAGTGGGAATACAAATGCGGGTATGTATATACAGTCGCGGGGTTTTCCTGTAATTTATTACGGGATCAGTTTTCTGAAGTTGCCAGTTTACATTCCGTTCCGGCCGGTTTTCCTTTGTTCCTTCACGGTCGGACTTTCTGGTTGAAGGGAGTTATTTGCAAGTTTGCAAATAACTTATTGTGGAGGGGGTCTCTTGAATTTGTAGCTTCATTATGATATTCTTATCATCATGAGATTCTTTTCTAGTCCATTCCTATGCATTTATGTGATGGTGCTTTGATTTGATGAGAGAAGAAATTGGTGTGACCTTTTTCTACACTTATTCATTTCCCTTTCTTCTCTTGCATGATTAATTCATTTTTTTCTACCATGAGGAAAAGGGGCCAGCCACTTAGAGGGAGAGAATGAGAGGGATTCATTTTGAGTGGTGATTCTCATGATCTCATTTCATCATTCCTTGCGAGAAAAATGAGAGCACCATTTTCCTCCAAAGTTCTTTCTTTCTTCACCTCCATCAATGGCAACTTCACAACCCCAATAGAGACAATGGATTCTACACTTGCCTACAGCAATTCTTGAGCACGTCGAATCGCCAGCTTTGTGCCTGAAATGCCTCGATCCAGAGGAGGGAGCCCATAAAAGAACCCGGCGATGTGGTGCCCGTTTCGACAAGGAGGCGACGACCGGAGAATCCGCGAGAAGATCGGAGTGGAGGCGAAGACCAATGGACACGGATCGCTTGGTATTGCCTTTTAACCCATCTTTTAGTTTGGTAGTAGCTTGGTTAATGGCCCGATCCGGGTTAATAGTGCGCGGTGGTGCCGGTTTGCTAGTTTGCAAAGTTTTTCGTTTCTGCGTTTCCGGCGTCGGATCGACGGTCGGGGCGCCGCCGTGCACTTACAGGATATATCATATATATCGCTATGCAAAGCAAAAACTGTTGCTACCCTTTTTGAAAAATTTGATTCTACAACATCTTTTAGGTTTCTTTTCTTTCATTAATCATATTAATGAAGTCCCATCATTTAAATCACCTAAACATCACAGATAAATACGACGTACACTTATGCCATCCGCATTCGCCTCGATGTCCCTTCGTGCACCGTTAGGTTAGGAAACTAACGGCAGAGCGGGGCAGGGCTAGCGCGGGTGTAAAACATAAGTAACGTCTATATAATATATACAGTATCTATCATCACATATCAAATTATCACATCACAGATATCGCAGCAGAAGAAACATATGAAACATTGGATATAGTAGGACGTCCGTGTTTTATTTTGAGCCTCTATAAAACACAGATTCCACGGTCGCGATGAATAGCCAAACCCATACCCCTAGACCCCAACGAGAGCGTCAAGCAACCCTACCAATTCTAGAGTTAGGAGACCCGGACTCGACTCCTCGAGTTGGTCTCCCACTGGACTCTAGAACCCGGTTACTTGTGCTCTCCTCCTTGGGTCTATCCTAGTGCGGAAAAGCAAATAATATACAAATAGTGACATCAACCTCATCCCGGAAGTGCCCCAATAAAAGAATATTACATACATTTAATTTTACATGAATGAAAATAAAAACCCTCATCTCACATAAAAACCCCCGGCTATTCATAACACGACGATCCAATATAACATATCCAGCAACACATAACATCACATGTCATCAACGTAAGTAAATATGTGCATCCCAATTGTCGTTGACATATAGAAACGAAACCGGTGATATCACATATTACACTTACGGCCGCAGAAAAGAAAGTGTAAAACTACAACATTTGGAATCCACATTCTCTTTAGACATCGTAAATCCGAAATATCACATACTTCGCATTTCATGCCTAACTATATGAATTCCACATATTGTATCACATTCCAGATAAATAGACAGTATTAAACTTTCCGATCGAATAATCAAATACCCAAGTTTTTCCAAATAGTTCTCAACATTTGAGGAGAGTTTAAAAACATCCAGAATTCGTCACAGTAGCAACGGTCCAGCCGTAGAAGGGTCAAGCTAACGCCTCACATGTGGCACGCCGTACTGCCCTAAACCCTTAGGTTCAAAAGGCAGTTCAAGACGGTCACATAATCGAGTTAAGGTTTGTTGTCTTCTAGAGGGTCCATTGCGTAACTTGCATGATTTAGACATTTTTAAACAACGGAAAAAATCCAACACTTGGAAATTTTCCGGGTCGGGAAAAAGTGAGTTATTAATATCCGTTCGAACTTTTTAATACTTTCTAAATTATCCGGGGAAAATTAAACGAAGTTAAAATATCCGATCGAATCAACGAGTCCCCAAAACACCCCAGAAAAACCCAACACTTGAGTATATTTAAAAGTACCCAGAAATATCAGGAAACACATACGGACGAAACTGTACAAAACTGAAACCCTAACTCTACTGTTGCGCCGCGGAACCGCCGCTAATGGCATGTCATTGCCGCGGTTCCGCGGCCGTTTAAGTGAGTTAGTGTCTTGTTTTTCACATATGTCTATAGAATTCCCTGCTGATTTTTTTGAGTATTTTTAATTTGGAAAAAATCACATTTTCAGAAAATGTCTATAGAGGGGTGTAATTTGACGTATCGGGGGTTCGTTCGAAGTTTTAACTTCGTAAACACATCGCCTAATGCTCTAGCTAGGCTCTGATACCACTGTAGGGTTACTAGGCACACTAATAAGGTTCTACAATGCATCAACCATGCCCGTTTAAAATTTTAGCCGTGCTAAATAACCCTAAACAAGATCGTTGCTAGAAAATTAGGGTTTCACATGCTAGTAAAAGACATTTACTACTAAGGGAATACGAAATACAACCTTTGTAGATCGGTCCTTCACTTCTAAAGATCCTTGTCGTAGTCCTTTCGCTGCGATCATAGTTTTCCCGGGCTCTTGCATGGCTTCACGAGGTGAATGATGCGTCCTTGCTTGAAGTCTTCGAGGCCGAAGATGATCTACGTCGAGGGAATACCGACTCAAGCAACTACTTCACTAACTTGAGAATTAGTGAAGCAAACACCCTAAACTAAAGTGCTAGTCTAGTAGAGGATGGAGAAATAGGAAGTGGGTTCTCTTTAGAATTTTGTTTCTCACAATACTTCTCAATTTAGATCAAACCCTAGAGAGCTTTTTAGCTCATGGAAGAAGATGAAGAAATGAAATGAGAAAGATAATGATCAAGTGAGAAAGCTAACCATGGTGAGTGAGTATCATATACTAACTCATGTAGAGACATAACCATGGCTAATCCTTTATGGTTGGGTTAACAAAATATCCATAGTAAAAACAAACTTAGTGGACTTAGTCAATGGATCCACAAACTTCCACAAGCTTCATGCATTTTGCTAATCCTCCATTAATTTTGTAATTACTTTAAATATTAAAACCCAACATAAATAAATAGCATGGTGTAAGTCTCATACACCCAAGTCATGTGTATCATCAACCATGATACAAAAAGAAAACACAATTTTAATATATATATAACATATATATATAAAAGTTGTGCACTTGTGAGAAAAATCCTTATGTGAACAAGTGTTAGTTAATGTAAACTAGTATATCTAATATACAATTATACACTAAATTATTAAATCAACACTTGACTTAATAATCTGGTCATATCTCATATAACCGACAAACATCCATTGTATCGACTTATCGAATCAACACTTGATTCGATAACCCGGCTATATCATATATAACCTCGCGATACAATAAGTCGCGAGAATAGAATACGGTATCACATACACGCATCATTCTCGGTCCCGCACATATCACATATGCGCTCCTATTTCGTTTTGCCTGAGCCAGTAAAACCTCTGTGTAGGACTCTAAAGACTCGTCAATACGCCGGCAGTAGGTGATGATCACATCAAGCACCCACAAGCAGTCAGCGGTACTAGCTAGACATAACGGCCACCCGGGTATTGAGCGATCAGAAGATCAGCAAGAAATCCCGCTCCAACTCCTGTAAAAGCCTGCCGGTAACACTTCCCGTACAGTCCGGTCTCCTCGTCTGATATGTCGCATATCAAGTCTAGGGGTGGTAATCGTCAGACCCCAATAACCGATAAGTTGTGCCGATGTGAGGCTCATAACGGGTCGAGAAACTACTGGTAACACTTACCAGCAAATCTCTAAATCAGCCCTGGCCAGGGACTTCCCTGTTATGGCCAATTGAGCACAGCGCAACATCAACCCCCAATACCGGGAGAGACGAAACCCCTCCTATCGCTCATCGCCTCATGTGACTCGGGACTGTACCCAAAAACCACCATTTTGTACGCCCTCTTAGACGTGGTAAGGTTGAAATCAAAGCACAGTGGGAATCACACAAGACTCTATGACGATCTCGGGTCTACAGACTAACCTGCACAATGTGTCACTAGAGAACTGCCATCTGACGTGAGGTATAATACCATCTGGGAGTCTCGGCGAGTCTGTCCAGTATACCCAGTTTCCACTGAGTACCCGTTATACCATCTCTGATGTCAAACACCAATGGATATTGGGATCATCCTGTTGGAGATAGTGCCCTCAGAGTCAATATTAGGTCACAGGTACGTGATTGCAATGATTGATGGAGGACCTATCCCGGTAGGACAGTCTTACTCGAGATTGTAGGGTTCCTAGGCACTCTAATGAGGTCTCACAAGGCATCAACCATGCCAATTTCATATTTTACGGGTGCCGAGAAACCCTAATACGGATCGTTAACTAGATATTTAGGCGAACAATGCAACTAGTAAACTACTTTACTAAGAGAACGGAAATACAACCTTTGTAGATCCGGTTCTCCACCTCCATGGCTCCGCGATGAATTCTCCTCGCTGTACAAATCGGATCTTGGGCTCTAGCGTCGGCTTCATCGGAGAAAAAGCGGGCTAGGTCATCGACGACGATGCCGAAGATGATCTACGTCGAGGCATCGCTAGATCAAGCTCCAACTTCACCAAGTCAAGAAAACTTGTGAAGGAAACACCCTATACTACTTGGCAAGAGGTAGAGGATGAAGAAATAGGAAGTGGTAGACTTTAGAATTGGATTTCTCACTCATTTCATCAATCCACCATTGATGAAGTCAAGCTTGTTCATCTTGAAGAAGAAGAAGAAGCAAGAAAGAATATGATAAGTGTTATAAAAATGGAAAAGAAAATCAATCCTTATCATATTCAAACCATGGTTATGTGTAGAGACTAAACTAGGGTTAGCGTGGGAATGGTTAGGGTTAAGCATGAGACAAAATGGTGACTTAGTCAAAGCTTCATGAAGTTTCAACATACAAACAAACAAAGCCACCATTTTCCCTTTATGCTTTTCATTTTCCAAAAGAATAAATAAATAAATAAATGAATAAGAAAATGAAAACCCTAACCAATCTACAACCATGGTTTAATCTTCACACAAACCCTAGTGAGCATATATCATCAAACATGATACAATCAAGTGCACAAAAATATATCACATATACAATGTGCACATGCGAGTGAGAAAATCCATTAAAGTGAACCAATACTAGTTAATGCAAAGCAATATATGAAATATATAATTATGCATTAGATCATTAAATCAACACTTGATTCATTGATCTGGTCATATCTCATATAACCGACCAGTATCTGATGTATCGGCTTATCGAATCAATCTCGATTCGATAACTAGGTTATATCGTATACAACCATTCGACACATTCATCGCGAGAATGGAATGCGGTATCACATACACGCATTATTCTCGGTCCCGCACATATCTCATATGCGTTCCTATTTCGTTTCGCTTGAGCCAGGAAACCTCTGTGACTCTAAAGACTCGTCAATACGCCTGGCATCAGATGATGATCATATCAAGCACCCACAAGCCGCAAGCGGTCTGCTAAACGTAACGGCCACCCAGGTATTGAGCGATCAGAAGATCGACGAGCAAGCCCGCTCATACTCCTGTGAATCCAACCAGTAACACTTACCGTACAGTCCGGTCTGTCCGTCTGATATGTCGCATATCTTGCCTAGGGGTGGTAAACGTCAGACCCCAGTAGCTCGATAAGTCGTGTCGATATGAGGTCTATAACAGTTCGAGAAACTACTGGTAACACTTACCAGTAAATCTCAGCAACCCTGTCCAGGGATTTCCGGTCTTATAGCCAATCGAACACTGCGCAACATCCACTCCCTATACCGGGGGAGACGAATCCCCTCCTATCGCTCATTGCCTCCCATATGACTCGGGACTGTACCCAAAAACCACCGTTTTGCACGCCCTCTTGGACGTGGTAAGGTGTAAATCAAAGCACAGTGGAACCACACAAGACTCTATGACGATCTCGGGTCAACAGACTACTCTGTACCAGTGTCACCAGAGAACTGCCATCTGACGTAAGGTAAATACCATCTGGGAGTTCTCGGCGAGTCCGTCCAGTGTACCCAGTCTCCACTGAGCACCCGTATATCATCTCTGATGTCAAACACCAATGGATATGGGATCATCCATCGCCCATCTGTATGGTTCGAGAAGGTTTACGATAGTCTACTCTGGTATATCGATGCCCCGTCTCGATATACCCACGACTAGGGACTTTGAAGGATGTACTTATAGACTACCATGTCCCCACTAGTATGATCCGCATCATAGTCCAGGTAGTCAAGTACACATCCTAAGGGCTTTACCAACATGTATTAGAGAGACAATCAGTGTACACGTTAAGGTAAGATCAACCAGATAGCATACTATCATGTCGAGCAAGAAAGTCCTCCCTCATATATGTCCCAGCATCCACTACAATATACATCCTATGTATAGTAATGGCCTCTAGGGCATACATATAACTAACAATCTCCACTTGCACTAGGGCCATCTGATAGCAGTGGTTGCAGTATCTCATACTCAACCATCCATAAAGTCTCTCTCTAGAAAAGGCCTTTGTGAGTGGATCCGCCGTGCTGTCCTCTGAGTCTACTCTCCTAACCTCGATCACCCTGGAGATCAACTATCTCCATGATCAGGTGATACTGCCTTAGAATATATCTGGATCACTGATGGGACCGGCGTTCCTTGGCATATGCCACAACTCCATTGTCACACAATGGGAGGAACAAAGTTCATCTCATGAACCAATATACATCCAGACTGCCTCTTTGGTAGCATCTTAAGTAGCGATGTATCCTGCCTTTATCGTCTAGTATGCCGCGGTATCTAGCTTGGAACTCTTCCAACATACCGTCCCTTTACTGAGGGTAAAGACAATGCTTGTGACTGACATTCAGTCGTCCTTATCACCCTGGAACCCTTCCAGTGATTCTCCCCAGGATCGTTGATACCATCTCACTACAACTAGTGAGAATCCTAACATCCATTTAGATCTATCTCATAGATCCAAAAACCAGGATTTAGGAGGTATCAATTTTTATCCTATATGGAGAATCATTGTGATAAGCGGAGATTGACCGAGCGTAGCATAGGAAACTCCTTTCTTATTATGTCATCCACGTACTCTACGAGGATCTTCACCATACTCCCTACTACCTTTTTGTTTATACAAGGTTCATCTACCATTTTGATGATATCAAACTCTTTGACTACTACATCAAAACAGATGTTCCAACTCCGCGATGCCTGCTTTATCACATAAAACATCTTGCACAAGTTTTCGCTGCTCCCACTGTCTACGAAGCCCTCTGGCTGTGTACTTATAGACGTTCTCTTCTAAAACATCATTTTAGAAAAGCAGTCATGGCACCCAACCACCAGATATCGTAGTCATGGTATGTAGCCGTGGCAAGTAGGATCTGGATGGACTTAAGCATAGCCACTTGAAAAGGTTTCATCATTATCCACGCCTGGTCGATGACGAAAATCTTTAACAAGTCTAGCTTTGAAAGTCTCAACTTTTCCATCTACACCAAGTAATCTTCTCAAGATATACTTGCTCCTGATGGGGATTTAACCCTTCAGATATAGCAACCAAAGTCCATACATTGTTGGTGTACATGGATTCCATCTCAGATCGCTAAGCATCCAGCCATTCATACAGTGTCCCACTCCTGATGGCCAGCTCGAAACTAGTTGGGTCATCATCTCATGATGCAATCCTCGCTCCCACTGTCATAGAGAAACCGAAGTATCTCTCTGGTGGGTGAGGAACCCTACTAGATCGGCGGAGAGGCTGAGGTTCGTTGGTAACTATTGAATCCTTTGGTTCTTTCAAATCATCAGCTGCAGTTTGTATAGCTGGAACCTTTCCAGTTCTACATAACTAACCTTGCCTCGAGCTTGTCCGGATTTTGCTTTTAGACATAGGCCGGACAACCCAAATCTTAACTAACTTAAGAGATGGGCTCTTCCCTTATCATATCTCATATGAAACGGTAGGCAACTGATTTGATTCGAATCCAATTCAATAGGTATGCAGCTTCTCAAGTGCATAACTCCCAAAAAGGAAATAGGTAACTCAGTAGTACTCATCATAGAGCACACCTTATCATATAGGGTGTGATTGCTCCACCCCGATATACCATCGTGCTATGGTGTATACGGAGCAGTAATGCTGAGAGAGAATCTCATTCTCCTTTAAAAAAGTCCAAGAATTTCGTGCTCAAGTATTCTCCTCCTTGATCTCATCATAGGACATAATACTTTTACCCGTATTTGGTTCTCTACTTCTAAATTATATTCTGTGAATATCTCAAAAGGTTCGGACTTGTGTTTCAACAGGAACATATGTCTGAATCTCAAGAGATTATCAGAGAATGTAACGAAGTACAAAGAACCAGTCCTGGCATATGTAGACAGGGGACCTTACATACATCAACATGTATCATCCCAAGAGTTTACTAACTCTTTCTCTGCTTCCAGTAAACAGAGCTATGGTCATCGTATCTTTGTGACATGACTGGCAAGTTTCATAAGATGTAAATTCAAACAGATTTAAATATGCATCTAAATGTATCTTCAGCTAGTTAGGTCGGATTGATATGACCTAGTCTACAATACCTCAAGAAGGATTCGTTCATTTCTGAACTCTTCCTCTTGTGTGTGTTCTATATACTAAGAACTGTAGTTTGATTTAGAACATCAATGCTTTTAGATAACGTGCCTGAACCGATCAACTTTTGATATAGGAAATGTTCAAAACATTATCCGACAATACAAAATTTTATCGTTTCTTTACTGATAAAGAGACAGATATGATTTTGCATATCAGGTTCGGTATCTAATAACATTTGTTCAGAATCAATGTATTGGTAAAACAGGGTGACAGCGACTAACAGACTTGGCTGCAACACTTGCCCCGTTTTCTGCCTCATGAAACTTATCACCCGTTCTCAGTTCTCTACCTAGCTGTAGCCCTATGTAACAGATTATATATCTGGGATCCTGATCTGGTATCACATATCCAGGACGTAGAGGATACAGAGAAACAGTTCTTTGTAATGAACACACCCGAAGAAGATGCATCATATGCACTTCCTTCGTTTGGGCGGCACGGGAAATCTGGTATTCCCCAATTTCCTGCTCTGTCTTATAACAATTATAAGTTGGAGCGGGACCAACGTTCCCCAGCTCAGTATAACAAGCGGGTTCGGTCAATATTCCGTATTATTATCTTGATTAAGGCGTGATATGGTCGCTACCTGGAGAGAGAGAGAAGAAAACACTCAGCGTGCGCTCTTGCAAGAATAGATTGGTTATTATTTTATCTAATCAGGATGGCTCCCACTGCTTTTTATCAAATCTTCCTTCAAACCCTAAAAGGAAAGACTAGCCGGGATTAATTACACACTACGAGTTCGCCAATCTTTGAGCAAGGCCAGTGTCGGTACTTTGAGGGAGGTCCCCCGTGCTTTCGCACGAACCTAATTAATGTAAACCTCGTTTTCCCAGAGGCGTAACCCCGTTAACACCTTTCTAGACACCTACTTGATTGGCTAATTGTAAGGTGTAAAACTCTCCCAGGAGTAACTCTTACTCGCAGCGGGTATCGGGATCCAACTATCTCATAGAAGGTATGCAATCTCATTGCAAATTTCAACACTTGAAATTCCCGATAATATTTTGCCCCTAGCGTGCTATGACCTTGACGCATGCCGAACAACCCATAGTCCGCTAGTCAAGTTCAACCCATACATTTCTTGATTGAATTAAACCCACCCGCGCGACCCTTGACGCATGCCAAACAACGCCGTACGAATACCCTAATCCAATCGCATCATATGCTAGCAGATAAGCACTAGTTAGCTACCGTACACTACGCCTTGACGCATGCCAAACAACCGCAGCACGAATACTAACTAGTACTTATCTGAAATGACGGAGGGCTACGACAGGTTTTTCTGAAAACCTATTGCATAATGAACTTGATATCGTTGTAGGATCGAATGAATTTTGAAATGGAGTGTTTTTGAGGCTTTTCTAGTTTTGCTAAAGGAGTCACTCCCGGTGAAGGGATCGTCGGTCCTTTCCTCGTCGAATGAGGTGCGGGATATATCATATATATCACTGTGCAAAGCAGAACTCTTAAAAGCAATCAAAAGACAAACCGAGTGTGTAGCATCTGCCAGTTATTGCTAAAGGAGTCACTCCCGGTGAAAGGATCTCGGTCCTTTCCTCATCGAATAGGGTGCAGGATATATCACATATACCGCTGTGCAAAGCAAGAACTGTAGCTACCTGTTTTATTTTGAAATTCGATTCTACAACATCTTAGGTTTCTTTTATTTCATTAATCACATTAATGAAGTCCCATCAATTAAGTTACCTAAACATGACAGATAAATACGATGTACACTTATGACATCCGCATTCACCTCGATGTCCCCTCGTGCACCGTTAGGTTAGGTAACTAACGGCAGAGCGGGGCAGGGCTAGCGCGGGTGTAAAACATAAGTAACATCTATATAATATATCATATATACTATATACAGTATCCATCACAGAACATCACATGATCACATCACAGATATCGCAGCAGAAGAATCATATGAAATATTGGATATACTAGGACGTCCGTGTTTTCAATACGAGCCAGTATAAAACACGGATTCCACGGTCGTGATGAATAGCCAAACCCACACCCCTAGACCCCTACGAGAGCGGCAAGCAACCCTACCAATTTTGGAGTTAGGAGACCCGGACTCGACTCCTCGAGTTGGTCTCCCACTGGACTCCAGAACCCGGTTACTTGTGCTCCCCTCCTTGGGTCTATCCTAGTGCGGAAAAGTAAATAATATACAAAGGGTGACATCTTCCGCAACCTGGAAGTGCCCCAATAAAAGAATATTACATACAAGTTTTTACATGAATGAAAATGAAAAACACTCATCTCACATAAAACCCCCCCGGCTATTCAAACACGACGATCCAATATAACATATCCAGCAACACATAACATCACATGTCATCAACGTAAGTAAATATGCGCATCCCAATTGTCGTTGACATATAGCAACGAAACCGGCGATATCACATATTACACTTACGGTCACAGAAAAGAAAGTGTAAAACTACAACAGTTGGAATCCGCAAACTCTTTAGACATCGCATGCCTAGCCAAATGAATTCCTTAGACATCGCATGCCTAACAATTATAAACCCCGCATTTTAGTCTCATCATTGAAAACACTTTTCAATATCAAGTCGGGCAATTCAACAAGATTCCCGATATCCTGATCGAATGCTCGTCGCAAACTTTAGTAGGCGGCCGCACCCCCGACGCCGTCGACGAAGTGCACCAAGGAGGAACACCGCTGCCGCGAGCACCCGAACGGATGCCTTCGGCGACGGGGTTCTCCTACAGTCACTTGGTCGGGGCTATGGGGTGAGGCTGTCTATTAAGTTTACCGGGCGAGTATCCGCGTACACTACGTGATTGCGACGGACTTTTGATCACATCAAAATTCCGTGGCAACCGATCAAGTGAGACTAAAGTGCTTGATTTATAACATTCATTCAGTTATCTCATAACTACTTGTGAATTCCAATTATTGTATCCCATTCCAGATAAATAGAAAATGGTAAACTTTCAGATCGAACATTCAAACAACCAAGTTTTCCGAAACAGATCAACACATGAAATAAGTTTAAAAACATCCAGTTCATGCCTCAGTACCAACGGTCCAGCCGTAGAAGGGTCAAGCCAACGCCTCACATGTGGCACGCCGTACTGCCCCAAACCCTAAGGTTCAAAGGGCAGTTCAAGACGGTCACATAATAGAGTTAAGGTTTGTTGTCTTCTAGAGGGTCCATCGCGTTACTTGCACTACTTAGAACGTCTTTAAACCATGGAAAAATCCAACACTTGGAAATTTTCCGGCAGGGGAAAAAGTGGGTATTTATATCCGGTCGAACTTTTTAACAGTTTCTAAAATATCCGGAAAAACATAAACGAAGTTAAATTATCCGATCAAATTAACGAATCCCCTATAAAACCCTAGAAAACTCAACACTTGAGTGGAATTAAAAAATTCACATAAAAAATTGCCAAGAAAGGACCTAAGAATAAATATATGAAATTTGAGGGACTAAGTCCAAATTTGGGCCGCGGAAGCGCCGCCAAACCCCTGGTTTGGCCGCGGTTCCGCGGTCGAATTATGGAATTAGGGGCCCAAACTTCACAGTAATTATTAGTTTTTCCTGCTTACTTTTCTGCATATTTTTAATTCACAAAAATCCACGAATTTCAAAAATGTACAGAGAGCATTTTAGGGTTTGGGTTTGGGTCCGATCGGACTTCTAATTCCGTCTACGCATCGCCTAAGGCTCTAGCTAGGCTCTGATACCACTGTAGGGTTCCTAGGTACTCTAATGAGGTCTCACAAGGCATCAACCATGCCAATTTCAAATTTTACGGGTGCCGAGAAACCCTAATACGGATCGTTAACTAGATATTTAGGCGAACAATGCAACTAGTAAACTACTTTACTAAGAGAACGGAAATACAACCTTTGTAGATCCGGTTCTCCACCTCCATGGCTCCGCGATGAAGTCTCCTCGCTGTACAAATCGGATCTTGGGCATTAGCGTCGGCTTCATCGGAGAAAAAGCGGGCTAAGTCATCGACGACGATGCCGAAGATGATCTACGTCGAGGCATCGCTAGATCAAGCTCCAACTTCACCAAGTCAAGAAAACTTGTGAAGGAAACACCCTATACTACTTGGCAAGAGGTACAGGATGAAGAAATAGGAAGTGGGTAGACTTTAGAATTGGATTTCTCACTCATTTCATCAATCCACCATTGATGAAGTCAAGCTTCTTCATCTTGAAGAAGAAGAAGAAGCAAGAAAGAATATGATAAGTGTTAATTAAAAATGGAAAAGAAAATCAATCCTTATCATATTCAAACCATGGTTATGTGTAGAGACTAAACTAGGGTTAGTGGGAATGGTTAGGTTTAAGCATGAGACAAAATGGTGACTTTGTCAAAGCTTCATGAAGTTTCAACATACAAACAAACAAAGCCACCATTTTCCCTTTATGCTTTTCATTTTCCAAAAAGAATAAATAAATAAATAAATGAATAAGAAAATGAAAACCCTAACCAATCTACAACCATGGTTTAATCTTCACACAAACCCTAGTGAGCATGTATCATCAAACATGATACAATCAAGTGCACAAAAATATATCACATATACAATGTGCACATGCGAGTGAGAAAATCCATTTAAAGTGAACCAATACTAGTTAATGCAAAGCAATATATCAAATATATAATTATGCATTAGATCATTAAATCAACACTTGATTCATTGATCCGGTCATATCTCATATAACCGACCAGTATCTGATGTATCGGCTTATCGAATCAATTCTCGATTCGATAACTAGGTTATATCGTATACAACCATTCGACACATTCATCGCGAGAATGGAATGCGGTATCACATACACGCATTATTCTCGGTCCCGCACATATCTCATATGCGCTCCTATTTCGTTTCGCTTGAGCCGGGAAACCTCTGTGTAGGACTCTAAAGACTCGTCAATACGCCGGCAGCAGATGATGATCATATCAAGCACCCACAAGCCGCAAGCGGTCTGCTAAACGTAACGGCCACCCGGGTATTGAGCGATCAGAAGATCGATGAGCAAGCCCGCTCATACTCCTGTGAATCCAACCAGTAACACTTACCGTACAGTCCGGTCTGTCCGTCTGATATGTCGCATATCTTGCCTAGGGGTGGTAAACGTCAGACCCCAGTAGCTCGATAAGTCGTGTCGATATGAGGTCTATAACAGTTCGAGAAACTACGGGTAACACTTACCAGTAAATCTCAGCAACCCTGGCCAGGGATTTCCGGTTATAGCCAATCGAACACAGCGCAACATCCACTCCCTATACCGGGAGAGACGAATCCCCTCCTATCGCTCATTGCCTCCATGTGACTCGGGACTGTACCCAAAAACCACCGTTTTGCACGCCCTCTTGGACGTGGTAATGTGGAAATCAAAGCACAGTGGGAACCACACAAGACTCTATGACGATCTCGAGTCAACAGACTACTCTGTACCAGTGTCACCAGAGAACTGCCATCTGACGTAAGGTATAATACCATCTGGGAGTTCTCGGCGAGTCCGTCCAGTGTACCCAGTCTCCACTGAGCACCCGTATATCATCTCTGATGTCAAACACCAATGGATATGGGATCATCCATCGCCCATCTGTATGGGTCGAGAAGGTATACGATAGTCTACTCTGGTATATCGATTCCCCGTCTCGATATACCCACGACTAGGGACTTTGAAGGATGTACTTATGGACTACCATGTCCCCACTAGTATGATCCGCATCATAGTCCAGGTAGTCAAGTACACATCCTAAGGGCTTTACCAACATGTATTAGAGAGACAATCAGTGTACACGTTAAGGTAAAGATCAACCAGATAGCATACTATCATGTCGAGCAAGAAAGTCCTCCCTATATATGTCCCAGCATCCACTACAATATACATCCTATGTATAGTAATGGTCTCTAGGGCATACATATAACTAACAGAGATGATAGTATGCTATCTGGTTTACCTTTATCATCGTGTAATGCTTTAGGTGACCTTACAGGTCGCTATTACACGTTGGTAGAGCCCCTAGGATTCTTGCTTGACCACCAGCAGTATGAGGGCGATCATATACGTGGGAGCTGTGGTCTATAAGCATATCCTTAAATGGTCCCTAGTCGTGAGAGTTTCGAGACAGGGCATCGATACTCCAGAGTAGACTAGTGTATACAGTCGAGACCCCGACGAGGGGCGGTGGCCGGTCTCACAAGCCACTGGTGTCAGTTGGTTCACCTAAGATGTTTACAGGTGCTCATTGGGTTATGAGTACACCGGACAGGACTCGCCGGGAATATGCTAGTTGGTCATATACCAGACGTCAGATGGCAGTTCCTTGGTGACATGTGTACAGGTTAGTTCATCGACCTGGGGATCTTCATTTGTCTTGTGTGAGTTCCCACTGTACTTTGATTACTACCCTACTACGGCTCAAAGGAGTCGTGCAAACAGGTTTTAGTTGGGTACAGTCCCGAGCCACATGGAGGCAGTGAGCGCATCTTCAGGGGTTCGTCTCTCCCGGTATTGGGGGTGAGGTCGCGCTGTGTCTAGGAGAGCCATTACACGAAGCCCTCGGCCGAGGCAAGGAGATTTACTGGTAGGTATTCCAGTAGTATCTCAGGGTGTTCTGGGCTACACTCCGACACGACTTGTACCGCTTTTGGGGGTCTGACTTTTACCAACCCCCTAGGCCCGCCATGCGATACTCATAGACGAACGGACCGGACTGTACGGATATTGTCACTGACAGGCTCAGTAGGGTTGTCAGGCCGAGTTCGCTCACAGACGTCCCTTTTAGTCAATACCTGGTAGCCCGTTACGTATTGGCTTATACCTCTGACGTGCTAGTGGTTAAATCCACAACCAAGGTGTTGACGAGTTTTTAGAGTCCCCCACATTCAGTTACTCAGCTTTCGGGCGAAAGGTTGTAGAGGCCGTATGGAGATATGGCAAGGTCCGATCAGATACGTGCGGTATTGCACGGATCAGGATCGGACAGTTTGTACTACAGGCCGTATGGATATATGGCAGCGTTCGATCAGATACGTGCGGTATTGCACGAATCAGGATCGAACGGATATTACTAGCCGGCTTTGGTTTAAGCCGGATCCTAGTATAGTACAGTGTAGATTTTGTTTCATTGCATTTGTATTTCGGTCGGAATACAAATGCGGGTGTGTATGCACAGTATCGGGGTTTTCCTGTAATTTATTACGGGACCAGTTTTCTGGAGTTGCCAGTTTGCTTTCCGTTTCGGCCAATTTCCTTTGTATCGTTCATTGGCCGAAGTTTGGTGGAGGAGGGCTTATTTGCATTGTTGCAAATAAACAATTGTGGAGGGGTTCTTTGCATTTATTTATATCATGATGGTTTCATGATGGAGCCCATCCCTTGACCTTTCTTGAATTCGTGATTGCTTGACTTTGTGAGCAATCATGGTTGTTGATGGTGGTAGGTGGTTGAGTGTGGTTTTGTTTTGGTGACCATATTCTTTCATGATTCCCTTTTCCTCTCACTAGCATGATAGACTTCTCCACTCATTTCTTTTGGTCTCTCTCTCATTCTCACTCTCCCCATTCAAGAGAAGTGGCCGGCCAAGAGATGGAAAGGGGCTGTCCAAACTTTTGGGAGTGGGTTTTTGCTTCATTTCATGCTCCAAAAATCCCCAAGTCCCTCCATATAGTTCTTGTATCATCCCTCCACCAAAATGGCACCTCCATGAACCCCAAATGAGACTTGAGCTCTACTATACATTCTACAGCAATTCTTGGGCACGTCGACTAGCCAGCTTCGTGCCCGAGTTGCCTCGGCATTGAGGTGGGAGCCCGTAAAAGAAGTAGGCGATGTGGTGCACTTCCGGCGATGAGGTGGAGACCGGAGCTTCCGCAGGAGATCGGGACGACGACGAGAAGACCGGAGGACTTAGATCAGTCGGTATATCTCTCTTCCCCATCTTGTAGTTAGCCAGGACTAATTAATGGTTCGATCCGGGTATTAGTGCGCGGCGGTTTGCCAGTTCAAGAAAAA
Organism: Agapanthus africanus; assembly: GCA_030015575.1. Classification (NCBI taxonomy): domain Eukaryota; kingdom Viridiplantae; phylum Streptophyta; class Magnoliopsida; order Asparagales; family Amaryllidaceae; genus Agapanthus; species Agapanthus africanus. Next base: position 361,008,337 of record CM057346.1, read on the forward strand.
TTAAAGTTTATCTCTGCTTCCGCATTTGGCCTTCGGATTGACGGCCGGGGCGCCGCCGTGCACTTACAGTGGTATCAGAGCCTCGCCATTAACCTGGTCTAGCTTTGTTTAATGTGTTTTACAATTCCGATCGAACAAAAATCCCAAAACCGCATTTTTGCTTGCATCAGTTTTCTGTTGAAAATTTTTGGTGTCGAAAAATTTTTCAGGTTGCAAAAACGTGATCTACTAGAAAAAATAAGAGTTCTGTAAAAATTCGATGCAACAACTCCACAGTAGGAGCGCGGAACCGCGGCCAAACACCCCTTTGGGCCGCGGTTCCGCCGCACTCTTTTGGGTTCCCTGCACCAAATTTTTACAGTATCTTTCTGGGGTGAAAATTGGGTTTTTGGAATAATAACATTGGGCCCAGAATTTCTTGATCTGCTACAGTAATGCTTTGGGGCCCACTTGTTAAAATTTGATCGATCGGATATTTTGAACACATTATTTCACAGTATTTACATTATATCTGCGACCGTGAATGTCACTCGATCGGTAAATCCTGTCTAACTGCTATAGCCCGGTTAGACGGATTTGCGAACGTGACTTTCACGTTGATGTTCTGTTTTTGCTGTGATGTTGCGGATCGGTCGTGGGGATAGCCTGGATGCAATGCTAGTACAGTTTTGTTGTATTATGTACATTTGATATTGCGGGGCGAGCGTCCGACATGTGGACTGCCGTCACTGCCTGTTTGTATTATTATTTTGGGGCACAGCCAGGTTGCGGTCGATGTACCCGTTGTATGTATATTTTATTTTCTGTACTAGGATTACCCCGCGGAGGGGTGCACGGATAGCCGGGTTCTAGAGGGCAACAAGCCCGCATCTCATGGCATTGAGACGGAGGGGGCTTCACTCTAGAATTGGCGGGCTATTCGCCGCACTCGTAGGGTGTACAGGTTGACCCAGGAGGGGTGCCCAAGTTACCGGATTCCGTGAAGTGCTGGGTGGTCCATTCACGTTGCTGAAGGGGGCTGCCTCGCTTCAGGTTTTGGCGGGTGACTTGCCGCGCCCGTAGGGGTCTAGGATTTCATTGCACAGGCTATCCACACGACCAGGGGAACTGTTAGTGTTTATGCCCTAGAAGGCCATTACTGTATCATACTAGTTTGTATATTACTTAATGGAAGCTTGGGATATTCACATGTATATAACAGTCTTGCTAAACATGGTAGTATGCTACTTGGTTTTTCTATCTTAATATGTGAGTATACGTATTGATAGAGCTCTTAGGATCTTGCTTGACTACCAGCGTTGTGATGGCAGTCACACTAGTGGGGGCTGGGTAGTCTACAAGCACATCCTTATTCAGGTCCCTGGTCGTTGGATTATCGAGACGGAGCATCGATACTCCGGAGTAGACTAGTGTGTACGCTTCTCATCCCAGTTAGGGAGATGGTCTGTCCCACAGCCGTCAGTACGTCGTACTGGAGATAGTATGCAGGTGCTCGTTAGGTTACGGGTACACCGGACAGGACTCACAGGGAACTGTTGGTTGGTTTTATACCAGTCGTCAGTGAACAGTTCCCAGGTGACATGAGTACAGCATAGTCCGCAGACTTGACACTGCTACTTCGCCTCGAGTGTGTCCCACTGCTCTTAGATTGCTACCCTACCACGGCTCAAAGGAGTCGTGCAAACAGGTAGCAGTTGGGTGCAGTCCCGAGCTCTTGGAGGCAGTGGCGGTTAGACAGGATTCGTCTCTCCCAGTATTGGGAGTTGATATCGCGCTGTGTCAGAGAGCCATTACGCAAAGTCCCCGGCCAGGGCAAGCGAGATTTGCTGGTAGGTTCCAGTAGTTTCTCAGGGTGTAATGGGCTTCCCTCCGACACGACTTATACCGCTATTAGGGGACTGACGCTTGCCGCCCCTAGGCCCGATATGCGATAGTCTTGGACGAACGGACCGGACTGTATGGAGATTGTCACATCAGACTCAGTAGGAGTTCGGATGGGTTCCCTCATCGGCCTTCTTATCGACATCTACCTGGGGACCGTTACGTACAGCTAGTGCCGCTTGCGGTCTGTGGTTAAACCCACTGCCAGCGTAGTAGTCGAGTCTCTAGAGTCCCACACAGAGAGTTTCCCTACTCCAGGCGAAACGATATAGAGGTCGTATGGTTTTACGACAAGGGTTCGGACGCATACGTGCGTTTACGCGCGTACGACTTTCGGACAGTTTTTACCAGTCGGCTTTGGTTTAAGCCAGTTACTGGTATCCGGTTATTGGATTTATACAGTCTAAAGTTTTTCCGTATTTTTGCGGAAAGGAGGGGCGTTCTCGTAATTGCGCGAGAAGCTTCTAGAAGATGGTGACTAAGGAGGTTTAGGTGGCATATGCAATGAATGTGATTAGTGAGTCATATGGATGATTCATCCATGTCATTAATGCATAATAAATACTTAATGACTCATGGAGTGAATCATCACTAGATATTATCAAGCATGGTTGCTAAATTCATTTCTTATTCTTTTCTTGATAAAAAGAAATGCTTGATATATATCATGTTATCTCACTATTCTCATATCATTATCTTTATCATCTTCTCTCTCCTCAAGCTCTCCCTCTTCAAACACTAATCCTCCCCTCTCATGAGTTTAGTACAAGGATTAGTAAGACTACTTAATCCATAACCCTCTCTATATTTCACCTAGTTTCTTTGATTAGCACTTAAAGAAGTTTAGTTGCCTCAAGTTTAGAGGCTAAGCTTGGAGTAAAGCTCTCGGGTGGATCGTCTACTACTTCGAGAAGGCCGAGGAGGAGGAGGAGTTCACAAAGACGAAGGACACGATTCGTTAGGTATAATCCCTAAACATAGTAGCATAGAAACTCTATGTTTTAAGTTAGTGATCGTTTAGCTTCGATTCAAGCGGTTAGTCGATGTTTGTTCACTAAACAATTTCGTTTTTGAAAATTCCGCCTCCCCACAAGTATTGGGGTGTTGTACATCGACTTACAGTGGTATCAGAGCCTCGCTAAACAATAAATAACTTCCTTGCAAATTTGTATGAATTTCGAACGGAAAAAACGAAACCGGAAAAGCCCGAAAACTTCAGTTTCTGTCGATTTTTAAATGAAGTCCTAAAATTTTTCAGGGAGGTTCAGAAAGCTTAAAAAGACAGTAGAAGAACACCCAAGAAAATTGGGCACATGATTCGGCTAAAGCGCCGCGGAAACGCGGCGGATCCCACCGATCCGCCGCGGTTCCGCCGCCGAGTTGCCGAGTCATGAACCCAATTTTCCTGTGTTGGTTCTGTGTGATATTTGGGATTTTCTGGAATATTTAATTTTTGCTCAGGTTTCAGATTTGCAGAGCAGTATTGGAGCAAAATTAAAAGTGTTTAATCGATCGAAATTATACAGTATTTGCTTGTTGGATTATATCTGTGATTGTATAATGTGTTCGTAAACCTCCCCTTACTACTAATATGTCAGTTGGCAGGGGGTTGCACATTTCTGAAATGGATTTTATCTGTTTGTGCATATGAACTGTGTTGGACTGTTGTGATGTATAGCCGGGGTTATGTGATGGGTTATTATTTAATTCATTTGATGTAAATGTAATTTGTTGTAATATTATTTTGCGGGGCACATCCAGGTTGCGGTTGTAGCCACCGTTGTATTATTTCATTTTACTGTTTTTGGTCCTAGGACAGACCCAAGGTGGGGTGCACAAACTGCCGGGCGGGTAGTTTGCCGTACCCGTTGGGGTCTTGGGTGGGGTAATGGCTATTCATCACAACTGTGTAATCCGTCTTTTGTTGCAGGCTCGAAACAAACACGGATTACTTGCAAATCCAATAAAGTTCATCTGTGATCTGGAATGCCTATTATTGCGTCTGACGAATGTACAATATCTATATATGATAGCTATTTAGACGTCACTTATGTTTTACACCCGCGCTAGCCCAGCCCCCGCTCTGTCGTTAGTTAAGTAACCTAACAGGTGATGACGGGACCCCGTGGCGAATGCGGATGGCATAAGAGGACGTTGTATTTTCGTTGTTTTCTGCAATGATACGTTAATGATGGGACGCATTATCTATAATGCAAAGAAAAAACAAACCAAAGTTTAAATCGTTGGAACAATTTAAAAGAAACCACTCGGTTAATTTTAAAACAGATATTTTTAAATGCGAAGACTTAACCACTCCTTTTAAAAGCTATCAGGTTCCTTTGGTTATATCAAGTTCACTACGTTCACGGTTTCGCCAAAACCAGTCGTAGCCCTCCGTCATTTCTTATGGATGGTCAGTAGTATTCAAGCTATGCTTGTTGGCTTACGTCAAGGCATAGTGTTTGGTAGCTGCTGGGGTATTCATTTGTTGCATAGATAGATGTGTTGGCTTGGGACAGTCGCATTACCTTGTTGGCTTACGTCAAGGGTATATACGGGTGGGTTCAAATTAACAAGATAATGATGGGCAGAACTTGACATGTGACTTATGATTTGTTGGCATACGTCAAGGTCATAAGAGCATGTGGCAAAAACTTATATCGGGAATTTCTAAAGAAACTGACATTTGCAAAGAGATGCATACCATTTGGAGTTTGATGAATGTTGGTAGGATTCCTTCAACATTATCATACGATGATATTTGGATCCCGATCTTACTGTGAGTATATGCTACTTATCAGGATATTCGTCACTTAACGATCAATGCTATAAACCTAGTAGGTGTCCAGAAAAGTGTCAGCGGGGTTACGCCCCCAGAGAAAAAAGGTTATTTAATTAAGGAACTTCGCGAAAGCGTTGGAAAACCTCCCTCGAAGTACCGAAACCAGCCTGGCTGAACGGTTAAGCAAGTATTGTACAGTGAGAATAGTTCTGGCTAATTCTTCTTTTATGGTTTGAGGAAGGATTCGATAAACAGTGGGAGCCATCCGGTTTAGATAAACTAAAAACCACTCTAAACTTGCAAGAGCATCATGCTAAAGAGTTTTCTTCTCTCTCTCCTAATTGCAGCGATCCTGAAAATGACTGGACTTAAGTTACTTTTAGAGAAAAATATACTGACAGGGCCAAACTATAAAGATTGGCTGCGGAATGTCAAAATGGCTTTGACCTATGACAAATTGGGGTACGTCCTCACCGCTACGGCACCTGCTGTCCCTGGTCCCAAATCCAGCAATGCGGATAAGGAAATCCGCAAAACCTGGGATTTAGATTGCGCGAAAGCCAAGTGCATCATGCTTGCCTCAATGAACAATGAACATCAGAGGAGGCACGAGGATATGACCCTAGATGGCATATTTCTCCATACAAAGGAACTTTATGGAGAGCAATCTCATATAGCAAGATACGAGACCTCTAAGAACTTGTTTCGAGCGAGGTTGGCTGTCGGGTCATCAGTGGGAGAACATGTCCTAAAGATGATCGGCTATATTGAAGAGCTCGTAGACCTTGGGACGACTTTGGATAATGAGCTCTATACAGACCTTATTCTCCAGTCCCTTCCTCACACCTACGCCCAGTTTATCCTGAACTTCAACCTTCAAAGAAAAGAAGTTGAACTTCCGGAACTCCTGAACATGTTAAGGAGTGCAGAGGGCACCTTGCAGAAAGCAAGGGAAACACCCGCTATGTTTGTTAGCGGTGCATCTTCTTCCGGGTCCAAGGCTAGGGCCAAAGGAAGGAAGAAGAAGGCCGCCAACAAACCTAGAGGAGGTGTTAGTAAGGTGGGAGGGAAGGGAAAGAAAAAGTTTGCGGTACCGGTAGTTGGCCAGGATGAGTGCTTCCATTGTCACAGGAAAGGGCACTGGAAGAAGGATTGCAAGGCGTGGAACGCCAAGAACCAGGAACCGAAGCAAGCTGTGGCTTCGACTTCAGGTGTATTTGTAATTGAGAATTGTCTGTCGATCAACTCTACTTCCTGGGTATTGGATACCGGATCAGGATCTCATATTTGCAATTCATTGCAGGCACTGAGAAACCGTAGAGTGCTGAAGGAAGGTGATATGACCCTAAAGGTTGCTAACGGAGCTAGCGTGGGAGCTGCGTCCGTCGGGGATTATCACCTAGGATTGACGAGTGGACACATTTTGGTTTTACATAACTGTTATTTTGTACCAAGCTTAACGTGTAATATCATATCAGTTTCCTTGTTATCAAATAAAGGTTATGATTTCACGTTTGTAAGAGATGTTGTCAACATCCACCTTAATCATGGTTTGATTGGGTCCGGTACACTAAATAACGGTATATATGTTTTAAACCAACTCCAAATTTTCAATGTCCAGAACACACCAAAAAGAAAGTCTCCAGATTTAAATAAAGCTTTCTTATGGCATTGTAGACTGGGTCACATCAATGAGAGAAGGTTGACTAAGTTGCATAGAGAAGGATATTTGGACTCGTTCGAATATCAAACCTATGACACTTGTCAATCTTGTCTCAAAGGAAAGATGACAAAGACTCCATTTACTGGACAAGGAGTAAGAGCGAGCGAGCTCTTAGGACTCATACACAGCGATGTATGTGGTCCAATGTCTATACATACGAGAGGTGGTTATTCCTACTTCATTACTTTTACAGATGATTTCTCTAGGTTTGGACATGTCTTCTTAATGAAGCATAAATCCGAGGCCTTTGAGAAATTCAAGGAATACAAGAGTGAAGCGGAAAACCAAACAGCCAAAAGTATTAAGATACTGAGATCTGATCGAGGTGGAGAATACTTAAGTGCCGAGTTCCTAGGTTACCTAAAAGAGAAAGGAATTCTCTCTCAGCTTACTCCTCCATACACTCCACAGCACAACGGTGTATCGGAGAGACGGAATCGAACCCTATTAGATATGGTACGATCCATGATGAGTAATGCTGAGTTACCGCGATCTTTCTGGGGTTAAGCGCTAGAATCAGCGACATATCTTTTGAACAGAGTTCCAACCAAAACTGTGCCTACCACACCATATCAGATATGGAGTGGGAAGAAACCCTATCTTCAGTACCTGAAGACATGGGGATGTCCAGCTTTTGTAAAAAAGCAGCATCCGGACAAGCTCGAGGCACGCTCAGTAGAGTGTAAGTTTGTGGGATATCCAAAGAACTCTATGGGATATTTTTTCTATTATGTAGAGGAACAAAAGGTTTTTGTTTCTCGTCATGCCCGCTTCTTAGAAACTGAATTTTTAGAAAATCAGAAGAGTGGGAGCGTAGTAGAACTGGAAGAAATTCCAGAACCACAAACTGCTACTGAAAGTTTGGTAGAACCGGAAGTTCAAGAAGTATAGGACATTCCCGCACCCCTCCGCAGGAGTAGTAGGCCGTTTCATCCGCCTGAGAGATACTACGGTTTTCTCATAGATGGGGATAGAGAGGATTGCATCATAGATGATGATGAACCTACTGACTTCCAGCAGGCCATCCAGAGCGGCGACTCGGTACGATGGCTAGATGCAATGCGGACCGAAATGGAGTCCATGTACACCAACAAAGTATGGACTTTGGACTTTGCTCCAGATGGGGTAAAACCCATAGGATGCAAATGGATCTTCAAGAAAAAGATTGGTGTAGATGGACAGGTGGAAACCTATAAGGCTAGACTTGTTGCAAAGGGTTTTCGTCAAAGACCTGGTTTGGACTATGACGAAACTTTTTCTCCAGTGGCTATGCTCAAATCCATTCGGGTCCTTCTTGCTATTGCTGCCTTCCATGATTATGAAATCTGGCAGATGGACGTAAAGAAGGATTTTCTGAATGGAAATTTAGAAGAGTGCGTCTATATGGATCAGCCAGAGGGTTTCAATCAGAGTGGGAGCAGCGGGAAAGTATGCAAGCTGCTTAAGTCCATTTATGGACTAAAGCAGGTATCGCGGAGTTGGAACATCTGTTTTGATGAGACAGTCAAAGAATATGACTTTATCAAAAATCCAGATGAACCGTGCATATATAGTAAAGTTGTAGCCAGAAGTGTCGTATTCCTCGTCTTGTACGTGGATGACATTCTATTGATAGGAAATGACATTCCTATGCAACAATCTGTCAAAGGATTCTTGTCACACAGGTTCTCCATGAAAGACCTGGGTGATACCTCTTACATTCTGGGGATCCGGATCTATCGTGATATATCCAAGAGGATGTTGGGACTTTCGCAGTTCAGGTATATCGACACTGTACTGAAAAGATTCAGTATGGAAGATTCTAAGCGCGGTAATCTACCGGCTTGTCATGGAATCACCCTCTCCAAAGAGATGTCTCCCAAGACTGATTTGGAAAGGGAACGCATGTCTATTATACCCTACGCTTCTGCGGTAGGCTCTATAATGTATGCGATGTTGTGCACCAGACCAGATGTAGCTTACGCACTAAGCGTGGTAAGCCGGTATCAGTCAGACCCAGGGGAGAAGCACAGGATAGCAGTAAAGAACATTCTCAAGTACCTGAGAAGGACTAAGGAGATGTTCTTGGTTTACGGCGGAAAAGACCTCAGGTTGGAGGCCTTTGCTGATTCCGGCTTCCAGAGTGATAAGGACGATTCCAAGTCTATGTCGGGTTATGTCTTTACCCTCAATGGAGGGGCGGTGTGCTGGAAGAGCTCCAAGCAGGACACCGTTGCTGACTCGACGATGGAAGCGGAGTATATAGCTGCTTGCGATGCCGCAAAAGAAGCAGTCTGGATGAAGAAGTTCCTAACAGAACTTCAGGTGGTTCCTACCATAGTTGATCCAATACCTCTGTATTGCGACAACAACGGAGCTATAGCTTTAGCGAAGGAACCAAGGTCCCATCAGAAGTCCAGACACATCTTGAGGCGGTATCACCTGATCAGGGAGATCATTGATCGTCAGGAGATCGAGGTTCAGAGAGTTGCTTCTGAAGAGAACATTGCTGATCCATTCACGAAGGCCCTACCTCAGATTCAGTTCGAGAGGCTACTCGAGATCATTGGTCTTCGATATGCCAGTACATGGCCCTAGTGCAAGTGGGAGATTGTTAGTGTTTATGCCCAAGAAGGCCATTACTGTATCATACTAGTTTGTATATTACTTAATGGAAGCTTGGGATATTCACATGTATATAACAGTCTTGCTAAACATGGTAGTATGCTACTTGGTTTTTCTATCTTAATATGTGAGTATACGTATTGATAGAGCTCTTAGGATCTTGCTTGACTACCAGCGTTGTGATGGCAGTCACACTAGTGGGGGCTTGGTAGTCTACAAGCACATCCTTATTCAGGTCCCTGGTTGTTGGATTATCAAGACGGGGCATCGATACTCCGGAGTAGACTAGTGTGTACGCTTCTCATCCCAGTTGGGGAGATGGTCTGTCCCACAGCCGTCAGTACGTCGTACTGGAGATAGTATGCAGGTGCTCGTTAGGTTACGGGTACACCGGACAGGACTCACAGGGAACTGTTGGTTGGTTTTATACCAGTCGTCAGTGAACAGTTCCCAGGTGACATGAGTACAGCATAGTCCGCAGACTTGACACTGCTACTTCGCCTCGAGTGTGTCCCACTGTTCTTAGATTGCTACCCTACCATGGCTCAAAGGAGTCGTGCAAACAGGTAGCAGTTGGGTGCAGTCCCGAGCACTTGGAGGCAGTGGCGGTTAGACAGGATTCGTCTCTCCCGGTATTGGGAGTTGATATCGTGCTGTGTCAGAGAGCCATTATGCAAAGTCCCTGGCCAGGGCAAGCGAGATTTGCTGGTAGGTTCCAGTAGTTTCTCAGGATGTAATAGGCTTCCCTCCGACACGACTTATACCGCTATTAGGGGACTGACGCTTGCCGCCCCCTAGGCCCGATATGCGATAGTCTTGGACGAACGGACCGGACTGTATGGAGATTGTCACATCAGACTCAGTAGGAGTTCGGATGGGTTCCCTCATCGGCCTTCTTATCGACATCTACCTGGGGACCGTTACGTACAGCTAGTGCCGCTTGCGGTCTGTGGTTAAACCCACTGCCAGCGTAGTAGTCGAGTCTCTAGAGTCCCACACAGAGAGTTTCCCTACTCCAGGCGAAACGATATAGAGGTCGTATGGTTTTACGACAAGGGTTCGGACGCATACGTGCGTTTATGCGCGTACGACTTTCGGACAGTTTTTACCAGTCGGCTTTGGTTTAAGCCAGTTACTGGTATCCGGTTATTGGATTTATACAGTCTAAAGTTTTTCCGTATTTTTGCGGAAAGGAGGGGCGTTCTCGTAATTGCGCGAGAAGCTTCTAGAAGATGGTGACTAAGGAGGTTTAGGTGGCATATGCAATGAATGTGATTAGTGAGTCATATGGATGATTCATCCATGTCATTAATGCATAATAAATGCTTAATGACTCATGGAGTGAATCATCACTAGATATTATCAAGCATGGTTGCTAAATTCATTTCTTATTCTTTTCTTGATAAAAAGAAATGCTTGATATATATCATGTTATCTCACTATTCTCATATCATTATCTTTATCATCTTCTCTCTCCTCAAGCTCTCCCTCTTCAAACACTAATCCTCCCCTCTCATGAGTTTAGTACAAGGATTAGTAAGACTACTTAATCCATAACCCTCTCTATATTTCACCTAGCTTCTTTGATTAGCACTTAAAGAAGTTTAGTTGCCTCAAGTTTAGAGGCTAAGCTTGGAGTAAAGCTCTCGGGTGGATCGTCTACTACTTCGAGAAGGCCGAGGAGGAGGAGGAGTTCACAAAGACGAAGGACACGATTCGTTAGGTATAATCCCTAAACATAGTAGCATAGAAACTCTATGTTTTAAGTTAGTGATCGTTTAGCTTCGATTCAAGCGGTTAGTCGATGTTTGTTCACTAAACAAGTTCGTTTTTGAAAATTCCGCCTCCCCACAAGTATTGGGGTGTTGTACATCGACTTACAGGAACGTCGGGTTTCAGTAGTGGCTCTGTGAAACCTGGGGATCCCAGATATCTGTATTGTTTTTGTGATGCTGTACATTTCTGTGATGTTGCATTTCTTTCACGCCTTGAGCAAAATATAATATATTGGTATATATATTAGTAGATGTTGTATATGTTTTGCATCCGCGCTAGTCCAGTCCCCGCTCTGTCGTTAGTCAGCTAACCTAACGGGTAATGACGGGACCCAGTGGCGAATGCGGATGGCATATACGTACATCAGTATATTTTCGTTCTTTGTGGTGTGATCAATTGATGGGACTGCGTTGATTCGGATCAATGCAAGTTAAAAACAAACCTATTCTGATGTTGTTGGAACACTTTTTCAAAAGCTGTTATTGCAAGGACGTTCACTTTTGTTTTGCATCGTGGTATTCAGTTGGAATATCCTGCTCCTCAGTCGACGAGGCAAAGGCCGAGATCCCTTCACCGGGAGTGACCCCTTGGACAAAAAGTTTGCGTCAGGGCAATGACTTCACTATAGCCGATTACTTTTGCTTTGCACCGTGGTATTCAGTTGGAATATCCTGCACCTCATTCTACGGGGAAAAAGCCGAGATCCCTTCACCGGGAGTGACCTCTTTAGCAACGGTTTTCGTCACTATATTTTTTAAAAAGCTATACGTTCCTTCAACGATATCAAGTTCATTACGTTAAAGGTTTTCGCCAGAAACCATTCATAGCCCTCCGTCGTTTCATATGGATAGTCAATAGTATTCAAGCTGTGTTTGTTGGCCAAAGTCAAGGCACAGTGTTTGGTAGCTGTTGGTTATTCATATGCAGCATAGATAGATGCGTTGGTTTGGAACAGTCGTATAGCCTTGTTGGCCAAAGTCAAGGGCTTGTGCGGGTGGATTCGAATCAACCTGGAGAATGACGGGTAGAACTTGACATGTGACTTATGATTTGTTGACCAAAGTCAAGGTCATAAGAGCATGGGGAAAAAAAATAACATCGGGAGTTTCAAAAGAACTGAAACTTGCCAGATATGCGCATACCTTCTGGAGTGTGACACCGTGAGCGGATTCCGTCACGTTATCATGCGATGATAGTTGGATCCCGATTCCCACTGATGAGTTGGTTTACTCCTCGGGTGATCCCGACTAATTCTTCTTTCAGGTTTGGAGGAGAATTTGACGGTACAGTGGGAGGTTTCCAGATTAGATAAATTGGTAACCATTCTGATCTAGGTTAGAGTGCACGCTGAGTGTTTCTTTTCTCTCTCTCTTTGGCAGCGACCATTGACCCGGCCCTAAAACTATGACTCAGTGACCAAGTTGACCGAACCTTCTTAACACTGGCTTTTGGATTGTCAGAGTTGCAAACCTCATTGCCACTCCTACTTTTACCCTTTCCTCCAGGACACCCCGTATTACTACGAATGTCCACTTCCATTGGACAAAACCATCGTATGGTTAGATACGAACTCGAAGGATTTATTCGAGGATGGTTTCAGGTTCTGGAGAAAACGGATAGGATTATTCAGTTGTCTTTTCCTTTTACCTTCTCTCAGGTTGCGAGTACTCCTTGGTTTAGGAGATAGTACACCTATTACGCAAATTGGATAGTCTTCTTCCAAACCTTAGGCTGGTGCCGACCGGTAGGGAATGAAGAAAACCAATTAGCATAACGATGGTGTGCAGAAGGTATTAAGTTTAGACAAAGCAAGGGATTAGTAAGAGGGCAAAGTAAATTGCGACTGTTATTCACGACCAAACCAAGTATTCCTTCGCCAATCCTAAATCACCTTTGTATTTCTCCAGGACACTCCGTATCACTACGAAGATCCACAGTTTATTGGATACTCCATCGTATGGTTATATACGAACTCGAAAGGAACTTGTTCCAGTCGGGGATGGATTCTGGTTCAGGAGAAATAGGAATAAAATTTATTCGGTTGTCTTTTATCTTCACCTTCTCTCATTACGAGTGTTCCTAGGATTAGGACAGTACACCCATTATGCTTATTGGATAGTCTTCTTCCAAACCATAGGCTGGTGCCGAATGGTGGGGAAGGAAGAAAACCATTTGGCCTAAGAGGTGTGCAGAAGGTAAAGACTAAAGACATATAAAGGGATTTGGAGAGGTGGCAAAGAAATATACGGTTACAGTTGTGAATCTGATAGTGGAAGAGGCATTACTAGGAATACCAGGATACTCCATCGAAACATTTCATGTTTCAGTTTCACTGTGTACTGTTAAAAGAAAACTGATTTCCCGATTAGATACTTACTCCAGGGTATGTATTTACCAGGTACGATTCTCATATCTGTATGGTTTTACAGATGATGAGTGGGAGTAAGTTATTGGGAATTGGGTGATCATCCTCATTATATCGGGATTCGTTGTACTCAGTGATATTTGAGGAAGTCACCTGGGTTGTTTGCCGGACGGCAAATATTTGGTTTTGAATATCCGCAGTTATGCACCAATTTCAAATTGATATATCTGTACGTCTATTTTCATTAAGTGAGATATACCTTTCTGAAATTATGTCTACGACATTTACCTATATCAGTGGATGGTTAGGTAAGGAGCATTAAACGGCGGTGTAATTCTTTTTAACCATAAGTACAGTTTCCAACCTACGACACACAGTGAATGAGTTATCAGACTCAAGGGACTTATACAGAGTATTGTATGTTGTCCAGGGTCCATCAGGACAGAAGGGTTGGTCCTCGTACTATATTCGGTTTACTTACGACTTCTCTAGTTTTTAGACAGGTGTTTCGTGGAAACACAGGGTCCGAATTTTGAGAAGTTATAGGTATTTGAATAGAGTAGAGAACCAGGTATAGCAAGTATCGAGATTTTTCAAAGCGATCGAAGATGTAGATACTTGTGTATGGTATTCAGTTGATAGTAATAAGAAAGAGATCTTGCTTCTCTTTCAGGTTACTCATGATTGGAAGCTTTCCTAAGTTGAGTAACGCTGATAGGCCTCCTTCCATTTAGTTGACATGCACTGGAGACAGCTGCATGATTTGGATCTGGTTCAATTAAATCAGTGCCTCTGTTTCTATATTGGATATAGAACAGTTCATATCTTAACGATGTTAAGGTACGGGGAGTTGTCCGGTTTATGCTTAAAACCAGACACTGGACAACTCAAGGCACGTTTCTGTAATAGCTGTTTGTGGGTTGACCCAGGCTATGACGAGGGTTGATTTTCTACCATCTGAATGAACAATAGCAATATTGTTCTAGACTCGCCACTGTTTTATTAAAAATGGATTTTTTCAGAAAACAGTAGTGGGAGTATGGTAGAACTGGAAGTGATTCCAGAACCACAAACGATTACCGAAGATTTCATGGGAACCTAAAGATTCAATCTGGTTTGACATTCCATTGGCAACTCCGCAGATAAGGTGGGTAACTTCAGGCACCCGAGAGGTACTCCGGTAGCCTCAAGGACGGTGACAAGGAAGCTCTTGTTTACCCACACTTGCCATTGCTGTTGTTCCAGGCTGCGAGACCCGGCAGGAGGATGAGTATAGCGTCATTCTGAACTGGTTTCAGAAGTGTACGTTTGTATGACTCTGCCAGAGGGTTGTCGTAGTCAGTGGGAGCAGCGGAAGCATTGGTGGATAGGTAGCTTATGTCTATTTATAGACTAAAGCAGATATAGCGGAGATAGATCATTTATTTCTGACGTGAAAGTCATGGGTTTGACTTCATCAGAATAGGGGATGGATCTGTTGAGAAGGTAGTAGGGTGTGATGTCATAGTATTTGGATGACATACACAGAGTAGGAAGTGATACTCCTATACTACAATCGGTTATACTTTGGTCGTAACACAGTTGTTTCTCCACAAAGGAAATGGATTTTATATCAGACATACTGGTTACTAGATCTATGGTTTTAGATCTAGATTTGGGTAGTTTCCCAATCTGGGTACTTAGACAGCATTCTAAGAGTATTTAGAATGGACGACTCCATGCACGGTAGTGTACCTGCAGATGTTGGAGTCACCCTCTCTAAAGGTGTCTTACAGACTAAAGGGGAGAGGGATGTGCATGATTGGCAGATCACTTGCTTAGGCAATTGAGTCAATCATGAGATGTCAAGTACCACACCAGATGATTGTTCTTGCACTAGATGCAATAAGTTGATATTGATCCAATCCTGGAGAAGCAGTCGGAAGCAGTTTTAGAACATAAGTGGATGTTCTAGGGATATGATAACGACAGCCTCATTCGGGAGATAGTTATCATTCCAGGCTTCCAAGGTGACCTGGACGACAAGGAGGTTGTCAGAGTTATAGTTTTCCTTCTGATGAGGGGCAGTATTTTGGACAGGTGGTCCAAGGCAATACTGAGGGAGGCATGGCACAGGATACTGATTAAGTTCAGTTGACGATACAGTCTAAGAAGTTTGGATTTGGAGTTCATTTATGAGCTAGGTCCCATCAGACATCCAGACACATTCTAAGACAGGTATTGCTCATTTCGGGAGATGGCTTTCTCCGCGAACTTGAGATATAGAGAGACATAGAAAGAAACATCAAAGCGGATCCACTCACTGAGGCTATTCCTTGAACGCAATAGTTCCGCAAGCGAGCTTTGTGGGACTGATTAGTAGAGGAGTTGGGTGTTCGGTATCACACAGGCTGTGAGTATGCGACATCGCAATAATTAGCCTTGAGTGCAAGTGGGAGATTGTTGGAGATAGTGCCCTCAGAGTCAATTATTAGGTCACAGGTACGTGATTGCAATGATTGATGGAGGACCTATCCCGGTAGGACAGTCTTACTCGAGATGATAGTATGCTATCTGGTTTACCTTTATCATCGTGTAATGCTTTAGGTGACCTTACAGGTCGCTATTACACGTTGGTAGAGCCCCTAGGATTCTTGCTTGACCACCAGCAGTATGAGGGCGATCATATACGTGGGAGCTGGGGTCTATAAGCATATCCTTAAATGGTCCCTAGTCATGAGAGTTTCGAGACAGGGTATCGATACTCCAGAGTAGACTAGTATATACAGTTGAGACCCCGACGAGGGGCGGTGGCCGGTCTCACAAGCCACTGGTGTCAGTTGGTTCACCTAAGATGTATACAGGTGCTCATTGGGTTATGAGTACACCGGACAGGACTCGCCGGGAACATGCTAGTTGGCCATATACCAGACGTCAGATGGCAGTTCCCTGGTGACATGTGTACAGGTTAGTTCATCGACCTGGGGATCGTCATTTGTCTTGTGTGAGTTCCCACTGTACTTTGATTACTACCCTACCACGGCTCAAAGGAGTCGTGCAAACAGGTTTTAGTTGGGTACAGTCCCGAGCCACATGGAGGAAGTGAGCACATCTTCAGGGGTTCGTCTCACCCGGTATTGGGGGTGAGGTCGCGCTGTGTCTAGGAGAGCCATTAAACGAAGCCCTCGGCCGAGGCAAGGAGATTTACTGGTAGGTATTCCAGTAGTATCTCAGGGTGTTCTGGGCTACACTCCGACACGACTTGTACCGCTTTTGGGGGTCTGACTTTTACCAACCCCCTAGGCCCGCCATGCAATACTCATAGACGAACGGACCGGACTGTACGGATATTGTCACTGACAGGCTCAGTAGGGTTGTCAGGCTGAGTTCGCTCACAGACGTCCCTTTTAGTCAATACCTGGTAGCCCGTTACGTATTGGCTTATACCTCTGACGTGCTAGTGGTTAAATCCACAACCAAGGTGTTGACGAGTCTTTAGAGTCCCCCACATTCAGTTACTCAGCTTTCGGGCGAAAGGTTGTAGAGGCCGTATGGAGATATGGCAAGGTCCGATCAGATACGTGCGGTATTGCACGGATCAGGATCGGACAGTTTGTACTACAGGCCGTATGGATATATGGCAGCGTTCGATCAGATACGTGCGGTATTGCACGAATCAGGATCGAACGGATATTACTAGCCGGCTTTGGTTTAAGCCGGATCCTAGTATAGTACAGTGTAGATTTTGTCTCATTGCATTTGTATTTCGGTCGGAATACAAATGCGGGTGTGTATGCACAGTATCGGGGTTTTCCTGTAATTTATTACGGGACCAGTTTTCTGGAGTTGCCAGTTTGCTTTCCGTTTCGGCCAATTTCCTTTGTATCGTTCATTGGCCGAAGTTTGGTGGAGGAGGGCTTATTTGCATTGTTGCAAATAAGCAATTGTGGAGGGGTTCTTTGCATTTATTTATATCATGATGGTTTCATAATGGAGCCCATCCCTTGACCTTTCTTGAATTCATGATTGCTTGACTTTGTGAGCAATCATGGTTGTTGATGGTGGTAGGTGGTTGAGTGTGGTTTTGTTTTGGTGACCATATTCTTTCATGATTCCCTTTTCCTCTCACTAGCATGATAGACTTCTCCACTCATTTCTTTTGGTCTCTCTCTCATTCTCACTCTCCCCATTCAAGAGAAGTGGCCGGCCAAGAGATGGCACGGGGCTGTCCAAATTTTTGGGAGTGGGTTTTTGCTTCATTTCATGCTCTAAAAATCCCCAAGTCCCTCCATATAGTTCTTGTATCATCCCTCCACCAAAATGGCACCTCCATGAACCCCAAATGAGACTTGAGCTCTACTATACATTCTACAGCAATTCTTGGGCACGTCGACTAGCCAGCTTCGTGCCCGAGTTGCCTCGGCATTGAGGTGGGAGCCCGTAAAAGAAGTAGGCGATGTGGTGCACTTCCGGCGACGAGGTGGAGACCGGAGCTTCCGCAGGAGATCGGGACGACGACGAGAAGACCGGAGGACTTGGATCAGTCGGTATATCTCTCTTTCCCATCTTGTAGTTAGCTAGGACTAATTAATGGTTTGATCCGGGTATTAGTGCGCGGCGGTTTGCCAGTTCAAGAAAAACTAAAGTTTATCTCTGCTTCCGCATTTGGCCGTCGGATTGACGGCCGGGGCGCCGCCTTGCACTTACACATCCATCGCCCATCTCATGGGTCGAGAAGCGTATACGCTAGTCTACTCTGGTATATCGATGCCCTGTCTCGATACACCAACGACTAGGAATATTAAAGGATGTACTTATGGACTACCATGTCCCCACTAGTATGATCCACATCATAGTCCAGGTAGTCAAGTACACATCCTAAGGGCTTTACCAACATGTAACTATAAGACAGTATCAAGAGACAAGTATACATGTTAAGATAAAGAGCAACCAGATAGCATACTATCATATCGAGCAAGAAAGTCCTCTCTATATATGTCCAAGCATCCAATATAATATACATCATCTGTACAATACTGGCATCTAGAGCATACATACAACTAACAGTGTTCGGCTAGATATCTTCGATAAAGTGATGAAGATACCGTTTTCGTAGTTCGAGTCCGTGTGTGAGACTCTGGATTGACTGTAGCCGAGAACATTTTCGGTACGCAGATAGCATGATGCGACGTCAAGTGGACGATAATGAAGAAGAGTGGAGCAAGAGGTTCGTGCGAGACGTTAACGAGCTGTTGTTACTCCCCGTTGAGATTAGAGATCGGATATGTGTACAGAGGCGTTGAGATACGGCCAGTTTCCGAGAAAAATTTGTGCTGGGGACGCAGATGTCCAGAGAACGAGAAAGATTATGTAAGAGTACCATCCTCCGTATAGTTCGGCGTAGGCGAGATCGGAAGAGACCTTGATCCGGTTCCTTCCTTGACACTGCTGCAATAAGATTTGCACCGAGGATCAGATGTGTTATGTGTATTCTGAGGACCCAGAGACAGAGGATGCCAAACCATGGGCAGGAGGCGAGCGGATGTTCTTGCTCTGCCAGTTTTGGCGCACCGACTTTTTCTTCGACATTGTAGGAGGTGTATCTCAATGTCATTTATTGCGATTTGCGTTGTGATCCGAGTATCATGCTTATATCGCTTGGATTTTGAGTTTCATGATATTTTGTGCACCATGGCTGCACCTACTGGGTATTGACATTTTGTGCATAGTTGTTGCACTGATTATATGTTTTACACACTGTTATATTGGTTGGTGATTTGTGCATATCTATTTTCACTTGATATTGATTTTGTGCCTTAGCTGCACATGTTTATGATTTCGTGGATTTCATACAGTTGATTTGATATGTGTGTGTGGTACGCACTTGATTTGATTTTAGCACTCGGTATAGCTCTTATGTGCTTGCATTGCATTGATATGTGTTTTGTGCATGCAGTTGCACACTTTTATGATTTTTTTATATACACCTTGGTACGCTCGTGTGGTTTTCATACGCATTTGAGTTATTGATGATATTTCGTGCAGTGGATGCACAGGATTTGATATTTCATGCACTAGATACTTTTTATGAACCCGACGCGCTAGGGTTGGATTTTTGCGCTTATTAGGCGCTTGGTATTGGATTTTGTGCGCATCAGATGCACTTGATCGAGTTTTTATTTGTGCATGTGGGATGCACTTGACTTAGATTTTTATTCGGGCATGTGGGATGCATTTGATTTCGATTTCGTTTATGCATGACAGATGCACTTGATTTGGACTTTCGCGCACGTTGGGCGCGTGATTTGATTTTGTGCACACCTGATGCACTCGATGGGGATTTTCATTCATGCATGATAGTTGCACTGGTTGAGATTTTCGTGCACTATAGTTGTCACGACCCGAAATTTGGCCCGTGACCGGCACTTAACCACGTAACGTCTATAGGCGTAACGCAGCTAAGTGAACCGAAAACCCAGAAATCAAACCAGTAAAAGTATAGAGTGTTTAAGTTTTAAATGGAAGTATTCATTAAAGTGACAAGAATTCTTAAGTAAATAATCACCAAGATAGAAATATATGACGCCGTAGCGAAGATCAAGATCCACAAGTGGAAACATCATAGATAAGATAAACTGCAAAGTACAGTCGGCTCACAACGAGCTCGACACCAGAATACAGATAATATACATCATCGTCCTCACACTGTCTCTAAGTCAAACACATACATGGTAGATGGAGAATACTAGATACAACAATATACATAATTGAAAGATAAACAGATACCGCACAAAACCCACCTATCAGCAAAAAAGCTAGTACACCAACTATGGGGGTATCTGTGTCAAAAGATGAAAAACGCAGCCTGCCGCGAGTACTCCGACGGGCAACCTGCAAACACTGTGGCACAACGGGGGTGAGTTGCCAACTCGTGAATAGAGATAACATATAAAGGTAATCGCGAGCATGCACGTACTGCGCTACTCTATCATACGCCAACAGATGATATCAATGCGTGATAAGCAGTATGTGCAATGATCATGCAAGTGCGCTATTAGGTAATATAACTACAGGATGAGATATAATAATGAATGCTGAGCATGGGAAGTATAACTGTAGGGTTCCTAGGCACACCCATGAGGTTCTACAACTGATCAACCATGTCGAATTTAAATTTTTATGTGCCGAGAAACCCTAAACTAGATCGTTAACTAGAGGATAGGCGAAAGTAAATGAGCAAGCAAACTGCTTTGCTACTAAGTGAATGGAAATACAACCTTTGTAGATCCGGTCCTCCACTTCTCTAGCTCCGTGTTGACGTCCCTCTGCTGCGATCATCGGGATCCTGGACTCTAGCGATGGTTTCGTCGGAGAAATGATCGGGCTAGGTCGTTGACTTCGGTGCCGAAGATGATCTACGTCGAGGCGACTCAAACCCAAGCTCCATCTTCACTAGGTCATGAAACTTTTGAAGATAACACACTCTACTACATGGCAAGTGGTGGAGGATGAAGAAATAGGAAGTGGGTTCACTTTAGAATTGGATTTCTCACTCTTTTTCTCATGGCACCATTGGAGCTAGCAAGCTTTCATGAAGCTTGATGAAGATGAAGAAGAAGAAAGAAAATCAAAAGATAATGAAATAAGAATGAAACTTATCCTTTTAATTATGGTACCATGGTTAAGTTAAGCCCTCATGCTTAACTTGTGTAGAGAATTGACCAAGGTATTAGGTTAAAGGTTAGGTTAAAGAATTATCAAAAGAAATGACAAAAGAGTTGACTTTGTCAAGGTTTCTCCAAGCTTCTTCAATCTTGACAACTTTGACCAAGTTCATTTCTTTTGTTAATTCTCTTATTAAAACCATAACCTAATCTTAAACTTAATCTTGATATAATTATCATACACACAACTTGTATGTATCATCAAACATGATACAAACATATGTACACAAATATATATCATATATACACTTATGCACAAACTAGTGAGAAAACAAATCTTAAGTGAACCAATACTAGTTAATGTAAAGTAATATATCAAATATATAATTATACATTAAATCATTAAATCAATACTTGATTTAATGATCCGGTCATATAGCATATAACCGACTAATATCAAGTGTATCAATGTATCGAATCAACACTTGATTCGCTAACCCGGCTATATCTTATATAACCGTCCAATGATACAAATCGCGAGAATAGAATACAGTATCATATAATGGTATTATTCTCGGTCCCGCACATATCTCATATGCGCTCCTATTTCGTTTCGCTTGAGCCAGGAAACCTCTGTGTAGGACTCTAAAGACTCGTCAATACGCCGGCAGCAGGTGATGATCATATCAAACACCCACAAGCCGCAAGCGGTCTGCTAAATGTAACGGCCACCCAGGTATTGAGCGATCAGAAGATCAACGAGCAAGCCCGCTCACACTCCTGTGAATCCAACCAGTAACACTTACCGTACAGTCCGGTCTGATCGTCTGATATGTCGCATATCTCGCCTAGGGGTGGTAAACGTCAGACCCCAGTAGCTCTATAAGTCATGCCGATGTAAGGTCCATAACATGCATGAAACAACTGATAACACTTACCAGTAAATCAGTGCAACCCAGGCGAGGGATTTCCAGTTATGGCCAGTCGAGCATAGCGCAACATCAACCCCCAATACTGGGAGAGACGAATCCCCTCCTATCGCTCATTGCCTCCATGTGAGTCGGGACTGTACCCAAAAACCACCTGTTTGCACGACTCAATAGAGCCGTGGTAGGGAGGAAATCAAAGCACAGTTGGATACACACAAGACTCTATGACGATCTCGGGTCAACAGACTAAGCTGTACCAGTGTCACCGGAGAACTGCCACCTGACGTGAGGTATAATACCATCTGGGAGTTCTCGGCGAGTCCGTTCAGTGTACCCAGTCACCACTGAGCACCCGCATACCATCTCTCTGATGTCAAGCACCAATGGATATGGGATCATCCATCGCCCATCACATGGGTCGAGAAGATATACGCCAGTCTACTCTGGAATATCGATGCCCCGTCTCGATATTCCCACGACTAGGAACATTGAAGGATGTACTCATGGACTACCCAGGCCCCACTAGTATGATCTACATCATAGTCCTGGAAGTCGAGTACACATCCTAAGGTCTTTATCAACACGTAACAGAGAGACTGCAAGTATACATGTTAAGATAAAGAGCTACCAGATAGCGTACTATCATGTCGAGCAAGAAAGTCATACCTATATATGTCCCAGCATCCACTACAATATACATCCTATGTACAGTAATGTCCTCTAGGGCATACATATAACTAACAATCTCCCACTTGCACTAGGGCCATCTGTAGCAGTGGTTGCAGTATCTAATACTCAACCATCCCATAAAAGTCTCTCTTTAGGAAAAAGCCTTTGTGAGTGGATCCGCCGTGTTGTCCTCTGAGTCTACTCTCCTTACCTCGATCACCCTAGAGATCAACTATCTCCATGATCAGGTGATGCTGCCTCAGAATATGTCTGGGTCACTGATGGGACCGGGGTTCCTGGGCCAAAACCACACTTCCATTGTCACACAATGGTAGGAACCTAGTTCATCTCATGAACTAATATACACCCAAACTGCCTCTTTGGTAGTATCTTTATGTCACCGGCCTTTATCGTCTAGTCTGCCACGGTATATAGCTTGGAACTCTTCCAACATACCGTCCCTCCACTGAGGGTAAAGACTATGCCTGCGACTGACATTCAGTCGTCCTTATCAACCCTGGAACCTTTCCAGTGATTCTCCTCAGGATCGATTGACACCATCTCACTAAACCCTAGTGAGAAGCTTAACATCCATTTAGATCTATCTCATAGATCCAAATCCCAGGATTTAGGAGGTATCACATTTATCCTATTTGGAGAATCCTTGTGATAAGAGGAGATTGATCGTGTGTAGTATAGGAAACTCTTTTCCTATCAAGAGTATGTCATCCATGTACTTTGCGAGGATCACTACCATACTCCCTACTATCCATTTGTATATACAAGGTTCATCTACCTATTTTGATGAAGTCAAACTCTTTGACTAGCACATCAAAACAGATGCTCCAACTCCGCGATGCCTGCTTTATTCTGTAAAGCAACTTGCACATGTTTCCGCTGCTCCCACTGTTTACGAAGCCCTCTGGCTGTGTACTTATAGACGTTCTCTTCTAAATCATTATTTAGAAAAGCAGTCATGACATCCAACCACCAGATATCGTAATCATGGTATGTAGCCATGGCAAGTAGGATCCGGATGGACTTAAGCATAGCCACTGGAAAAGGTTTCATCATTTTCCACGCCTGGTCGATGATGAAAACCATTAACATGTCTAGCTTTGAAAGTCTCAACTTTTCCATCTACACCAAATAATCTTCTCAAGATATACTTGCTCCTGATGGGGATTTAACCCTTCAGATATAGCAACCAAAGTCCATACTTTGTTGGTGTACATGGATTCCATCTCAGATCGCTAAGCATCCAGCCATTCTTACAGAGTCCCTACTCTTGATGGCCTGCTCGAAACTAGTTGGGTCATCATCACATGATGCAATCCTCGCTCCCACTGTCAACGAGAAACCAAAGTAACTCTCAGGCGGATGAGAAACCCTACCAGATTGGCGGAGAGGCTGAGGTTCGTCGGGGACTATTGAATCCTTTGGTTCTGTCAAATCATCAGCTGCAGTTTTGTATAGTTGGAACCTTTCCAGTTCTATAGAACCGACCTTGCCTCGATCTTGTCCGGATTTTGCTTTTGACATAGGCCGGACAATCCCAAATCCTAACTTACTTAAGAGATGGGCTCTTCCCATACCATATCTTATATGGAATGGTAGGCATTGATCTGATTCGAACCCAATTCAATAGGTATGCATCTTTTCAAGCGCATAACCCCCAAAAGGAAATAGGCAACTCAGTAGTACTCATCATAGAGCACACCATATCTAATATGGTGCGATTGCTCCGCCCCGATACACCGTTGTGCTGTGGTGTATTCATAGAAGTAACACCGAGAGAGAATCTCATTCTCCTTTAGAATAGTCCAAGAATTCCATGCACAAGTATTCTCCTCCCTGATCTTATCATAGGACATAATACTTATACCCGGTTTTTGGTTCTCTACTTCTAACTTATATTCTGTGAATATCTCAAAAACTTCGGACTTATGTTTCAACAGGAACATATGGCTGAATCTTGAGAGATCATCAGAGAATGTAATGAAGTACAAAAAACCGGTCCTGGCATATGTAGACAGGAGACCTTGCATACATCACTATGTATCAGTCCCAAGAGTTCACTAAATCTTTCTCTGTTTCCAATAAACAGAGCTATGGTCATCTAATCTTTGCGACATGACTGGCAAGTTTCACAAGTTGTAAATTCAAAAAATTTTAAATATGCATCTAACTGTAACTTTAGCCAGTCGGGTCGCATTGATATGACCTAGTCTATAATGCCTCAAGAAGGATCCATTCATTTCTGAACTTTTCTTCTTGTGTGTGTTCTGTATACTAGGAACTGTAGTTTGATTTAGAACGTCAATGCTTTTAGATAACGTGCCTGAACCGATCAACTTTTGATATAGGAAATGTGTAAAACATTATCCTACAATACAAAATTACATCCTTCTTTAATAAATAAAGAGATTGATATGATTTTATATATCAGGTTCGGTATCTAATAACATTCGTTCAGAATCAATGTATTCTGGTAATACAGGGTGATAGTGACCAACAGACTTGGCTGCAACACTTGCACCGTTTTCTGTCTCAAGAAACTTATCACCCGTTCTCAGTTCTCTACCTTTCTGTAACCCTATGTGACTGATTACATATCTGGGATCCTGATCCGGTATCAAATACCCAGGACGCAGAGGATACTGAGAAACAGTTCTTTGTAATGAACACACCCGAAGGAGATGCATCTCATGCACTTTCTTCGTTTGGGCGGCATGGGAATCCTGGTATTCCCCTAATTCCTGCTCGGTCTTATAACAATTATAAGTTGGAGCGGGACTAACGTTCCCCAGCTCAGTATAACAAGCGGGTTCGGTCAATACATCCATATTATTATCTTGATTCAGGCGTGATATGGTTGCTACCTGGAGAGAGAGAAAAGAAAACACTCTGCGTGCGCTCTTGCAAGATTAGATTGGTTATTTATTTTATCTAATCAGGATGGCTCCTACTATTTTTATCAAACCTTCCTTCAAACCTTAAAAGGAAAGACTAGCCGGGATTAATTACACTCTACAAGTTCGCCAATCTTTTAGCCAGGCCAGTGTCGGTACTTTGAGGGAGGTTCCCCGTGCTTTCGCACGGACCTAATTAAAATTAATCTCATTTTCCCAGGGGCGTAACCCCGTTGACACCTTTTTAGACACCTACTTGATCGGCTAGTTGTAAAGTGCAAAACTCTCTCAGGAGTAACAATTACTCGCAGTGGGTATCGGGATCAACCTATCATATAGAAGGTATGCCATCTCATTGCAAATTTCAACACTTGAAACTCCCGATAAAGGTTTTTACCCCTAGCACTTATGACCTTAACTATGGTCAACAAATCATAAGCACTAGTCAAGTTCTACCCGTCATTTCATGATTAATTAGATCCACCCACATGACCCTTAACTAAGGTCAACAAAGTCACGCGACTGTCCTAACTAATCGCATCATATGCGGTGTAGGAAGACATCACTTAGCTACCCGTACACTGTGCCTTGACTATGGTCAACAAACACAGCATGAATACTAAGTACTCTACTTCCTAAAATGACGGAGGGTTGCGGATGGTTTTTAAGAAAAACTTTAACGCTTTGAACTTGATCTCGTTGCGGAATCAAACGGTTTTAAATGGAGTGTTTTTGAGGCTTTTCTAGTTTTGCTAAAGGGGTCACTCCCGGTGAAGGGATCGTCGGCCCTTTCCTCATCGAATAAGGTGTAGGATATATAATATATACCGCTGTGCAAAGCAAAAACTATAGAAGCAATCAAAAGACAAACCGAGGGTTGTAGCATCTGCCAGTTATTGCTAAAGGGGTCACTCCCGGTGAAGGGATCTCGGCCCTTTCCTTATCGAATAAGGTGCATGATGTTCTATAAGGAACACCGCGATGCAAAGCAAGAACTGTAGCTACCTGTTTTTATTTTTGAAATTCGATTCCACAACATCTTTTAGGTTTATTTTCTTCCATTAATCTCATTAATGAATGTCCCATTATTTAAGTCCACCTAAACATCACAGATAAATATAACGTACGCTTATGCCATCCGCATTCGCCTCGATGTCCCGTCTGCACCGTTAGGTTAGGTAACTAACGCCAGAGCGAGGCAGGGCTAGCGCGGGTGTAAAACATAAGTAACGTCTATATAATATATCATATATATACTATATACAATATCTATCTGAACATATCACATGATCACATCACAGATAACGCAGCAGAAAATATCATATGAAATATTGGATATACTAGGACGTCCGTGTTTTTAATACGAGTCAGTATAAAACACGGATTCCACGGTCGTGATGAATAGCCAAACCCACACCCCTAGACCCCTACGAGAGCGGCAAGCAACCCTACCAATTCTAGGGTTAGGAGACCCGGACTCGACTCCTCGAGATGGTCTCCCACTGGACCCTAGAACCCGGTTACTTGTGCTCCCCTTCTTGGGTCTACCCTAATGCTGAAAAGTAAATAATATACATCAACGGTGACATCTTCCGCAACCTGGAAGTGCCCCAATAAAAGAATATTACATACAAGTTTTTACATGAATGAAAATGAAAAACACTCATCTCACATAAAAAAAACCCCGGCTATTCAAACACGACGATCCAATATAACATATCCAGCAACACATAACATCACATGTCATCAACGTAAGTAAATATGCGCATCCCAATTGTTGTTGACATATAGCAATGAAACCGGCGATATCACATATTACACTTACGGTCGCAGAAAAAAAGTGTAAAACTACAACAGTTGGAATCCGCAACCTGCATAGACATCGCATGCCTAACCAAATGAATTCCTTAGACATCGCATGCCTAACAATTATAAACCCCGCATTTTAGTCTCATTATCAAAAACACTTTTCAATATCAAGTCGGGCAATTCAACAAGATTCCCGACATCCTGAACGAATGCTCGTCGCAAACTTTAGTAGACGGCCGCACCCCCGATACCGTCGACGAAGTGCACTAAGGCGGAACACCGCTGCCGCGAGCACCCGAACGGATGCTTTTGGCGACGGGGTTCTCCTACAGTTACTTGGTCGGGGCTATGGGGCGTGGCTATCTATTAAGTTTACCCGCCGAGTATCCGCGTACGCTACGTGATTGCGACGGACTTTTGATCGCATCAAAATTCCATGGCAACCGATCAAGTGAGATTAAAGTGCTAGATTTATAACATCCAAATCAGTTATCTCATAACTACTTGTGGATTCCAAATATTGTATCACATTCCAGATAAATAGAAAATGTTAAACTTTCCGATCGAACAATCAAACACCCAAGTTTTCCCGAAACAGCTCAACACATGAAATAAGTTTAAAAAACATTCACTTCATGCCACAGTACCAACGGTCCAGCCGTAGAAGGGTCAAGCCAACGCCTCACTTGAGGCACGCCGTACTACCCTAAACCTTAAGGTTCAAAGGGCAGTTCAAGACGGTCACATAATTGAGTTTAGGTTTGTTGTCTTCTAGAGGGTCCATCGCGTTACTTGCACTACATAGAACGTTCTTAAAACACGGAAAAATCCAACACTTGGAAATTTCCCGGCAGGGGAAAAAATGGGTATTTATATCCGGTCGAACTTTTTAACAGTTTATAAAATATCCGGAAAAACATAAACGAAGTTAACTTATCCGATCGAATTAACGAGTCCCCAATAAAACACTAGAAAACTCAAAACTTGAGTGGAATCAAAAAATTCCTAGAAAAAAATGACAAGAAAGGACCTAAGAATGAATATGTGAAGTTTGAGGGACTAATTCACAATTCGGGCCGCGGAACCGCAGCCAAACACTTGGGTTGGCCGCGGTTCCGCGGTCAAAATTTTGAGTTAGGGGTCCGTACTTCACAGTAATTCTTAGATTTTCCTGCTTAATTTTCTGAGCATTTTTAATTCACAAAAATCCATAGTTTGAAAAAATATACAGAGAAGGGTTTTGATTGGGGTTTCGTGGTTCGATCGGATCTCTAACTTCGTCTACACTTCGCCTAAAACTCTAGCTAGGCTCTGATACCACTGTAGGGTTCCTAGGCACACCCATGAGATTCTACAACTGATCAACCATGTCGAATTTAAGTTTTTATGTGCCGAGAAACCCTAAACTAGATCGTTAACTAGAGGATAGGTGAAAGTAAATGAGAAAGCAAACTACTTTGCTACTAAGTGAATGGAAATACAACCTTTGTAGATCCGGTCCTCTACTTCTCTAGCTTCGTTTTGACGTCCCTCCGCTGCGATCATCGGGATCCCGGACTCTAGCGATGGTTTCGTCGGAGAAATGATCGGGCTAGGTCGTTGACTTCGGTGCCGAAGATGATCTACGTCGAGGCGACTCAAACCCAAGCTCCATCTTCACTAGGTCATGAAACTTGTGAAGATAACACACTCTACTACATGGCAAGTGGTAGAGGATAAAGAAATAGGAAGTGGGTTCACTTTAGAATTTGATTTCTCACTCTTTTTCTCATGGCACCATTGGAGCTAGCAAGCTTTCATGAAGCTTGATGAAGATGAAGAAGAAAAAAGAAAATCAAAAGACAATGAAATAAGAATGAAACTTATCCTTTTAATTATGGTACCATGGTTAAGTTAAGCACTCATGCTTAACTTGTGTAGAGAATTGACCAAGGTATTAGGTTAAAGGTTAGGTTAAAGAATTATCAAAAGAAATGACAAAAGAGTGGACTTTGTCAAGGTTTCTCCAAGCTTCTTCAAGCTTGACAACTTTGAACAAGTTCATTTCTTTTGTTAATTCTCTTGATAAAACAATACCCTAATCTTAAACTTAATCTTGATATAATTCTCATACACACAACTTGTATGTATCATCAAACATGATACAAACATATGTACACAAATATATATCATATATACACTTATGCACAAACTAGTGAGAAAACAAATCTTAAGTGAACCAATACTAGTTAATGTAAAGTAATATATCAAATATATAATTATATATTAAATCATTAAATCGATACTTGATTTAATGATCCGGTCATAACGCATATAACCGACTAATATCAAGTGTATCAATGTATCGAATCAACACTTGATTCGGTAACCCGGCTATATCTTATATAACCGTCCAATGATACAAATCGCGAGAATAGAATACAGTATCACATACTGGTATTATTCTCGGTCCCGTACATATCTCATATGCACTCCTATTTCGTTTCGCTTGAGCCAGGAAATCTCTGTGTAGGACTCTAAAGACTCGTCAATACGCCGGCAGCAGGTGATGATCATATCAAACACCCACAAGCCGCAAGCGGTCTGCTAAACGTAACGGCCACCCGGGTATTGAGCGATCAGAAGATCAACGAGCAAGCCCGCTCACACTCCTGTGAATCCAACCAGTAAAACTTACCGTACAGTCCGGTCTGATCGTCTGATATGTCGCATATCTCGCCTAGGGGTGGTAAACGTCAGACCCCAGTAACTCGACAAGTCATGCCGATGTAAGGTCCATAACACGTATGAAACTACTGATAACACTTTCCAGTAAATCAGTGCAACCCTGGCGAGGGATTTCCAATTATGGACAGTCGAGCATAGCGCAACATCAACCCCCAATACCGAGAGAGACGAATCCCCTCCTATCGCTCATTGCATCCATGTGAGTCGGGACTGTACCCAAAAACCACCTGTTTGCACGACTCAATAGAGCCGTGGTAGGGTGGAAATCAAAGCACAGTGGGATACACACAAGACTCTATGACGATCTCGGGTCAACAGACTAAGCTGTACCAGTGTCACCAGAGAACTGCCATCTGACGTGAGGTATAATACCATCTGGGAGTTCTCGGCGAGTCTGTTCAGTGTACCCAGTCACCACTGAGCACCCGCATACCATCTCTGATGTCAAACACCAATGGATATGGGATCATCCATCGCCCATCACATGGGTAGAGAAAATATTCGCTAGTTTACTCTGGAATATCGATGCCCCGTCTCGATATTCCCACGACTAGGAACATTGAAGGATGTACTCATGGACTACCCAGGCCCCACTAGTATGATCTACATCGTACTCCTGGAAGTTGAGTACACATCCTAAGGTCTTTATCAACATGTAACAGAGAGACTGCAAGTATACATGTTAAGATAAAGAGCAACCAGATAGCGTACTATCATGTCGAGCAAGAAAGTCATACCTATATATGTCCCAGCATCCACTACAATATACATCCTATGTACAGTAATGGCCTCTGGGGCATACATATAACTAACACTAACATCTACACGGAATGTCAACGTGGAATATGTAATCGGTGTCCATCAATGCACCTTAAATCCCAACAACCCAGACGCCGGCACTCCTGATCAGTCGAAAATAATGTATTTTTAACACGGCAATTTCCCTATCATTTTCACTCATTTAGAAGTGTTCGGTATTCATATTTCACATATTAGCAAATCAGTCGTAAAATATCAGATTGCATGTGTTAGACTCTAAAACCGGCACTATAAAGGAAATTGACTGCATTTCATGGTATCGCATCATCTCTATATTGCGCAACACTTGTCTTGAGAAATTGTGCAGGAAAATCCGGAAGAAAAGCCAAAATTGTCATTTTGCTGATCAAACATTACACCAACTCCAAGTTTTGAGATCTGGTAGCAATCCAAAGGGAGAAATACAATTAAACATATCAAAGAAAGGCCCACAACTGAAGCCCAACAAGCACTAGAGAGCCCGAACCCCAACTCTTCAAAAGCGCCGCGGAACCGCGGCGGGAGCCGGCTTGCGCCGCGGTTCCACGGCGCTTCTGCCACGTCAGCATTGCAATTTTTGGGCATAATTCCTTTCTCAAGGCCTACACCTCATTTTGACACGTCAAATTCCAGAATTCTCCAGAGTCTTCTGCCAGATCAGCAAAGATCATTAAGCAAAGCTAATCCTAATTAAGCTCCTAACTAACCTCTTCTAGAAGCTCCCTCCTAACTAATCACATCTAGAAGCTTCTCCTCTAACTAACTTTTGGAGGGAAGTTCAAATTTCATCTAACAAACTTTTGGAGGGAAATTCAAAATTCAAATCCTAGATCTAGGGTTTTGATGGCTATAAATTGGAACCTAGATCTAAGTGACAAGGGGTTCATTAGGGTTCATTAGTTCATCATTAGTTCAATAATCTTTAGTCTTCTTCATCTTTTCCACAAGTCTAGTGACAAAGCTTGTGCGAAACCCTAACCCCAATTCCACTCCAAATTCAAGATCTTGAGTACCAATCAAGCAAGAAGCCTTCAACCTTTTAAGAGCCGAGCCGATCTTCAATCGGGCAAGTGATCCAAGCCGATCCGCGACCCACGGAGACGAGCAAAGCCAAATCGACGATCGAGTTCTTCCTCTTGTAGTTCTTGAGCGAATGTAATGAAATTGTTGATATAAATAAAAGGTGAAATTCTTTAATCTTGCTTTCTTTTAAATTCTTGCATCATGATTCGATCTCAATTTATGATTGTAGTTCTTGTTGTGATGTTTGAGTAAAACTCCGCTCGTTAAGGAGTCGAGACGATCAATAGAATGATGATGTAACAAATCTTTAAACGATTCTTGAGTCCTACGAGTTTTGTAAACCCTAGCAAGTTCAAGAATCGATGACCTAGTTTCGTAGCGATGCTTTCTTGATTGTGATCGCTCGAAATTAGGGATTTACGATCGTTTCTTGAATTTACTAGAGGCTAGAATGTGAATGATATCGACGAAAGAACAAGGGATAAGATGAAACCCTAGTTTCATAAGAAATCCCTAATTCTCGATCGATCATCATCGATCTAGTATCAATTCATCGAAGGATAAGAATACGTCATTGTAAGATTGCATCACATCTATAGATTCGATCGATTCCTACGAGCCTCATTTCGATTCTTGATATTTGGTTTGGAAAAATCATCAAACTATCAATTCTTGATTCTATCTTTTTCTTGTTATTAGATCTATATTTTCTAATTCTTGAACTTCAAATATGAATCATGAATTGTTTGTTTTCTTTTCTTTAAAGTTTCAATTCATCTAATTCGAAAGACGAACGATTACACTTTCCCTGTGGACGATCCGCACTTACTAACGCGCTACATTCGACACCGTTATTGATTGCGGTCAAATATTTTTGGTTGTGATTTCTATTCTATTTTCTACATACACAACGGAAAATCTTAACAATCAAATGGCGCCGTTGCCGGGGATAGTGCGCTAATTGTTCGTATTTTGAAATTTGAGTTGAAAATTTTATTCCATTTAAATTTTGAGATCAAAATTCGTGCAAACACTAATACGTGTGTTGTGATTTGATTGCGAGGAAATCTGGAATCATTGGAGCTTGGATAAAATTTTTCTGAGCTCTCCAGAGAGCTAAGGGGAGTAACAGAAGCATTGTCATAGAAAAAGTTTGCAGAGATCTCCTCACTCAACCGTGTTTCCGCGGCCAATACCTCATTATTGCGGCGGCTCCGCGGCCCCCTTGCTGAGTCACTGCACCAAATTCTCAGGTAATCTCAACCTTTCTTATCTCCTTACTAAAATCTGCTCCAATTAACATTTTGCTGCAGGTTTCTTTGCAAATAATCGCAGCGCCGGAAAAGCAAAATTAAATTTGTGCGTGTTTTTGATTTTTGGTTGTTTGCATATTAATACGGAATTTAAGGGGCACGACCAAATCCAGATTAGGTGGGGAGTTCATTACCCTTCCTAAGCCCCGAAAATCGCAAAACTTGCATCTACATTTACCCTCATTAATTAAAAGAAATCTAGAGATGACTCTAAGGACCGTCGCGCTCAATTAAGACAAGAGAAGGCCGTGGGTAATTCATTGCTTATCCGCGTTTTTCTTGTGGTGTCTAAGGCGAGTGTGTCTAAGGCTAGTGGTTTTTAATTAGGCCCACTACTTACGTAGTGGAGTACCTTCCCACTTACCTGGCACTTATCCGGCCACAGGGGGACAAAGAGGCAGTGGAGGATTGATCCTGCGACTTGTCTTTTGGCAGTTAGGAGCGATCTAGAGCCGGACCTAGGTGACCACTAGATTCTAGGGTTTTTGTGTGTTGCATTTGTTGTGTTGCATCATATTTTCAAAAATCCGTATCTTTTCAAAACAAACATCGCATTCACTTCATTTCCCCTAATCATAAATTCACGCTGCCACTTGTACTAACCCTTTTTAGTGCAAGATAGGCTGGACAACGGGTTTCTAGTGCCTGTTTGTCCGCGTCCCCCAATCGACCCAAAAGTCGGTATTTCTACATTTACCTTTTCTTTACCCACCATCACACCCACATCGATGGACCCGTCTCCATCGAACTTCTTTTCCACTACCCTGCCGCCGTCCGTTGGTGCGCAGAATCCACCTCGCATCTCTCTCCAAGAAAGATGCTATCCTACACGAGGCCCCCTTTCTACCTGTCTTTCCATTCCACCAGCCAACGCGGAAAATTTTCAAATAAAACCCCAATACATCAACCTTCTACCAAAATTTCACGGTCTCGAGTCTGAGGACGCATACGTGTTTATCACGAAATTTGAAAATGTATGCGCAATGATGGGTACTTCACAGTTGTCTGTGGAAGTTTTGCGTCTTCGTCTTCTCCCATTCACCTTGTGCGATCTAGCCGAGAAGTGGCTATATAACACTACCGCACATTCCATTTCAAATTGGGACGAATTCCTCAAAGCATTCCTTAAGAAATTCTACACATATCAAAAGACAGCTCGAGTCCGTAGCGAAATCTATCAATTCACCCAGCTTCCAAATGAAACATTTTCAAAATGTCTTGAACGTTTCAAGGATCTGTTAGTCCAATGTCCACATCACGGCATCCCGAGATGGGAACTGTGCCGAATCATTTATAAGGGCATTACTCCTAACACAAGACAGACCCTTGAATCCATGTGTCAAGGCAACTTTATGACCAAAGATGATGGGGAAGCCTGGGAATTCCTAGAAAATTTCGCTGAAAAATCTTTACAGTGGGAGGGTATGAGTTAATCGTCTAGGGATGGCAACGATATTTCCATAGGAGTTAGAGCTGACATTGCAGCTATACACAAGAAACTCGAGACTATAGAAAACAAATTTTTAGCCGCCACCCTAAATCAAATGTCACTCTCCAAAACTGTATGTGGCTGCTGTTCTGATCCGTCTCACTTGACGGAAGAATGTCCGTTTCAAGGTCATGAGCATACCAATGCCGCATTTCAAAGACCTAGAAACGATCCATCTTCCTCCACATATAATCAGGGTTGGAGGAACCACCCTAACTTTGCTTGGAACCAATCAGAATCTCAAAACACGGTTCCAAACATGAATCATTTCTAAAGGGTCCCTCCACCACAACAGCAGCCACCACTTCAATTGAGTTAGTACCCCTTTCAATCACAAAACTTCCAAAATCCGGCCAACACTTTTGCACCGTCTAGTCCTTTGCAATTGACCGATACAGATAATACCTCTGCACTAGTACAAACCTTGGATACTTTCATGAAACAATCCATCCAAGGGACGGCAAGTTTGCAATCTTCCATCGAGAATGTGATGAAGATCATTGTCTCTCAAAATGAGAATATCAAATCTATGGAAGCACAAATTGCACAACTAAAAGCCGAAATGCGTGCAAGAGAGAAAGGGAAACTTCCAGCTCAACCTTTACCTAATCCTAGCTATTCACATCATGTGGATGCAATCACGTTGAGATCTGAAAGAGTGCTTGACACTCATGTTGGGGAAGAGTTTGATGATAATGATAAATCAATCAATAACACCCCGGCTGAGACCTTTCCTCACACACACACTTCTAATTCTGACCCCAGTTCTTCTACCCCACCACCTTCTTCCGAGCCTATTCTTCTTTTCCCAAAAGGCTCGCCACTTCAGCCCACCTCTTTTACTCCTCCACGGACGATCCCCACTTTTATTTCGGGATCGATTCCACAAACACTTCCTTCTCCTATGATGGGCCCAGCGCTTATTGCTAAAGCACCTTATCCTAATCGGTTAAGGGCTAACACACCAAGTCCACATATGGAGAAGATTATGAACATGTTTAAGGAAGTTAACATCAACATCCCTCTCCTAGATGCTATCCAACAAGTTCCGTCCTATGCAAAAACCCTTAAGAACTTGTGCACTAGGAAGAGGAAGACTCAAGTGCCTAAAAAAATCTTCATGTCAAGTACTGTAGACACGGCTTTTCCCCAACAATTACCACGGAAACGTAAGGACCCTGGTTGTTCTACTATTTCCATTTCTATTAGGGAGAAACACATCAACCGTGCGTTACTTGACCTTGGCGCTAGTGTTAACTTTCTTCCTTACTCGTTATACGAGCAACTAGGTATCGGAGTGTTAAAGCCCTAGAGCATAACTCTCCAGATGGCTGACGGATCAATCACCAAACCTAGGGGTGAACTGGAGGATGTGTTAATAAAAATTGGAGAATTTATATTCCCGGTAGATTTTATTGTAATTGATACACAGCCTGTAGCGAACCCACGGAATCAAATTCCGGTGATTTTAGGTCGCCCCTTTTTGGCCACTTCCAATACTATTATCAACCGTCGTAACGGTTCTATGACCCTATCTTTCGGGAATAGGTCAATAGAACTAAACATTTACAAGTTGGGAAGTGTACCCTCCGAACCTACTGCTCAGGTCTGTTCTGTCGACTTAATGGATGTCGACAGCAGCGAATTTGATGATCCTCTTTATACTGATCTTGACTCTTTTCATACGTTGTTGTTTGACCCAACTATGCATCATACACATACGGACTCTTCCACCGAGATGTCCGGGTCAACAACTAACACTGATTATGAACTGCCTTTAGAGTCTGAAGATCACCCCGCACTTTGTGATGATATTATTCATCGGGGTATAGATGGAACTTTTGAGGAGATCTTCGCTGATGAACTCGCATTTTTGAATGACACGGGTGTTGAGATGAATCATCTTCCAATCACTGAAATTGAACCTCCACCCCTTCTTCTGAACTGTAAAAAGAATGCGAGCAATCCATCACAATCACTGCATCGTCTCTCCAAAATGAGACGCACACACATTCTCTTCCACCACTTCTTCTTCCACCAACCAGAGCACTGCATTGATAAAATATTTGAATGGTTGGTGTTAACATTCGGTCTTTGCAAAGCTTGGCATCGACCCCTGATTTTTGACCCCCTCATATGATTTTGAAAGATTAACATTGCATAAGTTTGGGGGGGGGTATATTTTCTGGCTCTTGAAAAGAAAATTTTTACAAAATGATGAGTCAAAAATAAGTTTGGGGGAGGTTCTTCACTTATATATTTTGCCCCCACTAATAAATTCCTCCTAAGCTTACAGGTTTTTGAGCTTTAGCAGATGGCAACAGTGAGGACACTCTTGAAAACAAGTTTGGGGGAGGTTTGTGCTTATTTTCGCATCATTTGCATATCACTTTGCATAAGCACAAAACATTTTGAAAACCTATAAAAATTTAAAAAATTTCAAAAATATAAAGATATTTTTGTACATAAATAAGATAATAAAAGTTTAGATAATGAAAAATTACATCCATGAGATTAGAAAAATTTAAGAAAACTAAGAAAATTAGAAGTTTTCTTATACGAACTAGTAATAAGTAATTATGAGCCGTTGTCCCAAGGGTTAGTAAGATGAAGGACGTCACTAATCTGAGGATAAAAATAAGTCTGAAAAATAGTTTCTATTCTGGAAAGGCAAACATTTTGAACGTTGATACCCTGCTATTCGCACTTACACACGTCTTAAAGCCTGGGTTAGTAGAGGATACCTTGAAATGCTCTTGTCTTAAAGCCAAAAGTATGAAGGAAATAAAAAAAAATTAAGAAAATATAAAGTGGTGAGAAAAATAGACACTGGTTTTGTTATCACCAAGGGCAATAAAAAAATATATAGCGAGGGTGCCTCTTCACCTAGTGCCCTAAGGCCAACTGGTCTGGGAGTCACTGCTATGCCTGAGGTGGTGCAAGACGAGGAAAATACAGCAAGTAAGCAAGCACAGGAGTAATCGGTCGGTTAGTACCTCAAGAAGTATTAACGGTCGCATGAAAGTGTGTGAGCAATCTTATCTAAATATTCATTAATTAAAAAGTACTGAGGCTGATGGGCAAGAGTATGATAGCTTGAATTGAATTCTCCGGGTGTAGGGATGTCTTTACACACACGCAGGGTGATATGATCGATTTTTGGAAGAAAGATAGGAATGAAGAATAAGACGATGTTTTATTGAGGGAGGACGTGATTTCTAATATCTTTTCATGACT
The DNA here is from genome assembly GCA_030015575.1 of Agapanthus africanus. NCBI lineage: Eukaryota > Viridiplantae > Streptophyta > Magnoliopsida > Asparagales > Amaryllidaceae > Agapanthus > Agapanthus africanus. The sequence goes on from CM057346.1 coordinate 361,046,017, forward strand.
ATTAAGATAGGGCTCATGACAACCGAAAAGCTAGCTTAGTTGGAAACCCTAATTTTCAAAGTTTTTCTTTTACAATTCTTGTCTTTAAATGTAATATTCATGATCTTCCTTTTATTATTGGATTTTGTGGGTGCAATCCGCTGAAAACCCTCAGGAGACAACACTCCTCCTACTAGGGACACCTAGAGGTTTAAAGGCTTGTTGCACGTGCGCAGTGCAATCGTGTTGCCTACGAAAGTGTGCTAGTTAGTTTTTCTCTTTCTTTATTTTCTCCTTCTTTTTTTAATAAAACATTCGCTCGAGACGATCGAAATTAAGTTTCGGGGTATTTGATCAGTCGAAAATAATGTATTTTTAACACGGCAATTTCCCTATCATTTTCACTCATTTAGAAGTGTTCGGTATTCATATTTAACATATTAGCAAATCAGTCGTAAAATATCAGATTGCATGTGTTAGACTCTAAAACCGGCACTATAAAGGAAATTGACTGCATTTTATGGCATCGCATCATCTCTATATTGCGCAACACTTGTCTTGAGAAATTGTGCAGGAAAATCCGGAAGAAAAGCCAAAATTGTCATTTTGCTGATCAAACATTACACCAACTCCAAGTTTTGAGATCTGGTAGCAATCTAAAGGGAGAAATACAATTAAACATATCAAAGAAAGGCCCACAACTGAAGCCCAACAAGCACTAGAGAGCCCGAGCCCCAACTCTTCAAAAGCGCCGCGGAACCGCGGCGGGAGCCGGCTTGCGCCGCGGTTCCGCGGTGCTTCTGCCACGTCAACATTGCAATTTTTGGGCATAATTCCTTTCTCAAGGCCTACACCTCATTTTGACACGTCAAATTCCAGAATTCTCCGGAGTCTTCTGCCAGATCAGCAAAGATCATTAAGCAAAGCTAATCCTAATTAAGCTCCTAACTAACCTCTTCTTGAAGCTCCCTCCTAACTAATCACATCTAGAAGCTTCTCCTCTAACTAAGTTTTGGAGGGAAATTCAAATTTCATCTAACAAACTTTTGGAGGGAAATTCAAAATTCAAATCCTAGATCTAGGGTTTTGATGGCTATAAATAGGAACCTAGATCTAAGTGACAAGGGGTTCATTAGGGTTCATTAGTTCATCATTAGTTCAATAATCTTTAGTCTTCTTCATCTTCTTCTACAAGTCTAGTGACAAGGCTTGTGCGAAACCCTAACCCCAATTCCACTCCAAATTCGAGATCTTGAGTACCAATCAAGCAAGAAGCCTTCAACCTTTTAGGAGCCGAGCCAATCTTCAGTCGGGCAAGTGATCCAAGCTGATCCGCGACCCACGGAGACGAGCGAAGCCAAATCGACGATCGAGTTCTTCCTCTTGTAGTTCTTGAGCGAATGTAATGAAATTGTTGATATAAATAAAAGGTGAAATTCTTTAATCTTGCTTTCTTTTAAATTATTGCATCATGATTCGATCTCAATTTATGATTGTAGTTCTTGTTGTGATGTTTGAGTAAAACTCCGCTCGTTAAGGAGTCGAGACGATCAATAGAATGATGATGTAACAAATCTTTAAACGATTCTTGAGTCCTACGAGTTTTGTAAACCCTAGCAAGTTCAAGAATCGATGACCTAGTTTCGTAGCGATGCTTTCTTGATTGTGATCGCTCGAAATTAGGGATCTACGATCGTTTCTTGAATTTACTAGAGGCTAGAATGTGAATGATATCGACGAAAGAACAAGGGATAAGATGAAACCCTAGTTTCATAAGAAATCCTTAATTCTCGATCGATCATCACCGATCTAGTATCAATTCATCGAAGGATAAGAATACGTCATTGTAAGACTGCATCACATCTATAGATTCGATCGATTCCTACGAGCCTCATTTCGATTCTTGATATTTGGTTTGGAAAAATCATCAAACTATCAATTCTTGATTCTATCTTTTTCTTGTTATCAGATCTATATTTTCTAATTCTTGAACTTCAAATATGAATCATGAATTGTTTGTTTTCTTTTCTTTAAAGTTTCAATTCATCTAATTCGAAAGACGAACGATTACACTTTCCCTGTGGACGATTCGCACTTACTAACGCGCTACATTCGATACCGTTATTGATTGCGGTCAAATATTTTTGGTTGTGATTTCTATTCTATTTTCTACATACACAACGGAAAAATCGTATCAATCAACTCCCATCGGCCATCAAATCCTGTACATCACTGAGAATCACGAGTGCCCAACATTGGCACCCAAATATCATAAATACTCGTGTCTAGCATCGACACGCAAATCTTCCTATATCAGGCATCCGTCAGTCCGGGTCTGCCCCCTCTCTCATATGTCTATCGGGCATCCGTCAGTCCGGGTCAGCCCTCTCTCTCATATATATCGGGCATCCGTCAGTCCGGGTCAGCCCCCTCTATCTCATATATATCGGGCATCCGTCAGTCCGGGTCAGCCCCCTCTATTTCATATATATATATCGGGCATCCGTCAGTCCGGGTCAGCCCCCTCTATCTCATATATATATATCGGGCATCCGTCAGTCCGGGTCAGCCCCCATCTGTCTCGCTCTCGGTCTCCCAAGTGACCTCCTCGCCGCTCTGGCCACGCCAAAGTACCTTGACTGACGGTATGTCCTTCGATCTCAATTTCTTCACTTTTCGATCCAAGATCCTCACCGGCTGCTCTGCATAGGAAAGGTCATGCTCACGCTGGATCGTCGGGTGCTGAATCGCATGCGAAGGATCATGAAGATATCTGCGGAGCATCGAAACGTGAAAAACAGGGTGCACGTCTAGAAAACTGGACGGAAGGGCCAACCGATACACAACTGCACCAACACGCTCGAGGATCTCGAAGGGGCCCACAAATCTGGGACTAAGCTTCCCTTTCTTCCCAAATCTCATCACACCTTTCATTGGGGAGACCCTCAAGAAAACATGGTCACCAACAGAGAACTCGAGTCTGCGCCGCCGACGGTCCACATAAGATCTCTTCCTACTCTTGGCTGCTCTCATCCTATCGCGAATCAACTGGATCTTCGCGGTCGTCTCCTCCACAATCTGCGGCCCTAAGATACTGCTCTCACCGAGCTCTGTCCAATAGGTGAGCGATCTGCATCTCCTCCCATAAAGAGCCTCAAACGGTGCCATCTGAATGGTCTCCTGGTAGCTGTTGTTGTAGGAGAACTCTACTAAGGGTAAATGATGATCCCAGCTACCTCCAAAGTCTAAGACGCACGCTCTGAGCATGTCCTCGAGAGTCTGAATAGTCCGCTCTGACTGTCCGTCGGTCTGGGGATGAAATGCTGTGCTGAAGCTCAAGTGAGTGTCCAAAGCCTCCTGAAGTCTCTGCCATAGCCGGCTGGTAAACTGGGTGCCTCTGTCGAACACGATACATGTCGGGACTCCGTGCAGTCGTACAATCTCGTCAATGTAAATCTGGGCATACTGAGCAAATCCAAAAGTCGTCTTCACCGGTAGGAAGTGAGCCGCTTTCGGCAACCGATCCACGATCACCCAGATGGAGTCATACCCTCGACTAATCCTGGGTAGACCCATAATGAAGTCCATAGAAATCTGTTCCCATTTCCACTTCGGAATGGGTAACGGCTGTAGCTCTCCCGCGGGCTTCTGGTGCTCAGCCTTGACTTGCTGACAAGTCAGGCATCTCGACACAAAATTTGCGATGTCTCTCTTCATTCAGTCCCACCAGTAAACACCTCTCATGTCACGGTACATCTTGGTGTAACCGGGATGAACACTATATACCGATCGATGTGCCTCCTCAAGAATCTCGCGTCGCAATCCCTTAGCATCTGGTACGCACAGTCTAGTCCCGAATCGTAGTATCCCCTGATCATCGATCACGAACTCGGAAAATCTGCCCTGTCCCATCTGTGCCATGATCTCTAAACATCGGTCATCACTGTGCTGTGCCTCATGTATACGGTCAAGCAACTGTGGGCGTGCACGAACATGCGCAAATCTGTCCTCCGATCGGCGTAAACTCGAACTGTACCCGGCTGTCGCATAAAATCTGCCAATCTGCCGACGACCGCCTCTGTTCCGCGCTCAAACAAGATAGACTACCACCGGGCCTCCTGCCCAAAGCATCCGCCACTACATTCGCCCTGCCCGGGTGATACAAGATCTTACAATCGTAGTCCTTCACTAACTCCATCCATCGGCACTGTCTAAGGTTCAGGTCTCTCTGCTGGAATATATACTTTAAGCTCTTGTGATCAGTGAATATCTGGCATGACTCTCCATACAGGTAATGTCGCCAAATCTTAAGTGCAAACACCACTGCAGCCATCTCCAAATCATGAGTGGGGTAATTCTGTTCATGTTTCTTTAATTGCCACGAAGCATACGCGATCACCCTGTCAAGCTGCATCAAAACGCCCCCTAGCCCCACCTGTGAAGCGTCACAGTAGACCATAAATCCGCCTGATCCTGAAGGCAAAGATAGCACTGGTGTCGTAGTCAATAGAGCCCGTAGCTGCTGAAAACTGTGCTCACACTCCACCGTCCAATCGAAACGAACTCCCTTCCGGGTCAACCCGGTCAAAGGTGTAGTAATGCGAGAGAACTCCTGCATGAATCGCCTGTAGTAGCCTGCCAGCCCTAGAAAGCTGCGAACCTCAGCAACTGACGTGGGTCTAGGCCAACTCTGAACAACCTCAATCTTCCTCGGGTCTACACATATACCATCTCGTGTAATCACGTGCCCCAAGAAGTCGACTCTGTCCAGCCAGAAAGCACACTTTGAGAATTTGGCGAAAAGCTGATGCTTCCTCAAGGTCTGCAGTGTAATCCGCAGGTGCTGCTCGTGCTCCTCTCTACTCTGAGAGTACACCAAGATATCATCAATGAATACTATGATGAAAAGATCAAGATACGGCCGGAAAATGCGGTTCATCAAGTCCATAAATGTTGCGCGTTGGTGAGTTTGAACGACATCACCAAAAACTCGTAATGGCCGTAGCGTGTGCGGAAAGCTGTCCTAGGAATGTCCTCCAATCGAACCTGCAGCTTATGGTAGCCTGATCGCAAATCGATCCTCGAAAAGTATCCTGCCCCCTGAAGCTGGTCGAACAAATCGTCGATGCATGGCAAAGGATACCTATTCCGCACTATCACCCTGTTCAGCTGACGGTAGTCGATACACAAACGCATACTGCCGTCATTCTTCTTGACAAACAGGACTGGAGCACCCCAAGGAGAAACACTGGGTCGAATAAGTCCTTTATCCAGCAAATCTTGCAACCGAACCTTCAATTCTCTAAGTTCCGCCGGGGCCATCCGATAAGGCGGTACAGAAATAGGCCCTGTGCCAGGAACCAAATCAATACAGAAAGAAATATCACGCTCGGGCAGTAGCCCAGGAAGCTCGTCAGGGAACACATCAGGGAACTCGCTAACAACCGGAACCTGATCCATCGGAACCTCTGTAGCTCTAGTATCGCAAACATTGTCGAGAAATCCCTGACATCCCTTCCTCAAAAGCTGTCCCGCGCGAAAAGAAGAAATCACACTGTGAGGGGTGGCACCACGGTCCCCCAACACAACAAAAACCGACTCGCCGGGAAAACAAAATCCAACTGTCTTCTCGCGGCAGTCAACAGAAGCATAGCACGTGGCTAACCAATCCATGCCCAAAAGAACGTCGAAGTCCAACATCTCAAGAAGGATCAAATCGACTGGCAACTCTCTCTCTCTCTCGCCAATACGGACGGTACAGGATCGGAACACGTGACTAGCGACAAACGACTCTCCCACAGGAGTAGTCACAACAAGCGGCTGATCAAGCAAACCGGACTCTCTACCCAAACTCGGCACAAAGTGTGTGGAAACATACGAGTGTAACAAAAAGGACATAGTGAAGGAGTACCTTAAACCACGGCATTGGACGTCTGAGCATCCTAATGAGTCGAAGCGAAGACTTGGGCCTGCCCTTCATCTGCGGCTGGCCGAACTCCTTCTCTACTAGCCTGACCTCTCTGCGCGAACCTTCCGCGTCCACGACGTCTCAGGCTACGACCCTGACGTGATGTGAAGGAACACTGCCTGATGAGGTGTTGAAGGCTTCCGCATCGTAAACATCTACGCGCTGACTGCTGTCCTTCCTGGGAATGAGAGCCAAACGACTGTCCTCGGCCTAAGCCTCTGCTCTGGGCTGGTACACCAGTACAATTCATCAACTGTTCTGCAACTCTCACGGTCTCTGGAAGACGTGTCCCATAAACTGGGGCTGCCTCCACCGGTGCTATGTAGGGGACGGAATACTACACGATAATCGGAAGGAACAACTGGGTAACAGGGGTGACTACCACCTATCGCTACGCTCGAACGACCTCCACCAACGAGCCCATCGCCTGGCGCAAGCCCTGCATCTCTACCACTAGTCTAGCGATCTGAGCTGTCGTAGGGGGAACAATCTGTCCTGGTACAACAGGGGTATTACTCGGATCAGTCCTCATCTCAGATGAACTAACTCGAACCTCGGCTCTCTCGGCCGCTCTCTGCACCCTCGTAGTCCTAGGCGGCATAATGGCTGAAAAGAATGTAGGATTCGATGAGGATACAGAAATCAAATCGCAAGGATGTACACAATCATGAGGGAAATTTCAATCAATAAGTCCTAAGGTCGCTTAGGCGGAGTACCATATCGTGAGTATGCCGCGGAACATACGCACGCTAGCCACTCTGCTGCAGCTACCTACTCCATCATACCAGGGTCATCCTACACTCCGAAGGTAAAACCTACGCTTTAATACCAACTTTGTCACGACCCGAAGTTTGGCCCGTGACCGGCACTTAACCACGTAACGTATACAGGCGTAACGCAGCTAAGTGAACCGAAAACCCAGAAATCAAACCAGTAAAAGTATAGAGTGTTTAAGTTTTAAATGGAAGTATTCATTAAAGTGACAAGAATTCTTAAGTAAATAATCACCAAGATAGCAATATACTACGCCGTAGCGAAGATCAAGATCCTCAAGTGGAAACATCACAGATAAGATAAACTGCAAAGTACAGTCGGCTCACAACGAGCTCGACACCAGAATACAGATAATATACATCATCGTCCTCATACTGTCTCTAAGTGAAATACATACATGGTAGATGGAGAATACTAGATACAACAATATACATAACTGAAAGATAAACAGATACCGAACAAAACCCACCTATCAGCAAAAGAGCTAGTATACCAACTATGGGGGTATCTGTGTCAAAAGATGCAAAACGCAGCCTGCTGCGACTACTTCGACGGGCAACCTGCAAACACTGTGGCACAACGGGGGTGAGTTGCCAACTCATGAATAGAGATAACATATAAAGGTAATCGCGAGCATACACGTACTGCGCTACTCTATCATACGCCAACAGATGATATCAATGCGTGATAAGCAGTATGTGCAATGATCATGCAAGTGCTCTATCAGGTAATATAACTACAGGATGAGATATAATAATGAATGCTGAGCATGGGAAGTATAACATCTACACGGAATGTCGACGTGGAATATGTAATCGGTGTCCATCAATGCACCCCAAATCCCAACAACCCAGACGCCGGTACTCCCATCGGCCATCAAATCCTGTACATCACAGAGAATCATGAGTGCCCAACATCGGTACCCAAAATCATAAATACTCGTTTCTAGCATCGACACGCAAATCTTCCTATATCGGTTATCCGTCAGTCCGGGTCAGCCCCCTCTCTCATATGTCTATCGGGCATCCGTCAGTCCGGGTCAGCCCTCTCTCTCTTATATATCGGGCATCCGTCAGTCCGGGTCAGCCCCCTCTATCTCATATATATCAGGCATCCGTCAGTCCAGGTCTGCCCCCTCTATCTCATATATATATATATATATATATCGGGCATCCGTTAGTCCGGGTCAGCCCCCTCTATCTCATATATATATATATATATATATATATATATCGGGCATCCGTCAGTCCGGGTCAGCCCCCTTGTAGCGTTTTGAAAATCGTTTCGGTGAAATTTCGAAAAAATCGGTAAAATAAGGAGGTTTTCTGTAAAAAGTCAAAATACAAATATTTTATTATAAAAATTAAATTTACATATTCTAGCTATGTAATTGCTATTATTTGGTGTTTATTGAGCCGCTGGTGAAATTTCAAATTTTCTGAAAAAAATATTATTTTATTATTATTTAAGCCGTCACTAATACATTTAATTAGGGAAAATTACAAATTGGAATGAGTTGAAATAAATTTTGTGCATCATAAAACATTAAATAAAATTTTATCATGTGGTTTTTGGAACGAAATCATTTGCCAAAACGGTTTAGAAATTATTGAAGAAAAAAAGCTTTTTTTAGCGTAAATGGATGTTTGGGGTATTGTATTTATCATTTTTCATCACCCCACACCCGTACCCACACCCACACACTCCCACTTACTCCTCCCCATGGCTGAATTCAGCAGCCCCCTCTCTTGTCCCCACTTGGTTTGCAAAGGAAAGAAAAGGAAAAGAAAAGAAAAGAAAAGAGTAGAAATGATATAAATTGAGTTGACTTTCACTTGGACTAACTTTCTCCACCTCACTCTCTCTCCTCCCTCACCCAACCCCCCAAAATTCTGGCCGAAACCAGCAACCCCTCAACAGCCCACTTTTCCTCTTCTCTTCTCTTTGTTCCATCAAAGAAAATCCAAATCAAAATCCACTAAAAATCAAGCAAAAATCCAAATCAAAATCCAACTCCTACCCATTTCTCATTAGCCATTTTAGCACGGATCTAGGGATCAAAATGGCATTTTGGGAGGCCATGGATGCTTGTGAATCTTCATATGTTTTGGGTATAATTCTAAACATTTTTGTTGCTTAATTGTTACTAACTTCTTAAGCTAATTTAATTAAGTGTTAACTTGGATATGTGAGTTTAATTGCAAGTTTTGGAATTCAAGAAAAGGGTTTGAATGCAAGTTAGGGTATTGTGAATTGGTGTATGGTTGTGATGGGTAGCTTACCATCTTAGAATTTGTAGAAAGTAAACTAGTAGTTAAATTTCATATTGTTGCATGGAAATGTCCAAATTAAGCTTTTTTTTTTCTAAACTAGGTTTTTGGAAATTATTGCAAATGTTAGACTAAAAATCTAATTAGGTTTTTCATGGCTTCATTAACTTTATTAAGTGTGGTTTAATGCTTTGGATCATGCAAATCTAAGCTAGATTGTAGTTTGTGCATTTTTGCTTTGAAATTGTTTAAAAAGGGTATTTTTGTAAACTAGAATATTAGGATTTTTGGAATTTAATGAGATTAAATTCCGGAAATTGTTTATACGACTTATTTAAGATATTTAATAAGTATATTGGCCGCTACTTTCATTTAAACATCATGTTTTGTACAAAAACGGCGAATTGTGCTTGCTAGATTTTCGGAAAAATGACTTTTTAAGTGAAAATGGGGTTTTTGTGAGTTTTAACCTAGTTTATATTAAAATTAGTGTTCGTGAATGTGCAAATGAGTGTGATTGGATTTTTCTCGATGGTTTGACGTTTGTACATCGACATCGAGGGTTGGTTTTACTATTCTTGCATGCGTAGGCGATAGGTTTGGACCTATGCGTGATAGGCGTGCCGATTTGATTTTCGTATGCCGTTTCGATCTCGAATTTAGTTTTAATGCGATATGGTGCGTTATGATATGTAGGTACCCCCACGTGGACTTCGAGACGACAAGCAAGCGCGTGGCGATGTCGGCACCGGCGAGCGAGGACCAGGTGAGTAGATTTATATCTACGGGGAGAAGTCGGGTGGATGGCGTATAGCACCCCCGCAGTTCGTGGTGATGTATACGAATACGTATACACACATATATATATTTTGACTATAATTTGTTTGATATTATCGATGATATAGATATTTGGTGTTCTTGGATGATTTAGTGTCGCGAAACCCTAGAGTAGTGGTCGCACCACACATGCACACACACACCCATACTTGCATACTTTCTTCTTTCATTTGCGCTTATACGGGATTATATAGTTATGTGTTCACATGGGTATGGGACTATGTGTTCACATACGGATTGAGGATGATAGTACTTGGGATTTATGATGAGTCGATGAGATTTGATTTGAGGCCGTGAGATCGGTGATATAGCAGGGTTCGTATCTTAGATACGACATGACGTTGTAGCGGGTCCTTGACGTAGTGTTTCACACACGTCCATGCATACGTAGGCGGTATCAGTATGGCACTAGACGTAGATCAGTACCCCGATCATGATATTCGATAAAGAGGATACCAGGTGAATAGTATGAGGAATGTGATATTGACCCGTACCCAGATTGGGATGTCGTACGACGGATTTACGTACGAGCTATATTGATGATTGATCCGCACTCTTGACTTGGGATGCCTGATTATAGATATGGTATCGGATATGATATTATTGAGGCGAGATCACCGACTATACTTATACAGGTATGTATATGTATCGACTCAGATGATAGGCGGTTTCCTTACCTGTAGTTCAGCTTGTAGTTCAGCCGTATAGTTTAGTGTAGTTGTTAGATTAGGTTAGACTTCTTACCTATTTCAAAAACTAACGAATCGTGGGCATTTTTAAAGACAGCTCAAGGGAATCTACGGATATTTCAAAAACGACGTATCTTTTCATAAAAAACACCGTAGCCCCTATTTTCAAAACCCCATGATTCGTGTTATTTCAAAAGGCACCATTCGTAGGACTTATATTAGATTATTGCAGATTAGTTATCGTTGTGTCTAGTATTCAGCTCCCGCACATTATTGCTGTTCGCTCTGCCTCGCATATTTATTTTGCTGCATATTCCATTATTGATATCATGCTGTTAGGACACCAGCACCATTACCGATGATGCGTATGTACCACGTACACCTACTTGCCGGCTCACACACATCTTCATCGGTAATTGCCATGTCACATACACTTTAGAGAATATAATTGCTTGACTTAGGTTGTTAGCTAGTAGTGTTGACATGATATTAGTGTACTTCCCTTATATGCCATATTAGACATTGTAGTTATTACCTACCACTTCATTCATACTGTTATTCAGTTGTTCATGCCTAGTTCATTATCATTGACATATGCACTTATGATGATTTCTTGAGATTTATGATATTTCTGGATTTCGGGGAAAGCCGCAAAATTTACAACTTATGATCTTTTAAAATATAAAATGTTGCGGTTTTCTAGTGATGTAAAGTGTCGTCCACCATGAGTTTGCTGTGGTTTTGGAGATCCGTGTCGAGGAATGGAGGAACCGTCACGGGTACATGGTGGGCCCGGTATGGTACCCCGGGGCAAGAGGAATGTGGTGTTGACGTTGAGCCTGGCTGGGGAGCACTACCTACCGGTGATATTACCCGACGCGTCGGATATCCGGAGGATACCGTCGTGGTCTTGAGATGGATGGTAGGGGCCGGTCTGGACTGACGGCGCCCTAGATATTGAGATTGAGACATTGATATTTCGAGACAGTGAGATTTATGTTTTGTGTCGATGCTAGACACTGTTGATACTGATTTTAATTATGATACCTCAGTTTAAAATACGAAGGAAATCTCACTAATTTATGAAAACAGTTTCTTCATTTACATGTATTATGTTTTCATGCATTCATACCTCATTCATATGATATATTGCTACCTGAGGCACTGACACGGGCACATGAGTTTACACTCGGGTTAGATATTTACCCTAGCCATTGTTATAGGCTGCATGTTATATATATTTGAGGATATATTATGATCATTGACCTAGGATTGCGTTATTTATGCGATTTCTGTGCGTAGATGTTTTTCTATTCACGAGTTGGCAACTCACCCCCGTTGTGCCCCAGTTTCTTGCAGGTTGCCGTACAGGTTCATTACGGCTTTGTGGGCATAGTTTCATTCGGGTGATTTGCTAGTAGGTGGGTTTACTTGTATCATACCCCCATTATTTATTTTGTATATCATTATTCTGTTGTATCTAGAATTCCATCAACCAAACATGTATTTTTTTTTGAGATAGAGACCAGTGTTGTTTATTCTTTCGACCTTAGAGTCGCTCGTTATGTTTCTGGTGGTTTTGAGTTTCATTTTGAGTTTTGATTCTCGCCGTTGGCGTTGTATATTATATTGCTTGTGTGGTTGTGACCGTCGATTGATGAAGAGCTAGCTCCCGCTTGGGGATGCCTTTTTCTTGATTTCGTATACTATTCATGTTGTATCCCGTTTGGGAGCCAGTATTTACAAAGGAGACTCTGCCGAAATTTTCAGTAAATTTTTGATGTTTTTAAAAACCGCATAATTCGGCTTATGCTATTGAAACTACTTGCTTTAAGTTGGTTTTTCCTGCTCTCTACTACTTTTCTTGGTTTGGATTTCTGGGTTTTCGGTTTACTTAGATTACGTACACCTCAAGACGTTCGTAGTTTAAGTGCCGGTCATGTTCCGTACTTTCGGGTCGTGACAAAGTTGGTATCAGAGCATCAGGTTTTACCTTCGGAGCATAGGATGACCCTAGGTTGATGGAATAGGTGACTAAAGTAGAGTGACGTACCGTTGGTATGTTCCGCGGCATATTTACGACACGCCACTCCACTTAAGAAGCCTTAGGATGTACATTTCTTGTTCAGTATTATATTCCTTCCTGATCTAGCCTCATCGGTACCAGTTTGGTTTTGCTGCTACGGTTACGGGCAGGGAGAGCTACGGCTAGAGTTGCGGTCAGCACAAGCTCGTCACGAACGAGGACTGACCAGGGCGAAATTCCGGCGACACACTATTGCAGAGATGTATCTTTTTACTATGTTTCCGCGCCACGAGCGTTTGGCGGATCGCCTTTATGAGGTTACTCGGAGGCGCTGATCGACACTAGAGAATTGAGCCAATGATAGAGGCCAGCCAGATTTTGATGACCGTTGGTGTGTTGCTTACTCTTGATGATTGAGGCACTGTTCAGCGTGCAGACGAACGAGCTAGTAGTTGCTGCGAGTGACGAGATATCGCCCCATATGTTGGAGCTATTGCAGGGCGAGTTGTACGAATAGATGATAGAAGGACACTAGTCACCCGATGATGAATGACTAGGACAGGTGGTTCATTCGCTTACCCCGATGCGAGGTCATCAGATAGATTGCTTCCAGCTAGAGACGACTTCACGCAGAGACGTGAGGGTCGACAGAGACGATCGAGTGTCGGAAACCTATTATTCCAAGTTTAAAGTATTCGGAAAGACATGCAGACAATTCTATGGTCCCTCTAGAAGAATGAAACCCTAACTCGACATAATGACCGTGTGAAAGCCTTTGAACCTTCGGGTTTGCGGCAGTTCTGCGGCGCCATTAGTGAGGCTTGGGTTTGCCCTTCTACGGCTGGACCACCGATACTGTGGTATATATATTCGATACTATTAAACTGTACCAAGAGGTTGAGCTCTTGGGGGATTATGAGGTTTTGACGAATCGATCGAATGGTTCGACTTCAATCGGATGCTAGGTGGTGAGATGCATTCTTGGGAGACTCCAGATACGAGGATAGTCGTTGGAGCTCAGTCTATGCAGCCGCGACGAGACGAGTCCAAAGCAGACGACATTAAAGAAAAAGTGGAGTAAGAGGTTCGCACCAGATCTAGATGAGATGACGTTCCACTCCGCCGACATTAGAGATGCGATGCGCATGCCGAGGCATGGTACTGGGACTTACCTTCCAGAAGGAGTCGCGATGGGTATGCAGCCGTTCCAGAGCAAGATGCAGATATAGAAAAGGACGATGACTTCCGGACAGTTGGCAGAGACGAGACATGGAAGAGACCGTGAGCAGGATTCCTTCCAGGACACTGCTGCAATGATACTTGCACCCAGGGTCAGATGTGTCACGTACATTCAGAGAGCCAGAGGCCGACGCCAGTGATATGCTGTCTTACGAGTGGTCGCGATGATTGACTAAGAGATGACCAGAGAAGTGCCAGAACGGAATCGTCTCCGTTAGCACACCTGACAGGGCCGATGAGCCGATGGACCGAAGGATTGGTAATTCACAGTGAAGACCTTGACCCAGGAGTGGTCATGGTTACGCACACCAGCAGGACAGAGTTCATGATCATCGACGAGACGTCCCACTAGTGACCGCGACAGTTGGCCCGAGATTCTTAGAGGATGCGCTTGAGCAGTACTATTCTGCCATTATTGATTACGATGTTTTGGGTGATTTATTCGTATGATTTGATTTTGATGATTGAGGATTTACGATCTTTGCACAGTGTTGCACTTGATATCGTTTTCGTGCTTTAGTTTCACATGTTTGTGATATTACGGTTTTAAACAGTTGAGTTGGTTTTGTGCGTATCCATGCACACGATTTCGTTCCTGCAATCGGTATAGTTTATATATGCTTGCAGTGCAGTGATACGCCTTTTGTGCACTTAGATGCACTGGACTTCGATTTCGATTGTGATACTCGATATTTGTTTTGTGCGTCTTGTGCACCTGATTGATTTTGCGCACGTTCGGCACTTGATATTGGATTTCATGATTTCGTGCACGATGGATGCACCTGATTTGGATTTTCGCGCATGTTGGGCGCATGTTTTGAAGGGTGATTTTAGTGCACACCAGAGGCACTAAATCGAGATTTTTTCGTGCATGTCAGATGCACCTGATTTTGCTGTCAGGCACACATGTTGCCTACGACAGATGTTTCGTGCACACCTGATGCACTTAGATGTTGTTTCTGTGCGCATGTATGGCACATTCATGGATTTTGATTTCCGTGCGCACCAGACGCACGTAGTATTCATGTGCATATTTTGGGATTGATTTCTTATAGAGCAGTACGTTTTTATGATATTGATATGTGTTTTCGTACTGAGCAGGACTAGTCAGAGGACAGTACCTGAATACATTTTGCATGCATTGATAGTTATTGAAGGGATTTCCAAAAATCGAGCTATAGCCTCAGTCTTTACCTACGTGTCTGATATGACACGAAACGTTTAAAACAAGGAGACCCTTCTAAATTGTTTCCAAAACGGCGGAACGTACATTTCAAACAAAGGTATATATGTATATAGTTATTTTCTTATGATAGACGTCCGCCACTGTGCAGTGTTATACGCGTTGCACAGCGACTTAAAGAGATTTGGCATGCATTTCCTTCAGATACTTACATATATAGATTCGATATTTACATGTATAGTTTCGAGTTATGTCATATTGGTTTTGATTTGGATTTGGCATTGATGTCTTCTCCATGACTCCGATGATTGCGGGATGCTTGACGGAGTTTTGATTTGAGTTATATACTCATTTTTCAAGCGCCTGCGCTGCGCTACGATTTGTTGTATGTATTTACAATTTCGGAGCCCCGACGACTTGATGGGTTTTCTTAGATGTTTTAGTATTTGGGGGAGTTTGAATTTAAATTCGGGGACCGAATTTCTTTAAGGGGGGAAGATTGTAGCGTTTTGAAAATCGTTTCGGTGAAATTTCGAAAAAATCGGTAAAATAAGGGGGTTTTCTGTAAAAAGTCAAAATACAAATATCTTATTATAAAAATTAAATTTACATATTCTAGCTATGTAATTGCTATTATTTAGTGTTTATTGAGCCGCTGGTGAAATTTCAAATTTTCTGAAAAAAATATTATTTTATTATTATTTAAGCCGTCACTAATACATTTAATTAGGGAAAATTACAAATTGGAATGAGTTGAAACAAATTTTTTTCATCATAAAACATTAAATAAAATTTTATAATGTGGTTTTTGGAACGAAATCATTTGCCAAAACGGTTTAGAAATTATTGAAGAAAAAAGGCTTTTTTTTAGCGTAAATGGATGTTTGGGGTATTGTATTTATCATTTTTCATCACCCCACACCCGTACCCACACCCACACACCCCCACTTACTCCTCCCCATGGCTGAATTCAGCAGCCCCCTCTCTTGTCCCCACTTGGTTTGCAAAGGAAAGAAAAGGAAAAGAAAAGAAAAGAGTAGAAATGATATAAATTGAGTTGACTTTCACTTGGACTAACTTTCTCTACCTCACTCTCTCTCCTCCCTCACCCAACCCCCCAAAATTCTGGCCGAAACCAGCAACCCCTCAACAGCCCACTTTTCCTCTTCTCTTCTTTTTGTTCCATCAAAGAAAATCCAAAGAAAAATCCACTAAAAATCAAGCAAAAATCCAAATCAAAATCCAACTCCTACCCATTTCTCATTAGCCATTTTAGCACGGATCTAGGGATCAAAATGGCATTTTGGGAGGCCATGGATGCTTGTGAATCTTCATATGTTTTGGGTATAATTCTAAACATTTTTGTTGCTTAATTGTTACTAACTTCTTAAGCTAATTTAATTAAGTGTTAACTTGGATATGTGAGTTTAATTGCAAGTTTTGGAATTCAAGAAAAGGGTTTGAATGCAAGTTAGGGTATTGTGAATTGGTGTTGGTTGTGATGGGTAGCTTACCATCTTAGAATTTGTAGAAAGTAAACTAGTAGTTAAATTTCATATTGTTGCATGGAAATGTCCAAATTAAGCTTTTTTTTTCTAAACTAGGTTTTTGGAAATTATTGCAAATGTTAGACTAAAAATCTAATTAGGTTTTTCATGGCTTCATTAACTTTATTAAGTGTGGTTTAATGCTTTAGATCATGCAAATCTAAGCTAGATTGTAGTTTGTGCATTTTTGCTTTGAAATTGTTAAAAAAGGGTATTTTTGTAAACTAGAATATTAGGATTTTTGGAATTTAATGAGATTAAATTCCGGAAATTGTTTATACGACTTATTTAAGATATTTAATAAGTATATTGGCCGCTACTTTCATTTAAACATCATGTTTTGTACAAAAACGGCGAATTGTGCTTGCTAGATTTTCGGAAAAATGACTTTTTAAGTGAAAATGGGGTTTTTGTGAGTTTTAACCTAGTTTATATTAAAATTAGTGTTCGTGAATGTGCAAATGAGTGTGATTGGATTTTTCTCGATGGTTTGACGTTTGTACATCGACATCGAGGGTTGGTTTTACTATTCTTGCATGCGTAGGCGATAGGTTTGGACCTATGCGTGATACGCGTGCCGATTTGATTTTCGTATGCCGTTTCGATCTCGAATTTAATTTTAATGCGATATGGTGCGTTATGATATGTAGGTACCCCCACGTGGACTTCGAGACGACAAGCAAGCGCGTGGCGACGTCGCCACCGGCGAGCGAGGACCAGGTGAGTAGATTTATATCTACGGGGAGAAGTCGGGTGGATGGCGTATAGCACCCCCGCAGTTCGTGGTGATGTATACGAATACGTATACACACATATATATATATATTTTGACTATAATTTGTTTGATATTATCGATGATATAGATATTTGGTGTTCTTGGATGATTTAGTGTCGCGAAACCCTAGAGTAGTGGTCGCACCACACATGCACACACACACCCATACTTGCATACTTTCTTCTTTCATTTGCGCTTATACGGGATTATATAGTTATGTGTTCACATGGGTATGGGACTATGTGTTCACATACGGATTGAGGATGATAGTACTTGGGATTTATGATGAGTCGATGAGATTTGATTTGAGGCCGTGAGATCGGTGATATAGCAGGGTTCGTATCTTAGATACGACATGACGTTGTAGCGGGTCCTTGACGTAGTGTTTCACGTCCATGCATACGTAGGAGGTATCAGTATGGTACTAGACGTAGATCAGTACCCGGATCATGATATTCGATAAAGAGGATACCAGGTGAATAGTATGAGGAATGTGATATTGACCCGTACCCAGATTGGGATGTCGTACGACGGATTTACGTACGAGCTATATTGATGATTGATCCGCACTCTTGACTTGGGATGCCTGATTATAGATATGGTATCGGATATGATATTATTGAGGCGAGATCACCGACTATACTTATACAGGTATGTATATGTATCGACTCAGATGATAGGCGGTTTCCTTACCTGTAGTTCAGCTTGTAGTTCAGCCGTATAGTTTAGTGTAGTTGTTAGATTAGGTTAGACTTCTTACCTATTTCAAAAACTAACGAATCGTGGGCATTTTTAAAGACAGCTCAAGGGAATCTACGGATATTTCAAAAACGACGTATCTTTTCATAAAAAACACCGTAGCCCCTATTTTCAAAACCCCATGATTCGTGTTATTTCAAAAGGCACCATTCGTAGGACTTATATTAGATTATTGCAGATTAGTTATCGTTGTGTCTAGTATTCAGCTCCCGCACATTATTGCTGTTCGCTCTGCCTCGCATATTTATTTTGTCGCATATTTATTTTGCTGCATATTCCATTATTGATATCATGCTGTTAGGACACCAGCACCATTACCGATGATGCGTATGAACCACGTACACCTACTTGCCGGCTCGCACACATCTTCATCGGTAATTGCCATGTCACGTACACTTTAGAGAATATAATTGCTTGACTTAGGTTGTTAGCTAGTAGTGTTGACATGATATTAGTGTACTTCCCTTATATGCCATATTAGACATTGTAGTTATTACCTACCACTTCATGCATACTGTTATTCAGTTGTTCATGCCTAGTTCATTATCATTGACATATGCACTTGTGATGATTTCTTGAGATTTATGATATTTCTGGATTTCGGGAAAAGCCGCAAAATTTACAACTTATGATCTATTAAAATATAAAATGTTGCGGTTTTCTAGTGATGTAAAGTGTCGTCCACCATGAGTTTGCTGTGGTTTTGGAGATCCGTGTCGAGGAGTGGAGGAACCGTCACGGGTACATGGTGGGCCCGGTATGGTACCCCGGGGCAAGAGGAATGTGGTGTTGACGTTGAGCCTGGCTGGGGAGCACTACCTACCGGTGATATTACCCGACGCGTCGGATATCCGGAGGATACCGTCGTGGTCTTAAGATGGATGGTAGGGGCCGGTCTGGACTGACGGCGCCCTAGATATTGAGATTGATACATTGATATTTCGAGACAGTGAGATTTATGTTTTGTGTCGATGCTAGACACTGTTGATACTGATTTTAATTATGATACCTCAGTTTAAAATACGAAGGAAATCTCACTAATTTATGAAAACAGTTTCTTCATTTACATGTATTATGTTTTCATGCATTCATACCTCATTCATATGATATATTGCTACCTGAGGCACTGACACGGGCACATGAGTTTACACTCGGGTTAGATATTTACCCTAACCATTGTTATAGGCTGCATGTTATATATATTTGAGGATATATTATGATCATTGACCTAAGATTGCGTTATTTATGCGATTTCTGTGCGTAGATGTTTTTCTATTCACGAGTTGGCAACTCACCCCCGTTGTGCCCCAGTTTCTTGCAGGTTGCCGTACAGGTTCATTACGGCTTTGCGGGCATAGTTTCATTCGGGTGATTTGCTAGTAGGTGGGTTTACTTGTATCATACCCCCATTATTTATCTTGTATATCATTATTCTGTTGTATCTAGAATTCCATCAACCAAACATGTATTTTTTTTTGAGATAGAGACCGGTGTTGTTTATTCTTTCGACCTTAGAGTCGCTCGTTATGTTTCTGGTGGTTTTGAGTTTCCTTTTGAGTTTTGATCCTCGCCGTTGGCGTTGTATATTATATTGCTTGTGTGGTTGTGACCGTCGATTGACGAAGAGCTAGCTCCCGCTTGGGGATGCCTTTTTCTTGATTTCGTATACTATTCATGTTGTATCCCGTTTGGGAGCCAGTATTTACAAAGGAGACTCTGTCGAAATTTTCAGTAAATTTTTGATGTTTTTAAAAACCGCATAATTCGGCTTATGCTATTGAAACTACTTGCTTTAAGTTGGTTTTTCCTGCTCTCTACTACTTTTCTTGGTTTGGATTTCTGGGTTTTCGGTTTACTTAGATTACTTACACCTCAAGACGTTCGTAGTTTAAGTGCCGGTCATGTTCCGTACTTTCGGGTCGTGACACCCCTCTATCTCATATATATATATATATATATATATATATATCGGGCATCCGTCAGTCCGGGTCAGCCCCCCATCTGTCTCATATATGTCTCACTCTAGCACCGAGAAAACATAGGGTAGACGCACCGAAATATCATATCAAGGGAACCGGGTTTTTAAATGATTACATATTTGAAATAGCCACGGTTCCCAAATCCAGAAATCACATGTAATCCAAACCAATATGCATGTCAATGTGATGTGATATGTGCATCAGTATGAATATCATATCCAGTCACATAATGATGAGCTACAACATAATGATCCGATGTGATATATGCATCATGTATGAATATCATGTCAAGTCACATAAAGATGAGCTACAACATAATGATCCGATGTGATATATGCATCAAGTATGAATATCATGTCAAGTCACATAAAGATGAGCTACAACATAATGATCCGATGTGATATATGCATCAAGTATGAATATCATGTCAAGTCACATAAAGATGAGCTACAAAATAATGATCTGATGTGATTTATGCATCAAGTATGAATATCATATCAAGTTCTACAGTGTGAATGTCATGGCAATTACTAACGGTGTGTGTGTAGCATGCAGGATAGTGCTCGTGCAACATGAACCGTTAGTAATGGTGCGGTGTTCTATCAATTCTAGTTTATATACATATATCAGGGAATGTGGTATGCACTAAATAGTAGCCATGAACAGTCAATGTATGGAAATGTAGCAACAAGATCCTATCAGCCCTGACGTAGAACGCCATGTGGGCGATATCCTCGTAGATGTTAAATCTACTCACCGTAGTCTCTCGCTAGGTATAGGCGATGACTTGTTTCCCCTTCTTCGCGGCGTCCGTCGCACTCGCCTGCGAAGCTAGAATTCTACAGAATATCATGCATAAGCTCAAAACTATGCAAACACGACATTTAAGGTCAACTAGAAACCCGTGTCGCAAACCAAGCGCGCGTGTGCGCGATACGTTAAAACGTGTGATTACGCGCCTTAAGTCGCTCCGACGCGTCGCGATACGCAGAAACCCCAAACCCATACACACGTATCACGCGTGTCACGAAAGATTAAAAATACGGGAAATACGGTATTCTACTCCAGATTTTTGCTACAGAACAGAAATTATAAAAATAGATATACCAAAACACTCCACATAGCAGCAGACTCCTGTGACCCAAACCCCAACCGTCAGTTCACTAATCTGGCCGCAATATGCGGCCAGAACTCATTTTTCGGCGGCCTGGGTAGAGAGGTGGGCCCCCGGGTTTGGTGTGTGTACTCTATACCCCCTGTGTATACTACAGTAATTCCAATTTCACTCTGAAACATCTCGGGTAGTAGCAGATCCTACAGAGACTTATTTCTAGTTAAAATCCACACTTTTGCACAAAAATGAAACTTTAGGGTATTTTTGTGGAACCTGAAGCAAACCCAGGTCTAAACCCACACTAATAACTCATTAACAAGCTAATCAAGCCACAACAACATAAATTTTAACATATCATCACTAAATCCCTTCAATAGCACTAAAATTGCACAAAAAGGTGATATTTTGAAACTAAACATGCAAGTTATGGAGATAGGGTGCTAGGAGTGAGATTTATACCTTCAAATGACCTTAGAAAAATCAAAAGTTCAAGCTTTAACCTCAAGTGGGCAGATCTACCACCAAACACCTCAAATAAGCACCTTTTCCCAAGGTTTTGTGAAGGAAAAGTGTTGATTTGTGTAGGATTTTGTGTAAAGATCAAAGGGAAAAGAAAAGAGAAGGAAAATGTGATGAATTTCTGGTGTTGCTACTGCCTCTCTGCAGAGAGTTCCAGAAAAATGAGAAAGAGAGAAAAGAGAGAGAGAAAGAAATGGGTCAAAAGTCAATTCCCTCTACCTAACACCATGCTTCTATATTCTAATACATTTTGAATTTTAAAAAGGGTTTTGTTTTGATAAAAGGGTGGGGAAAATAACAACCATGCATGAAAGAAAATGGTTAGCATGCTAACACTTTTTTACCTAGGTCACAAAAATTGTGCTAAGTGTGCATGTGTGCACTTAACACAAAAATTCCCAATTAGGGTAAACACGACTAAATTATAACAAATAATCCCATGTACACATATGAAATAACACTCTCAATTGCTAATTAACACGAAAAACATTCTAACGAAAATCCAAAGTGTTACAATAGATGCAATAGATGTTGTCGTGCGTACCTGTTGCACTGGACATATGCTTTCGTGCACACCTGTTGCACTTAGATTCGCCTTCGTGCTTATTCGCACTTGTATTTGGGTTTGATTTCCGTGCACACCAGACTTACGTGATTGTTGGATACGCCTTATGAGGCTGATTTTACTTTTGAGCACTTTGTTTTCATGATGAGGCCCAGTACTTTGTAGTACCCTAACAGGACTGATCCGAGGATGGTACCTGTGTAATTTTGCATGCATAAAAAGTTTACCAAGAGGTTTCAAAAAGGAGCTACAGTCTCGTTATTTCTTACGTGTCTACGTGTGACACGAAAGTTTACAAATGAAGCCTTTTGGGATATTTCAAAAAGGCGGGACGCATATTTTGGCAAAACATATATGCTAGTATATTATTACTTTAACAATGAGCGTCCGCCACTTGTGCCGTGAGTTACGTATTACGCTGCAATTTAGAAAAGATTATGCATATGATTTATTCGTTTTTGGAGATTTTTCAAACAAGATGCGTACAATATACGTATTATAGTATTGGATTAGTGCATATGGAATTTTGGTAGTGGATTTGGAGATTTGTATCTCCTTTGTGACTCCGATGATATGCATGCAAGTCCGTTGAGTTGCGTGACGCTTGACGGAGATCGGTTTTTAGTTTAGTACTCATTTTTCCGGCGCGCAGGATGCGCTGTGGTTTTCTGTTTCTTCCGTTATTTCGGAGCCCCGTTAGTTTAGCTGTTATTGCAATATTTTAGCATTTGGGGTTTAAATTTAAATTTAAATTCGGGGATCGAATTTCTTTAAGGGGGGAAGATTGTAACGTTTTAGAAATCGTTATGCGAATTTTTCCGTTTTAACCCGATTGTGATCAAACGTCCGTATAAACTTGCCGGCGTCTAGTTTATCTAAAATAAAGCTAGTGCGTGAGCTTTGGGGGTATATGCGAAGTTTAGGTTCAAATAGGATTTTTCCCTAATAAAATATTATTTTTGGAATTTAATATTAAAATAATATATTTCACGAAAACTACCCAATTTGTGAAAATTGGGGTTTTCGTAAAATGGTATTGTAACGCCTTAGATTTCGGTTAATGTTCGTTTAGACGTTAATGCGGTTTTACTGTAAAAAGGTTTACCAATTCGGGTTCCTCACATTTTATAACATTTAATTAATAATTTATTATTATTTGTTATAAGAATGCACGCACGTGTGCACGTAAATGTGTGGATTTGTTTGTGCTAATCTAGTTTTAGCAACCATGACTCTTAACCTTAACCTTATCTCCTTGCTTTACCTAATCCAATATGTGTCATTTCTAGATATTTCCGAGTGAGTGAGAGAGAGAGAGTGAGATATTTGTTTATGAGTGATGAGGTGGTGTGAAGGCATTAATGAAGAGTTAATGCATTGTTACACTCACCTCTCACCTCACCCTACACTCACCTCCCTCTCTCATATCCTCACACCCTCTCTCATTTCTCTATGTCATTTGTTCTTTCTTCTTCTCTCTCATCAAACTGAATACTATCCTTTCCCTCATGAAATCCATCACAAATTCACAATTTCATCACAAAAATCACATCTTTTCATGGATATTGCCTCTTGGATGCCTTGGATCATACAAAGCTAGGATCTTTGAGTTCTTTTGTGTAGGTAATATTCTTTTGCTGTTGTTTAAGTGTTTTTAGTGTAGCTTAGCTAGTTAGTTTCAGTTTAGATTGGTTAAAGTTAAGTTTGTTGCATAATATCATATTTTTAGTGCCTATTTGTGATATATGTTACCTGCTGTGACCCGGAAAGTTTACTAGAAAACCAAATAATATGGTTGTGTTGTACCTGAGACTATAGGACCCCATCCGAGACACGAGACCCACCCTACCGGCCAGGGCCGGCGACGTACGAAGGGGATTCCGGCGACCTCGGCCCCTTGAAGGAGTTGGGGTGTGGGATTTTGAGGGTAGGTCTATGCTGTGGTTTGGGTAAGTTTGGTCTTGTTTGATTATTGAGTTTTCTCTGTATGCAAAATCAGCGATCACTTAGGTAGGTTGTAGTGTTTTATGTTCGCGCGATACGTTATACGACACGGATCGTGTACTTTGTTTGGTTTTGCTCTTGGGTTAGTTTTGTCGTGTTGCTACGCACGTTAGACACAATACGAACACTTGAGAGTATGTTTTGTTTTGTTGCGTCGGTCTAGTGTAGTTAGTACGTGTTTTGATCAATTATTAATATATACTTGTATTATCGTATTATGTTGCAGGTTCGCAGGAGGGGACTTCGGACACTGCTACTAGGGGAAAGCAGGTGGTAGAAATCACCTAGCTTGGAGCGTTGGTGAGTAGATTTAACATCAACAGGAGAATCGCCCGCATGGCGTTATGCGTCTGGGCTAGAGATGTCATTTATGTAGCATATTCTATGTCATATTTAGAATTGCACATTTACCCTATTACTTAGATATTGTTGTTCCTGTACTAGTATCCTTAGGACACTGCATATATTATTGACGATTCATGTTGCACGAGCACTGATTGCATGCCACACACACCATCAATAATTGCCATGTCACGCACAACCCACATATAGAAATGATATTGCTTGGTTAGGGACATTGGGACATTGATTCATATTTCTTATCGCATATGACATATAGCATACCTGTATACCTACATGTTTACACATATGCCTTCATATACTTATATGCTAGATACGGTATACCTATAGAGTATTGTACCGTTAGTGATAGGTACATACACACTTTACGACATAGCTACAGGTATACCTTGCACACATATTTCACTTATACCCAAGGGGTATACTACATCTTACTTATAGGTAGATACATATATCTTGCTATACCTTTGTGTTTACACATATATCAGTTATAGCTACATATTTACCTTCACTTGATGTTATTTAGAATCCGATAAAATAGGAACCGCATGATATTTTATATTAACTTGTTGTAGTTAATTAGCGGCTTTTCCTTTATATGCTTACATTTCAGTTTATGTTGCATATATAATACTCATGGATATTCGCATTGTTATATGGATTTTTCATGATGTTTTCTGGATTTGGGGACCGTGGGAGTTCATGAAATTATGCATTATTTGATAAACCCGGTTTCCCTTGATATGATATTTCAGCATCCACCATGAGTTTTATCGGTTCTGATATATATACACCCCTACGAGGAGGCGTCGAGGCTATATGAGGGTACATGGTGGGGCCCGGAGGTACCCCGGGGCAAGAAAGGGATGTCGATGTACCACGCCGATGAGCCCGGTAGGGGAACCATACCATCCGGTGACATTACCAATGACTCAGCGGTTATCATGGGGATACCGACGGGAGTGATGTACGTATAGATACGTCGAGAGGCGAGGGTCAGAGCTAGGCACTCGAGTTTTCGGGATAGCGTATGATACGTACTTATCAGGGTGGCAGTCTTGGTGACAGCACCTGATAGACCAGCATTTCTGTGTATCATGATTTTTCTTTTAATCCTTTGTATATATAACAGGGGATTAGGCCGCTGTTATATATGCCCTTACACCAATATTAGTGAAATGGGACGCTAATATATGTGTATTGACATCTTTACTTCTTTGTATATATAACAGTGGGTTAGGACGCTGTTATATATGCCCTTACACCAATATTAGTGGAATGGGACGCTAATATATGTGTATTGACTTTAATTTATATACATCATCATATTTATTCATGCAAATATATTTAGGATGTTAGAATTTTACTTGATATTGGATTTGGGATATAGGTGATTCATTTGATACTGGACACAGGATATATATGAGATTGCTGATTTTGTACATTCAGGATGTATGAGATTTATTCGATATTGTACATTCAGGATTTGTGAGACTTATATGATATGATAGCCAATTTGGGGGCTGATTTGAGGAATTGAGATTTGGATTGTCTTATTGGATTGTGATCCTACCACGATGTCAGGATTCCGTGGAAATGACATATTTTATTCCATACTCCATATTTATTGTTTATGCACTGCTTCATGTATTAGTAGTACCTTCTAGTGTACCTTTCATGATTATTGCATTCATATGACCTTTTATTTCTATTAATTGCATATGTTAGATTCGCGCTGTACGTGCATACTTGCGATTACCTGCATATTTTATTTACTAATCACGAGTTGGCAACTCACCCCCGTTGTGCCACAGTTGTTTTGCAGGGTGTTCCCCAGAGTAGTCGAGGCTGGCTATTCATCTATCTATCATCTTTTGCTACGGATACCGCATCGGCTCACAATGTGCTGTTTTGCTTAGGTGGGTTTGTGGTTATTCGTGTTGTATTATATATTCGTTGTATCCTTGGACTCTCCATCTACTATATTTTCATGTTTGACTTAGAGACTTGTGTGAGGACGATATTGTATATTATTTGTGACTTGTTGTCTTTTATACAGTTTCCTTTCTATCCTCTTTTATTTCTTCGCTACAGCGTCGTATATTGTTGTGGTGGTTGTTTTCCGCCTTTGGGCGTGTATTTGCTCCCGTTTGGGGATGCTTTATTTATATTTATGTTGTACCCATTTTTGGGGCTAGTTTTTACAAAGGTGGTGCTGCCAAAATTTTAAAGGAAATAAATTGGGCTTTTAAAGAATTTGGGTTGTGATTTCAAATGTTTCAAAACTCCTATTTTCTATTCTTGTCTTTTTAATGGTTTAGATTTCTGGGTTTTGTCTTTCTTTTACTGCATTACGTCTGTAGGCGTTGCGTAGTATTAGGGCCGTCACGTGCCAATTTCGGGTCGTGACAATGTTGGTATCACAGCGCTAGGTTTTACCTTTCGGAGTGTTGGATGACCTTGGTATGATGGAGTAGGTAGCTTAAGCAGAGTAACGTAGTGTGTGTATGTCTGCAGCATACTCACGATGCGGTACTCCGCCTAAAGTGACCTAAGTACACATTGCTTAAAATTCCTTCATTGATGATTCATATCTTGTGATTCGATTTTCATATTCTTATTGAATCCTTTTTCCATTTATAGCCTTTGCCGCCGAAGACTATGGGGACTCAGAGAGGTGCAGTGAGGGCCGAGGTCAGAGTTGGTTCGGGTGAGACGAGCACTGACCAGGATGGCACGCTAGTTGCACAGGTGCAGACGGATCCGCCTTCGACAGATCAGCTCGTTAGGCTTGTGGCAGAGATGCAGGACTTGCGCCAAACGATGAGTTCATTGGTTGAGGTCGTTCAAGCGCAGCGCCAGGAGGTTGTCACCCCTGTTAACCAGTTGTTCCTTATGATCAGCATGCAGCAGTCCGTCACCTACATAGCACCAGTGGATGCAGCCCCATTTTACGAGACACGTCTTCCAGAGAATTTGAGAGTTCCGGAACCGTGGAGGACTCGTACCGGTGTATCAGCCCAGAGACAGAGGCCTATTCGTCGAGACAGATTTCGTGACCGTCGCGGGAGTAGCAGAGGCTTAGGACGAGGACAGTCGTTCAGCTCTCATCCCCAAGAGGGCCAGCAGCCGTCGTATGGATGTTTTCGATGCGGGAGCCTTCATCACCACATCAGGGATTGTTCCTTAGCACTGCGACAGGATCGTTTTCAGAGAGGTCGTTGATGCGGAAGGTCCTCTCAGAGGGGACGGGCTGGTAAAGGAAGAGTTGAGCCAGTTGCGGGTAGGGGGCAGACCCGAGGGTTTGCTTCTACTCATCGGGACGCGCGGGCGTCCAATGCAGGGTTTTCAGGTTTCCTTAATTCACATGTTCTTTGATGTACTTGTTGTCTTGCACACTTTGTGCCATGGCTGGGACGAGAGTCGTGTAAGGTAGATCAACCGTTTGTTGTGTTAATTTCTGTCTGCGATTCTTTTGTTGCGCAACACGTATTTCAGTTGTGTGCCAATCGGGTAGGAGATTCATCCATCACTTGATCCTTCTAGAGATGTTGGATTTGACGTTCTCCTGGGCTTGGACTGGTTAGCTACATGCTAGGCGTCTGTGGACTACCGTGAGAAAACAGTCAAGTGTTTTTTTCCCCGGCGAGTCAGTTATTGTTGTGCAGGTGGATAGTTGTGCCGCCTCTCACAGCTCGAATTCAGCCTTTTGTGCTAACCGGCTTTGGAGGAGAGGATGTCGTGGATTCTTGGCGTTCATTCATGGTACCGGAGCCACAGTTGGTTTGTTGGACCGGGTTCCTGTCGTGCGAGAGTTATCCGACGTTGTTCCAGATGAGCCGGCGGAGCTTAAGGATCAGCTACAGAGTTGTTTGTTGGGGGGCTTGTGCGTCTGAGTGTTTCTTTAGGCTTATTTGTGTTGACTCCTAGGTCTTGCAGTTATGGGAGACGGTTTTGTATGGTTCCGAGGAAGATCGTGGCCGTACAGCTTAGGCCCAGACTTGTGTTCGGACGGAGGTCCGCAGATTTTTGGGCTTAGCAGGTTTCTACCGCCGTTTCGTGCAGGATTACTAGTGTTGTGCTTCACTGTTGACTAGAATGACCGGGAAGGAGGTTTCTTTTTTTTGGACTGAGGCTTGTGTGCGGAGTTTTTCGGCAGTTGAAGACTCGGTTAACAACTGCATCATTTTTTTCTTTGCTTTCTGGTTCGGGCGACTTTTTCGTTTATTTATGATGTTTCACGAGTGGGGTTCGATTGCGTACTGAGGTGACATTATAGAGTTATCACTTTTGCTTCCCTACACTTGGAGGAAGTACTAGCAGGATATCCCACTCATGATCTGGAGATGGCCGCGGTGGTCTTGCGTTGGAGATTTGGAGACACTACTTGTTGGAGAGTCGTGTCAGATTTTCACAGACCACCAGAGCTTAATGTACATCTTCCTGCACCGGGTGTTGATTGTTGAGACAGTCTTCTGCAGATTTACAGTTCTTGTGCATTCATTGAGTACAGCTTGTGTTCGCCTATACTGAGGGGACAGCTTGCTCATGTCCGCGCCCGACCACTTTTTCTTAATCGCTTTCACGAGGCACTGCCCGCCGATGCTCGTTCGTCAGAGATACTTGAGCATGCTCGGCTGGGTAATGATTCGGAGTCCATGATTTGTGACAAGGGTGTGCTAAGTATAGGGAAGCATTTGTGTACCTGATGCTATTGGGTAGAAACGTGAAATCCTTGAGCATGCATATCTGTCAACCTTCTATACTCATTCAAGTTCCACCAACATTGACGTGACTTGTGAGATAGTTACGGGTGGGCAAGGATGTAAAGAGAAGTTTCGGGTTTCGTTTCAAGGTGTCTGTGTTGTGGTGTGCTTTGGTTGAGCATCTGAGACCGGCTAGAGAGTTGCAACCTTTAACCATTCCGGAGTGGGAGTGGGAGCAGATCTTCATGAATTTTATTATGGTGTCTACCCAGGGTTAGACAGGGTGTGACTCCATTTGGATGTTTGCTGTCCGGTTTTGCTCAGTTTGCTCAGTTGTCCTTTGTTAAGTTTGTGCATTGCACTGAGTTCCTTCATGGGTCGTATCTAAATAGGGCACCCTATTCGCTTGCCGTCTTGGGCAGGAACTTCAGGAAGCCTTAGATACTGGTTGAGCTTTAGCTCCGTTTTTTCATCCGCGGGATGATGGTTTTGTGAGAGCGGGCTATACCGACTCTGGAGGATATGCTTGTGCATGCGTTTTAGTTGTTTTCGGCAGTTGGAGATCGTCACTCGCCATTGTTAGGGTTCTCCTTCGATAGCTGTTATCAGGAGGCACTCCAATTGGCAACCTTTAGGTTTAGCAGTTGGGTTGTGTCGATCACCAATCTGTTTTTCTAACTCTGCGTAGTAGGATTTTTGGACCCCAGCTAGTCTAGAGACTTCGGAGACAATCCAGTTGGTTCAGGTCAGGATGATGGTAATCCATTGCGGACAGGGGTCTTATGCCGACCGTATTGGTCGCAGACCTGAGTTCCCAGTGGAAGGTCATGTATTCCTATGGACTTTTCTGATGAATGACATGTTGAGTTTTGGGGAGCTTACCCCCGAATTGTAGGTCCTTTTAAGATCCTTAAAGCGAGTTAGTTCCATTGCCTTTAATTTGGCACTTCCGCCCAGATTATTGAGTATTCACCCCGTTTTCTTTGTGTTGATACTTTGAAATTACCTTCATAACCTTTCTCACTTGATTCAACACTAGACCATTTAGCTTGGACGCGATCTTTCGTTCGCCAGCAGCCAACTGTGTTAATGGCTCGGCAGGTGAAGAAACTTCGGTCAAGGGTCTTTCCATCTGTGAAGGGTTTTCTTGAACGTAGCCGTATAGTGAGGTAATCACTTGGGAGGCTGCGAGCGAGATAGGAGAGTTTGTAATCTTCTTTTTGAAGGTACGCTTAGTGAAAATTTTAAATTCGGGGAGGAATTTTTATAAGGGGGGAGATTGTAACGCCTTAGATTTCGGTTAGTGTTCGTTTAGACGTTAATGCGGGTTTACTGTAAAAAGGTTTACCAATTCGGGTTCCTCATATTTTATAACATTTAATTAATAATTTATTATTATTTGTTATAAGCATGCACGCACATATACACGTAAATGTGTGGATTTGTTTGTGCTAATCTAGTTTTAGCAACCATGACTCTTAACCTAATCTCCTTGCTTTACCTAATCCAATCCTTGGCATTTCTAGATATTTCCTTATGAGTGAGAGAGAGAGTGAGATATTTGTTTATGAGTGATGAGGTGGTGTGAAGGCATTAATGAAGAGTTAATGCATTGTTACTGTAAGTGCACGGCGGCGCCCCGGCCGTCAATCCGACGGCCAAATGCGGAAGCGGTGATAAACTTAAATTTTTCTTGAACTGGCAAACCGCCGCGCACTAATACCCGGATCGAACCACTAACTAGTCCTAGCTAACTACAAGAAAGGGAAGAGAGATATACCGACAGATCCGAGTCCTCCGGTCTTCTCGTCGTCGTCCCGATCTCCTGCGGAATGTCCCGTCTCCTCCTCGTCGCCGGAAGTGCACCACATCGCCTACTTCTTTTACGGGCTCCCACCTCAATACCGAGGTAACTCGGGCACGAAGCTGGCTAGTCGACGTGCCCAAGGTTTGCTGTAGAATGTAGTGTACAAGTCTCATTTTGGGGTTGTAGGAATTGCCTTTTGTGGAGGGATTGAACTATGGAGTTGAACTAGGGAATTTTGGTGAAGCAAAAATGATATATGATGAACCAAAAGACCCCCACCAATTTGGACAGCCCCACCTCAAGAGGCCGGCCTCTTCTCCTTGGAAAAAGAATGAGTGAGTGAGGAGAAGGAAAGTGTCATATGATAGAAAATGAGAGAGAGAGCCATCCAATCAAGCAAGAGAGAGAAAGGGTGATCATCACAAAACAATGATCATAAGAAAACCCTCACTCCAACACCACCATCACCAACAACCATGATGACTTTAAAAGTCAAGCCATCATGAGGAAGTCTAGAAGTCAAGGTCAAGGGATGGGGCTATAATCATGATGCAACAATATGCAAAGAACCCCTCCACAAATACTTATTTGCAATAATGCAAATAAGCCCTCCTCCACCAATCTTCGGCCAAAGAACGATACAAAGGAAATCGGCCGAAACGGAAAGCAAACTGGCAACTCCAGAAAACTGGTCCCGTAATAAATTACAGGAAAACCCCGATACTGTGCATACACACCCGCATCTGTATTTCGACCGAAATACAAATGCAATGAGACAAAATCTATACTGTACTGTACTAGGATCCGGCTTATACCAAAGCCGGCTAGTAATATCCGTTCGATCCTGATCCGTGCAATACCGCACGTATCTGATCGAACCCTGCCATATAACCATACGGCCTATAGTACAAACTGTCTGATCCTGATCCGTGCAATACCGCACGTATCTGATCGGACCTTGCCATATCTCCACACGGCCTCTACAACCTTTCGTCCGAAAGCTGAGTAACTGAATGTGGGGGACTCTAAAGACTCGTCATCACCTTGGTTGTGGATTTAACCACTAGCACGTCAGAGGTATAAGCCAATACGTAACGGGCTACCAGGTATTGACTAAAAGGGACGTCAGTGAGTGAACTCAGCCTGACAACCCTACTGAGCCTGTCAGTGACAATATCCGTACAGTCCGGTCCGTTCGTCTATGAGTATCGCATGGCGGGCCTATGGGGTTGGTAAAAGTCAGACCCCCAAAAGCGGTACAAGTCGTGTCGGAGTGTAGCCTAGAACACCCTGAGATACTACTGGAATACCTACCAGTAAATCTCCTTGCCTCGGCCGAGGGCTTCGTGTAATGGCTCTCCTAGACACAGCACGACCTCACCCCCAATACCGGGAGAGACGAACCCCTGAAGATACGCTCACTGCCTCCATGTGGCTCGGGACTGTACCCAACTAAAACCTGTTTGCACGACTCCTTTGAGCCGTGGTAGGGTAGTAATCAAAATACAGTGGGAACTCACACGAGACAAATGACGATCCCCAGGTCGATGAACTAACCTGCACACATGTCACCAGGGAACTGCCATCTGACGTCTGGTATATGACCAACTAGCATGTTCCCGGCGAGTCCTGTCCGGTGTACTCATAACCCAATGAGCACCTGTATACATCTTAGGTGATCCAACTGACACCAGTGGCTTGTGAGACCGGCCACCGCCCCTCGTCGGGGTCTCGACTGTATACACTAGTCTACTCTGGAGTATCGATGCCCTGTCTCGAAACTCACACGACTAGGGACCATTTAAGGATATGCTTATAGACCCCAGCTCCCACTTATATGATCGCCCTCATACTGCCGGTGGTCAAGCAAGAATCCTAGGGGCTCTATCAACGTGTAATAGCGACTTGTCAGGTCACTTAAAGCAGTACACGATGATAAAGGTAAACCAGATAGCATACTATCATCTCGAGTAAGACTGTCCTACCGGGATAGGTCCTCCATCAATCATTGCAATCACGTACCTGTGACCTAATAATTGACTCTGAGGGCACTATCTCCAACAGTTACACTCACCTCTCACCTCACCCTACACTCACCTCCCTCTCTCATATCCTCACACCCTCTCTCATTTCTCTATCTTATTTGTTCTTTCTTCTTCTCTCTCATCAAACTGAACACTATCCTTTCCTTCACCAAATCCATCACAAATTGACAATTTCATCACAAAAATAACATCTTTTCATGGATATTGCCTCTTGGATGCCTATTTGTGATATATGTTATCTGCTGTGACGTGGAAAGTTTATTAGAAAACCAAACAATATGGTTGCGTTGTACCTGAGACCATAGGACCCCATCGGCCAGGGCCGGCGACGTACGAAGGGGATTCCGGCGACCACGGCCCCTTGAAGGAGTTGGGGTGTGGGATTTTGAGGGTAGGTCTATGCTGTGGTTTGGGTAAGTTTGGTCTTGTTTGATTGTTGAGTTTTCTCTGTATGCAAAATCTGGGATCACTTAGGTAGGTTGTAGTGTTTTGTGTTCGCGTGATACGTTATATGACACGGATCGTACACTTTGTGTGGTTTTGCTCTTGGGTTAGTTTCATCGTGTCGCTACGCACGTTAGCCACAATACGAACACATGAGAGTATGTTTTGTGTTGTTGCGTCAGTCTACTGTAGTTAGTATGTGTTTTGATCAATTATTAATATATACTTGTATTATCATATTATGTTGCAGGTTCGCAGGCGGGGACTTCGAACACTGCTACTAGGGGGAAACAGGTGGTAGACTTCACCAAGCTTAGAGCGTTGGTGAGTAGATTTAACATCTACAGGGAAATCGCCCGCATGGCGTTATGCGTCTGGGCTAGAGATGTTATTTATGTCGCATATTCTATGTCATATTTAGAATTGCGCATTTACCCTATTACTTAGATATTGTTGTGCCTGGACTAGTATCCTTAGG
The DNA here is from genome assembly GCA_030015575.1 of Agapanthus africanus. Taxonomy (NCBI): domain Eukaryota; kingdom Viridiplantae; phylum Streptophyta; class Magnoliopsida; order Asparagales; family Amaryllidaceae; genus Agapanthus; species Agapanthus africanus. The sequence goes on from CM057346.1 coordinate 361,080,084, forward strand.
ACACTGCACATATTATTGACGATTCATATTGCACGAGCACTGATTGCATGCCACACACACCGTCAATAATTACCATGTCACGCACAACCCACATATAAAAATGATATTGCTTGGTTAGGGACATTGGGACATTGATTCATATTTCTTATCGCATATGACATATAGCATACCTGTATACCTACATGCTTACACATATGCCTTCATATACTTATATGCTAGATACGGTATACCTATAAAGTATTGTACCATTAGTGATAGGTACATACACACTTTACGACATAGCTACAGGTATACCTTGCACGCATATTTCACTTATACCCAGGGGGTATACTACATCATTACTTATAGGTAGATACATATATCTTGCTATACCTTTGTGTTTACACATATATCAGTTATAGCTACATATTTACCTTCACTTGATGTTATTTAGAATCCGATAAAATAGGAACCGCATGATATTTTATATTAACTTGTTGCAGTTAATTAGCGGCTTTTTCTTTATATGCTTACATTTCAGTTTATGTTGCATATATCATACTCATGGATATTCGCATTGTTATATGGATTTTTCATGATATTTTCTGGATTTGGGGATCGTGGGAGTTCATGAAATTATGCATTATTTGAAAAACTCGGTTTCCCTTGATATGATATTTCAGCATCCACTATGATTTTTATCGGTTCTGATATATATATATATATACCCCTACTAGGAGGCGTCGAGGCCGTATGAGGGTACATGGTGGGGCCCGGAGGTACCCCGGGGCAAGAAAGGGATGTCGATGTACCACGCCGATGAGCCCGACAGGGGAACCATACCATCCGGTGACATTACCAATGACTCAGCGGTTATCATGAGGATACCGACGGGTGTCATGTACGTATAGATACGTCGAGAGGCGAGGGTCAGAGCTAGGCACTCGAGCTTTCAGGATAGCGTATGATACGTACCTATCAGGGTGCCAGTCTTGGTGACATCACCTGATAGACCAGCATTTCTGTGTCGATGTTTGACACATTGGTTTCATGATTTTTCTTTTACTCCTTTGTATATATAAGAGGGGATTAGGCCTGTCACGACCCGAAAGTACGGAACATGATCGGCACTTAAACTACGAACGTCTCGAGGCGTACGTAATCTAAGTAAACCGAAAACCCAGAAATCCAAACCAAGAAAAAAGTAGAGTGCAGGAAAAACAACTTAAAGCAAGTAATTTCAATAGCATAAGCCGAATTATGCGGTTTTTAAAACATCAAAAATTTACTGAAAATTTCGGCAGAGTCTCCTTTGTAAATGCTGGCCCCCAAACGGGATACAACATGAATAGTATACGAAATTAAGAAAAAGGCATCCCCAAGCGGGAGCTAGCTCTTCGTCAATCGACGGTCACAACAACACAAGCAATATAATATACAACGCCAACGGCGAGGATCAAAACTCAAAAGGAAACTCAAAACCACCAGAAAAATAACGAGCGACTCTAAGGTCGAAAGAATAACCAACACTGGTCACTATCTCAAAAAAATACATGTATGGTTGATGGAATTCTAGATACAACAGAATAATGATATACAAGATAAATAATGGGGGTATGATACAAGTAAACCTACCTACTAGCAAATCACCCGAATGAAACTATGCCCGCAAAGCCGTAATGAACCTGTACGGCAACCTGCAAGAAACTGGGGCACAACGGGGGTGAGTTGCCAACTCGTGAATAGAAAAACATCTACGCACAGAAATTGCATAAATAACGCAATCCTAGGTCAATGATCATAATATATCCTCAAAAATATGTATAACATGCAGCCTATAACAATGGCTAGGGTAATATCTAACCGAGTGTAATCTCATGTGCCCGTGTCAGTGCCTCAGGTAGCAATATATCATATGAATGAGGTATGAATGCATGAAAACAGAATACATGTAAATGAAGAAACTGTTTTCATAAATTAGTGAGATTTCCTTCTGGTTTTTAAACTGAGGTATCATAATGAAATCAGTATCAACAGTGTCTAGCATCGACACAAAACATAAATCTCACTGTCTCGAAATATCAATGTCTCAATCTCAAAATCTAGGGCGCCGTCAGTCCAGACCGGCCCCTACAATCCATCTCAAGACCACGACGGTATCCTCCGGATATCCGATGCGTCGGGTAATATCACCGGTAGGTAGTGCTCCCCAGCCAGGCTCAACGTCAACACCACATTCCTCTTGCCTCGGGGTACCATACTGGGCCCACCATGTACCCGTGACTGTTCCTCCACTCCTCGACACGGATCTCCAAAACCACAGCAAACTCATGGTGGACGACACTTTACATCACTAGAAAACCGCAACATTTTATATTTTAAAAGATCATAAGTTGTAAATTTTGCAGCTTTCCCCGAAATCCAGAAATATCATAAATCTCAAGAAATCATCACAAGTGCATATGTCAATGATAATGAACTAGGCATGAACAACTGAATAACAGTATGCATGAATTGGTAGGTAATAACTACAATGTCTAATATGGCATATAAGGGAAGTACACTAATATCATGTCAACACTACTAGCTAACAATCTAAGTCAAGCAATTATATTCTCTAAAGTGTACGTGACATGGCAATTACCGATGAAGATGTGTGTGAGCCGGCAAGTAGGTGTACGTGGTACATACGCATCATCGGTAATGGTGCTGGTGTCCTAACAGCATGATATCAATAATGGAATATGCAGCAAAATAAATATGCGAGGCAGAGCGAACAGCAATAATGTGCGGGAGCTGAATACTAGACACAACGATAACTAATCTGCAATAATCTAATATAAGTCCTACGAATGGTGCCTTTTGAAATAACACGAATCATGGGGTTTTGAAAATAGGGGCTACGGTGTTTTTATGAAAAGATACGTCGTTTTTGAAATATCCGTAGATTCCCTTGAGCTGTCTTTAAAAATGCCCACGATTCGTTAGTTTTTTTGAAATAGGTAAGAAGTCTAATCTAATCTAACAACTACACTAAACTATACGGCTGAACTACAAGCTGAACTACAGGTAAGGAAACCGCCTATCATCTGAGTCGATACATATACATACCTGTATATGTATAGTCGGTGATCTCGCCTCAATAATATCATATCCGATACCATATCTATAATCAGGCATCCCAAGTCAAGAGTGCGGATCAGTCATCAATATAGCTCGTACGTAAATCCGTCGTACGGCATCCCAATCTGGGTACGGGTCAATATCACATTCATCATACTATTCACCTGGTATCCTCTTTATCAAATATCATGATCGGGGTACTGATCTACGTCTAGTACCATACTGATACCGCCTACGTATGCATGGACGTGTGTGAAACACTACGTCAAGGACCCGCTACAACGTCATGTCGTATCTAAGATACGAACCCTGCTATATCACCGATCTCACGGCCTCAAATCAAATCTCATCGACTCAGCTCAATCCCAAGTATCATCCTCAATCCGTATGTGAACACATAGTCCCATACCCATGTGAACACATAACTATAAAGAATCCCATGAGCACATATCAATAGGAATGTATGCAAGTATGTATGTGTGTATGTGTGTGTAACACTACCCTAGGGTTCGCAACACTAAAAATAGTCCAACACACCAAGTATCTATATCATCGATAATATCAAACAAATTATAGTCAAAATATATATATGTGTGTGTATACGTATTCGTATACATCACCACGAACTGCGGGGGTGCTATACGCCATCCACCCGACTTCTCCCCGTAGATACAAATCTACTCACCTGGTCCTCGCTCGCCGGTGCCGACGTCGCCACGCGCTTGCTTGTCGTCTCAAAGTCCACGTGGGGGTACCTACATATCATAACGCACCATATCGCATTAAAACTAAATTCGAGATCGAAACGGCATACGAAAATCAAATCGGCACGCGTATCACGCATAGGTCCAAACCTATCGCCTACGCATGCAAGAATAGTAAAACCAACCCTCGATGTCGATGTACAAACGTCAAACCATCGAGAAAAATCCAATCACACTCATTTGCACATTCACGAACACTAATTTTAATATAAACTAGGTTAAAACTCACAAAAACCCCATTTTCACTTAAAAAGTCATTTTTCCGAAAATCTAGCAAGCACAATTCGCCGTTTTGTACAAAACATGATGTTTAAATGAAAGTAGCGGCCAATATACTTATTAAATATCTTAAATAAGTCGTATAAACAATTTCCGGAATTTAATCTCATTAAATTCCAAAAATCCTAATATTCTAGTTTACAAAAATACCCTTTTTTAACAATTTCAAAGCAAAAATGCACAAACTACAATCTAGCTTAGATTTGCACGATCCAAAGCATTAAACCACACTTAATAAAGTTAATGAAGCCAAGAAAACCCTAATCACATTTTTAATCCCAAGAATTTAACAAATTTCAAAAACCTAGTAAGCAATTAGCAAATTAACACAAATTTTCAAGTAACAACTTGTAATTAACAACTAGATTAGTTTTCTACAAAACTAATTATGTTAAACCACTTCACTAAACCATGCACAATCAAACACAACTCATTTCCACAACAAACCCTAACTTGAACTCCAAAACTTGCAATTAAACTCACATATCCAAGTTAACACTTAATTTAAATTAGCTTTAAGAAACAAGTAACAATTTAAGCAAAAAGTTTTAGAATTATACCCAAAAATATATGAAGGTCCACAAGCATCCATGGCCCTCCAAAATACTCTCTTTTCACAAGGATACATGCTATACGGGCTAAGCTAAAATGGGTAGGAGTCGGATTTGGATTTAGATTTGAATTTGCATGGATTTTGAAGTGATTTGTGGATTTTTTTGATGAAGAAAGAGTGGGATTTGAGGGGGGGGGCTGCTGCTGTTGGGAGGCTAGAAATGGGAGTGAGGAGAGAGAGGGAGGTAGAGAAAATGCAAGGGAGGAAAGTCAAGGTCAAGGTAAGGTCAAAAGTCCACCTAATTCACCCATTTTCTTTTCTTTTCTTTCATTTCTTTTCCTTTGAAATCAAGTGGGGAAAAATTATGGTGGGTGCTGAATTCAGCCATGGGGAGGAGTAAGTGGGGGTGTGTGGGTGTGGGTATGGGTGTGGGGTGATGAAAAATGATAAATACAATACCCCAAACATCCATTTACGCTAAAAAAAAGCCTTTTTTCTTCAATAATTTCTAAACCGTTTTGGCAAATGATTTCGTTCCAAAAACCACATGATAAAATTTTATTTAATGTTTTATGATGTACAAAATTTTTTTCAACTCATTCCGATTTGTAATTTTCCCTAATTAAATGTATTAGTGACGGCTTAAAATAATAATAAAATAATATTTTTTTCAGAAAATTTAAAATTTCACCAGCGGCTCAATAAACACCAAATAATAGCAATTACATAGTTAGAATATGTATATTTAATTTTTATAATAAGATATTTGTATTTTGACTTTTTACAGAAAACCCCCTTATTTTACCGATTTTTCGAAATTTCACCGAAACGATTTTCAAAACGTTACAATCTTCCCCCCTTAAAGAAATTCGGTCCCCGAATTTAAATTTAAACTCCCCCAAATACTAAAACATTTAAGAAAAACCATCAAGTCGTCGGGGCTCCGAAATTGTAAATACATAAGACAAATCGTAGCGCAGCGCATGCGCTTGAAAAATGAGTATATAACTCAAATCAAAACTCCGTCAAGCATCCCGCAATCATCGGAGTCATGGAGAAGACATCAATGCCAAATCCAAATCAAAACCAATATGATATAACTCGAAACTATACATGTAAATATCGAATCTATATCTATAAGTATCTGAAGGAAATGCATGCCAAATCTCTTTAAGTCGCTGTGTAACGCGTATAACACTGCACAGTGGCGGACGTCTATCATGAGAAAATAACTATATACATATATACCTTTGTTTGAAATGTACGTTCCGCCGTTTTGGAAACAATTTAGAAGGGTCTCCTTGTTTTAAACATTTCGTGTCATATCAGACACGTAGGTAAATACTGAGGCTATAGCTCGCTTTTTGGAAATCCCTTCAATAACTATCAATGCATGCAAAATATATTCAGGTACTGTCCTCTGACTAGTCCTGCTCAGTACGAAAACACATAGCAATATCATAAAAACGTACTGCTCTATACGAAATCAATCCCCAAAATATGCACATGAATGCTACGTGCGTCTGGTGCGCACGGAAATCAAAATCCATGAATGTGCCATACATGCGCACAGAAACAACATCTAAGTGCATCGGGTGTGCACGAAACATCTGTCGTAGGCAACATGTGTGCCTGACAGCAAAATCAGGTGCATCTGACATGCACGAAAAATCTCAATTTAGTGCATCTGGTGTGCACCAAAATCGCATCTCAAGACATGCGCTCAACATGCGCGAAAATCCAAATCAGGTGCATCCATCGCGCACGAAATCATGAAATCCAATATCAAGCGCCGAACGTGCGCAAAATCAATCAGGTGCACAAGGTGCACAAAACAAATATCGAGTATCATAATCGAAATCGATGTCCAGTGCATCTAAGTGCACATAAGGCGTATCACTGCACTGCAAGCGTATATAAACTATACCGAGTGCAGGAACGAAATCGTGTGCATGCATACGCACAAAACCAACTCAACTGTTTAAAACCGTAATATCACAAACATGTGAAACTAAAGCACGAAAACGATATCAAGTGCAACACTGTGCAAAGGTCGTAAATCCTCAATCATCAAAATCAAATCATACGAATAAATCACCCAAAACATCGTAATCAATAATGGCGGAATAGTACCGCTCAAGTGCATCCTCTAAGAATCTCGGCCAACTGTCGTGGTCACTAGTGGGATGTCTCGTCGATGATCATGAACTCTGTCCTGCTGGTGTGCGTAACCATGACCACTCCTGGGTTAAGGTCTTCACTGTGAATTACCAATCTTTCGGTCCATCGGCTCATCGGCCCTGTCAGGTGTGCTAACGGGGACGATTCCGTTCTGGCACTCCTCTGGTCATCTCTTGGTCAATCATCGCGACCACTCGTAAGACAGCATATCACTGGCGTCGGCCTCTGGCTCTCTGAATGTACGTGACACATCTGATACTGGGTGCAAGTATCATTGCAGCAGTGTCCTGGAAGGAATCCTGCTCACGGTCTCTTCCATGTCTCGTCTCTGCCAACTGTCCGGAAGTCGTTGTCCTTTCCTATATCTGCATCTTGCTCTGTAACGGCTGCATACCCATCGCGACTCCTTCTGGAAGGTATATCCAGTACTCTGCCTCGGCATGCGCATCGCATCTCTGATGTCGGCAGAGTGGAACGTCATCTCATCTAGATCTGGTACGAACCTCTTACTCCACTTTTCTCTAATGTCGTCTTCTTTGGACTCGTCTCGTCGCGGCTGCATGGACTGAGCTCCAACGGCTATCCTCGTATCTGGAGTCTCCCAAGAATGCATCTCACCACCTAGCATCCGATTGAAGTCGAACCATTCGATCGATTCGTCAAAACCTCATAATCCCCCAAGAGCTCAACATCTTGGTACAGTTTAATAGTATCGAATATATATACCACAGCATCGGTGGTCCAGCCGTAGAAGGGCAAACCCAAGCCTCACTAATGGCGCCGTGGAACTGCCGCAAACCCGAAGGTTCAAAGGCTTTCACACGGTCATTATGTCGAGTTAGGATTTCATTCTTCTAGAGGGACCATAGAATTGCCTGCATGTCTTTCTGAATACTTTAAACTTGGAATAATAGGTTTTCCGACAGTCGATCGTCTCTGTCGACCCTCACGTCTCTGCGTGAAGTCGTCTCTAGCTGGAATCAATCTATCTGATGACCTCGCATCGGGGTAAGCGAACGAACCACATGTCCTAGTCATTCATCCTCGGGTGACTAGCGACCTTCTATCATCTATTCGTACAACTCGCCCCGCAATAGCTCCAACATATGGGACGATATCTCGTCGCTCGCAGCAACAACTGGCTCGATCGTCTGCACGCTGAATAGTGCCTCAATCATCAGGAGTAAGCAACACACCAACGGTCATCAAAATCTGGCTGGCCTCTATCATTGGCTCAATTCTCTAGTGTCGATCAGCACCTCCGAGTAACCTCATAAAGGCGATCCGCCAAACGCTCGTGGCGCGAAAACACCGTAAAAAGACACATCTCCGCAATCGTGTGTCGCCGGAATTTCGCCCTGGTCAGTCCTCGTTCATGACGAGCTTGTGCTGACCGCAACTCTAGCCGTAGCTCTCCCTGTCCGTAACCATAGCAGCAAAACCAAACTGGTACTGATGAGGCTAGATCGTAATGAATATAATACTGAAGAAGGAAATGTACATCCTAAGGCTTCATAAGTGGAGTGGCGTGTCGTAAATATGCCGCGGAACATACCAACGGTACGTCACTCTACTTTAGTCACCTATTCCATCAACCAAGGGTCATCCTACGCTCCGAAGGTAAAACCTAACGCTCTGATACCAACTTTGTCACGACCCGAAAGTACGGAACATGACCGGCACTTAACCTACGAACGTCTCGAGGCGTACGTAATCTAAGTAAACCGAACACCCAGAAATCCAAACCAAGAAAATAGTAGAGTGCAGGAAAAACAACTTAAAGCAAGTAATTTCAGTAGCATAAGCCGAATTATGCGGTTTTTAAAACATCAAAAATTTACTGAAAATTTCGGCAGAGTCTCCTTTGTAAATGCTGGCCCCCAAACGGGATACAACATGAATAGTATACGAAATTAAGAAAAAGGCATCCCCAAGCGGGAGCTAGCTCTTCGTCAATCGACGGTCACAACCACACAAGCAATATAATATACAACGCCAACGGCGAGGATCAAAACTCAAAAGGAAACTCAAAACCACCAGAAAAATAACGAGCGACTCTAAGGTCGAAAGAATAACCAACACTGGTCTCTATCTCAAAAAAATACATGTTTGGTTGATGGAATTCTAGATACAACAGAATAATGATATACAAGATAAATAATGGGGGTATGATACAAGTAAACCCACCTACTAGCAAATCACCCGAATGAAACTATGCCCGCAAAGCCGTAATGAACCTGTACGGCAACCTGCAAGAAACTGGGGCACAACGGGGGTGAGTTGCCAACTCGTGAATAGAAAAACATCTACACACAGAAATCGCATAAATAACGCAATCCTAGGTCAATGATCATAATATATCCTCAAAAATATGTATAACATGCAGCCTATAACAATGGCTAGGGTAATATCTAACCGAGTGTAATCTCATGTGCCCGTGTCAGTGCCTCAGGTAGCAATATATCATATGAATGAGGTATGAATGCATGAAAACAGAATACATGTAAATGAAGAAACTGTTTTCATAAATTAGTGAGATTTCCTTCTGGTTTTTAAACTGAGGTATCATAATGAAATCAATATCAACAGTGTCTAGCATCGACACAAAACATAAATCTCACTGTCTCGAAATATCAATGTCTCAATCTCAAAATCTAGGGCGCCGTCAGTCCAGACCGGCCCCTACCATCCATCTCAAGACCACGACGGTATCCTCCGGATATCCGACGCGTCGGGTAATATCACCGGTAGGTAGTGCTCCCCAGCCAGGCTCAACGTCAACACCACATTCCTCTTGCCCCGGGGTACCATACCGGGCCCACCATGTACCCGTGACGGTTCCTCCACTACTCGACACGGATCTCCAAAACCACAGCAAACTCATGGTGGACGACACTTTACATCACTAGAAAACCGCAACATTTTATATTTTAAAAGATCATAAGTTGTAAATTTTGCGGCTTTCCCCGAAATCCAGAAATATCATAAATCTCAAGAAATCATCACAAGTGCATATGTCAATGATAATGAACTAGGCATGAACAACTGAATAATAGTATGCATGAAGTGGTAGGTAATAACTACAATGTCTAATATGGCATATAAGGGAAGTACACTAATATCATGTCAACACTACTAGCTAACAATCTAAGTCAAGCAATTATATTCTCTAAAGTGTACGTGACATGGCAATTACCGATGAAGATGTGTGTGAGCCGGCAAGTAGGTGTACGTGGTACATACGCATCATCGGTAATGGTGCTGGTGTCCTAACAGCATGATATCAATAATGGAATATGCAGCAAAATAAATATGCGAAGCAGAGCGAACAGCAATAATGTGCGGGAGCTGAATACTAGACACAACGATAACTAATCTGCAATAATCTAATATAAGTCCTACGAATGGTGCCTTTTGAAATAACACGAATCATGGGGTTTTGAAAATAGGGGCTACGGTGTTTTTATGAAAAGATACGTCATTTTTGAAATATCCGTAGATTCCCTTGAGCTGTCTTTAAAAATGCCCACGATTCGTTAGTTTTTTTGAAATAGGTAAGAAGTCTAATCTAATCTAACAACTACACTAAACTATACGGCTGAACTACAAGCTGAACTACAGGTAAGGAAACCGCCTATCATCTGAGTCGATACATATACATACCTGTATATGTATAGTCGGTGATCTCGCCTCAATAATATCATATCCGATACCATATCTATAATCAGGCATCCCAAGTCAAGAGTGCGGATCAATCATCAATATAGCTCGTACGTAAATCCGTCGTACGGCATCCCAATCTGGGTACGAGTCAATATCACATTCATCATACTATTCACCTGGTATCCTCTTTATCAAATATCATGATCGGGGTACTGATCTACGTCTAGTACCATACTGATACCGCCTACGTATGCATGGACGTGTGTGAAACACTACGTCAATGACCCGCTACAACGTCATGTCGTATCTAAGATACGAACCCTGCTATATCACCGATCTCACAGCCTCAAATCAAATCTCATCGACTCAGCTCAATCCCAAGTATCATCCTCAATCCGTATGTGAACACATAGTCCCATACCCATGTGAACACATAACTATAAAGAATCCCATGAGCACATATCAATAGGAATGTATGCAAGTATGTATGTGTGTATGTGTGTGTAACACTACCCTAGGGTTCGCAACACTAAAAATAGTCCAACACACCAAGTATCTATATCATCGATAATATCAAACAAATTATAGTCAAAATATATATATATATATGTGTGTATACGTATTCGTATACATCACCATGAACTGCGGGGGTGCTATACGCCATCCACCCGACTTCTCCCCGTAGATATAAATCTACTCACCTGGTCCTCGCTCGCCGGTGCCGACGTCGCCACGCGCTTGCTTGTCGTCTCGAAGTCCACGTGGGGGTACCTACATATCATAACGCACCATATCGCATTAAAACTAAATTCGAGATCGAAACGGCATACGAAAATCAAATCGGCACGCGTATCACGCATAGGTCCAAACCTATCGCCTACGCATGCAAGAATAGTAAAACCAACCCTCGATGTCGATGTACAAACTTCAAACCATCGAGAAAAATCCAATCACACTCATTTGCACATTCACGAACACTAATTTTAATATAAACTAGGTTAAAACTCACAAAACCCCCATTTTCACTTAAAAAGTCATTTTTCCGAAAATCTAGCAAGCACAATTCGCCGTTTTGTACAAAACATGATGTTTAAATGAAAGTAGCGGCCAATATACTTATTAAATATCTTAAATAAGTCGTATAAACAATTTCCGGAATTTAATCTCATTAAATTCCAAAAATCTTAATATTCTAGTTTACAAAAATACCCTTTTTTAACAATTTCAAAGCAAAAATGCACAAACTACAATCTAGCTTAGATTTGCATGAGCCAAAGCATTAAACCACACTTAATAAAGTTAATGAAGCCAAGAAAACCCTAATCACAATTTTAATCCCAAGAATTTAACAAATTTCAAAAACCTAGTAAGCAATTAGCAAATTAACACAATTTTTCAAGTAACAACTTTTAATTAACAACTAGATTAGTTTTCTACAAAACTAATTATGTTAAACCACTTTACTAAACCATGCACAATCAAACACAACTCATTTCCACAACAAACCCTAACTTGAAATCCAAAACTTGCAATTAAACTCACATATCCAAGTTAACACTTAATTTAAATTAGCTTTAAGAAACAAGTAACAATTTAAGCAAAAAGTTTTAAAATTATACCCAAAAATATATGAAGGTCCACAAGCATCCATGACCCTCCAAAATACTCTCTTTTCACAAGGATACATGCTATACGGGCTAAGCTAAAATGGGTAGGAGTCGGATTTGGATTTAGATTTGAATTTGCATGGATTTTGAAGTGATTTGTGGATTTTTTTGATGAAGAAAGAGTGGGATTTGAGGGGGGGGCTGCTGCTGTTGGGAGGCCAGAAATGGGAGTGAGGAGAGAGAGGGAGGTAGAGAAAATGCAAGGGAGGAAAGTCAAGGTCAAGGTAAGGTCAAAAGTCCACCTAATTCACCCATTTTCTTTTCTTTTCTTTCATTTCTTTTCCTTTGAAATCAAGTGGGGAAAAATTATGGTGGGTGCTGAATTCAGCCATGGGGAGGAGTAAGTGGGGGTGTGTGGGTGTGGGTACGGGTGTGGGGTGATGAAAAATGTTAAATACAATACCCCAAACATCCATTTACGCTAAAAAAAAGCCTTTTTTCTTCAATAATTTCTAAACCGTTTTGGCAAATGATTTCGTTCCAAAAATCACATGATAAAATTTTATTTAATGTTTTATGATGCACAAAATTTTTTTCAACTCATTCCGATTTGTAATTTTCCCTAATTAAATGTATTAGTGACGGCTTAAAATAATAATAAAATATTATTTTTTTCAGAAAATTTGAAATTTCACCAGCGGCTCAATAAACACCAAATAATAGCAATTACATAGCTAGAATATGTATATTTAATTTTTATAATAAGATATTTGTATTTTGACTTTTTACAGAAAACCCCCTTATTTTACCGATTTTTCGAAATTTCACCGAAACGATTTTCAAAACGTTACAAGGCCGCTGTTATATATGCCCTTACACCAATATTAGTGGAATGGGACGCTAATATATGTGTATTGACATCTTTACTTCTTTGTATATATAACAGTGGGTTAGGACGCTGTTATATATCCCCTTACACCAATATTAGTGGAATGGGACGCTAATATATGTGTATTGACTTTAATTTATATGCATCATCATATTTATTCATGCAAATATATTTAGGATGTTAGAATTTTACTTGATATTGGATTTGGGATATAGGTGATTCATTTAATACCAGACACAGGATATATATGAGATTGCAGATTTTCTACATTCAGGATATATGAGATTTATTCGATATTGTACATTCAGGATTTGTGAGACTTATATGATATGATAGCCAATTTGGGGGCTGATTTGAGGAATTGGGATTTGGATTGTTTTATTGGATTGTGATCCTACCACGATGTCAGGATTCCGTGGAAATGACATATTTTATTCCATACTCCATATTTATTGTTTATGCACCGCTTCATGTATTAGTAGTACCTGCTAGTTTACCTTTCATGATTATTGCATTCATATGACCTTTTATTGCTATTAATTGCATATGTTAGATTCGCGCTGTACGTGCATACTTGCGATTACCTGCATATGTTATTTACTATTCACGAGTGGCAACTCACCCCCGTTGTGCCCCAGTTGTTTTGCAGGGTGTTCCCCAGAGTACTCGAGGCAGGCTATTCATTTATCTATCATCTTTTGCTACGGATACCGCATCGGCTCACAATGTGCTGTTTTGCTTAGGTGGGTTTGTGGTTATTCGTGTTGTATTGTATATTCGTTGTATCCTGGTACTCTCCATATACTATATTTTCATGTTTGACTTAGAAACTTGTGTGAGGACGATATTGTATATTATTTATGACTTGTTGTCTTTTATACAGTTTTCTTTCTATCGTCTTTTATTTCTTCGCTACGGCGTCGTATATTATTGTGGTGGTTGTTTTCCGCCTTTGGCGTGTATTTGCTCCCGTTTGGGGATGCTTTATTTATATTTATGTTGTGCCCATTTTTGGGGCTATTTTTTACAAAGGAGGTGCTGCCAAAATTTTAAAGGAAATAAATTGGGCTTTTAAAGAATTTGGTTTGTGATTTCAAATGTTTCAAAACTCCTATTATCTTTTCTTCTCTTTTTAATGGTTTAGATTTCTGGGTTTTGGCTTTCTTTTACTGCGTTATATCTGTAGGCGTTGCGTAGTATTAGGGCCGTCATGTGCCAATTTCGGGTCGTGAAAGGTATAAGCGTGTACCAATATTGGAAAATTTATCGATGAATAAAATGATTTATTTATTTTAATGATATTTGTTAGATTTTTGGTAAAATCCGTGTTTTTACATTTTTCCGAGACTTGTGCACCATGTCATGTGCATGTTGATTTTTGAGTTTTGTGACTTATGAGAAAGAGAAAGAAAATGGGGAACAAAGAGAAAAGAAAAGCAAGGAAATGATTTGAGTGTGGAAGGAATAAGATTTGATGCCTTTTGGATATTTGTGAATGAAACTGTAAGTCCATGTTGCTCACCCCGGTGCTTGCGGGGAGGCGGAAAACGGAATAAAAATCGGATTTTTATCGAACTAGGCAACATGGACTAGCTAAAGGAGGGATCTTTGCTAAACAAAAACTAACTAAAGCTAACTAGAAATTAGCTACATGGAAGAATGGTTATACCTAGGGCTTTATGTCTTTCTCTCCTTGCTCCTTGGAGTGTAAGAAAGAGATCACCTTGTCGCCTTCTCTAGTCGAAGAAGGATCCACCCGAGAGCCTCAACCTTTGGCTTCAACTTCAAGCTAGAAGTAACTAAAGTGCTAGAAGTGCTAATCCTAGAACCTTATATGAGAGTAGAGATTACTATGGAGTGGTTTTTCTCAAGCTCAAGTGTTTCTCAACACATGAGAGGGAAGAGCTTGAGGAAGAGGAAGAGCAAGAGAGAGAAAGAATATGATAGAATGAGAGAATAATAGAACCATTCTCACATATATGTATGAATTATTATAAATTGATAATTAGCAAGATAATTGTCATGGCTTAATCAAGACATGACCATTATCATTTCATATTTAATGCTAATTGCAAGGATCAAAGAGCATCTTTTATATGGAATAATGATGGTCAAAGTGTCAACCTAGATCAACAAGTTAAGAATGGTCAAAAGGTCAACAACCCTAACCATGCACAATTATATATAAATAATATCAATTAATCATAATACACACATAAGCATTAGGGTTAATAAAATGACAATGGTCATTAATCCTAATCAAAGTCCTCTCCCTCTGTCTCAATCAACTGTGCATACGCACCCGTATTCGTGATCCGAGGAACACGAATACAATGAGATAAAACCAATCCCAAATCATATACTAGGATCTGGCTTAAACCAAAGCCCGCTAGTATAAGCTGTCCGGACAGCAAACGTGCACAAGTGCGCGGATGTGAACGAACCCTGTCGCAAAACAATGCGACCTCTACTCATTTTGCCTAAAGGCGAATAGCTCTCTGTGTGGGACTCTAAAGACTCGACACTACGCTGGCAATGGGTTTAACCACAGACCGCAAGCGGCACTAGCTGTACGTAACGGTCCACAGGTAGATGCCGATAAGAAGACCGACGAGGTGACCCCATCCGAACTCCTACTGAGCCTGTATGTGACAGTCTCCGTACAGTCCGGTCTGTTCGTCTGATACATCGCATGGCGGGCCTAGGGGGCGGTGAACGTCAGTCCCCTAATAGCGGTACAAGTCATGTCGGAGTGTAGCCCAGAACACCCTGAGATAACATTGGAAACCTACCAGTATATCTCGCTTGCCCTGGACAGGGACTACTTGTGTAATGGCTCTCCTGGACACAGCGCGATGTCAACCCCCAATACCGGGAGAGACGAATCATGTCTAACCATCACTGCCTCCAAGTGCTTCGGGACTGCACCCAAAAACTACCTGTTTGCACGACTCCTTTGAGCCGTGGTAGGGTAGTAATCAAAGTGCAGTGGGAACACACTCGAGGCGAAGTGACAGTGTCAAGTCAGCGGACTAAGCTGTACTCATGTCACCTGGGAACTGATAACTGACGATAGGTATAATACCAACCAACAGTTCCCGACGAGTCCTGTCTAGTGTACTCGTAACCTAACGAGCACCCGCATACTATCTCAAGTACGACGTACTGACGGGTGTGGGACAGACCGTCTCCCACGCTGGGATGAGAAGCGCATACGCTAGTCTACTCCGGAGTATCGATGCCCTGTCTCGATAGTCCAACGACTAGGGACCTGTATAAGGATGTGCTTATGGATTACCCAGCCCCCACGAGTGTGAGCGCCATCACCACGCTGGTAATCAAGCAAGGATCCTAAGGGCTCTACTAATATGTATATATAAGCGATATGCTAAAAGAAACACTTGCACATATTGAACTAGAGACAAACCAAGTAGCATACTACCATTTCGAGCAAGATTGTATATACAACTGTGAATATCCCAAGCTTCCATCAAGTAATATACATACTAGTATGATACAGTAATGGCCTCTAGGGTATATACACTAACAATCTCCCACTTGCACTAAGGCCATGTACTGGCGTATCGAAGACCTATCATCTCGATCAGCCGCTCGAACTGAGTCTGGGGTAAGGCCTTCGTGAATGGATCTGCAGTGTTATCTTCTGAAGCAACCCTCCGAACCTCGATCTCCTGGCGATCCACGATCTCCCTGATCAGGTGATACCGCCTCAAGATGTGTCTGGATTTCTTATGGGACCTGGGTTCCTTCGCTAAAGCTATAGCCCCGTTGTTGTCGCAATACAGAGGTATTGGGTCAACAATGGACGGAACCACCTGAAGTTCTTTCAAGAACTTCCTCATCCAGACAGCTTCTTTTGCGGCATCAGATGCAGCGATGTATTCCGCTTCCATAGTCGAGTCAGCAACGGTTTCCTGTTTGGAGCTCTTCCAACACACCGCCCGTCCATTAAGGGTAAAGACAAAACCCGACATGGACTTGGAATCATCCTTGTCACTCTGGAAGCTGGAGTCAGCAAAGGCCTCAATCTGAAGGTCTTTTCCGCCATACACCAAGAACATCTTCTTAGTCCTTCTCAGGTACTTGAGAACGTTCTTTACCGCTATCTAATGTTTCTCCCCAGGGTTTGACTAATACCTTCTTACCACACTCAGTACATAAGCCACATCTGGTCTGCTACACAACATCGCATACATTATAGAGCCTACCGCAGAAGCGTAAGGTATAATAGACATGCGATCCCTCTCCAAATCAGTCTTGGGAGACATCTCTTTGGAGAGGGTGATCCCGTGACAAGCCGGTAGATTACCGCGCTTGGAATCTTCTATACTGAATCTTTTCAGTATGGTGTCGATGTACCTGGACTGTGAGAGTCCTAAAATCCTTTTGGATCTGTCACGGTAGATCCGGATCCCCAGAATGTATGAGGCATCACCCAGGTCTTTCATGGAGAACCTGTGTGACAAGAACCCCTTGACAGATTGTAGCATAGGAATGTCATTTCCTATTAAGAGAATGTCATCCACGTATAAAACGAGGAATACTACAGTTCTCGCTACAAATCTACAATAGATGCATGGTTCATCTGGATTTTTGATAAAGCCAAATTCCTTGACTGTCTCATCAAAACAGATGTTCCAACTCCGCGATGCCTGCTTTAGTCCATAAATGGACTTAAGCAACTTGCACACCTTTCCGCTGCTCCCACTCTGAATGAAACCCTCTGGCTGGTCCATATAGACACACTCCTCTAAATTTCCATTTAGAAAAGCGGTATTTACGTCCATCTGCCAAATCTCATAATCATGGAAAGCAGCAATGGCAAGAAGGATCCGAATGGATTTCAACATAGCTACAGGAGAAAAGGTTTCGTCATAGTCCAAACCAGGTCGCTGACGAAAATCCTTTGCAACCAGTCTAGCTTTATAGGTCTCAACCTGTCCATCTACACCAATCTTCTTTTGAAGATCCACTTGCATCCTATGGGTTTTACCCCATCTGGAGCAATGTCCAACGTCCATACTTTGTTGGTGTACATGGACTCCATTTCGGCCCGCATTGCATCCAGCCATTTTACCGAGTAGACGCTCTGAATGGCTTGCTGGAAGCTAGTAGGCTCATCACAATCTATGATATAATCCTCTCTATCCCCGTCTATGAGAAAACCGTAGTGTCTCTCGGACGGATGAGACTGCCTACTACTCCTGCGGAGTGGCGTAGGAATGTCCTGATCTTTCGAACCCTCTGGTTCTACTAAACTTTCAGTAATAGCTTGTGGTTCTGGAATTTCTTCCAGTTCTATTGCGCTCCCACTTATTTCCTTTTCTAAGAACTGATGTTCCCGAAAATGGGCATTACGAGAAACAAGGACATTTTGTTCCTCTGCGTAATAGAAAAGATACCCCCTGAAGTTCTTTGGGTATCCAACAAACTTGCACAGTACTGAGCGTGCCTCTAGTTTGTCCGCATGCTGCTTTTTGACATAAGCTGGACATCCCCAAATCTTCAGGTATTTGCAGATAGGGTTTCTTCCCACTCCATAACTCATATGGTGTGGTAGGTACAGTCTTAGTGGGAACTCGGTTCAAAAGGTATACAGCTGATTCTAGCGCATATCCCCAGAACGATCGCGGCAACTCAACGTTACTCATCATGGACCGTACCATATCCAAAAGGGTTCGGTTCCGTCTCTCCGATACACCGTTATGTTGCGGAGTGTATGGAGGAGTAAGCTGAGAGAGAATTCCATTCTCTTTTAAGTAACCCAGGAACTCGGCACTCAAGTATTCTCCACCTCGATCAGATCTTAGTGTCTTGCTACTTTTGCCTGTTTGTTTTTCTACTTCATTCTTGTATTCCTGGAATTTTTCAAAAGCCTCGGATTTATGTTTCATTAAGAAAACATAACCGTACCTTGAAAAGTCATCCGTAAAAGTAATGAAGTAAGAATAACAGCTTTAAGCATGTGTAGACATTGGACCGCACACGTCGCTGTGTACGAGTCCCAAGAGCTCGCTCGCTCTTACTCCGTGTCCAGTGAACGGAGTCTTTGTCATCTTTCCTTTGAGACAGGATTGACAAGTTGCATACGATTGATATTCGAACGGATCCAAATATCCTTCTGTATGTAACTTAGTCAACCTTCTCTCATTGATGTGACCCAGTCTACAATGCCATAAGAAAGTTTTATTGATTTCTGGAGACTTTCTTTTGTGTGTATTCTGGACATTGAAAATCTGTGGTTGGTTTAATACGTATATACCGTTGTTTAATGTACCTGACCCAATCAAAACTTGATTAATCACTACATTACATACAAATGCAAATTCATAACCTTCTTTAGATAGTAAAGATACAGAAATGATATTACAGGTTGTATTTGGTACAAAATAACAACTACGCAAAACCAAAAAGTGTCCATCTGACAATCCCAGGTGATAGTCCCCCACGGCCTCAGCATCCATGCTAGCTCCGTTTGTAACTCTGAGGGTCATGTCACCTGCCTTCAAAACTCTACGCTTTCTCAACGCCTGCAAAGAATTACATATATAAGATCCTGATCCGGTATCCAATACCCAGGATGTAGAGTTTATTGATAGACAGTTTTCAATAACATACACACCTGAAGCTGAAGCCGCAATCGCTTCAGATCCTTGGTTCTGGCCTTCCAAGCCTTACAATCCTGTTTCCAGTGTCCACTTTTGTGACAGTAGAAGCATTCTTCCTTCCCCACCAGCTTTCCCGCTACCTTTGTTGCCTTTCCTTTTCCTTTCGTATCCACTTTACTGACACCGCCTCTTGGTTTGGCGGGGGCTTTCTTCTTCTTACCCTTGGCTTTCGCCCTGGACCTAGAAGAGGAAGATACTCCTACAAACAAAGTGGATGTCTCCATACCTTTCTGTAGGCTGCCCTCAGCACTCCTCAACATGTTCAGAAGTTCGGAAAGTTCAACCTCCTTTCCTTGCATGTTGAAGTTAAGGATATACTGGGCGTAAGTGGAAGGAAGGGACTGGAGAATTAAATCAGTGTAGAGTTCATTCTCCAACGTGGTCCCAAGGTCCGCGAGCTCCTCTATGTAGCCAATCATCTTAAGCACGTGTTCCGCTACCGATGATCCGACGGCCAATCTTGCCGAAAATAGCTTCTTCGACACTTCGTATCTGGCGATACGAGACTGCTCTCCATACAGTTCTTTTGTATGGAGAAATATGGACTCTAGGTCCATATTCTCGTGCCTCCTCTGATGTTCGTTGTCCATCGAGGCAAGTACGAGGCATTTGGCCTTCGCGCAATCTATCTTCCATGTCTTACGGATTTCTACATCCGCGACGCTGGAGGTAGGACCTGGGACAATGGGAGCTTTGGTGGTAAGGATATACCCCAACTTGTCGTAAGTGATTGCCATCTTGACATTCCTGAGCCAATCTTTGTAGTTTAGCCCTGTCAGTATGTTTTTATCTTGTAATAACTTAAGTCCGGTCATGTTGAATGGTCGCTGCAATTAGGAGAGAGAAAAGAAACACTTTAGCATGATGCTCTTGCAAGTTTAGAGTGGTTTTTAGTTTGTCTAAACAGGATGGCTCCCACTGTCTCTCGAATCCCTTCTCAAACCGTAAAGAAAGAATTAGTCGGGATCAATCTCACCGTACAATACTTGCTTAACCGTTCAGCCAGGCCAGTGTCGGTACTTCGAGGGAGGTTTTCCAACGCTTTCGCGAAGTTCCTTAATTAAGTAACCTCTTTTCCCTGTGGGTGTAGCCCCGCTAACACCTTTCTAGACACCTACTAGGTTTATAGCATTGATCGTTAAGTGAGAGTTTTCCCGAGGAGTAGCATATACTCACAGTAGGATCGGGATCCAAATATCATCGCGTGATAAAACCGAAAGAATCCTACCAGAATCATCACACTCCAAATGGTATGCCGCGCTAGCAAGTTTCAGTGCTTATGAAACTCCCGATGTGGATTTTTTCCCCATGCTCTTATGACCTTGGCGTGAGGTCAAAATGTCATAAGTCACATGTCAAGTTCTTCCCATCATTATCCCGGTTAATTTGAACCCACCCGTACCTACCCTTGACGTAGGCCAAAATGGCAGTACGACTGTCTCAAACCAACGCATTCTATCTATGCAACAGATAAATATCCGGCAGCTACCAATCACTATGCCTTGGCGTGAGGTCAAAATACATAGCTTGAATACTACCGAACATTTAACTGAAATGATGGAGGGCTACGAATGGTTTTGGTGAAACCGTGAACGTAGTGAACTTGATATAATCGATGGAACAAGATAGCTTTTAAAAGGAGTGGTTCAAGCTCCGCGTTTAAAAGTTTAGTTTTGAAAAGAACCGAGTGGTTTTCAAAGTGTTCAAATCGACTTTTACTTGGTTTATTTTCTTGCATTAGTTCTTTTAATGCGTCCCATCATTTAATCCTACCATTGCAGAAAAAAACCAAAATATGACGTACGCTTATGCCATTCGCATTTGCCACGGGGCCCCGTCATCACCCGTTAGGTTACTTAACTAACAACAGAGCGGGGGCTGGGCTAGCGCGGCGTAAAACATAAGCAACGCCTAAATAGTTATTGTATATAGATATATAGCAATGATAGACATTACAGATCACAGATGAAAACATTGGATATACTAGGAATCCGCAATACATTCGAGCCTGCAATGAAAAGCGGATTACACGGTCGCGGTGAATAGCCAATACCCTACCCAAGACCCCTACGGGTGTGGCAAACTACCCGCCAAGTATCCGAAGCGAAGCAACCTCACTCAACACCGTGAGTAGGCCACTCGGCACTTCGAGATACCCGGTAGTTTGTGCACCCCCTCCATGGGTCTATCCTAGGAGCAAAAACAGTAAAAAGAATTATACAATGACGGCTACAACCCCGACCCGGTTGTGCGGCCAAAAAAATAATAATACATCAATTTACATATTACATGAATGAAAGAAAAAGAAACACTCATCTCACATCCACCCCGGCTATTCACCCGCGACAATCCAACGCATTCATATACATATACCATCAACAGCCACACATCACAGATATGCATAACCCCCACTAATCGACTTATAGCGATTAGCAGACGTTCAATACATATAAACATCACAGATATAACCCATTAGTCAAAGTATAGTGAAGTTCGATCAAAAATACAGATTTAAAGGCCCCCAAATACAAATTTCTTTTCTGGAAAATCTGGGCACAAATAAACCATCTTAAAAATCCCAAAACCTTACCATAAGAATACTGCACCAAACCCGGTCCAGAACAGACTCAAAACGGCCACGGTTCCGCGGCAATAGGCATGCTTTTGCCACGGAACCGCCGCGCTTTGAACTGTTAACTTTACCGTTTTTGGTGTGCTTCTTCACAAAACCCTGAGCCGATTTTTGAAGTATGATTTTTTATTTTTTGACCAGAAAAAATTTCAACAGAAACTTAGGGTTTTGTATTTTTAGTTTTGCGATTTTTTTCGATCGAACTTCTATACACTTCACTAACTAGCTAGTTTATGTTTAGTTAGGCTTTGATACCACTGTAAGTCCACGTTGCCCACCCCGGTGCTTGCGGGGAGGCAGAAAACGGAATAAAAATCGGATTTTTATCGAACTAGGCAACATGGACTAGCTAAAGGAGGGATCTTTGCGAAACAAAAACTAACTAAAGCTAACTAGAAATTAGCTACATGGAAGAATGGTTATACCTAGGGCTTTATGTCTTTCTCTCCTTGCTCCTTGGAGTGTAAGAAAGAGATCACCTTGTCGCCTTCTCTAGTCGAAGAAGGATCCACCCGAGAGCCTCAACCTTTGGCTTCAACTTCAAGCTAGAAGTAACTAAAGTGCTAGAAGTGCTAATCCTAGAACCTTAGATGAGAGTAGAGATTACTATGGAGTTGTTTTTCTCAAGCTCAAGTGTTTCTCAACACATGAGAGGGAAGAGCTTGAGGAAGAGGAAGAGCAAGAGAGAGAAAGCATATGATAGAATGAGAGAATAATAGAACCATTCTCACATATATGTGTGAATTATTATAAATTGATAATTAGCAAGATAATTGTCATGGCTTAATCAAGACATGGCCAATATCATTTCATATTTAATGCTAATTGCAAGGATCAAAGAGCATCTTTTATATGGAATAATGATGGTCAAAGTGTCAACCTAGGTCAACAAGTCAAGAATGGTCAAAAGGTCAACAACCCAAACCATGCACAATTATATATAACTAATATCAATTAATCATAATACACATATAAGAATTAGGGTTAATAAAATGACAATGGTCATTAACCCTAATCAAAGTCCTCTCCCTCTGTCTCAATCAACTATGCATACGCACCCGTATTCGTGATCCGAGGAACATGAATACAATGAGATAAAACCAATCCCAAATCATATACTAGGATCTGGCTTAAACCAAAGCCCGCTAGTATAAGCTGTCCGGACAGCAAACGTGCACAAGTGCGCGGATGTGAACGAACCCTGTCGCAAAACCATGCGACCTCTACTCATTTTGCCTAAAGACGAATAGCTCTCTGTGTGGGACTCTAAAGACTCGACACTACGCTGGCAGTGGGTTTAACCACAAACCGCAAGCGGCACTAGCTGTACGTAACGGTCCCCAGGTAGATGCCGATAAGAAGACTGACGAGGTGACCCCATCGGAACGCCTACCGAGCCTGTATGTGACAGTCTCCGTACAGTCCGGTCTGTTCGTCTGATACATCGCATGGCGGGCCTAGGGGGCGGCGAACGTCAGTCCCCTAATAGCGGTACAAGTCGTGTCGGAGTGTAGCCCAGAACACCCTGAGATAACACTGGAAACCTACCAGTATATCTCGCTTGCCCTGGCCAGGGACTACTTGTGTAATGGCTCTCCTGGACACAGCGCGATGTCAACCCCCAATACCGGGAGAGACGAATCCTGTCTAACCGTCACTGCCTCCAAGTGCTTCGGGACTGCACCCAAAAACTACCTGTTTGCACGACTCCTTTGAGCCGTGGTAGGGTAGTAATCAAAGTGCAGTGGGAACACACTCGAGGCGAAGTGACAGTGTCAAGTCAGCGGACTAAGCTGTACTCATGTCACCTGGGAACTGATAACTGACGATAGGTATAATACCAACCAACAGTTTCCGACGAGTCCTGTCCAGTGTACTCATAACCTAACGAGCACCCGCATACTATCTCAAGTACGACGTACTGACGGCTGTGGGACAGACCGTCTCCCACGCTGGGATGAGAAGCGCATATGCTAGTCTACTCCGGAGTATCGATGCCCTGTCTCGATAGTCCAACGACTAGGGACCTGTATAAGGATGTGCTTATGGATTACCCAGCCCCCACGAGTGTGAGAGCCATCACCACGCTGGTAATCAAGCAAAGATCCTAAGGGCTCTACTAATATGTATATATAAGCGATATGCTAAAAGAAACACATGCACATATTGAAGTAGAGGCAAACCAAGTAGCATACTACCATTTCGAGCAAGATTGTATATACAACTGTGAATATCCCAAGCTTCCATCAAGTAATATACATACTAGTATGATACAGTAATGGCCTCTAGGGCATATACACTAACAAAAACAAACTAGATATTTGTTTGTGAGAGTGAGAACAAGAGAAAGTGAGGGTAGGAGAAAGAGAGGGGCTGCCATCTTGCATCTCTCACATTATTCTTCATCTCATTCTCTTTCTTCTTCAACCTCACTACCCCCATGCTTCATCTCAAACCCTTCACCAAAACATTATGCCTCCTTCATTAAAAACATGCACCCCTTCATCCTCTACACATTGGACCTTCCAAGTTTTGATTTTGAAGAGTTGGGCATCTCAAGAAAGTTTCTTGGTTGATATTAAGGTAATCCTTACACTCTAGTTTAGTTTTAGTGTTAAATATCGTATTTTTAGTTTAGAATTGGAGTTATTGGGGATATGTGATCTTAGGAAGTTATAAGTTGCTGTTAAATGATAACTTGAGGTGTAGTGAGTGGTTACAAGACCTTATAGAGTGATTTAGAGGCCTGGAAGTGAGTTTAGAACCCGATACACGAAGTTAGAATTTGTTCCGTATCCGTTTTGTGAAACCTTAAGGCCTACAGGGAATCTGGGATGACCTGGAGTGTTTATGAGATAAGAAAACAGTACCAGAGACTAAATTAGGGCACTAGAAGACCACCCTGACCATACGGACACCAATGGAGCAGAGGGGGCCGAGCTCGCCGGAAATTAGGGGTAGGTGGTGATCGCACGCTTTTGGCGTGTCGGATGTTCAAAGTTCTAAAGTTATAACCGCGATCAGGACGGTGTCGCTATGCAGCTAGCCGGTTGAGCACGGGTCGATCCACAGGGAGATGGTTGTATGTCCGTTCGAGTTTTAGACAAGTCAATAAAGAATGTGTATAAGTTTGTTCAAATCTAACCTATGTGTTTTATATGCAAGTATAAAGTTGTTAAGAAAAAGATACGAAAGTGTAAGCTAAAGAAATTCGCACTTAAAACCTTTGAGCCGAGTCTTGACCAATTGAAGCTAGAGCAATCGGCAACAATGTGGATTAGGTTACTTAAGCACGGTATTCGTGGAATCCGGCTTATTGACCCTTGTCCGTCCGTTCTTGTCTCTTGCTTTCGCCTCCGGCCAAACCGAATGCAACCGGTCGCGGTTTGGAATCACCGTTACCTTGGTAGGGTAGGGTGCCTAACGGAGCGCTTGCGTAACGTTTGGGCGGAGTTCAAAGGAAAATAACGGGAAAAGAAAATGAGGAATGAAACCTTAACTTACAATATTGTATTTATTCTTAACAACAACATATTACAACCATTCACAAAACGAACCAAAAAGAGCAAAAGAAAAGATTAAAATCAAGTAATTAAAAGTGCATGGAATTTAAGTGCATGAAAGTAAAGCAAGTATTAAAGTGCAAGAAAGTAAATGAGGAAGAAATGATACTAGGAACCATAGAACCCAAAACAAGACATGGCTTCAATAACCAAATCTTAAACTTGCAAGCTCAATTAAAAGGTTGCAAGATCAAGAAAAGACAAAGAACTCATGGAGAATGAAGCACAAAAGAGAGAACATTATTGATTCCAAAATGATACAATCCCTTGAGATCAATGGCCAAACCTTAAACTTGCAAGCTCACTTAAGAGGTTGCAAGATCAAGTTAAGGTAGAGAGCTCAAGGGGGAAGCTAAGCAAAAGAATGATACAAAATAACCCTCATCTTCATTTAACATCCACTCAAAAGCACTCACAACAATTTAATGGAGGA
Source organism: Agapanthus africanus (assembly GCA_030015575.1). Classification (NCBI taxonomy): domain Eukaryota; kingdom Viridiplantae; phylum Streptophyta; class Magnoliopsida; order Asparagales; family Amaryllidaceae; genus Agapanthus; species Agapanthus africanus. The sequence continues at coordinate 361,106,439 of CM057346.1, forward strand.
AATATGAAGAAGAAGAAGAAGTTAAACTAAAAACTAACAAAAAGTGGGCATGAAAAAAAACCGCCATGGCTTGGCAAGTTCTGGGCTATTTATAGGTTGCGTGCTGAAACCCTAAGACCAAATTCTGACCCAAGATGAAGTTCCCAAACTGCCCCTGAAAATTGATCAACTGACAAGCTTGTATGGCCGCTGATCCGCGGCCTAAGCATGCTTATGCCGCAGAACCATGGCCATAAAGAGGATTTGGCTCATCGTATTTTTGCGGTTTCCCTGTTCTTCTGTCCTATGTTGTTCTACATATACCAAATTGCAAATTGCTTCCACAATTGCATCAGATCTGCACAGTCCAAACATAGCTTAACTTTTGATTGATTTGACCTTTCTCCCTCGAGCTCCGCACACCCATTGATTCTTGTGCTGCCTCCCTCGTGCTTTGTGCTTGTCCAAGACACGAATGACCACTGTCATTTGTCTTGTCTCAGGAACTGGTGTGCGGCACTGGACGGATACGGATGACCGAAACCCGGCTTTTATCTGCTGTCAACAGATGTTCTGTATTTTTGCGTAACAGTGGATATTTCGTATCAATTGTGTTATTTTAGACTAGAAAACTGTGGCCTATAAATATATAGCAAACACGGATTAAAAGCACCTGCCTATAAACAAACGAGCGTAAGAATGGGCGGTATAAAATGCAATATTCTGGTATGAACAAATACCCCCAAACATAACTTTTGCTCGTCCCGAGCAAAACCAATTATTCACAAAAAAGTCCTAACCGCATTTTCGTAGGGAACGCGATTGCACTGAGCTTGTGCAACAAGCCGTTAAAACCTCTAGGTGTCCCTAGTAGAAGGAGTGTTGTCTCCTAAGGGTTTTCAGCAGATACTACCCACAAAATCCCGTCAAGCCAGTTTCATAAGTTAATATCTATTCTACTCCTACAGTTTAGTATTTACGTTAGAAATTCTGTCATCCTAAGTTAGAAATATCCAACCCTTATTTTCATGCCGCCTATTTATTTAACTTTAGATCCTATACGTTCCAAAACAGTTTGAAAAGATGTTGGTTCTCCTGTGTTTTCCGTCTAAAGTGCGGCCTCAAGGATTTTTATCAACTTTACAGAAAACATAAGTCTTATCTTTTATTTCTATCTTTTATCCAAAAATTGATTGTATACCCCTACGTGTGTGTATATTTGCACCCCTACACTCAAGAATTCAATTCAAGCTATAATACCCTTGCCCTAATACCTAATATTACTTCTTTTCATTAAGGATGGACGGATTTGCTCGCACACCTTTCATGCGACTATTAATGCTTCTTGAGGCACTAACGGCCGATTACTGAACGTGTGAACTTAAAGCCTAAATAGCAGTTTTCAGGTCTTGACTTTATTCTATTTTTCTTTTTCCTTTTTCTATTTCTTTTTCTTTTTTCTTTTTCAAGACCGGATATATTTTTCAATATGCTCTTTTGGTGTTTAGCTTTAAATACCGTTTTTTCTTTCATACTAGGTTTTCAGGCAAGAGTATTTCTAGGTATCCTCTACTATCCGAAGTTTCAAGGTGCGTGTAAGTGCAGTTTGTAGGGTATATACTTTCTAAATTTGAACTCAAGAAAAGAAACTATTTTTCAGACTTATTCTTCCGTAAAGCATCAATACTATCCCTTGATCTTGACTTAACTCAAAAACTGAACTCAAGATTACCTATTTCTAAAAAAAAACTGTAAGGTCGTATACTTACCAAAGTTAAACAGAATGAGGGTTATTTTTAGGGTTTTCAATTCCTAAGCCTAGGATTTAGTTATTTCTAACATATCAACTAAACTTTCAGAATAAAAATCTAAGTTATCCTATTAGCTAACTTGACGACAAAGTTTTTATATTTTGGAAAATTTAAGATTTTTTATGGGTTTTTAAAATAAGGTATGAAAATGAAGAATATACAAATGAATGCGAAGGAAGAAAGCTTACCGAGTACACCCCCAAACTTAAACTTGACAGTGCCCTCACTGTCAGGCTACACCAAGAGGGTCAAAATTGTCGGCGCTCCCTAAAAAATTTTTTTTTTATACAAAACAAAAAACAAAACAAAAATATATACACAAAAAGGTTCCCCCCCAAACTTAAGTAAAACAGTGTTTCCACTGTTAAGCGTTGAAGTTCATGATTAGGGGGGAAAGAGAACAGTATCAAGCTATACAAGGCCTTACAAAGGCCAAAAGTGAGCACCAACCATTCAAAGATTTTATCGCTATAATGTACAGGTTGGTGGAAGAAGGCGTAGAGAAAAGAGAGGGAGAATACGCGAGACCGTATGGAGATAGAAGTGGTATACGGTCTAGGTATATAAGAAGAAGAATGGCGGAAGGGAGAAAGAAGTGGAATACGAACTTGAGGGTGGAAATGGATTGAATAAATTAGTACAATTTGTAATGATCGATGTGAAAAGATGGATTGTACTAATCTATCAATATGGCGAGAAATGGGGTCAAATCCCTCAAGATTCGTGAGAAACCATGGGTACGCCGAACTCGGTAAACCAGACATATGAAATGAAAGTGAGACGGTTTCTTGCAAGGTCGGAACGATGGAATAGGTGATTGAGGAAGGTTATCGGTTAAAGGTTCTGGAGGGTGTACATAGTCAATGAAAAGAACAGGATGAATTGGCAAATCCGACTCATCAATTAAAACCGGTTCATCCTAAAAAATATCCTCAAAAGTTTCCTCAAAATTCAGCTTATCCATGCAAATTTCATCAAAATCATGATGCATATGGGGTTCGGGAAAAACAGTTAATGACTCGGGATGATGAATTGGAGAGAAAAACTCTGCCAAATCTACAGGTTCATCATCCAAAATATTCCGGGCGTCAATATCCTCAATCAAGTGAAAATCAATATTCTCAGACACCTCAACAAAAGCATGGATATTAATCAATTCAGGTTCTAGAGTGGAGATGTAGAGGTCAAAAGGATTAGGTGTGGTTTCACACAAAAAGGATCCTTCACAATCGGGCAAATCAAACACTACAAAGTCACACAACTCATTATCTGTTCTATCTTTAATCAATGAATCGTTTGGAACACTAGATAGACATTCAAAACCGGAGTTGTGGGATTCAAGTTGAAACGGGTAGGCTTGATTCGGAAGGGGGTATATCTCACTCTTTCCACTCAAATTCTCAACCTGTCCTACCGCCTCTTCATACATTGGAAAATTTGGAGCTAATTGAAAAATAGCTACCGGGTCACTAGGTTGTATGAGGGCGGCCATGGACGCATTCAAATCCATCATCTGTTGGTACGACGCTACCCTAAAGTCTTCCAAAGACTGTTCCAGACTAGACATGGGTTGTGAAGGGGTTTCAGTAAAAGATTCAAAGTTGTTTGGATACTGAAAACTCCCAAATGGCGGTTCAGAAGCAATGTCTAGGGAAGGTGCAAAAGTCGGGTAGGACTGGTAGGAATTGAATAGCTGGACAGGAGCAGGATCAACATTTGGATAAGAAGGTGAATGGAATTGTTGATCCCAAGAATCTGTAGTGGTGAAAGGAGTGAAAGATCCGCTACAGGATTGTTCAATATGTTCAGCGACGGACAAAGGACGACTTGCAAAAGGGGTATCAACATAAGAGGGTGGGGGAGGTTGAAAAGGTTGATACAAAGTGGATTGCGGAGGGCAAGTGTTTGTCCTAGACATGTCTATCTGATCTTTCAAAGAGATTTTGGGCATGGAGGGCTCGTTCGACGTTCGGCCAAAGCAAGAACCGTAAGAAGTAATGTCTGGTTATGGGTACCAAAGTTCGGCAAGAGTTTTGCGAGGTGGGGTACCCATAATATGAAGAAAGAAAGAAAGAAAGGCAGAGAAAAGGAGGGGAAAAAGAATGTGATTTTTTTAGTTAGATATTAACAAAAGAATGAAATATACACATAAAAAGAATCTGGACCAACAAAAAACAATCACGACACAAAAATACCACACCCCTAATCGGTCTAGGGTTCACCTAGGTCAACTAGACCAGCTCAAGAACTTGATTGTCAAAGTGAAACTATGTCGAGAAACGAGCTCAAGTATACTGATCACGAGGCCAAGTAAGTGCAGAGATAAGGGGAGGTTTTCCGACGCTTTCGCGAAGGTCCTTATTTAAATAACCCTTTCTCTTTTGGCGGTTTCGCCGTGAACAATTTCCTAGACACCCCGTAAACAATATACCGTTAAGCGGTATTCTAAACACAGTTAACTTCTCCTAGTGACCGCGGAGTCCTTAAGGCTTAAAGTCTAATTTCTTTTAAAATTTGTGCGGGTAAACGTTATGCTCAAGTTCATGATTTGTGGGCCATGGAAAAGGTGATGAAATCCTTTACCGTATACTGTGGGGTTCGCATGCCCTTAAGTCCGTATTAATGTATTCAATGCGCAATTTAATAAAAATTATATAAAGAATCAAACAATCGTTTTTTATATTAAGCACGACGCTTCAACAAATACGGGTTAGTCAATTTTTTTGCGTTTGGTAGCGACTTGCAAAGAATTCTGCAAAGATATTATAGTGGATGCGTCGGATTTGAGAAGAAGGTGTTAGTAAAGTACGTGCCGTTAAGTTTTCGGGTTTAGAAAACCCCCGTTGAATCAAATCCTGTAAACTTGAAAAGTTCACTTGCGCGGGTCAAACTACCCGGATCTTTGGCACTGTACTTTGCAATCACCTTATCCTTGAACGTACACTTTGCTCCCCACAATCGCAGTTTGCAAATCCGCAAAAATCTGCAGAAAATACAGTATGGTGGAATTCACAGAGAAATAAAAGAAAAGAAAAAGGGTGTGGAGAAAAAATTGGGCACAGAGGCCTCAATGTGACTGCGGAACCGCCGCTCAAGGCACCTTTTGACCGTGGCTCCGCGGTCAAAATGTTGACTTGGGGATTTGTCTTTGGTCAACAAACTCCACTTCTTCTCGTCTCCAAAATAAAAACCTCTGTTTTCTTTTTGGATTACTGTACTTGCTCCAGATTAGCCTGCACACTTGCTCACAAAAATTATCAAAAATAACAAAAAGATTTTATTTTTTATTTATAAATATATACAAAAAGAATATTAACCCGAATAACAAGAAAGAAAATACGTTACCATCACCCCGGCAACGGCGCCATTTGATCGCACGCTTTTGGCGTGTCGGATGTTCAAAGTTCTAAAGTTATAACCGCGATCAGGACGGTGTCGCTATGCAGCTAGCCGGTTGAGCACGGGTCGATCCACAGGTAGATGGTTGTATGTCCGTTCGAGTTTTAGACGAGTCAATAAAGAATGTGTATAAGTTTGTTCAAATCTAACCTATGTGTTTTATATGCAAGTATAAAGTTTTTAAGAAAAAGATACGAAAGTGTAAGCTAAAGAAATCCGCACTCAAAACCTTTGAGCCGAGTCTTGACCAATTGAAGCTAGAGCAATCGGCAACAACGTGGATTAGGGTACTTAAGCACGGTATTCGTGGAATCCGGCTTATTGACCCTTGTCCGTCCGTTCTTGTCTCTTGCTTTCGCCTTCGGCCAAACCGAATGCAACCGGTCGCGGTAAGGAATCACCGTTACCTTGGTAAGGTGGGGTGCCTAACAGAGCGCTTGCGTAACGTTTGGGCGGAGTTCAAAGGAAAATAACAGGAAAAGGAAATGAGGAATGAAACCTTAACTTACAATATTGTATTTATTCTTAACAACAAGATATTACAACCATTCACAAAACGAACCAAAAAGAGCAAAAGAAAAGATAAACAAAGAAAAGAAAAGATTACAAGCAAGTAATTAAAAGTGCATGGAATTTAAGTGCATGAAAGTAAAGCAAGTATTAAAATGCAAGAAAGTAAATGAGCAAGAAATGAAACTAGGAACCATAGAACCCAAAACAAGACATGGGTTCAATAACCAAATCTTAAACTTGCAAACTCAATTAAGAGGTTGCAAGATCAAGAAAAGGCAAAGAACTCATGGAGAATGAAGCACAAAAGAGAGAACATTATTGATTCCAAAATGATACAACCTCTTGAGATCAATGACCAAAGCTTATACTTGCAAGCTCACTTAAGTGGCTGCAAGATCAAGTTAAGGTAGAGAGCTCAAGGGGGAAGCTAAGCAAAAGAATCATACAAAATAACCCTCATCTTCATTTAACATCCACTCAAAAGCTCTCACAACAATTTATTGGAGGAAATATGATGAAGAAGAAGTTAAACTAAAAACTAAAAAAAGTGGGCATGAAAAATGACCTCCATGGCTTGGCAAGTTCTGGGCTATTTATAGGCTGCGTGCTGAAACCCTAGGGCCAAATTCTGACCTAAGATGAAGTTCCCAAACTGCCCCAGAAAATTTATCAACCGACAAGCCTGTATGGCCGCAGATCCGCTGCCTAAGCATTCTTATGCCGCGGAACCGCGGCCATAAAGAGGATTTGGCTCATCGTATTTTTGCGGTTTCACTGTTCTTCTATCCTATGTTGTTCTACATATACCAAATTGGAAATTGCTTCCACAATTGCATCAGATCTGCACAGTCCAAACATAGCTTAACTTTTGATAGATTTGACCTTTCTCCCTCGAGCTCCGCGCACCCATTGATTCTTGTGCTGCCTCCCTCGTGCTTTGTGCTTGTCCAAGACACGAATGACCACTGTCATTTGTCTTGTCTCAGGAACTAGTGCACGGCACTGGACGGATACGGATGACCGGAACCCGGCTTTTATCTGCTGTCAACAGATGTTCTGTATTTTAGCGTAACAGTGGAGATTTTGTATCAATTGCGTTATTTTGGACTAGAAAACTGTGGCCTGTAAATATGTAGCAAACACGGATTAAAAGCACCTGCCTATAAACAAACGAGCGTAAGAATGGGCGGTATAAAATGCAATATTCTCGTTTGAAAAGATGGCCGGCCACTTGGTGGTGGTGGGTGCTTGATTTGGTCCAGTAGCTCATATATTTCATATACAACACCATATACTTGTTTGTGTAATTCCAGTTTACCTGAACCAAAATCTGAGAGCTATTGGGAGTGGTTTTGGTTATGCTTTTCCGTATTTTGGAATTCTTAGTTTTTGTAATTGGTATTGTATTTGTTTGTTACGCATTTGTACGTCAACAAAAAGGGTTGTTTGGTTGTTTTTGAATGCGTAGGCTATAGGTTCTAACCTATCAGCGTACCGCGTGCCGTTTTGGATTTCGGAACTCGTTATTAATAGTATTGCGATACGTGTTGATATTGTAGGTACCTTCGCGTGGATTCTGAGACGACGAAGCGCATCGACTACGGCTAAACGAGGATTTTAGCAGGTGAGTAGATTTATATCTACGGGGGAAGTCGGGTGGATGGCGTATAGCACCCCGGCAACCATTGATATGGAATATCGTTTGTTTATGTTATCCTGATAAATGATATGCGTCGGATATGATTGTAGGATTTACAAATGATAATATGATTGAAGTTGATGCTAATGAACAATTGACTTAGGAGAAAATGATATGATAAGTACTATTTAAAAGAGAACAAGTTTGACGTTTATTTAAATTGATGCGAGATATTAATGTGATGAACGAGTATACGATGTGATATTAGGACTTAGTGTGATATATCATTGTAACGTTTTAAAAATAAATAAATAAATAATTACATAAATAAAATCATTTAGGTGAATTTTCGGATAATCGGTAAAATAAACCGTATTTTCCGTAAAACTCAACTACAATTATTTTTCAATATAGATTTAAATATCCCTATTTTAACTATATAATTTCTAGTATTTGGTATTTATTTAGTCACTTATAAATTTTTAGTTTACCTAAATATTTTTCTTTAAGTAATTAATTTTAATATTAACATAAGCTCTTAATTGTACATTAAATTGGTGCAAATTACAAATTGCAATGGGTTAATTTGACAAATGTGAACCATGACATATTAGTATTAAGATTGCTGCATTCTCTTCTCTTCTTTAATTGGTTTCAAGATTCTAGATAATTCTAGGGTTATAGAATTAAGAAAATAAATAAAATAAATTAATTAATGAAAATACTTAAATGAGGCATTAATTTAAGAAGTCTCTACATACCCCCACACACTTCTTTTTCTCTCTCCCTTCTCACCTAGTAGTGGCCGAAATCTCCATAGGCAGCCCCCAATTTTCCCCATCTCACTTTGCAAAAAACAAATCTTCAAAAATTCATGAAAAATACAAAATAAAACCTTAAATTCCAAATCCAATCCCTACCCATTATTCGTTGTCCTATCTAGCATGGATCTTGGAGAAAAGTTAGCACTTTGGAGGATATGATTTTCATGTTGGATCTCATGTTTAGTGAGGTATAATTCTAACCCTAGTGTTAATTGTAAGTTAATTACGTAAATTGAATGGATTTTGGTGTTTAATTATGGGTTTAGTTGCTAAATTGAAAATTAAAGAAAGGGTTTTTCAATCAAGTTAGGCTTTTTAATTCATCATTAAGTATGCAATGTGTAGTTTAACATGTTGGGTAATACTAAACCTAATCTAGAAGCTAAATTGTAAATTGTTACAATTAATTTGTCCGAATTGCATAATTTTTCCAAACTAGTTTTTTGTAAAATATATATATAGGTGAGATAAAATTCTAGTGAGGGTTTTTATCATTATATTTTGGTTTAGTGAGTAGATTAACATGTTAATGGAATGCGAAACCTAATCTAGTTACTAGTTGCTAATTGTTAGTTTAAAATTATGCTAATTATGCTAATTTGGCTAACTAGGTTTTTAGAAATTGCTTAAATAATTGGGATTAAAATCTAATTAGGGTTTCATGACATTATTAACATTATAAATTATAGTTTAATACTTTAGTTCATGCAAAACCAGGTTTAGTTGTTGAATTGTGAATTTTGCTTTAAAAAGTGTTAAAATTTGATATTTTTGCAAACTAGAATTTAGGATTTAATACAAATTGATGAGAATAAATTATAAAGATGGTTTATATGACCTAGTTAAGATATTTAGTGAATATTATGGGCATTAGTTTTGTTAAAACATCAAGTTTCGAATTAAAACAAAAATTAAGTGCTTTCTAGGTTTTCGGAAATAAATCGATTTGATTTATTTTGAGATTTTAATGAGTTGCAATCTATTTCATATTATAATTAGTGATTTGTGAAACCACGATTGGTGTGTTTGTGTTTTATCTCGATCAATCGGCGTTCGTACGTCGATGTCGAGGGTTATTTGGTTATTTTGCATGAGCGGGTCATATGTTTTAACCTATGCGCGTTCGTGCGCCGTTTTGGTTTTATCCGTGATTTCGGTTTACGATATTATATATTTTTGCGTATAGGTACCTCTCACGTGGATTTTGGACGATGAAGAAGAGGATGGCGGCATCGACTTCGGCAGACAAGTACCAGGTGAGTAGATGTATATCTATGGGGGAAGTCGGGTGGATGGCGTATAGCACCCCCGCAAACGTAGAATAAGGATATTACGTACTGTTATTAGGAAGTCGGACGTGACCTTAGATTCTTGGCGAGTAGGGTCCTATTGAAGACTTTAGGTTGGACTAGACTAATTTAGAAAGACTTAAGCAGGGGATGACTGCCGTGGAGGGAATTCGTAGGTTTCATGTAGACACACACACACACACACACATGCACACACCTAAACTTGACTTGGTGTGTGTATGTGTGTGTGTGTAGGAATGTGTGTAGGTGTATACACATACACACACACACAACATATACATGTGATATGAAGAAGTTATATGATACATGAGAATGAGTCGATATGACTAGGCTTGATGCCGTAATTTATTGGTTAGATGATCGAGTTATAACATGAGATGTGTTATGATAATAGCGGATCGTTGGGCAATTAGATTATATAAAATATATTTATATAAACGATAATATGTGATGATGGCATTAGAATGAACGAGACTCTAGAATAGAACCCAGATTGTAATATGTGACTTAATCACGATATGACATATGACATGATATTTTAGTGGATCATTTGACAATGTATATTTACACAGACGATGATATTGGGATGTATGCGATTATAGTATAGTACCCTCGATCATGATATTGTAGGGATCCTAGGCATCCTAATGAGGTCTCACAAGGCATCAACCATGCCAATTTCAAAAATCTAGGTGCCGAGAAACCCGACTACGGATCGTTGGCTAGAAATCTAGGCGAAACAACTAACTAGTTAACACTTAACTATGAGATACGGAAATACAACCTTTGTAGATCCGGTGCTCCACCTCCATAGCTCCGCAACGAAGTCGTCTCCGCTGTCCAAAAAGAATCCGGGCTCTAGTGTCGGCTTCGTCGGAGAAATGGCGAGCTAGGTCGTCGATGTCCATGCCGAAGATGATCTACGTCGAGGCATCGATAGATCAAGCTCCACCTTCACCTAGCTTTGAAAACTTATGAAGGAAACACACTCTACTACTTGGTAAGAGGTAGAGGATGAAGAAATAGGAAGTGGGTAGACTTTAGAATTGGATTTCTCACTCATTTCCAACAATCACCATTGATGGAGTGAAGGTTTCTTCACTTGAAGAAAGGAAGAAGAAGAAGCAAGTTATGATAAGAATATTTTTTATATAAAAGAAAATCATTTCTTATCATAACTTAACCTTAGTCAAGTGTAGAGAGCTAACCATAGTAAAATGAATGATTAGGGTTAAGCATAAGACAAGAAAAGAGTGACATAGTCAAAGTTTCAAGAAACTTCAACTAAATCCAAAATATGCCACCATTTATCTTTCTTTTTCCTTTTTCCAAAAAGAATAAATAAGAAAGATAAATGAATAAATAAAAATCAAAACCCTAACCCATTCATTACCATGGTTCATTCTTTACACTTAACCAAGTTTGGCATGCATCATCAAACATGATACAAGCAAGTGCACAAAATCATATCGCATATGCAATGCGCACACCCGAGTGAGAAAATCCATTTTAAAGTGAACCGATACTAGTTAATGCAAAGTAATATATCAAATATACAATTATGCATTAAATCATTAAATCAACACTTGATTTAACGATCCGGTCATGTCGCACATAACCGACTGGTATCATCAGTAACAACTTATCGAATCAACACTTGATCCGATAACCCGGCTATATCGCATATAACCGATCAATGTCACATCGCGAGAATCGAATACAGTATCACATACCGTATTATTCTCGGTCCCGCACATATCTCATATGCGCTCCTATTTCGTTTCGCTTGAACCAGGAAACCTCTGTGTAGGACTCTAAAGACTCGTCAATACGCCGGCAGCAGATGATGATCATATCAAACACCCACAACCCGCAAGCGGTCTGCTAAACGTAACGGCCACCCGGGTATTGAGCAATCTGAAGATCGACGAGCAAGCCCGCTCACACTCCATGAATCCGACCAGTAACACTACCGTACAGTCCGGTCTGATCGTCTGATATGTCGCATATCTTGCCTAGGGGTGGTAAACGTCAGACCCCAATAGGTCGATAAGTCGTGTCGATATGAGGTCTATAACAATTCGAGAAAGTACTGGTAACACTTACCAGTAAATCTCAGCAACCCTGGCCAGGGATTTCCTGTTATAGCCAATCGAACACAGCGCAACATCAACTCCCTATACCGGGAGAGACGAATCCCCTCCTATCGCTCATTGCCTCCATGTGACTCGGGACTGTACCCAAAAACCACTGTTTTGCACGTCCTCTTGGACGTGGTAAGATGGAAATCAAAGCACAGTGGGAACCACACAAGACTCTATGACGATCTCGGGTCAACAGACTACTCTGTACCAGTGTCACCAGAGAACTGCCATCTGACGTGAGGTATAATACCATCTGGGAGTTCTCGGCGAGTCTGTCCAGTGTACCCAGTCTCCACTGAGCACCCGTATATCATCTCCGATGTCAAACACTAATGGATATGGGATCATCCATCGCCCATCTGTATGGGTCGAGAAGGTACACGCTAGTCTACTCTGGTATATCGATACCCCGTCTCGATACACCCACGACTAGGGACTTTGAAGGATGTACTTATGGACTACCATGTCCCCACTAGTATGATCCGCATCATAGTCCAGGTAGTCAAGTACACATCCTAAGGGCTTTACCAACATGTAACAGAGAGACAATCGGTATACACGTTAAGGTAAAGATCAACCAGATAACATACTATCATGTCGAGCAAGAAAGTCCTCCCTATATATGTCCCAGCATCCACTACAATATACATCCTATGTATAGTAATGGCCTCTAGGGCATACATATAACTAACAATCTCCCACTTGCACTAGGGCCATCTGATAGCAGTGGTTGTAGTATCTCATACTCAACCATCCCATAAAAGTCTCTCTCTGGGAACAGGCCTTTGTGAGTGGATCCGCTGTGTTGTCCTCTGAGTCTACTCTCCTTAACTCGATCACCCTGGAGATCAACTATCTCCATGATCTGGTGATGCGTCCTCAGAATACGCCTCGGTCACTGATGGGACGGGTGTTCCTTGGCATAAGCCACAACTCCATTGTCTCACAATGGTAGGAACGAAGTTCATCTCATGAACTATTATACACCCAGACTGCCTCTATGGTAGCATCTCAAGTAGCGATGTATTCAGCCTTTATCGTCTAGTATGTCACGGTATTTAGCTTGGAACTCTTCCAACATACCGTCCCTCTACTGAGGGTAAAGACAATGCCTGTGACTGACATTCAGTCGTCTTTATCATCCTGGAACCCTTCCAGTGATTCTCCCCAGGGTCGATTGATACCATCTCACTACAGCTAGTGAGTATCCTAACATCCATTTAGATCTATCTCATAGATCCAAAATCCAGGATTTAGGAGGTATCACTTTGATCCTTTATGGAGAATTCTGGTGATAAGCGGAGATTGACCGAGCGTAGCATAAGAAACTCCTTTCTTATCAAGAGTATGTCATCCACGTACTCTACGAGGATCACCACCATACTCCCTACTACCTTTTTGTTTATACAAGGTTCATCTACCATTTTGATGATGTCAAACTCTTTGACTAATCCATCAAAACAGATGTTCCAACTCCGCGATGCCTGCTTTAATCCTATAAAGCATCTTGCACACGTTTCCGCTGCTCCCACTGTCTACGAAGCCTTCTGGCTGTGTACTTATAGACGCTCTCTTCTAAATCATCATTTAGAAAAGCAGTCAAGACACCCAACCACCAGATATCGCAGTCATGGTATGTAGCCGTGACAAGTAGGATCTGGATGGACTTAAGCATAGCTACTTGAAAAGGTTTCATCATTATCCACACCTGGTCAATGATGCAAACTATAACAAGTCTAGCTTTGAAAGTCTCAACTTTTCCATCTACACCAAGTAATCTTCTCAAGATATACTTGCTCCTGATGGGGATTTAACCCTTCAGATATAGCAACCAAAGTCCATACTTTGTTGGTGTATAAAGATTCCATCTCAGATCGATAAACATCCAGCCATTCTTACAGAGTCTTACTCTCGATGGCCTGCTCGAAGCTAGTTGGGTCATCATCTCATGATGCAATCCTCGCTCCCATTGTCATAGAGGAACCGAAGTATCTTTCAGGTGGGTGAGGAACCCTACTAGATCGGCGGAGAGGCCGAGGTTCGTTGGTAACTATTGAATCCTTTGGTTCCATCAAATCATCTTCTGTAGTTTGCATAGCTGGAACCTTTCCAGTTCTACATAACTAACCTTGCCTCGAGTTTGTCCGGATTTTGCTTTTAGACATAGGCCGGACAACCCCAAATCTTAACTAGCTTAAGACATGGGCTCTTCCCTTTCCATATCACATATGAAGCGGTAGGCAACTGATTTGATTTGAACCCTATTCAATAGGTATGCAACTTCTCAAGTGCATAACACCTAAAAGGAAACAGGTAACTCAGTAGTACTCATCATAGAGCACACCTTATAATATAGGGTGTGATTGCTCCGCCCTGATATACCATCGTACTATGGTGTATACAGAGGAGTAATGCTGAGAGAGAATCTCATTCTCCTTTAGAAAAGTCCAGGAAATCCATGCTCAAGTATTCTCCTCCTTGATCACATCAAAGGACATAATACTTATACCCGTATTTTGGTTCTCTACTTCTTACTTATATTCTGTGAATATCTCAAAAGGTTCGGACTCATGTTTCAACAGGAACATATGTCTGAATCTTGAGAGATTATCAGAGAATGTAATGAAGTACAAAGAACCTTTCTTGGCATGTGTAGACAGGGGACCTTACATACATCAACATGTATCATCCCAAGAGTTCACTAACTCTTTCTCTGTTTCCAGTAAACGGAGCTATGGTCATCTTATCTTTGTGACATGACTGGCAAGTTTCACAAGATGTAAATTCAAACTGATTTAAATATGCATCTTCATGTAACTTCAGCGAGTCGGGTCGCATCGATATGACCTAGTCTACAATGCCTCAAGAAGAATCCGTTCATTTCTGAACTCTTCCTCTTGTGTGTGTTCCATATATTAAGAACTGTAGTTTGATTTAGAACATCAATGCTTTTAGACAACGTGCCTGAACCGATCAACTTTTGATATAGGAAATGTTCAAAACATTATCCATCAATACAAAATTATATCCTTTCTTTTCTAACAAAGAGAGTGATATGATTTGGTATATCAGGTTCGGTATCTAATAACATTTGTTCAGAATCAATGTATTCGTAATACAGGGTGACAGTGACCAACAGACTTGGCTGCAACACTTGCCCCGTTTTCTGTCTCATGAAACTTATCACCCGTTCTCAGTTCTCTACCTATCTGTAGCCCTATGTAACAGATTACATATCTGGGATCCTGATCTGGTATCACGTACCCAGGACGTAGAGGATACAGAGAAACAGTTCTTTGTAATGAACACACCCGAAGATGATGCATCAGCATGCACTCTCTTCGTTTGGGCGGCACGGGAATTCTGGTGATCCCCAATTTCCTGCTCTGTCTTATAACAATTATAAGTTGGAGCGGGACCAACGTTCCCCAGCTCAGTATAACAAGCGGGTTCGGTCAATATTCCGTATTTATTATCTTGATTAAGGCGTGATATGGTCGCTACCTGGAGAGAGAGAGAAGAAAACACTCAGCGTGCTCTCTGTCAAGAATAGATTGGTTATTATTTTATCTAATCAGGATGGCTCCCACTGTTTTTTATCAAATCTTCCTTCAAACCCTAAAAGGAAAGACTAGCCGGGATTAATTACACACTACAAGTTCGCCAATCTTTCAGCCAGGCCAGTGTCGGTATTTTGAGGGAGGTCCCCCGTGCTTTCGCACGAACCTAATTAATGTAAACCTCGTTTTCCCAGAGGCGTAACCCCGTTGACACCTTTCTAGACACCTACTTGATCGGCTAATTGTAATGTATAAAACTCTCCCAGGAGTAACTCTTACTCGCAGCGGGTATCGGGATCCAACTATCTCATAGAAGGTATGCAATCTCATTGCAAATTTCAACACTTGAAATTCCCGATAATATTTTGCCCCTAGCTCGCTATGACCTTGACGAATGCCAAACAACCCATAGTCCACTAGTCAAGTTCAACCCGTACATTTCTTGATCGAATTAAACCCACCCGCACGACCCTTGACGAATTCCAAACAACGCCGTACGAATACCCTAATCCAATCGCATCATATGCTCAAGCAGATAAATACTAGTTAGCTACCGTACACTACGCCTTGACGAATGCCAAACTACCGCAGCATGAATACTAACTAGTACATATCTGAAATGACGGAGGGCTACGACAGGTTTTTCTGAAAACCTATTGCGTAATGAACTTGATATCGTTGTAGAATCAAATGATTTTAAAATGGAGTGTTTTTGAGGATTTTCTAGTTTTGCTAAAGGAGTCACTCCCGGTGAAGGGATCGTCGGACCTTTCCTCGTCGAATGAGGTGCGGGATATATCACATATATCACTGTGCAAAGCAAAAACACTTAAAAGCAATCAAAAGACAAACCGAGTGGGTAGCATCTGCCAGTTATTGCTAAAGGAGTCACTCCCGGTGAAGGGATCTCGGTCCTTTCCTCATCGAATAAGGTGCAGGATATATCTCATATACCGCTGTGCAAAGCAAGAACTGTAGCTACCTGTTTTATTTTGAAATTCGATTCTACAACATCTTTAGGTTTCTTTTACTTTCATTAATCACATTAATGAAGTCCTATCATTTGAATACCTAAACATCACAGATAAATACGACGTACACTTATGCCATCCGCATTCGCCTCGATGTCCCCTCGTGCACCGTTAGGTTAGGTAACTAACGGCAGAGCAGGGCAGGGCTAGCTGTTAGTTATATGTATGCCCTAGAGGCCATTACTGTACATAGGATGTATATTGTAGTGGATGCTGGGACGTATATAGGGAGGACTTTCTTGCTCGACATGATAGTATGCTATCTGGTTGAACTTTACCTTAACGTGTATACTGATTGTCTCTCTGTTACATGTTGGTAAAGCCCTTAGGATGTGTGCTTGACTACCTGGACTATGATGCGGATCATACTAGTGGGGACATGGTAGTCGATAAGTACATCCTTCAAAGTCCCTAGTCGTGGGTGTATCGAGACGGGGCATCGATATACCAGAGTAGACTAGCGTGTACCTTCTCGACCCATACAGATGGGCGATGGATGATCCCATATCCATTAGTGTTTGACATCAGAGATGTTATACGGGTGCTCAGTGGAGACTGGGTACACTGGACGGACTCGCCGAGAACTCCTAGATGGTATTATACCTCACGTCAGATGGCAGTTCTCCGGTGACACTGGTACAGAGTAGTCTGTTGACCCGAGATCGTCATAGAGTCTTGTGTGGTTCCCACTGTGCTTTGATTTCCATCTTACCACGTCCAAGAGGGCATGCAAAACGGTGGTTTTTGGGTACAGTCCCGAGTCACATGGAGGCAATGAGCGATAGGAGGGGATTCGTCTCTCCCGGTATAGGGGGTTGATGTTGCGCTGTGTTCGATTGGCTATAACAGGAAATCCCTGGCCAGGGTTGCTGAGATTTACTGGTAAGTGTTACCAGTAGTTTCTCGAACAGTTATAGACCTCACATCGACACGACTTATCGAGCTATTGGGGTCTGACGTTTACCACCCCTAGGCGAGATATGCGACATATCAGACGATCAGACCGGACTGTATGGTAGTGTTACTGGTCGGATTCACTGGAGTGTGAGCGGGCTTGCTCGTCGATCTTCAGATCGCTCAATACCCGGGTGGCCGTTACGTTTAGCAGACCGCTTGCGGCTTCTGGGTGTTTGATATGATCATCATCTGCTGCCGGCGTATTGACGAGTCTTTAGAGTCCTACACAGAGGTTTCCTGGCTCAAGCGAAACGAAATAGGAGCGCATATGAGATATGTGCGGGACCGAGAATGATGCGTGTATGTGATACCGCATTCCATTCTTGCGATGAATGTATCGGAAAGGTTGTATGCGATATAACCTAGTTATCGATTCAAGCGTTGATTCGATAAGCCGATACATTGAATACTAGTCGGTTGTGTGCGACATGACCGGATCATTGAATCAAGTGTTGATTTAATGATTTAATGCATAATTATATATTTGATATGTTACTTTGCACTAACTAGTATTGGTTCACTTTAAACGGATTTTCTCACTTGGATTGTGCACATTGTATATGTGATATATTTTTGTGCACTTGTATGTATCATGTTTGATGATGCATGCTAACTTGTGTTTTGTGTAAAGTTTAAACCATGGTTATGTAATGGTTAGGATTATTCATTTATTCATTTGTTTTTATTTTTGGAAAATGATAAACATAAAGCAAAATGGTGGCTTTATTTGGAAGCTTGTTGAAGCTTCATGAAGACTTTGACCAAAGTAACCATTTTGTCTCATGTTTAACCCTAACCACTCCATTAACCCTAGTTTAATCTCTACACTTGACCATGGTTGTTGATGATAAGTATTCTTTGATATTCTATTTTCTAATTAACTTATCATAATATTTATCTTCTTCTTGCTCTTCTTCTTCTTCATTCTTCTTTGAAGAAAACCAAGCTCCATCAATGGTGATTGTTGGAAAAGAGTGAGAAATCCAAAACTAAAGTTAACCCAACTCCTATTTCTTCATCCTCTACCTCTTGCCAAGTAGTAGAGTGTGTTTTCTTCACAAGTTTCTTGACTTGGTGAAGTCGGAGCTTGATTTAGCGATGCCTCGACGTAGATCATCTTCGGCATGGACATCGACGACCTAGCTTGCCCATTCTCCGACGAAGCCGACGTTAGAGCCCGGATTTGATTTGGACAGCGGAGAGGACTTCGTTGCGGAACTATGGAGGTGGAGCACCGGATCTACAAAGGTTGTATTTCCGTTAAACTTTTAGTTAAGTCGCCTAGACATCTAGCTAGTTTTTCGCCTAGACATCTAGCCGTCGATCCGTAGTTTAGGGTTTGTAGGCACCGTAAAATTTGAAATTGGCATGGTTGATGCCTTGTGAGACCTCATTAGGGTGCCTAGGAACCCCACAGTGGTATCAGAGCCTAGCTAGAGCCTTAGGCGAAGTCTAGACACGATTTGAAGTCCGAACGAACCCGAAACCCGATCACAAAATGCTCTCTGTCCTTTTTCCAAAAACGTGGATTTTTCCAAATTAAAAATATGCAGAAAAATCAGCAGGAAATTCTAAGGTATACTGTGAAATTCGTAAACCTAAGTCCACTAAACAGGCGCGGATCCGCGGCATGAGTACGGCTCATGCGGCGGATCCGCGGCCTTACGGACTTAATATTTAAATAGTTTTACACAGTAATGCTTAGTTTTATGTGCTGGTTTTCCTGGGAATTTTTAACATTTATTCCAGAGTTGCATTTTCTGGGCTTGTTTTTGGGGATTCGATCGTTCGATCGGAATATCAAATTTTGTCTGTGTGGCTTTCCGGATAAATTTTAGAATATGTTAAAAAGTTCGACCGGATATAAATACCCAATTTTTCCCCTGTCAGGAAAATTCCAAGTGTTGGATTTTTCCGTAGTTTAACGACGTTCTAAGTAGTGCAAGTAACGCGATGGTCCCTCTAGAAGACAACAAACCTTAACTCGATTATGTGACCGTCTTGAACTGCCCTTTGAACCTTCGGGTTTGGGGCAGTACGGCGTGCCACATGTGAGGCGTTGGCTTGACCCTTCTACGGCTGGACCGTTGGTACTGAGGTACGAACTGAATGTTGTTAGACTTATTTCATGTGTTGATCTGTATTGGGAAAACTTGGGTGTTCGATTGTTCGATCGGAGAGTTTAACATTTTCTATTTATCTGGGATGGGATACAATAATTGGAATTCGCAAAAGTTATGTGATAACTGAATGAATATTATAAACATAGCAGTTTAGTCTCACTTGATCGGTTGCCACAGAATTTTGATATGATCAAAAGTCCGTCGCAATCAGTAGCGTACGCGGATACTCACCGGGTAAACTTAATAGACAGCCTCACTCCATAGCCCCGACCAAGTGACTGTAGGAGAACCCCGTCGCCGAAAGCATCCGTTCGGGTGCTCGCGGTAGCGGTGTTCCGCCTTGGTGCACTTCGTCGACGGTATCGGGGGTGCGGCCGTCTACTGAAGTTTGCGACGAGCATTCGATCAGGATGTCGGGAATCTTGTTGAATTGCCCGACTTGGTATTGAAAAGTGTTTTCGATGTTGAGACTAAAATGCGGGGTTTATAATTGTTAGGCATGCGATGTCTAAGTAATTCATTTGGTCAGGCATGCGATGTCTGAGGTGGTTGCGGATTCCAACTGTTGTAGTTTTACACTTTCTTTTCTGTGACCGTAAGTGTAATATGTGATATCGCCGGTTTCGTTGCTATATGTCAACGACAATTGGGATGGACATATTTACTTACGTTGATGACATGTGATGTTATGTGTTGCTGGATATGTTATATTGGATCGTCGTGTTTGAATAGCCGGGGGTTTTTATGTGAGATGAGTGTTTTTCATTTTCATTCATGTAAAAACTTGTATGTAATATTCTTTTATTGGGGCGCTTCCAGGTTGCGGAAGTTGTCACCGTTTGTATATTATTTACTTTTCCGCACTAGGATAGACCCAAGGAAGGGAGCACAAGTAACCGGGTTCTGGAGTCCAGTGGGAGACCAACTCGAGGAGACGAGTCCGGGTCTCCTAACTCTAGAATTGGCAGGGTTGCTTGCCGCTCTCGTAGGGGTCTAGGGGTGTGGGTTTGGCTATTCATCACGACCGTGGAATCCGTGTTTTATACTGGCTCGTATTGAAAACACGGACGTCCTAGTATATCCAATATTTCATATGTTTCTTCTGCTGCGATATCTGTGATGTGATCATGAGATGTTCTGTGATAGATACAGTATATAGTATATATGATATATTATATAGACGTTACTTATGTTTTACACCCGCGCTAGCCCTGCCCCGCTCTGCCGTTAGTTACCTAACCTAACGGTGCACGAGGGGACATCGAGGCGAATGCGGATGGCATAAGTGTACGTCGTATTTATCTGTGATGTTTAGGTACTTAAATGATGGGACTTCATTAATGTGATTAATGAAATAAAAGAAACCTAAGATGTTGTAGAATCGAATTTCAAAATAAAACAGGTAGCTACAGTTCTTGCTTTGCACAGCGGTATATGTGATATATCCTGCACCTTATTCGATGAGGAAAGGACCGAGATCCCTTCACCGGGAGTGACTCCTTTAGCAATAACTGGCAGATGCTACACACTCGGTTTGTATTTTGATTGCTTTTAAGTGTTTTTGCTTTGCACAGTGATATATATGATATATCCCGCACCTCATTCGACGAGGAAAGGACCGACGATCCCTTCACCGGGAGTGACTCCTTTAGCAAAACTAGAAAAGCCTAAAAAACACTCCATTTCAAAATTCATTCGATCCTACAACGATATCAAGTTCATTACGCAATAGGTTTTCAGAAAAACCTGTCGTAGCCCTCCGTCATTTCAGATAAGTAGTAGTTAGTATTCGTGCTACGTTTGTTGGCCTGCGTCAAGGCGTAGTGTGCGGTAGCTAACTGGTGCTTATCAGTATAAGCATATGATGTGATTGGATTAGGGTAGTCGTGCGACTTTGTTGGCCTGCGTCAAGGGTCGTGCGGGTGGGTTTAATTCAATCAGGAAATGACGGGTTGAACTTGACTAGCGGACTATGGTTTGTTGGCCTGCGTCAAGGTCATAGGACGCTAGGGGCAAAAGATTATCGGGAATTTCAAGTGTTGAAATTTGCAATGAGATTGCATACCTTCTATGAGATAGTTGGATCCCGATACCCGCTGCGAGTAAGTGTTACTCCTGGGAGAGTTTTACGCATTACAATTAGCCGATCAAGTAGGTGTCTAGAAAGGTGTCAACGGGGTTATGCTTCTGGGAAAACGAGGTTTACATTAATTAGGTTCGTGCGAAAGCACGGGGGACCTCCCTCAAAGTACCGACACTGGCCTGGCTGAAAGATTGGCGAACTTGTAGTGTGTAATTAATCCCGGCTAGTCTTTCCTTTTAGGGTTTGAAGGAAGATTTGATAAAAAGCAGTGGGAGGCATCCTGACTAGATAAAATAAAAACCAATCTATTCTTGACAGAGCGCACGGTGAGTGTTTTCTTCTCTCTCTCTCCAGGTAGCGACCATATCACGCCTTAATCAAGATAATAATACGGATAATTGACCGAACCCTCTTGTTATACTGAGCTGGGGAACGTTGGTCCCGCTCCAACTTATAATTGTTATAAGACAGAGCAGGAAATTGGGGATTACCAGAATTCCCGTGCCGCCCAAACGAAGAGAGTGCATGTTGATGCATCATCTTCGGGTGTGTTCATTACAAAGAACTGTTTCTCTGTATCCTCTACGTCCTGGGTATGTGATACCAGATCAGGATCCCAGATATGTAATCTGTTACATAGGGCTACAGAAAGGTAGAGAACTGAGAACGGGTGATAAGTTTCATGAGGCAGAAAACGGGGCAAGAGTTGCAGCCAAGTCTGTTGGTCACTATCACCCTGTATTACAATACATTGATTCTGAACGAATGTTATTAGATACCGAACCTGTTATGCAAAATCATATCTGTCTCTTTATTAGTAAAGAAACGATAAAATTTTGTATTGTTGGACAATGTTTTGAACATTTCCTGTATCAAAAGTTGATCGGTTCAGGCACGTTATCTAAAAGCGTTGAAGTTCTAAATCAAACTACAGTTCTTAGTATACGGAACACACACAAGAGGAAGAGTTCAGAAATGAACGAATCCTTCTTGAGGTATTGTAGACTAGGTCAGATCAATGTGACCCGACTAGCTAAAGTTACATGTAGATGCATATTTAAATCAGTTTAAATTTACATCTTGTGAAACTTGCCAGTCATGTCACAAAGATAAGATGACCATAGCTCCGTTTACTGGAAACAGAGAAAGAGTTAATGAACTCTTGGGATTGATACATGTTGAAGTATGTAGGTCCCCAGTCTACACATGCCAAGACCGGTTCTTTGTACTTCATTACATTCTCTGATGATCTCTTTAGATTCAGACACATGTTCCTGTTGAAACACAAGTCCGAACCTTTTGAGATATTCACAGAATATAAGTTAGAAGTAGAGAACCAATACGGGTATAAGTATTATGTCCTTTGATGTGATCGAGGAGGAGAATACTTGAGCACGGAAATCCTGGACTTTTCTAAAGGAGAATGAGATTCTCTCTCAGCATTACTCCTCCGCATACACCATAGCACGATGGTATATCGGGGCGGAGCAATCACACCCTATATGATATGGTGTGCTCTATGATGAGTACTACTGAGTTACCTTTTTCTTTATGGGAGTTATGCACTTGAGTAGCTGCATACCTATTGAATAGGGTTCAAATCAAATCAGTTGCCTACCGCTTCATATGTGATATGGAAAGGGAAGAGCCTATATCTTAAGTTAGTTAAGATTTGGGGTTGTCCGGCCTATGTCTAAAAGCAAAATCTGGACAAGCTCGAGGCAAGGTCTGTTATGTAGAACTGGAAATGTTCCAGCTATACAAAATGCAGCAGATGATTTGATAGAGCCAAAGGATTCAGTAGATTCCAACGAACCTCGGCCTTTCCGCCGATCTAGTAGGGTTCCTCACCCACCTGAGAGATAATTCAGTTTCTCTATGACAGTGGGAGCGAGGATTGCATCATGAGATGATGACCCAACTAGCTTCGAGCTGGCCATCAGGAGTGTGACTCTGTAAGAATGGCTGGATGCTTAGCGATCTGAAATGGAATCCTTATACACCAACAAAGTATGGACTTTGGCTGCTATATCTGAAGGGTTAAATCCCCATCAGGAGCAAGTATATCTTGAGAAGATTACTTGGTGTACATGGAAGAGTTGAGACTTTCAAAGCTGGACTTGGTAAATGTCTACATCATTGACCAGGTGTGGATGATGATGAAACCTTTTCTAAGTAGCTATGCTTAAGTCCATCCAGATCCTACTTGCCGCGGCTACATACCATGACTACGATATCTGGTGGTTGGGTGTCATGACAGCTTTTCTAAATGATGTTTAGAAGAGAGTGTCTATAAGTACACAGCCAGAGGGCTTCGTAGACAATGGGAGCAGCGGAAACGTGTGCAAGATGCTTTATAGGATAAAGCAGGCATCGCGGAGTTGGAACGTCTGTTTTGATGAAGTAGTCAAAGAGTTTGACATCATCAAAATGGTAGATGAACCTTGTATAAACAAAAAGGTAGTAGGGAGTATGGTGACGATCCTCGTAGAGTACGTGGATGACATACTCTTGATAGGGAAGTAGTTTCCTATGCTACGCTCGATCAATCTCCGATTATCACAAAGATTCTCCATATAGGATCAAAGTGATACCTACTAAATCCTGGATTTTGGATCTATGAGATAGATCTAATTGGATGTTAGGAATCTCACTAGAAGTAGTGAGATGGTATCAATTGATTCTGGGGAGAATCACTGGAAAGGTTCCAGGGTGATAAAGACGACTGAATGTCAGTCACAGGCATTGTCTTTACCCTCAGTAAAGGGACGGTATGTTGGAAGGGTTCCAAGCTAGATACCGTGGCATACTAGACGATTAAGGCTGGATACATCGCTACTTAAGATGCTACCAAAGAGGCTGTCTGGGTATATACTAGTTCATGAGATGAACTAAGTTCCTCCCACTGTGTGACAATGGAGTTGTAGCTTATGCCAAGGAACGCCTGTCCCATCAGTGATCCAGACATATTCTAAGGCAGTATCACTTGATCATGGAGATAGTTGATCTCCAGGGAGATCGAGGATAGGAGAGTAGACTCAGAGGACAACACAGCGGATCCACTCACAAAGGCCTGTTCCCAGAGAGAGACTTTTATGGGATGGTTGAGTATGAGATACTGCAACCACTGCTATCAGATGGCCCTAGTGCAAGTGGGAGATTGTTAGTTATATGTATGCCCTAGAGGCCATTACTGTACATAGGATGTATATTGTAGTGGATGCTGGGACGTATATAGGGAGGACTTTCTTGCTCGACATGATAGTATGCTATCTGGTTGAACTTTACCTTAACGTGTATACTGATTGTCTCTCTGTTACATGTTGGTAAAGCCCTTAGGATGTGTGCTTGACTACCTGGACTATGATGCGGATCATACTAGTGGGGACATGGTAGTCGATAAGTACATCCTTCAAAGTCCCTAGTCGTGGGTGTATCGAGACGGGGCATCGATATACCAGAGTAGACTAGCGTGTACCTTCTCGACCCATACAGATGGGCGATGGATGATCCCATATCCATTGGTGTTTGACATCAGAGATGTTATACGGGTGCTCAGTGGAGACTGGGTACACTGGACGGACTCGCCGAGAACTCCCAGATGGTATTATACCTCACGTCAGATGGCAGTTCTCCGGTGACACTGGTACAGAGTAGTCTGTTGACCCGAGATCGTCATAGAGTCTTGTGTGGTTCCCACTGTGCTTTGATTTCCATCTTACCACGTCCAAAGGGCGTGCAAAACGGTGGTTTTTGGGTACAGTCCCGAGTCACATGGAGGCAATGAGCGATAGGAGGGGATTCGTTTCTCCCGGTATAGGGGGTTGATGTTGCGCTGTGTTCGATTGGCTATAACAGGAAATCCCTGGCCAGGGTTGCTGAGATTTACTGGTAAGTGTTACCAGTAGTTTCTCGAACAGTTATAGACCTCATATCGACACGACTTATCGAGCTATTGGGGTCTGACGTTTAACACCCCTAGGCGAGATATGCGACATATCAGACGATCAGACCGGACTGTACGGTAATGTTACTGGTCGGATTCACTGGAGTGTGAGCGGGCTTGCTCGTCGATCTTCAGATCGCTCAATACCCGGATGGACGTTACGTTTAGCAGACCGCTTGCGGCTTGTGGGTGTTTGATATGATCATCATCTGCTGCCGGCGTATTGACGAGTCTTTAGAGTCCTACACAGAGGTTTCCTGGCTCAAGCGAAACGAAATAGGAGCGCATATGAGATATGTGCGGGACCGAGAATGATGCGTGTATGTGATACCGCATTCCATTCTTGCGATGAATGTATCGGAAAGGTTGTATGCGATATAACCTAGTTATCGATTCAAGCGTTGATTCGATAAGCCGATACATTGAATACTAGTCGGTTGTGTGCGACATGACCGGATCATTGAATCAAGTGTTGATTTAATGATTTAATGCATAATTATATATTTGATATGTTACTTTGCACTAACTAGTATTGGTTCACTTTAAACGGATTTTCTCACTTGGATTGTGCACATTGTATATGTGATATATTTTTGTGCACTTGTATGTATCATGTTTGATGATGCATGCTAACTTGTGTTTTGTGTAAAGTTTAAACCATGGTTATGTAATGGTTAGGATTATTCATTTATTCATTTGTTTTTATTTTTGGAAAATAATAAACATAAAGCAAAATGGTGGCTTTATTTGGAAGCTTGTTGAAGCTTCATGAAGACTTTGACCAAAGTAACCATTTTGTCTCATGTTTAACCCTAACCACTCCATTAACCCTAGTTTAATCTCTACACTTGACCATGGTTGTTGATGATAAGTATTCTTTGATTTTCTATTTTCTAATTAACTTATCATAATATTTATCTTCTTCTTGCTCTTCTTCTTCTTCATTCTTCTTTGAAGAAAACCAAGCTCCATCAATGGTGATTGTTGGCAAAGAGTGAGAAATCCAAAACTAAAGTTAACCCAACTCCTATTTCTTCATCGTCTACCTCTTGCCAAGTAGTAGAGTGTGTTTTCTTCACAAGTTTCTTGACTTGGTGAAGTCGGAGCTTGGTTTAGCGATGCCTCGACGTAGATCATCTTCGGCAAGGACATCGACGACCTAGCTTGCCCATTCTCCGACGAAGCCGACGTTAGAGCCCGGATTTGATTTGGACAGCGGAGAGGACTTCGTTGCGGAACTATGGAGGTGGAGCACCGGATCTACAAAGGTTGTATTTCCGTTAAACTTTTAGTTAAGTGTTAACTAGTTAGTTTTTCGCCTAGACATCTAGCCGTCGATCCGTAGTTTAGGGTTTGTAGGCACCGTAAAATTTGAAATTGGCATGGTTGATGCCTTGTGAGACCTCATTAGGGTGCCTAGGAACCCTACACTAGCGCGGGTGTAAAACATAAGTAACGCCTATATAATATATCATATATACTATATACTGTATCTATCACAGAACATCACATGATCACATCACAGATATCGCAGCAGAAGAAACATATGAAATATTGGATATACTAGGATGTCCGTGTTTTCAATACGAGCCAGTATAAAACACGGATTCCACGGTCGTAATGAATAGCCAAACCCACACCCCTAGACCCCTACGAGAGCGGCAAGCAACCCTGCCAATTCTAGAGTTAGGAGACCCGGACTTGACTCCTCGAGTTGGTCTCCCACTGGACTCCAGAACCCGGTTACTTGTGCCCTCCTCCTTGGGTCTATCCTAGTGCGGAAAAGTAAATAATATACAAAAGGTGACAACTTCCGCAACCTGGAAGCGCCCCAATAAAAGAATATTACATACAAGTTTTTACATGAATGAAAATGAAAAACACTCATCTCACATAAAAAAAACTCCGGCTATTCAAACACGACGATCCAATATAACATATCCAGCAACACATAACATCACATGTCATCAACGTAAGTAAATATGCGCATCCCAATTGTCGTTGACATATAGCAACGAAACCGGCGATATCACATATTACATTTACGGTCACAGAAAAGAAAGTGTAAAACTACAACAGTTGGAATCCGCAACCACCTCAGACATCGCATGCCTGACCAAATGAATTACTTAGACATCGCATGCCTAATAATTATAAACCCCGCATTTTAGTCTCAAAATCGAAAACACTTTTCAATATCAAGTCGGGCAATTCAACAAGATTCCCGACATCCTGATCGAATACTCGTCGCAAACTTCAGTAGGCGGCTGCACCCCCGATACCGTCGACGAAGTGCACCAAGGCGGAACACCGCTACCGCGAGCACCCGGACGGATGCTTTTGGCGACGGGGTTCTCCTACAGTCACTTGGTCGGGGCTATGGGGTGAGGCTGTCTATTAAGTTTACCCGGCGAGTATCCGCGTACACTACGTGATTGCGACGGGCTTTTGATCACATCAAAACTCCGTGGCAACCGATCAAGTGAGACTAAACTGCTATGTTTATAATATTCATTCCGTTATCTCATAACAATTTGTGAATTCCAATTATTGTATCACATTCCAGACAATTAGAAAATGTTAAACTTTCCGATTGAACATTCGAACACCCAAGTTTTCCCGATACAAATCAACACATGAAATAAGTCTAACAACATTCAGTTCGTGCCTCAGTACCGACGGTCCAGCCGTAGAAGGGTCAAGCCAACGCCTCACATGTGGCACGCCGTACTGCCCCAAACCCGAAGGTTCAAAGGGCAGTTCAAGACGGTCACATAATCGAGTTAAGGTTTGTTGTCTTCTAGAGGGTCCATCGCGTTACTTGCACTACTTAGAACGTCGTTAAACTTCAGAAAAATCCAACACTTGGAAATTTCCCGACAGGGGAAAAATTGGGTATTTATATCCGGTCGAACTTTTTAACATATTCTAAAAATTTATCCGGAAAGCCAAATAGACAAAATTTGATAAACCCGATCGAATCATCGAAGCACCAAAACATCCCAGATTATTCAACACTTGAATAAATATTAAAAATATCCAGAGAACACATCACTGTTAAATATAAATTACTGTGCAAAAGTCAACGCAAGGGGAGACCAGTCGGCCGCGGAACCGCCGCACGTGCCAAGCTAGTGCCGCGGTTCCGCGGTTGTTTATTCGAATTAGGTCCCCGTATTTCACAGTAATTCATATAAAACCCTGCTTGATTTTCTGCATATTTTTAATGTGGAAAAACTCACTGTTTTCAAAAAAGGGCAGAGAGCATGTTAGAATTGGGTTTTCGGGTTCGTTCGGGTTTCAAACTCCGTCTGGACTTCGCCTAAGGCTCTAGCTAGGCTCTGATACCACTGTAGGGATCCTAGGCATCCTAATGAGGTCTCACAAGGAATCAACCATGCCAATTTCAAAAAATCTAGGTGCCGAGAAACCCGACTACGGATCGTTGGCTAGAAATCTAGGCGAAACAACTAACTAGTTAACACTTAACTATGAGATACGGAAATACAACCTTTGTAGATCCGGTGCTCCACCTCCATAGCTCCGCAACGAAGTCGTCTCCGCTGTCCAAAAAGAATCCGGGCTCTAGTGTCGGCTTCGTCGGAGAAATGGCGAGCTAGGTCGTCGATGTCCATGCCGAAGATGATCTACGTCGAGGCATCGATAGATCAAGCTCCACCTTCACCTAGCTTTGAAAACTTGTGAAGGAAACACACTCTACTACTTGGCAAGAGGTAGAGGATGAAGAAATAGGAAGTGGGTAGACTTTAGAATTGGATTTCTCACTCATTTCCAACAATCACCATTGATGGAGTGAAGGTTTCTTCACTTGAAGAAAGGAAGAAGAAGAAGCAAGTTATGATAAGAATATTTTTTATATAAAAGAAAATCATTTCTTATCATAACTTAACCTTAGTCAAGTGTAGAGAGCTAACCATAGTAAAATGAATGATTAGGGTTAAGCATAAGACAAGAAAAGAGTGACATAGTCAAAGTTTCAAGAAACTTCAACTAAATCCAAAATATGCCACCATTTATCTTTCTTTTTCCTTTTTCCAAAAAGAATAAATAAGAAAGATAAATGAATAAATAAAAATCAAAACCCTAACCCATTCATTACCATGGTTCATTCTTTACACTTAACCAAGTTTGGCATGCATCATCAAACATGATACAAGCAAGTGCACAAAATCATATCGCATATGCAAT
This sequence comes from Agapanthus africanus, assembly GCA_030015575.1. Taxonomy (NCBI): domain Eukaryota; kingdom Viridiplantae; phylum Streptophyta; class Magnoliopsida; order Asparagales; family Amaryllidaceae; genus Agapanthus; species Agapanthus africanus. Next base: position 361,135,967 of record CM057346.1, read on the forward strand.
GCGCACACCCGAGTGAGAAAATCCATTTTAAAGTGAACCGATACTAGTTAATGCAAAGTAATATATCAAATATACAATTATGCATTAAATCATTAAATCAACACTTGATTTAACGATCCGGTCATGTCGCACATAACCGACTGGTATCATCAGTAACAACTTATCGAATCAACACTTGATCCGATAACCCGGCTATATCGCATATAACCGATCAATGTCACATCGCGAGAATCGAATACAGTATCACATACCGTATTATTCTCGGTCCCGCACATATCTCATATGCGCTCCTATTTCGTTTCGCTTGAGCCAGGAAACCTCTGTGTAGGACTCTAAAGACTCGTCAATACGCCGGCAGCAGATGATGATCATATCAAACACCCACAAGCCGCAAGCGGTCTGCTAAACGTAACGGCCACCCGGGTATTGAGCGATCTGAAGATCGACGAGCAAGCCCGCTCACACTCCAGTGAATCCGACCAGTAACACTACCGTACAGTCCGGTCTGATCGTCTGATATGTCGCATATCTTGCCTAGGGGTGGTAAACGTCAGACCCCAATAGCTCGATAAGTCGTGTCGATATGAGGTCTATAACAATTCGAGAAACTACTGGTAACACTTACCAGTAAATCTCAGCAACCCTGGCCAGGGATTTCCTGTTATAGCCAATCGAACACAGCGCAACATCAACTCCCTATACCGGGAGAGACGAATCCCCTCCTATCGCTCATTGCCTCCATGTGAATCGGGACTGTACCCAAAAACCACCGTTTTGCACGCCCTCTTGGACGTGGTAAGATGGAAATCAAAGCACAGTGGGAACCATACAAGACTCTATGACGATCTCGGGTCAACAGACTACTCTGTACCAGTGTCACCAGAGAACTGCCATCTGACGTGAGGTATAATACCATCTGGGAGTTCTCGGCGAGTCCGTCCAGTGTACCCAGTCTCCACTGAGCACCCGTATATCATCTCCGATGTCAAACACCAATGGATATGGGATCATCCATCGCCCATCTGTATGGGTCGAGAAGGTACACGCTAGTCTACTCTGGAATATCGATGCCCCGTCTCGATACACCCACGACTAGGGACTTTGAAGGATGTACTTATGGACTACCATGTCCCCACTAGTATGATCCGCATCATAGTCCAGGTAGTCAAGTACACATCCTAAGGGCTTTACCAACATGTAACAGAGAGACAATCGGTATACACGTTAAGGTAAAGATCAACCAGATAGCATACTATCATGTCGAGCAAGAAAGTCCTCCCTATATATGTCCCAGCATCCACTACAATATACATCCTATGTATAGTAATGGCCTCTAGGGCATACATATAACTAATAGATATTGTTTGATGATGATACTATACGATCGATGATGTATATATGTGATAGTTGACCCGTACCCCAATTTTGGGATGCCGTACGATGGATTTTACCGTACGAGGCATAGATATGATGATTGATCCGTACTCTTCACTCGAGGAAGTCATATTACGTACGTGACGCTATTCAGGCTGGATCGCCGACTACTAGAGATATCGACTCAGACCTTAGGAGGATTCTTCTTACTTTTCGACTAGTGTCTTTAGTTAGTTCCTTATTTGGTTAGGTAGATCTTAGTTTACGCTCGAGTCATACTTATTTTCAAAACTAATGAATGATGCGCATTTCTAAAGACAACCTGAGGGATAATACGGATTTTTCAAAGGACATATCTTTTCTTAAAAACCCCGTAGCCCCTAATTTTCTAAGAACCATGATTCATGCTTTTTCAAACAACAAACTGTATGACTCGTAATTAGTATGCTTTCTCTAGTTGTGCGTTTATTACATATTCATCTTTATATCCATGTTGTATCCATCGCATTGCATGTTCATACATATGTTTCTTTAGCTAATATGAAACTCTGCCTGTTAGGACACCATCACCATTACCGATGATGCACATGTTCCACAGATACTTATTTGCCGGCTCACACACATCATCATCGGTAATTGCCATGTCACGTACACTTTAGAACATATTATCTTTTTATTGATATAATCAGCTAAATGCTAGTCTAATATAATATTGTTTGATTACTCTCATGTGCTAGTTTAGACATTGCATTTATTACTTAGACACTTCATGCATTCACATATTCATATTATCATGCAGTATTGAGGGGCTTATGCCGAAACTCGTTATTTACTTACTCATGATTTTGGGATTTTGGATTTCTATGATATTTTTGGATTTTGGGAAAAATCGCAAGAATATATATAAAAACTTCTCTCTCTCTCTCTCTTATTTTCAAATACTAGTTGCGGTTTTCTTGTGATGTATGGGTCATCCACCATGAGTTTTCATGTTTTCTGCTGGATTTCGAGACCCGATTCGAGGAGTGGATGAACCGTCTCTGGTGCATGGTGGGCCCGGCATGGTACCCCGGGGCAAGAAGCTCGAGTTGTAGACGATGAGCCTAGCGGGTGAAGACTACCTACCGGTGATGTCTGGCGCAGCGGATATCCGGAGGATACCGACCGTTGTCGTGAGATTTGATGATATGGGCCGATCCGGACTGACGGAGCCCGAGATATTGAGACTATGAGATATTGAGATTATGAGGTATTGAGACCTTGAGATTTACATGTTTTGTGTCGATACTTGACACGGATTTCCATGGATTTTATTGATGATGTTTCAGCTTACCACAAAAATATTACTATGATAAAAGTTAAACATTTCTTACAGATATATCCAGATTTCATGGTTGATTGTTTTACATTCATGGTGCATGCATACTCATACACATGACATGTTACTACTTGAGGCACTAACACGAGCACTGAGTATTGCACTGACGTATAGATTATTACCCTATCACTATCAGTTGTCTAGTATTATATTAAGTATATTATTATGACCTAGGAGATCGTCATGCATGCGATTTCTACTCGCAGATGTCTTCTACTCACGAGTTGGCAACTCACCCCCATTATGCCAAATTTTCTTACAGGTTTCGATGTACAGGCTTCCTTGGCAGCTTGCTGGCACATCATTTCATTCAGGGTGATTTACTTGGTAGGTTGGTTCACTTGCATCAGAACCGTCGTTGTACTTTTATTATTTCATTTGTATCTAGTAAGCTCCATCAACCAGACTTGTATTACTTGATAGATTTAGAAGACCGGTTGTTTTTATTTCGACCTTAGAGTCGCGCTTGTATTATTATGGTTTTTGGTGGATTTGGTTTTCTTTTGAGTTTTGAGCCTCGCCCTGCGGCGTTGTATATTTTAGTGCATTGTGTGGTTGTTTCCACCTTTTGGCGTAGAGCTAGCTCCCGCTTGGGGATGCCTTTTTATTGCTTGTATATATTATTCTTGTTTATACCCATTTGGGGCCAGTTTTTACACAGGAGACTCTGCCGAAATTTTTGAGAAAATTTGATGTTGCTTTTAAAACATATTTTCCTACACTTCTTCCTTTAAATAGTTTAGATTTCTGGACTTCGGCTTACTTATATTACGTTACGCCTTTAGACGTTTCGTAATTTAAGTGCCGATCACGTTCCGTACCTTCGGGTCATGACAAAGTTGGTATCAGAGCGCTAGGTTTAACCCTTGTCTATGTCTAGGTTGACCTTGGTTGATGGAGTAGGTGACTTAGGTAGAGTGACGTACCGTTGGTATGATCCACGGCATACTTACGATACGCTACTCTTCTTAAGAAACATTGGGATGTACATTTCTTTGCACCGTATTCTATTCGTTCCTTTGATCTATCTTCGTCAATATCGGATGGTGGTTTCTGTTACCACGGTCGCACGGGCGGAGGAAGCTGCGGCTCGAATGCGATGACAGTTAGGGTATCGTCTATTCTTGAGAATTGAAGCATTGTTTAGCGTGCGGACGAAGGGTATTCACATGTCGTCCAGACGAAGTTAAAAGGTTTGAACGATTGTCAGAAACCCATTTTCCCAAGTTTAAGGTATTCGGAAGAACATGCAGGTATTTCTATGGACCCTCTAGAAGAATGAAACCCTAACTCGACATAATGACCGTGAGAACGCCTTTGAACCTTAGGGTTTAAGGCAGTTCCGCAGTGCCATTAGTGAGGCTTGGCTTTGCCCTTCTACGGCTGGTCCGCAGATGCTGGGGCATGTACTGGATATTTTGAAACCGTACTTGAGTGTTGAGCTCTCGTGGAATTATGGGATTCTGATGAATCGATCGAAAGGTTTAACGTAGTCCAGATATCAGGTGAAGGGATAGATTACTTGGGCGACTCTAGATATGAGTATAGTTGTTGTAGCGCCGTGCATACAACTACGAAGAGACGAGTTCGAATCAGTCGACACCAGAGGAAAGAGGAGCACATTGACGTCGGTGTTATGATTTGCGATTTGGTGATTCGAGTATCACATTTCTGTTGTTTGGATTTTGGTATTTTGAGGATTTCGTTTTATGATTGGTTTTCGTATGTACTCATTCTTTTCACTTGATTCGTGTTCCATGTATCAGATGTATTGATGTTGTTTTGTGCATACCCAGTGCACTCGATTTGGTTTTATACATTTTGAGATATTGATTTGATTTCGTGCATATGGGTTGCACATGATTTTGACGCATGCTTCAGCATAGTTTTCATGCACTTTTTGTACTGTGATTTCGATTTTGATATTCGGTATAAGTTTTCATGCACCATGTGCACTTGATTGAGATTCTTGCGCACAATTGGCACACTTGATGCGATTTGTGCACACCAGATGCACTAAATCGGGTTTTTGTGCAGATTAGATGCACATGAGATTATTATTGTGCACGCCCATTGCACTTGACAGATGTTTTTGGTGCACACCCGTTGCACTTAGTTTGTTTCTGTGCATATTCGTGTCATCTGTATTTGGTTTCGATTTCCGTGCGCACCGGACACACGTGGTGTTTTTGTATGCTGTATTTGAGATTGATATCATTTTGAGCAATACGTTTTTATGATATTTAATTTAGTTTAGTAGCCGAGCAGGACTGTTCTGAGAACAGTACCTAGATGTTTTTGCATGCTTCTCTATTTAGATGTTTGGACGATTTTACTACGATGTGCACTATATACAAGTAATAGTTTTGATATAAATCATGTTGGTTTTTCGTATTGGACTTTGACATTGTATTTTCACCATAACTTTGATGATTGCGTTATGCTTGACGGAGGTTGATTTTAGTTATGCATTTGTTTTTCATGCGCATGCATGGCGCTAAAATGTGTTTTATGTATTGATGATTTCGGAGCCCCGACGATTTGAGTGTTTTGATAAAAGTTTTAGTATTTGGGGGGAGTTTTAATTTAAATTCGGGGACTAAATTTCTTTAAGGGGGGAAGATTGCAACGTTTTAAAAATAAATAAATAAATAATTAAATAAATAAGGTGAATTTTCGGATAATCGGTAAAATAAACCGTATTTTCCGTAAAACACAACTAGAATTATTTTTCAATATAGATTTAAATATGCCTATTTTAACTATATAATTTCTAGTATTTGGTATTTATTTAGTCACTTATAAATTATTATTTTACCTAAATATTTTTCCTTAAGTAATTATTTTTAATATTAACCTATGCTTTTAATTTTACATTAAATTGGTGCAAATTACAAATTGCAATGGGTTAATTTGACAAATGTGAACCATGACATATTAGAATTAAGATTGTTGCATTCTCTTCTCTTCTTGAATTGGTTTCAAGATTCTAGAGAATACTAGGGTTATAGAATTAAGAAAATAAATAAAATTAATTAATTAATGAAAATACTTAAATGAGGCAATACTTCAAGAAGTCTCTACATACCCCCACACACTTCTTTCTCTCTCCCCCCTCTCACCTAGTAGTGGCCGAAATCCTCATTAGCAGCCCCCAATTTTCCCCATCTCACTTTGAAAAAAAAATCTTCAAAAATTCATGAAAAATCCAAAATAAAACATTAAATTCCAAATCCAATCCCTACCCATTATTCGTTGGCCTATCTAGCATGGATCTTGGAGAAAAGTTAGCACTTTGGAGGCAATGATTTTCATGTTGGATCTCATGTTTAGCGAGGTATAATTCTAACCCTAGTGTTAATTGTAAGTTAATTACGTAAATTGAATGGATTTCGGTGTTTAATTATGGTTTTAGTTGCTAAATTGAAAAATTAAAGAAAGGGTTTTTAAATCAAGTTAGGGTTTTTAATTCATCATTAAGTATGCAATGTGTAGTTTAACATGTTGGGTATACTTGTTATTTATACTTGTGGTGTTGTTTTCGCTGTTGGGCTTGTTTTGCTCCCGTTTAGTATGCTTTCATTATATTCTTTGTTGTACCTATTTTTGGGGCTATTTTTTACAAAGGAGGTGCTGCCGAAATTTTTATGAAAACCAAGGAAAAGAGTTAAGTGAGGTTTTAAGGATTTTTACTTAAATTTCTAAATGTTGTAAATGTTTTCTTTACTTACTTCTATTGTAAGGTTTAGATTTCTGGGTTTCGGCTTACTTAGGTTACGTTACGCCTGTAGACGTTGCGTAATTTAAGTGCCGGTCACGAGCTAATATTTTGGGTCGTGACACTTTATCTTAACATGTAGACTGGTATTTATACTGTCTTGCTCACATGTTGATAAAGCTCTTAAGATATATACTTGACTACCATGACTATGATGGAGATCATTCTAGTGAGGCCAGGGTAGTTCACAAGTACATCCTTTAATTGTTCCTAGTCGAAAGAATATCGAGACAGGGCATCGATATTCCAGAGTAGATTAGCGTATGCGCTTCTTGACCCATATGATGGGCGATGGATGATCCCATATCCATTAGTGTTTGACATCAGAGATGGTATACGGGTGCTCAATGGAGACTGGGTACACTGAACAGGACTCGCCGATGACTTTTATGTGGTAGTATACCTATCGTCAGATAGCAGTCCTCTGGTGACACTGGTACAGGTTAGTCTGTAGTCCCGAGATCGTAATAGAGTCTTGTGTGGCTCCTACTTTGCTTTGGTTTTCTCCCTACCACGCTCAATAGGAGTTGTACAAACAGGTCGATTTTGGGTACAGTCCCGAGTCACATGGAGGCAATGAGCGATAGGAGGGGTTTTGTCTCTTCCGGTATTGGGGGTTGATGTTGCGCTATACTCGATTGGCTATAACTGGAAGTCCCTGGCCAGGGCTGCTGCCGAGATTTACTAATAAGTGTTATCAGTAATTACTCGAACCGTTATAGGCCAGACATCGGCATGACTTATCACGTTACCGGGGTTTGACGATTTCCACCCCAGACATGATATGCGACATATGAGACGAAGATACCGGACTGTACGGTAGTGTTACTGATATGATTCATGGAGACTATGGACAGGCTTGCTTGTTGATCTTCATATCGCTCAATACCCGGATAGCCGTTACGTCCAGCTAGTACAGCTGACGGCTTGTAGGTGGCTGATATGATCATCACCTACTGCTGGCGTATTGACGAGTCTTTAGAGTCCCATACAGAAGTTCCTTGGTTCAAGTGAAACAAAGTAGGACACATATGTGTTATGTGTGTGGGCCAGATTAAATATGAGTATGTGATACCGTATTGTAATCTGGCACTCATCTGTTATCGGTTCGGTTATATGTGATATAACCAGATTGTCGAGTCAAATGTTGATTCGATAATGTGATATACAGATAAATGATATTAGTCGGTCATATATGATATAACCGGATTATTAGATCAAGTGTTGATTTAATAATGTGATATATATTATATGTGATATAATTATATATTAACAAATATCATTAGCTCACTAATTATTCTTCATTATGTATATATTAATATATATGATATATATATATATATATATAATAATGATACATGGCATTTATATTTCTATTTTGTGAAAATGGAAATCAGGTGGAAAATGAAGCATGGTTGCAAGCATGGGATTTTCTTTTGTTTATTCATCTTGACTCACTATTCAAGCATGATTGCAATTTTATATTGCATAATTCCATGCTTGAATGAGTGATGGGTCAAGACTTGGCTTTCATTCTTGCTCATTCTCAACACTTAGCCATTTTGTGTTAAGTTTCTCCCATGGTTGCTCTCTAGCTCCTTCTTCTTCCTCTTGTCATGGTTCAAGCTTCAACCCTCACATGTAATGTGAAACATGAAGCTTGAACACAAACTTGTGAGCTCTTTACATCCCCTACTTCACCATCCTACACTTGACTAGCGATCAAGTGTAACGTGTTTCTTACGCTAAAGTGTTTAGTGTAATAGATAGTTTGAGTTGGAGGGATTTCAAGTGGATCATCTTCGGCACAAAGTTCATCGGAGGAAACTCATTCAAAGTCTTAAGAGAAGCCTAGTGGAGTCGTGGGAATACTAAACAGAGCAAGTGAAAAGAAGGACCGTCTACAAAGATTGTATTCTTGTTCTCTTTAGATGTAAAGTAGTTTACATTAGCTATTGTCAAAATCTCTAGTTTAAGATTCTTAGTTTAGGGTTGCTTAGCATGACAAATTTTTGAAAACGGCATGGACGATACCTCCCGAAACCTTGCTGTCGTGCTAGGGTACCTGACAGTGGTATCAGAGCCAAGCTAAAAATTTAGACAATGTTTGTTAGATTACGAAATCAAAACTGCCCCGAAACTTTAAACATTGCAACCCAGTTTCTGTCGAATTTAAAAAGGCCTCTAAAATTTGTTTAAACAACTGCAGAATGTTGTATGAGATATAACATGAACACTGTGAAAATTTGAAGCAAAACAACCTCAAAGTGGCCGGCTACAATGCCCCAAAAACCAGTGAGCTCGGTCCATTTTGGGAGTTCAGGGTTCAAATTTTCATGGTGTTCCAGTTTTTGGATTTTGGTTTTTCAGGTGTTGTTTGTTTTTACTAAATTTTCATGTAATGTTAACTTTCTGTAAAGGCAATTCGGAGTGTTTCGTAGTCATAATTCTAACTATATTTCAGGTTATTTAGACGGTGTTAAAAAGTTCGAACGGATATCAAATACCTACTTTTACCCCAGCCGGAAAATTTTCTAAGAGTTGGATATTTTCCAAATTAAAGAACATTCAAATATCATGTGTTAGTGTATATGTCCTAGGAGCCATTATTGTATCATACTAGTTTGTATATTACTTAATGGAAGCTTGGGATATTCACAGTTGTATTAACAGTCTTGCTCAACATGGTAGTATGCTACTTTGTTTATATCTATTTTAATATGTGTATATGTTTCTTTTAGCATATCGTGAATACATATTGATAAAGCCCATAGGATCTTGCTTGACTACCAGCGTTGTGATGGCAGTCACACTAGTGGGAGCTGGGTAGTCTACAAGCACATCCTTTTTCAGGTCCCTAGTCATAGAATTATCGAGACAGGGCATCGATACTCTGGAGTAGACTAGTGTGTACGCTTCTCATCCCAGTTGGGGAAATGGTATGTCCCACAGCCATTAGTACGTTGTACTGGAGATAGTATGCAGGTGCTCGTTGGGTTACGGGTACACTGGACAGGACTCGCATGGAACTGTTGGTAGGTATTATACCCGTCGTCAGTTAACAGTTCCCAGGTGACATGAGTACAGCATAATCCGTAGACTTGACACTGCTTCTTCGCCTCGAGTGTGTTTCCACTGTTCTTAGATTTCTACCCTACCACGGCTCAAAGGAGTCATGCGAACAGGTAGCAGTTGGGTGCAGTCCCGAAGCACTTGGACGCAGTGGTAGTTAGAAAGGATTCGTCTCTCCCGGTATTGGGAGTTGATATCGCACTGTGTTAGGAGAGCCATTACGCAAAGTCCCTGGCCAGGGCAAACGAGATTTACTGGTAGGATTTCCAGTAGTTTCTCAAGGTGTAATGGGCTTCACTCTGACACGACTTATACCGCCTTTTAGGGGACTGACGCTTGCCGCCCCCTAGGCCCGATATGCGATAGTCTTAGACGAACAGACCGGACTGTACGGAGATTGTCACATCAGGCTCAGTAGGAGTTCGGATGGGTTTCCTCATCGGCATTCTTATCGACATTTAACTGGGGACCGTTACGTACAGCTAGTACCGCTTGCGGCCTGTGGTTAAACCTACTTCCAGCGTAGTGTCGAGTCTTTAGAGTCCCACACAGAGTGTTTCCCTGCTTCAGGAGAAACGATATAGAGGTCGTATGGTTTTACGACATGGTTCGGACATATACGTGTACTTGTGCACGTATGATGTTCGGACAGATTGTACTAGCGGGCTTTAGTTTAAACCAGATTCTAGTATTGGATTATTGGATTTATGCAGTCTCAGTATATCCATGTTTTTCGTAAATATGGATGGGAGGGGCATTCTCGTAATTAGTCGAGGAGCTTCTAGAAGAACGGTGACTCATTTAGATTTAATTCATTTATGAATTAAACTAAATGAGGTGGAGAGCCTATGTGTTATTTGCATTAAATGAATTAGTGACTTATAAGATGATTCATCTAAATGAGTTAATGAAGCATTAATTGTTTTGATGACTCATAAGATGATTCATTCATTTGTATTAAATGAAGCATGGTTGTAATTATCTCATATGATTTATTTGATAATTATTATGCTTCATAATATATAGAAATGAGTTATATTTTCATTTCATTCTCACACACACACTCTCTCTCCTTAAGCTCTCCTCTTCTTCAACCTAATCCTAATCCTCTCATGTCTTGAGATCCTAAGGGTTAGAAAGACTAATAGATCCTTAATCCACTTCTATATCTTCTAGGTCACTTGGATTAGCAATCCTAACCACTTAGTTACCTCAAGTGAGAGGTTAAAGCTTGGAAAAGGAACTCTCGGGTGGATCTTCTATCACATCGAGGAGGCCGACGAGGAGGTGAACAACAAGAAAAAGAAGGACTAGTATCTTGAGGTATAATCATCAATCGTAGTTGTTTAGCACTTCTAGATAGTTGTTAGTTAGGATTTAGAAAAGATCCGTAAAGTTAGTCGATGTTACCTTAAACAAAATGATTGTTTTAGCTATTCTGTCTCCCCGCATCTTGTGGGGTGTCTAACGTCGACTTACACTGGTATCAAAGCCTAGCTAAACTATAACTAACATGTTTGCAATGTCTTTAGAAATTCGATCGTGATTTAATCCCGAAAATCCGACGTTTTGACCAAGTTTCTGCCGATTTTTAAATGGGGTCTAAAATTTTTTCAGGGACCCTTAAAAATACAAGCAGGGTTTTTTAACAATTGTGAAGAAATTTAGGATTATGAATCGACCAAACCACCGCGGAACCGCGGCCGATCCAAGCGATCCGCCGCGGATCCGCGGCCGAGTTGACACCGAGTCAACCCAAATTTACTCAGTTATTCTTCTGTGTTGATGTAATGTTTTCTGGGATATTTTGTTTCTGCTCAGGTTTTATGTGCATAGAGAATTGTTTGGAGTAGATTCATATGTGTTGCTTAATCGAAATTCTAAGAACTTTGGCTAACTGGATTATATCTGTGTTGTGTTTAATGTGTTCGTAAACCTCCCCTAACTGCTAGTATGTCGGTTAGCAGGGGGTTGCACATTTCTGTAATGGTTTTTACTGGTTTGTGAATATGAATTTGTTGTATTGTCGTGAATGGATAGCCGGGGATGTGAGACGAGTGTTTCTTTCATTCAAATGTAAATTGTAATTTGTTGTAATATTCTTTTGCGGGGAACATCCCGGTTGAGCTTGTAGCTACCGTTGTATTATTTCATTTACTGTTTTATGCTTCTAAGATAGACCCAAGGTGGGGTGCATAAACTACCGGGTACTTTAAAGTGCTTAGTGGCCTACTCACGTCGTTGAGGGAGACCGCTTCACTTCGGATACTTGGCGGGTAGTTTGCCGTACCCGTAGGGGTCTAGGGTGGGGATTTGGCTATTCATCGCGACCGTGTAATCCTTCTTTCATTGCAGGCTCAAAAGAAATGTGGATTGCTTGTATATCCAATATGTTCATCTGTGATCTGGAATGTCTATTATTGCGTCTGACGAATGTACAATATCTATATATGATATCTAGTAGGCGTTACTTATGTTTTGCACCCGCGCTAGCCCAGCCCCCGCTTTGTCGTTAGTTAAGTAACCTAACGGGTGAATGACGGGGCCCAATGGCGAATGCGGATGGCATAAGAGGACTTTGTATTTTCGTTGTTTTCTGCAATGATAGATTAATTGATAGGATGCATTATATTAATGCAAAGAAAATAAACCAAAGTTGAATCATTGGAACAGTTTAAATCAAACCACTCGATTATTTTTAAAACAGAAGATATTTTTTTGCGGAGCTTAAACCACTCCTTTTTAAAAGCTATCAGGTTCCTTCGATCATATAAAGTTCACTACGTTCACGGTTTCGCCAAAACCATTCGTAGCCCTCCGTCATTTCATTTGGGTATTCAGTAGTATTCAAGCTTTGTATTTTTGACCAACGCCAAGGCATAGTGTTTGGTAGCTGCTGGATGTTCATCTGTTGCATAGATAGATGAGTTGGTTTGGGACAGTCGTGTTAGTTATATGTATGTCCTAGAGGGCATTACTGTACATAAGATGTATATTGTAGTGGATGCTGGGACATATATAGGTAGGACTTTCTTGATCGACAAGATAGTACGCTATCTGGTTGCTCTTTATCTTAACATGTATACTTGTTGTCTCTCTATTACATATTGATAAAGCCTTTAGGATATGTGCTCGACTTCCAGGACTGTGATGCAGATCATACTAGTGGGCCTGGGTAGTCCATGAGTACATCCTTCAATGTTCCTAGTCGTGGGAATATCGAGACGGGGCATCGATATTCCAGAGTAGACTAGCGTATATCTTCTCGACCCATGTGATGGGAGATGGATGATCCCATATCCATTGGTGTTTGACATCAGAGATGGTATGAGGGTGCTCAGTAGAGACTGGGTACACTGAACGGACTCGTCGAGAACTCCCAGATGGTATTATACCTCACGTCAGATGGCAGTTCTCTGGTGACACTGGTACAACTTAGTCTGTTGACCCGAGATCGTCATAGAGTCTTGTGTGTCTCCCACTGTGCTTTGATTTCCACCCTACCACGGCTCTACTGAGTCGTGCAAACAGGTGGTTTTTGGGTACAGTCCCGATTCACATGGAGGCAATGAGCGATGGGAAGGGATTCGTCTCTCCCGGTATTGGGGGTTGATGTTGCGCTATGCTCGACTGGCCATAACTGGAAATCCCTGGCCAGGGTTGCAGTGATCTACTGGTAAGTGTTATCAGTAGTTTCATGCTATGTTATGGACCTTACATCGGCATGACTTATCAAGCTACTGGGGTCTGACGTTTACTACCCCTAGGCGAGATATGCGACATATCAGATGAACAGACCGGACTGTACGGTAAGTGTTGCTGGTTGGATTCACAGGAGTGTGAGCGGGATTGCTCGTTGATCTTCTGATCGCTTAATACTCGTGTGGCCGTTACGTTTAGCAGACCGCTTGCGGCTTGTGGGTGTTTGATATGATCATCACCTACTGCCGGCGTATTGACGAGTCTTTAGAGTCCTACACAGAGGTTTCCTGGCTCAAGCGAAACGAAATAGGAGTGCATATGAGATATGTGCGGGACCGAGAATAATACCAGTATGTGATACTGTATTCTATTCTCGCGATTTGTATCATTGGACGGCTATATAAGATATAGCCGGGTTACCGAATCAAGTGTTGATTCGATACATTGATACATTTGATATTAGTCGGTTATATGCGATATGACCGGATCATTAGATCAAGTATCGATTTAATGATTTAATGTATAATTATATATTTGATATATTACTTTACATTAACTTGTATTGGTTCACTTAAGATTTGTTTTCTCACTAGTTTGTGCATAAGTGTATATATGATATATATTTGTGTACATATGTTTGTATCATGTTTGATGATACATACAAGTTGTGTTTATGAGAATTATATCAAGATTAAGTTTAAGATTAGGGTATTGTTTTATCAAGAGAATTAACAAAAGAAATGAACTTGGTCAAAGTTGTCAAGCTTGAAGAAGCTTGGAGAAACCTTGACAAAGTCCACTCTTTTGTCATTTCTTTTGATAATTCTTTACCTAACCTTTAACCTAATAACTTGATCAATTCTCTACACAAGTTAAGCATGAGGGCTTAACTTAACCATGGTACCATAATTAAAAGGATAAGTCTCATTCTTATTTCATTATCCTTTTAATTCTTTCTTCTTCTTCTTCATCAAGCTTCATGAAAGCTTGCTAGCTCCAATGGTGCCATGAGAAAAAGAGTGAGAAATCCAATTCTAAAGTGAACCCACTTCCTATTTTTTCATTCTCTACTACTTGCCATGTAGTATAGGGTGTTATCTTCACAAAGTTTTTGACTAAGTGAAGGAATAGCTTGAGTTTGAGTCGCCTCGACGTAGATCATCTTCGGCATCGAAGTCAACGACCTAGCCCGCCCATTTCTCCGATGAAACCGACGCTAGAGTCCGGGATTCCGATGATCGCAGCGGAGGGACGTCAACATGGAGCTAGAGAAGTGGAGGACCGGATCTACAAAGGTTGTAGTCACTTTCACTTGTAGTTAAGTTGTTAACTTGTTTATTTTTCGCCTATCCTCTAGTTAACGATCTAGCATAGGGTTCTTAGGCACATGGAAAAATTTGATTTTGGCATGGTTGATCAGTTGTAGAACCTCATGGGTGTGCCTAGGAACCCTACAGTGGTATCAGAGCCTAGCTAGAGCTTTAGGGGAAGTGTAGATGATGTTAGAGATCCGATCGAACCACGAAACCCCGATCAAAACGCTTCTCTGTACATTTTTTCAAACTGTGGATTTTTGTGAATTAAAATTGCTCAGAAAAATAAGTAGGAAAATCTGAGAATTACTGTGAAGTACGGACCCCTAACTCAAAAATTTGACCGCGGAACCGCGGCCAAACCAAGGGTTTGGCGGCAGTTTCGCGTCCAAAATTGTGACTTAGTCCCTAGTATTTCATGTAATTATTCTTAGGTCCTTTCTTGTTAATTTTTTCTGGAAATTTTTTAATTCCACTCAAGTGTTGAGTTTTCTAAGGTTGTATTGGAGACTCGTTGATTCGATCGGATAATTTAACTTCGTTTATGTTTTTCCGGATATTTTAGAAACTATTAAAAAGTTCGACCGGATATAAATACCCACTTTTTCCCCTGCCGGGAAATTTCCAAGTGTTGAATTTTTCCGTAGTTTTAGAATGTTCTAAGTAGTGCAAGTAACGCGATGGACCCTATAGAAGACAACAAACCTTAACTCGATTATGTGACCGTCTTGAACTGCCCTTTGAACCTTAGGGTTTGGGGCAGTACGGCGTGCCACATATGAGGCGTTGGCTTGACCCTTCTACGGCTGGACCGTTGGTACTGTGGCATGAAATGGATGTTTTTAAACTTATTTCAAGTGTTGAAAACCATTCGGGAAAACTTGGGTGTCTGATTGTTCGATCGGAAAGTTTAACATTTTCTATTTATCTGGAATGTGATACAATATTTGGAATCCACAAGTAGTTATGAGATAACTGAATGAATGTTATAAACATAGCACTTTAGTCTCACTTGATCGGTTGCCACAGAATTTTGATGTGATCAAAGTCCGTCGCAATCACGTTGGATACGCGGATACTCGCCGGGTAAACTTAATAGACAGCCACGCCCTATAACCCCGACCAAGTGACTGTAGGAGAACTCCGTCGCCGAAAGCATCCATTCGGGTGCTCGTGGCAGCGGTGTTCCGCCTTAGTGCACTTCGTCAACGGTATCGGGGGTGCGGCCGTCTACTAAAGCTTGCGACGAGCATTCATTCTGGATATCGGGAATCTTGTTGAATTGCCCGACTTCATATTGAAAAGTGTTTTCGATAATGAGACTAAAATGCGGGGTTTATAATTGTTAGGCATGCGATGTCTAAGGAATTCATTTGGTTAGGCATGCGATGTCTAAGCAGGTTGCGGATTCCAATTGTTGTAGTTTTACACTTTCTTTTCTGCGACCGTAAGTGTAATATGTGATATCGCCGGTTTCGTTGCTATATGTCAACGACAATTGGGATGGGCATATTTACTTACGTTGATGACATGTGATGTTATGTGTTGCTGGATATGTTATATTGGATCATCGTGTTTGAATAGCCGGTTTTTTTTATGTGAGATGAGGGTTTTTCATTTTCATTCATGTAAAAAACTTGTATGTAATATTCTTTTATTGGGGCACTTCCAGGTTGCGAAAGATGTCACCGTTGATGTATATTATTTACTTTTCCGCATTAGGATAGACCCAAGGAGGGGAGCACAAGTAACCGGGTTCTACGGTCCAGTGGGAGACCATCTCGAGGAGTCGAGTCCGGGTCTCCTAACCATAGAATTGGTAGGGTTGCTTGCCGCTCTCGTAGGGGTCTAGGGGTGTGGGATTGGCTATTCATCACGACCATGGAATCCGTGTTTTATTCAGGCTCAAAATAAAACACGGACGTCCTACTATATCCAATATTTTATATGATATTTTTCTGCTACGTTATCTGTGATGTGATCAAGTAATATGTTCAGATAGATATTGCATATAGTATATATGATATATTATATAGACGTTGCTTATATTTTACACCCGCGCTAGCCCTGCCCCGCTCTGCCGTTAGTTACCTAACCTAACGGTGCAGACGGGACATCGGGGAGAATGCGGATGGCATAAGCGTACGTTATATTTATCTGTGATGTTTAGGTGGACTTTAATGATGGGACATTCATTAATGAGATTAATGAAAGAAAATAAACCTAAAAGATGTTGTGGAATCAAATTTAAAAAAAAAATTAAAAACAGGTAGCTACAGTTGTTGCTTTGCATCACGGTGTTCTTTGTAGAACATCCTGCACCTTATTCGATAAGGAAAGAACCTAGATCCCTTCACCTGGAGTGACTCCTTTAGCAATAACTGGCAGATGCTACAACCCTCGGTTTGTCTTTTGATTGCTTCTATAGTTTTTGCTTTGCACAGCGGTACATATGATATATCCTGCACCTTGTTCGATGAGGAAAGGGCCTACGATCCCTTCACCGGGAGTGACCCCTTTAGCAAAACTAGAAAAGCCTCAAAAACACTCCATTTAAAAACCATTTGATTCCGCAACGAGATCAAGTTCAAAGCGTTAAAGGTTTTCATAAAAAACCATTCGCAACCCTCCGTCATTTTAGGAAGAAGAGTACTTAGTATTCGTGCTGTGTTTGTTGACCATAGACAAGGCACAGTGTACGGTAGCTAAGTGATGTCTTCCTACACCGCATATGATGCGATTACTTAGGACAGTCGCGCGACTTTGTTGACCTTAGTTAAGGGTCTTGTGGGTGGGTCTAATTAATCACGAAATGACGGGTAGAACTTGACTAGTACTTATGATTTGTTGACCATAGTTAAGGTTATAAATGCTAAGGGTAAAAACCTTTATCGGGAGTTTCAAGTGTTGAAATTTGCAATGAGATTGCATACCTTCTATATGATAGTTGGATCCCGATACCCACTGCGAGTAATTGTTACTCCTGGGAGAGTTTTGCACTTTATAATTAGCCGATCAAGTAGGTGTCTAGAAAGGTGTCATCGGGGTTACGCCTCTGGGAAAATGAGGTTTACTTTAATTAGGTCCGTGCCAAAGCATGGGGAACCTCCCTCAAAGTACAGACACTGGCCTGGCTGAAAGATTGGCGAACTTGTAGAGTGTAATTAATCCCGGCTAGTCTTTCCTTTTAAGGTTTGAAGGATGATTGATAAAAACAGTGGGAGCCATCCTGATTAGATAAAATAAATAACAAATCTAATCTTGCAAGAGCGCACGCAGAGTGTTTTCTTCTCTCTCTCTCCAGGTAGCGACCATATCACGCCTTAATCAAGATAATAATATGGATGTATTGACCGAACCCGCTTGTTATACTGAGCTGGGGAACGTTGGTCCCGCTCCAACTTATAATTGTTATAAGACGGAGAAGGAAATAGGGGAATACCAAGATTCGCATGCCGCCCAAATGAAGAAAGTGCATATGATGCATCTTCTTCGGGTGTGTTCGTTACACAGAACTGTTTCTCAGTATCCTCTGCGTCCTGGGTATCTGATACCGGATCAGGATCCCAGATATGTAATCTGTTACATAGGGCTACAGAAAGGCAGAGAACTGAGAACGGCTGATAAGTTTCATGAGACAGAAAATGGTGCAAGTGTTGCAGCCAAGTCTGTTGGTCACTGTCACCCTGTATTATCAATACATTGATTCTGAACAAATGCTATTAGATACCGAACCTGATATACAAAATCATATCAATCTCTTTATTTATTAAAGAAGGATATAATTTTGTATTGTTGAATATTGTTTTGAACATTTCAAAAGTTGATCGGTTCAGGCACGTTATCTAAAAGCATTGACGTTCTAAATCAAACTACAGTTCCTAATATACGGAACACACACAAGAGAAAGAGTTCAGAAATGTACGAATCCTTCTTGAGGCATTGTAGACTAGGTTATATCAATGCGACCCGACTGGCTGAAGTTACATTTAGATGCATATTTAAATTAGTTTGAATTTACATCTTATGAAACTTTCCAGTCATGTCACAAAGATTAGATGACCATAGCTCTGTTTATTGGAAACAGAGAAAGAGTTAGTAAACTCTTGGGACTGATACATAGTGATGTATGCAAGGTCCCCTGTCTACACATGCCAGGACCAGTTCTTTGTACTTCATTACATTCTCTGATGATCTCTCAAGATTCAGCCATATGTTCCTGTTGAAACATAAGTCCGAAGTTTTTGAGATATTCACAGAATATAAGTTAGAAGTAGAGAACCAAAAACTGGGTATAAGTATTATGTCCTATGATAAGATCAGGGAGGAGAATACTTGTGCATGGAATTCTTGGACTATTCTAAAGGAGAATGAGATTCTCTCTCGGTGTTACTCCTCTGAATACACCACAACACAACGGTGTGTCAGGGCGGAGCAATTGTAGGGTTCCTAAGCACACTAATGAGGTCTCACAAGGCATCAACCATGCCAATTTCAAATTTTACTTGTGCCTACAAACCCTAATACGGATCGTTAACTAGAATTTAGGCGAAACTACAAGCTACTAAACTACTTTAGTGCTAAGTGAACGGAAATACAACCTTTGTAGATCCGGTCCTCTACCTCCATAGCACCATGACGGTGTACCCTCGCTGCGATCATCGGATCCCGGACTCTAGTGTCGGCTTCATCGGAGAAATGGGCGGGCTAGGTCGTCGACTTCGATGCCGAAGATGATCTACGTCGAGGCAACACAAGATCAAGCTCCAACTTCACCAAGCCATGAAACTTGTGAAGAAAACACCCTATACTACTTGGCAAGTGGTAGAGGATGAAGAAATAGGAAGTGGGTTCACTTTAGAATTGGATTTCTCACTCTTTTTCTCAAGTTGCCATTGATGGAGGCAAGCTTTCTTCCTTTGTTGAAGAAGAAGAAGATGAAGAAAAGAATATGATAAGTTCTTTTCAAAAAGGAAAATAATATGAATACTTATCATATACTAACCTTGGTTAGGTGTAGAGAATAGACTATGGTTAATTTGAATGGTTAGGGTTAAGCATGAGACAAGAATGGTGGACTTGTTCAAAGCTTCATGAAGCTTCAACAAGCAAACAAAGAAAACCACCATTCCTTATTTATCTTTTCCAAAATGAAAAAAATAAATAAATGAATAAGAAAAATGTAAACCCTAATCATTAACTTAGCCATGGTTTAATTCTTTACACAAACCCAAGTGAGCATGCATCATCAAACATGATACAAACAAGTGCACAAAAGTATATCACATATACAACTTGTGAACTTCAAGTGAGAAAATCCATCTTAAGTGAACCAGTACAGGCTAATGCAAAGTAATATATCAAATATATAATTATGCATTAAATCATTAAATCAACACTTTATTTAATGATCCGGTCATATCGCATATAACCGACTAGTATCAAGTGTATCAATGTATCGAATCAACACTTGATCCGGTAACTCGGCTATATCACATATAACCTTCCGATGATACAAATCGCGAGAATAGAATACGGTATCACATACACGCATTATTCTCAGTCCTGCACATATCTCATATGCGCTCCTATTTCGTTTCGCTTGAGCCAGGAAACCTCTGTGTAAGACTCTAAAGACTCGTCACTACGCCGGCAGCAGGTGATGATCATATCAAACACCCACAAGCCGCAAGCGGTCTGCTAAACGTAACGGCCATCCGGGTATTGAGCGATCAGAAGATCGACGAGCAAGCCCGCTCACACTCCTGTGAATCCAACCAGTAACACTTACCGTACAGTCCGGTCTCGTCGTCTGATATGTCGCATATCTCGCCTAGGGGTGGTAAACGTCAGACCCCAATAACTCGATAAGTCGTGTCGATATGAGGTCTATAACAGTTCGAGAAACTACTGGTAACACTTACCAGTAAATCTCAGCAACCCTGGCCAGGGATTTCTGGTTATAGCCAATCGAACACAGCGCAACATCAACTCCCTATACCGGGAGAGACGAATCCCCTCCTATCGCTCATTGCCTCCATGTGATTCGGGACTGTACCCAAAAACCACCGTTTTGCACGCCCTCTTGGACGTGGTAAGGTGGAAATCAAAGCACAGTGGGAATCACACAAGACTCTATGACGATCTCGGGTCAACAGACTACTCTGTACCAGTGTCACCAGCGAACTGCCATCTGATGTAAGGTATAATACCATCTGGGACTTCTCGGCGAGTCCGTCCAGTGTACCCAGTCTCCACTGAGCACCCGTATATCATCTCTGATGTCAAACACCAATGGATATGGGATCATCTATCGCCCATCTGTATGGGTCGAGAAGGTATACGCTAGTCAACTCTGGTATATCGATGCCCCGTCTCGATACACCCACGACTAGGGACCTTGAAGGATGTACTTATGGACTACCATGTCCCCACTAGTATGATCCGCATCATAGTCCAGGTAGTCAAGTACACATCCTAAGGGCTTTACCAACATGTAACAGAGAGACAATCAGTGTACACGTTAAGATAAAGAGCAACCAGATAGCATACTATCATGTCGAGCAAGAAAGTCCTCCCTATATATGTCCAAGCATCCACTACAATATACATCCTATGTATAGTAATGGCCTCTAGGGCATACATATAACTAACAATCTTCCACTTGCACTAGGGCCATCTGTAGCAGTGGTTGTAGTATCTCATACTCAACCATCCCATAAAAGTCTCTCTCTGGGAATAGGCCTTCGTGAGTGGATCCGCCGTGTTATCCTCTGAGTCTGCTCTCCTAACCTCGATCACCCTGGAGATCAACCATCTCCATGATCAGGTGATACTGCCTTAGAATATGTTTGGATCACTGATGGGATGGGTGTTCCTTGGCATAAGCCACAACTCCATTGTCACACAATGGGAGGAACGAAGTTCATCTCATGAACTAATATACACCCAGACTGCCTCTTTGGTAGTATCTTAAGTAGCGATGTATCCAGCCTTTATCGTCTAGTATGCCACGGTATCTAGCTTGGAACTCTTCCAACATACCGTCCCTTTACTGAGGGTAAAGACAATGCCTGTGACTGACATTCAGTCGTCCTTATCACCCTGGAACCTTTCCAGTGATTTTCCCCAGGATCAATTGATACCGTCTCACTACAACTAGTGAGAATCCTAACATCCATTTAGATCTATCTCATAGATCCAAAATCCAGGATTTAGGAGGTATCATTTTGATCCTATATGGAGAATCATTGTGATAAGCGGAGATTGACCGAGCGTAGCTTAGGAAACTCCTTTCTTATCAAGAGTATGTCATCCACGTACTCTACGAGGATCACCACCATACTCCCTACTACCTTTTTGTATATACAAGGTTCATCTACCATTTTGATGAAGTCAAACTTTTTGACAACTACATCAAAACAGATGTTCCAACTCCGCGATGCCTGCTTTATCCTATAAAGCATCTTACACACGTTTCCGCTGCTCCCACTGTTTACGAAGCCCTCTGGCTGTGTACTTATAGACGCACTCTTCTAAAACACCATCTAGAAAAGCAGTCATGGCACCCAACCGCCAGATATCGTAGTCATGGTATGTAGCCGTGGCAAGTAGGATCTGGATGGACTTAAGCATAGCCACTGGAAAAGGTTTCATCATTATCCACGCCTGGTTGATGACGAAAGCCTTTAACAAGTCTTGCTTTGAAAGTCTCAACTTTTCCACCTACACCAAGTAATCTTCTCAAGATATACTTGCTCCTGATGGGGATTTAACCCTTCATATATAGCAACCAAAGTCCATACTTTGTTGGTGTACATGGATTCCATCTCAGATCGCTAAGCATCCAGCCATTCTCGTAGAGTCTTACTCCTGATGGCCAGCTCGAAACTAGTTGGGTCATCATCTCATGATGCAATCCTCGCTCCCACTGTCATAGAGAAACCGAAGTAGCTCTCAGGTGGGTGAGGAACCCTACTAGATCGGCGGAGAGGCTGAGGTTCGTTGGTTACTATTGAATCCTTTGGTTCTACCAAATCTTCAGCTGCAGTTTGTATAGCTGGAACCTTTCCAGTTCTACATAACTGACCTTGCCTCGAGCTTGTCCCGATTTTGCTTTTAGACATAGGCCGGATAACCCCAAATCTTAACTAGCTTAAGACATGGGCTCTTCCCATACCATATCTCATATGGAGTGGTAGGCTGTGATCTGATTCGAACCCTATTTAATAGGTATGCAGCTTCTCAAGCGCATAACTCCCAAAAGGAAACAGGTAACTCAGTAGTACTCATCATAGAGCGCACCATATCGAATAGGGTGCAACTGCTCCGCCCCGATATACCATCATGCTATGGTGTATATGTTAGTTATATGTATGCCCTAGAGGCCATTACTGTACATAGGATGTATATTGTAGTGGATGCTGGGACATATATAGGGAGGACTTTCTTGCTCGACATGATAGTATGCTATCTGGTTGAACTTTACCTTAACGTGTATACTGATTGTCTCTCTGTTACATGTTGGTAAAGCCCTTAGGATCTGTACTTGACTACCTAGACTATGATGCGGATCATACTAGTGGTGACATGGTAGTCCATAAGTACATCCTTCAAAGTCCCTAGTCGTGGGTGTATCGAGACGGGGCATCGATATACCAGAGCAGACTAGTGTATACCTTCTCGACCCATACAGATGGGCGATGATGTAAGTGCACGGCGGCGCTCCGGCCGTCAATCCGACGCCGGAATGCGGAAGCGGTGATAAACTTTAATTTTTGCGGACTTTGCAAATCGGCACCACCGCGCACTAAACTCCGGATCGTAACCATTAACAAGTCTAAGCTAACTACAAGACGGGTTAGAGATATACCGAGTGATCCGAGTCCTCCGGTCTTCTCGTCGTCGTCCCGATTTCTCGCGGAATGTCCGGTCTCCATCTCCTCGCCGGAAGGGCACCACGTCGCCTACATCTTTTACGGGCTCCCACCTCAATACCGAGGCAACTCGGGCGCGAAGTTGGCTGGCCGACGCGTCCAAGATTTGCTGCAGAATAGTGTAGAATAGCTGTCGCTTTGGGGTTTAGGAGGTTGCCAATTTGGAGGGATATGTACACTAGAATTTCATGGATACTTCATGGAGAAATTGAGCAAGCAATGGAAATGAAATGGAGCATCCCTCAAAGATTGAGCTCGGCCACTAAAATTGCTCACTGGAAAAAATGAATCAAGCCCTCTCACACTGTGAAAAGAATGAGCTCCCTTTATTAACTCATTCATTTCAAAATGGAAATTAATCCACTCCCTCAAAACTCCAGCACACTCAAGTGTATACTCTCCCCATTCTAATTAATAAATTCAAACCATTAAAAACAATCCAGCACACCCCAATTTCCAACAGTGGCCTTTCATACCCAATCCAATTTCCAACACAAAAACACAAACCCATACCTACACATCTAATCTCATTTAATGCAAAAGCATGGAGCAAAAGAAATAATGCTATCATAATAAATCCTTATGCAATAAAACCCTCCACAATGTGTTATTTGCAAACTTGCAAATAACCCCCTCCATCGGAAAAGTCCGGCCGGGAAAGAACAAAGGAAAACCGGCCGGAACGGAATGCAAACTGGCAACTCCAGAAAACTGGTCCCGTAATAAATTACAGGAAAACCCCGATACTGTGCATACACACCCGCATCTGTATTCCGTCCGGATACAAATGCAAAAAGACAAAATCTACACTGTACTATACTAGGACCGGCTTAAGCCAAAGCCGGCTAGTAAAAACCGTCCGATCACGATCCGTGCAATACCGCACGTATCTGATCGAACCCTGCCATATCTCCATACGGCCTCTACAGCGTTTCGCCCGAAAGCTTGAGTAACTGAAAGTGTGGTGGACTCTAAAGACTCGTCAATACTATGGCTGTGGATTTAACCACTAGCACGTCAGAGGTATAAGCCAATGCGTAACGGGCCACCAGCTATTGACTAAAAGGGACGTCGATGAGTGAACTCATCCTGACACCCTACTGAGCCTGTCAGTGACAATATCCGTACAGTCCGGTCCGTTCGTCTATGAGCATCGCATGTCGGGCCTAGGGGGTGGGTAAAAGTCAGACCCCCAAAAGCGGTACAAGTCGTGTCGGAGTGTAGCCCAGAACACCCTGAGATACTACTGGAATACCTACCAGTAAATCTCCTGCCTTGGTCAAGGTCTTTGTGTAATGGCTCTCCTAGACACAGCGCGACCTCACCCCCAATACCGGGAGAGACGAACCCCTGAAGATCCGCTCACTGCCTCCATGTGGCTCGGGACTGTACCCAACTAAAACCTGTTTGCACGACTCCTTTGAGCCGTGGTAGGGTAGTAATCAAAGTACAGTGGGAACTCACACGAGACAAATGACGATCCCCAGGTCGATGAACTAACCTGTACACATGTCACCTGGGAACTGCTATCTGACGTCAGGTATAAGACCAACTAGCATGTTCCCGGCGAGTTCTGTCCGGTGTACTCATAACCCAATGAGCACCTGTATACATCTTAGGTGAACCAACTGACACCAGTGGCTTGTGAGACCGGCCACCGCCCCTCGTCGGGGTCTCGACTGTATACACTAGTCTACTCTGGAGAATCGATGCCCTGTCTCGAAACTCCCACGACTAGGGACCTTTTAAGGATGTGCTTATAGACTCCAGCTCTCACTTATATGATCGCCCTCATACTGCTGGCAGTCTAGCAAGAATCCTAGGGGCTCTATCAACGTGCAATAGCGACCTGTCAGGTCACCTGAAGCAGTACATGATGATAAAGGTAAACCAGATAGCAAACTATCATCTCGAGTAAGACTGTCGTCCCGGGATAGGTCCTCCCTCAATCATTGCAATCACGTGCCTGTGATCCAATAATTGACTCTGAGGGCACTATCTCCAACAATCTCCCACTTGCACTCAAGGCTAATTATTGCGATGTCGCATACTCACAGCCCGTGTGATACCGAACACCCAACTCCTCTACTAGTCAGTCTCACAAAGCTCGTTTGCGAGACTATTGCGTTCGAGGAATAGCCTCAGTGAGTGGATCCGCTCTGAAGTTTCTTTCTATGTCCCTCTATATCTCAAGTTTGCGGAGAAAGCCATCTCCCGAAATGAGCAATACCTGTCTTAGAGTGTCTGGATATCTGATGGGACCGAGCTCATAAATGAACTCCAAATCCAAACTTCTTAGACTGTATCGTCAACTGAACCTAATCAGTATCCTGCGCCATGCCACCCTCAGTATTTCCTTGGACCACCTGTCCAAAATACTGCCCCTCGTCAGAAGGAAAACTATAACTCTGACGATCACCCTGTCGTCCATGTCACCTTGGAAGCCTGGAGTGATAACCGTCTCCTAAAGGAGGTAGTCGTTATCATATCCCTAGAACATCCACTTATGTTCTAAAACTGCTTCCGACTGTTTCTCCAGGATTGGATCAATATCAACTTATTGCATCTAGTGCAAGAACAACATCTGGTGTGGTACTTGACATCTCATGATTGACTCAATTGCCTAAGCAAGTGATCTGCCAATCATGCATATCCCTCTCTACTTTAGTCTATAAGACACCTTTAGAGAGGGTGACTCCATTACCTGCAGGTACATTACCATGCCAGGAGTCGTCCATTCTAAATACTCTTAGAATGCTGTCTAAGTACCCAGATTGGGAAACCACCCAAATCTAGATCTAAAACCATAGATCTAGTAACCAGTATGTCAGATATAATGTCCAAGTCCCTTGTGGAGAAACCACTGTGTGACGACCAAAGTATAACCGATCGTAGTATAGGAATATCACTTCCTACTACCTTCTCAACAGATCCATCCCCTATTCTGATGACGTCAAACCTATGACTGTCACATCAGAAATAGATGATCTATCTCCGCTACATCTGCTTTGGTCTATAAATAGACATAAGCCTGATGTCCACCAATGCTTCCGCTGCTCCCACTGACTACGACAACCCTCTGGCAGAGTCATATACACGTACACTTCTAAAGCTAGTTTAGAACGACGCTATACTCATCCTCCTGCCGGGTCTCGCAACCTGGAACAACAACAATGGCAAGTGTGGGTAAACAAGAACTTCCCTGTCACCGTCCTTGAGGCTACCGGAGTACCTCTCGGGTGCCTGAAGTTACCCACCTTATCTGCGGAGTGGCCAATGGAATGTCAAATCAGATTGAATCTTTAGGTTCCTTATCAAATCTTCAGTAATCGTTTGCGGTTCTGGAATCACTTCCAGTTCTACCATACTCCCACTACTGTTTTTGAAAAAATCCATTTTTAATAAAGCTGTGGCGAGTCTAGAACAATATTTCTATTGATCTCCCAGATGGTAGAAAGTCAACCCTCGTCATAGCCTGGGTCAACCCACAAACAGCCATTACAGAAACGTGCCTTGAGTTATCCAGAGTCTGGTTTTAATCATAAGCCGGACAACTCCCCGTACCTTAACAATGTTAAGATATGAACTGTACTATATCCAATATAGAACCAGAGGCACTGATTTAATTGAACCAGATTCAAATCATGCAACTGTCTCCTGTGCATGTCAACTAAATGGAGAGAGGCCGATCAGCATTACTCAACTTAGGAATGCTTCCAATTATGAGTAACCCGAAAGAGAAGCAATTTCTCTTTATCATTACTATCAACTGAATACCATACACAAGTATCTATATCTTCGATCACTTTGAAGAATCCCGATACTTGCTACACTTGGTTCTCTACTGTATTCAAATACTTATGACTCCTCAAAACTTAGACCCTGTGTTTCTACGAAACACATGTCTAAGAACTAGAGAAGTTAAAAGTAAACAGAATATAGTATGAGGACCAACCCCTCTGTCCTAATGGACACTGGACAACATACAATACTCTGTATAAATCCGCTGAGTCTAACAACTCTTTCACTGTGTGTCGTAGGTTGAAAACTGTACTTATGGTTAAGAAGAATTACACCGCTGTTTAATGCTCCTTACCTAACCATCCACTGATATAGGTAAATGTCATCGACATAATATCAAAAGGTATATCTCACTCTATGAAAATAGACGTACAGATATATCAATTTGAAATTGGTGCACAACAGCGGATATTCAAAACCAAACATTTGCCGACCGGCAAACAGCCCAGGTGATCTCCTCAAATATCACCGATTTCAACGAATCCCGATATAATGAGGATGATCACCCAATTCCCAATAACTTACTCCCACTCATCATCTGTAAAAACCATACAGATGTGAGAATCAAACTTGGTAAATGCATACCCTGGAGCAAGTGTCCAATCGGGAAATCAGTTTTCTTTTAACAGTACACAGTAGAACTGAAACATTGAAATGTTTCGATGGGGTATCCTGGTATTCCTAGTAATGCCTCTACCATTATCCAGATTCACAACTATAACCGTATAATTCTTTGCCACCTCTCCAAATCCCTTTATATGTCTTTAGTCATTACCTTCTGCACACCCCTTTAGGCCAATTGGTTTTCTTCCGTCCCTACCGTTCGGCACCAGCCTGTGGTTTGGAAGAAGACTATCCAATAAGCATAATGGGTGTACTGTCCTAGTCCTAGGAGCACTCGCAATGCGAGAGAAGGTGAAGATAAAAGACAACCGAATAAACCTTATTCCTATTTCTCCTGGACCAGAATCCATCCCCGAACTGGAACAAGTTCCTTTCGAGTTCGTATATAACCATACGATGGAGTATCCAATAAACTGTGGATCTTCGTAGTGATACGGAGTGTCCTGGAGAAATACAAAGGTGATTTAGGATTGGCGAAGAAAAACTTGGTTTGGTCGTGAATATCAGTCGCAATTTACTTTGCCCTCTTACTAATCCCTTGCTTTGTCTTAATCTTAAAACCTTCTGCACACCATCGTTATGCTAATTGGTTTTCTTCATTCCCCACTGTTCGGCACCAGCCTAAAGTTTGGAAGAAGACTATCCAATTTGCGTAATAGGTGTACTATCTCCTAAACTAAGGAGTACTCGTAACTTGAGAGAAGGTAAAAGGGAAAAGACAACTGAATAATCCTATCCGTTTTCTCCAGAACCGGAAACCATCCTCGAATTCCTTCGAGTTCGTATCTAACCATACGATGGCTTTGTCCAATGGAAGTGGACGTTCGCAGTAATACGGGGTGTCCTGGAGAAAAGGGTAAAAGTAGGAGTGGCAATGAGGTCTGCAACTCTGACAATCCAAAAGCCTGTGTTAAGTAGGTTCGGTCAACTTGGTCACTGAGTCATAGTCTTAGGGTCGGGTCAATGGTCGCTGCCAGAGAGAGAGAAAAGAAACACTCAGCGTGCACTCTACCCTAGATCAGAATGGTTACCAATTTATCTAATCTGGAAACCTCCCACTGTACCTCAAATTCTCCTCCAAACCTGAAAGAAGAATTAGTCGGGGTCACCCGAGGAGTAAACCAACTCATCAGTGGGAATCGGGATCTAACTATCATCGCATGATAACGTGACGGAATCCGCTCACGCTATCACACTCCAGAAGGTATGCGCATATCTGGCAAGTTTCAGTTCTTTTGAAACTCCCGATGTGGATTTTTACCCCATGCTCTTATGACCTTGACTTTGGCCAACAAATCATAAGTCACATGTCAAGTTCTGCCCGTCATTCTCCAGGTTAATTTGAGCCCAACCGTACAAGCCCTTGACTTTGGCCAACAAGGCGATACGACTGCCCCAAACCAACGCATCTATCTATGCTGCATATGAATAACCAACAGCTACCAAACACTGTGCCTTGACTTTGGCCAACAAACACAGCTTGAATACTATTGACTACCCATATGAAACGACGGAGGGCTACGAATGGTTTCTGGCGAAAACCTTTAACGTAATGAACTTGATATCGTTGAAGGAACGGATAGCTTTTTAGAAAATATAGTGACGAAAACCTTTACTAAAGAGGTCACTCCCGGTGAAGGGATCTCGGCTCTTTCCCCGTAGAATGGGGTGCTGGATATTCATGACCGAATATCACTGTGCAAAGCAAAAGTAATCGGCTATAGTGAAGTTAATGCCCTGACGCAAACTTCTGTCCAAGGGGTCACTCCCGGTGAAGGGATCTCGGCCCTTGCCTCGTCGACTGAGGAGCAGGATATTCCAAATGAATACCACGATGCAAAACAAAAGTGAACGTCCTTGCAATAACAGCTTTTTGAAAAGTGTTCCAACAACATCAGAATAGGTTTGTTTAACTTGCATTGATCCGAATCAACGCAGTCCCATCAATTGATCACACCACAAAGAACGAAAATATACTGACGTACGTATATGCCATCCGCATTCGCCACTGGGTCCCGTCATCACCCGTTAGGTTAGCTAACTAACGGCAGAGCGGGGACTAGACTAGCGCGGATGATAAACATATACAAAATCTACTAATATATATATCAATATATTATATTTCGCTCAAGGCATGAATAAAATGCAACATCACAGAAATGTACAGCATCACAGAACAATACAGATATCTGGGATCCCCGGGTTTCACAGAGCCACTACTGAAACCCGACGTTCCCCTGGTCATGTGGATAGCCTGTGCAATGATATCCTATACCCCCTACGAGTGCGGCGAATAGCCAGCCAATCCTGGAGTGAAGCCCCCTCCGTCCCAATGCCATGAGATGCGGGCTTGTTGCCTTCTAGAACCCGGCTATCCGTGCACCCCTCCGCGGGATAATCCTAGTACAGAAAGTAAAATATACATACACCGGGTACATCGACCGCAACCTGGTCGTGTCCCAAAATAATAATACAATCAGGCAGTGACGGCAGTCCACATGTCGGACGCTCGCCCCGCAATATCAAATGTACATAATACAACAGCACTGTACTAGCATTGCATCCAGGCTATCCCCACGACCGATCCGCAACATCACAGCATAAACATAGAACATCAACGTGAAAGTCACGTTCGCAAATCCGTCTAACCGGGCTATAGCAGTTAGACTGGATTTACCGATCGAGTGACATTCACGGTCGCAGATATAATGTAAATACTGTGAAAAATGTGTTTAAAATTTTCCGATTGATCAAACCTTAACAAGTGGGCCCCCAAACAAAACTGTAGCACTCACAGAAAACCTGGGCCCAATTTTAATATTCCAGAAAACACATTTTCAACTCAGGAACATTCTGCAAAGTTTTGGGGACATGAACAGTTGTTACTGCGGCGGAAGCGCGGCCCAAGCAGGGGTTTGGCCGCGCTTTCGCGGTGGAACAGTGAGTTCATGGTACCAAATTTTTACAGTATGTTTCTAATTCCCTGCACATCACTCTGAGACAACCTGAAAAATTTTTGGACTCAAAAAAAATTCGACAGAAACTGATGTGCTTGAAATACGCGTTTTCGGGATTTTTGGTCGATCGGAAATGCAAAACAAATTAAACAAAGCTAGACGAAGTTAATGGCGAGGCTCTGATACCACTGTAAGTGCACGGCGGCGCTCCGGCCGTCAATCCGACGCCGGAATGCGGAAGCGGTGATAAACTTTAATTTTTGCGGACTTTGCAAATCGGCACCACCGCGCACTAAACTCCGGATCGTAACCATTAACAAGTCTAAGCTAACTACAAGACGGGTTAGAGATATACCGAGTGATCCGAGTCCTCCGGTCTTCTCGTCGTCGTCCCGATTTCTCGCGGAATGTCCGGTCTCCATCTCCTCGCCGGAAGGGCACCACGTCGCCTACATCTTTTACGGGCTCCCACCTCAATACCGAGGCAACTCGGGCGCGAAGTTGGCTGGCCGACGCGTCCAAGATTTGCTGCAGAATAGTGTAGAATAGCTGTCGCTTTGGGGTTTAGGAGGTTGCCAATTTGGAGGGATATGTACACTAGAATTTCATGGATACTTCATGGAGAAATTGAGCAAGCAATGGAAATGAAATGGAGCATCCCTCAAAGATTGAGCTCGGCCACTAAAATTGCTCACTGGAAAAAATGAATCAAGCCCTCTCACACTGTGAAAAGAATGAGCTCCCTTTATTAACTCATTCATTTCAAAATGGAAATTAATCCACTCCCTCAAAACTCCAGCACACTCAAGTGTATATTCTCCCCATTCTAATTAATAAATTCAAACCATTAAAAACAATCCAGCACACCCCAATTTCCAACAGTGGCCGGCCATACCCAATCCAATTTCCAACACAAAAACACAAACCCATACCTACACATCTAATCTCATTTAATGCAAAAGCATTGAGCAAAAGAAATAATGCTATCATAATAAATCCTTATGCAATAAAACCCTCCACAAAGTGTTATTTGCAAACTTGCAAATAACCCCCTCCATCGGAAAAGTCCGGCCGGGAAAGAACAAAGGAAAACCGGCCGGAACGGAATGCAAACTGGCAACTCCAGAAAACTGGTCCCGTAATAAATTACAGGAAAACCCCGATACTGTGCATACACACCCGCATCTGTATTCCGTCCGGATACAAATGCAAAAAGACAAAATCTACACTGTACTATACTAGGACCGGCTTAAGCCAAAGCCGGCTAGTAAAAACCGTCCGATCACGATCCGTGCAATACCGCACGTATCTGATCGAACCCTGCCATATCTCCATACGGCCTCTACAGCGTTTCGCCCGAAAGCTTGACTAACTGAAAGTGTGGTGGACTGTAAAGACTCGTCAATACTATGGCTGTGGATTTAACCACTAGCACGTCAGAGGTATAAGCCAATGCGTAACGGGCCACCAGCTATTGACTAAAAGGGACGTCGATGAGTGAACTCATCCTGACACCCTACTGAGCCTGTCAGTGACAATATCCGTACAGTCCGGTCCGTTCGTCTATGAGCATCGCATGTCGGGCCTAGGGGGTGGGTAAAAGTCAGACCCCCAAAAGCGGTACAAGTCGTGTCGGAGTGTAGCCCAGAACACCCTGAGATACTACTGGAATACCTACCAGTAAATCTCCTGCCTTGGCCAAGGTCTTTGTGTAATGGCTCTCCTAGACACAGCGCGACCTCACCCCCAATACCGGGAGAGACGAACCCCTGAAGATCCGCTCACTGCCTCCATGTGGCTCGGGACTGTACCCAACTAAAACCTGTTTGCACGACTCCTTTGAGCCGTGGTAGGGTAGTAATCAAAGTACAGTGGGAACTCACACGAGACAAATGATGATCCCCAGGTCGATGAACTAACCTGTACACATGTCACCTGGGAACTGCTATCTGACGTCAGGTATAAGACCAACTAGCATGTTCCCGGCGAGTCCTGTCCGGTGTACTCATAACCCAATGAGCACCTGTATACATCTTAGGTGAACCAACTGACACCAGTGGCTTGTGAGACCGGCCACCGCCCCTCGTCGGGGTCTCGACTGTATACACTAGTCTACTCTGGAGAATCGATGCCCTGTCTCGAAACTCCCACGACTAGGGACCTTTTAAGGATGTGCTTATAGACTCCAGCTCTCACTTATATGATCGCCCTCATACTGCTGGCAGTCTAGCAAGAATCCTAGGGGCTCTATCAACGTGCAATAGCGACCTGTCAGGTCACCTGAAGCAGTACACGATGATAAAGGTAAACCAGATAGCAATCTATCATCTCGAGTAAGACTGTCGTCCCGGGATAGGTCCTCCCTCAATCATTGCAATCACGTGCCTGTGATCCAATAATTGACTCTGAGGGCACTATCTCCAACAGATGAATGATCCCATATCCATTGGTGTTTGACATCAGAGATGATATACGGGTGCTCAGTAGAGACTGGGTACACTGGACGGACTCGCCGAGAACTCCCAGATGGTATTATTCCTCACGTCAGATGGCAGTTCTCTGGTGACACTGGTACAGAGTAGTCTGTTGACCCGAGATCGTCATAGAGTTTTGTGTGGTTCCCACTGTGCTTTGATTTCCATCTTACCACGTCCAAGAGGGCGTACAAAACGGTGGTTTTTGGGTACAGTCCCGAGTCACATGGAGGCAATGAGCGATAGGAGGGGATTCGTCTCTCCCGGTATAGGGAGTTGATGTTGCGCTGTGTTCGATTGGCTATAACAGGAAATCCCTGGCCAGGGTTGCTGAGATTTACTGGTAAGTGTTACCAGTAGTTTCTCGAACAGTTATAGACCTCATATCGACACGACTTATCGAGCTATTGGGGTCTGACGTTTACCACCCCTAGGCGAGATATGCGACATATCAGACGAGCAGACCGGACTGTACGGTAGTGTTACTGGTTGGATTCACAGTAGTGTGAGCGGGCTTGCTCGTCGATCTTCTGATCGCTCAATACCCGGGTGGCCGTTACGTTAGCAGACCGCTTGCGGCTTGTGGATGTTTGATATGATCATCATCCGCTGCCGGCGTATTGACGAGTCTTTAGAGTCCTACACAGAGGTTTCCTGGCTCAAGCAAAACGAAATAGGAGCGCATATGAGATATGTGCGGGACCAAGAATAATACCAGTATGTGATACTGTATTCGATTCTCGCGATGTGACATTGATCGGTTATATGCGATATAGCCGGGTTATCGGATCAAGTGTTGATTCGATAAGTTGTTACTAATGATACTAGTCGGTTATATGCGATATGACCGGATCGTTAAATCAAGTGTTCATTTAATGATTTAATGCTTAATAATATATTTGATATATTACTTTGCATTAACTAGTATCGGTTCACTTTAAATGGATTTTCTTGCTCGGGTGTGCACATTATATATTCGATATAGTTTTGTGCACTTGCTTGTATCATGTTTGATGATACATGCCTTATGGTTAAGTGTTAAGAATTAATCTATAGTTAAGTGGGTGATTAGGGTTTTTGATTTCATTTTATTCATTTATCTTTTTGGAAAAAGAAAAGGCAAAATGAGGAAAATGGTTGCTTTCTTTTGTTCATTCATGAACCTTCATGAAGACTTTGACCAAATGACCATTTTGTCTCATGCTTAACCCTAACCACTCACTTAAACCTTAGTTAACTCTCTACATCTAACCATGGTTCAATATATGATAAGGATTGGTTTTTCTTTTCTTTTCTAATTAATCTTATCATATTATTCTTCTTCTTCTTCCTTGCTTCAAGTGAAGAAAAGCTTACCTCATCAATGGTGATTGATGTTTTTGAGTGAGAAATCCAATTCTAAAGTTAACCCACTTCCTATTTCTTCATCCTATACCTCTTGCCAAGTAGTAGAGTGTGTTTTCTTCACAAGTTTCTTGACTTGGTGAAGTCGGAGCTTGATTTAGCGATGCCTCGACGTAGATCATCTTCGGCATGGACATCGACGACCTAGCTTGCCCATTCTCCGACGAAGCCGACGCTAGAGCCCGGATTTGATTTGGACAGCGGAGAGGACTTCGTTGCGGAGATATGGAGGTGGAGCACCGGATCTACAAAGGTTGTATTTCCGTATTCCCTTAGTTAAGTGTTAACTAGTTATCTTTTCGCCTAGTTTTCTAGCAAACGATCCGTAGTCGGGTTTCTCGGCACCGTTAAAATTTTAATTTGGCATGATCGATGCCTTGTGAGACCTCATTAGGGTGCCTAGGAACCCTACAGTGGTATCAGAGCCTAGCTAGAGCCTTAGGCGAAGTCTAGATGGAATTTGAAGTCCGAACGACCCGAAAACCCAAACCGGAATATGCTCTCTGGACTTTTTCCGAAAATGCGGATTTTTGTGTATTAAAAATGCCTAAAAAATTCAATAAATAATTATAAGAATTACTGTGCAAACTCAGGCGAAAGATTCATCTAACAGAGCGCGGAACCGCGGCAGAAGCACTGCTTATGCGGCTGTTC
The DNA here is from genome assembly GCA_030015575.1 of Agapanthus africanus. NCBI lineage: Eukaryota > Viridiplantae > Streptophyta > Magnoliopsida > Asparagales > Amaryllidaceae > Agapanthus > Agapanthus africanus. The sequence continues at coordinate 361,171,434 of CM057346.1, forward strand.
CGCAGCTAGGTGATGACATCACCTTCCACTTGTTGCAAAGTAATTCCTATTTAATTATTCTGGATTTTCTGGGAATATTTAAAATTTATTCCAGAGTTGAATGTTCTGAGTTGTTTTGGGGATTCGGCGTTTTGATGGGAGTATCAAATTTTGTCTGTGTGGCTTTCCGGATAAATTTTAGAATATGTTAAAAAGTTCGACCGGATATAAATACCCAATTTTTCCCCCGTCGGGAAATTTCCAAGTGTTGGATTTTTCCGTAGTTTAACGACGTTCTAAGTAGTGCAAGTAACTCGATGGACCCTCTAGAAGACAACAAACCTTAACTCGATTATGTGACCGTCTTGAACTGCCTTTTGAACCTTCGGGTTTGGGGGAGTACGGCGTGCCACATGTGAGGCGTTGGCTTGACCCTTCTACGGCTGGACCGTTGGTACTGAGGCACGAACGGAATGTTGTTAGACTTATTTCATGTGTTGAGCTGTATCGGGAAAACTTGGGTGTTCGATTGTTCGATCGGAAAGTTTAACATTTTCTATTTATCCGGAATGGGATACAATAATTGGAATTCATAATGAGTTATGAGATAACTAAATGAATGTTATAAACATAGCAGTTTAGTCTCACTTGATCGGTTGCCACGGAATTTTGATGTGATCAAAAGTCCGTCGCAATCACGTAGCGTACGCGGATACTCGCCGATAAACTTAATAGACAGCCTCGCTCCATAGCCCCGACCAAGTGACTGTAGGAGAACCCCGTCGCCGAAAGCATCCGTTCGGGTGCTCGCGGTAGCGGTGTTCCGCCTTGGTGCACTTCGTCGACGGTAACGGGGGTGCGGCCGTCTACTGAAGTTTGCGACGAGCATTCGATCAGGATGTCGGGAATCTTGTTGAATTGCCGACTTGATATTGAAAAGTGTTTTCGATAATGAGACTAAAATGCGGGGTTTATAATTGTTAGGCATGTGATGTCTAAGGAATTCATTTGATTAGGCATGTGATGTCTATGCTGGTTGCGGATTCCAACTGTTGTAGTTTTACACTTTCTTTTCTGTGACCGTAAGTGTAATATGTGATATCGCCGGTTTCGTTGCTATATGTCAACGACAATTGGGATGCGCATATTTACTTACGTTGATGACATGTGATGTTATGTGTTGCTGGATATGTTATATTGGATCGTCGTGTTTGAATAGCCGGGGGTTTTTATGTGAGATGAGTGTTTTTCATTTTCATTCATGTAAAAACTTGTATGTAATATTCTTTTATTGGGGCGCTTCCAGGTTGCGGAAGTTGTCACCGTTTGTATATTATTTACTTTTCCGCACTAGGATAGACCCAAGGAGGGGAGCACAAGTAACCGGGTTCTGGAGTCCAGTGGGAGACCAACTCGAGGAGTCGAGTCCGGGTCTCCTAACTCCAGAATTGGTAGGGTTGCTTGCCGCTCTCGTAGGGGTCTAGGGGTGTGGGTTTGGCTATTCATCACGACCGTGGAATCCGTGTTTTATACTGGCTCGTATTGAAAACACGGACGTCCTAGTATATCCAATATTTCATATGATTCTTCTGCTGCGATATCTGTGATGTGATCATGTGATGTTCTGTGATAGATACAGTATATAGTATATATGATATATTATATAGACGTTACTTATGTTTTACACCCGCGCTAGCCCTGCCCTGCTCTGCCGTTAGTTACCTAACCTAACGGTGCACGAGGGGACATCGAGGCGAATGCGGATGGCATAAGTGTACGTCGTATTTATCTGTGATGTTTAGGTACTTAAATGATGGGACTTCATTAATGTGATTAATGAAATAAAAGAAACCTAAGATGTTGTAGAATCGAATTTCAATATAAAACAGGTAGCTACAGTTCTTGCTTTGCACAGAGGTGTATATGATATATCCTGCACCTTATTCGATAAGAAAAGGACCGAGATCCCTTCACCGGGAGTGACTCCTTAAGCAATAACTGGCAGATGCTACACACTCGGTTTATCTTTTGATAGCTTTTAAGAGTTTTTGCTTTGCAAAGTGATATATATGATATATCCCGCACCTCATTCGACGAGGAAAGGACCGACGATCCCTTCACCGGGAGTGACTCCTTTAGCAAAACTAGAAAAGCCTCAAAAGCACTCCATTTTAAAATCATTTGATTCTACAACGATATCAAGTTCATTACGCAATAGGTTTTCAGAAAAACCTGTCGTAGCCCTCCGTCATTTCAGATACTTACTAGTTAGTATTCGTGCTGCGGTTGTTTGGCCTCCGTCAAGGCGTAGTGTACGGTAGCTAACTAGTGCTTATCTGCTAGCATATGATGCGATTGGATTAGGGTATTCGTACGGCGTTGTTTGGCCTCCGTCAAGGGTCGTGCGGGTGGGTTTAATTCAATCAGGAAATGACGGGTTGAACTTGACTAGCGGACTATGGGTTGTTTGGCCTCCGTCAAGGTCATAGCGAGCTAGGGGCAAAATATTATCGGGAATTTCAAGTGTTGAAATTTGCAATGAGATTGCATACCTTCTATGAGATAGTTGGATCCCGATACCCGCTGCGAGTAATTCTTACTCCTGGGAGAGTTTTACATATTACAATTAGCCGATCAAGTAGGTGTCTAGAAAGGTGTTAACGAGGTTACGCCTCTGGGAAAACGAGGTTTACATTAATTAGGTTCGTGTGAAAGCACGGGGGACCTCCCTCAAAGTACCGACACTGGCCTGGCTGAAAGATTGGCGAACTTGTAGTGTGTAATTAATCCCGGCTAGTCTTTCCTTTTAGGGTTTGAAGGAAGATTTGATAAAAAGCAGTGGGAGCCATCCTGATTAGATAAAATAATAACCAATCTATTCTTGAAAGAGCGCACGCTGAGTGTTTTCTTCTCTCTCTCTCCAGGTAGCGACCATATCACGCCTTAATCAAGATAATAAAACGGATTATTGACCGAACCCGCTTGTTATACTGAGCTGGGGAACGTTGGTCCCGCTCCAACTTATAAATGTTATAAGACAGAGCAGGAAATTGGGGAATACCAGATTTCCCGTGCCGCCCAAACGAAGAGAGTGCATGCTGATCCATCATCTTCGGGTGTGTTCATTACAGAGAACTGTTTCTCAGTATCCTTTATGTCCTGGGTATGTGATACCAGATCAGGATCCCAGATATGTAATCAGTTACATAGGGCTACAGAAAGGTAGAGAACTGAGAACGGGTGATAAGTTTCATGAGGCAGAAAACGGGGCAAGCGTTGCAGCCAAGTCTGTTGGTCACTGTCACCCTGTATTACCAATACATTGATTCTGAACGAATGTTATTAGATACCGAACCTGATATACAAAATCATATCAGTCTCTTTATTAGTAAAGAAATGATTAAATTTTGTATTGTTGGATAATGTTTTGAACATTTCCTATATCAAAAGTTGATCGGTTCAGGCACGTTATCTAAAAGCATTAATGTTCTAAATCAAACTACAGTTCTTAGTATACAGAACACATAGAAGAAGAAAAGTTCAGAAATGAACGAATTCTTCTTGAGGTATTGTAGACTAGGTCAGATCAATGTGACCCGACTAGCTAGAGTTACATAAAGATGCATATTTAAATCAGTTTGAATTTACATCTTGTGAAACTCGCCAGTCATGTCACAAAGATAAGATGACCATAGCTCCGTTACTGGAAACAGAGAAAGAGTTAGTAAACTCTTGGGATGATACATGTTGATGTATGTAGGTCCCCAGTCTACACATGCCAAGACCGGTTCTTTGTACTTCATTACATTCTCTGATAAATCTCTCAAGATTCAGACATATGTTCCTGTTGAAACACAAGTCCGAACCTTTTGAGATATTCACAAAATATAAGTTAGAAGTAGAGAACCAAAATACGGGTATAAGTATTATGTCCTATGATGAGATCAGGGAGGAAAATACTTGTGCACGGAATTCCTGGACCATTCTAAAGGAGAATGAGATTCTCTCTCAGCATTACTCCTCTGTATACACCATAGCACGATGGTATATCGGGGCGGAGCAATCACACCCTATATGATAAGGTGTGCTCTATGATGAGTACTACTGAGTTACCTTTTTCCTTTTGGGTGTTATGCACTTGAGAAGCTGCATACCTATTGAATAGGGTTCCAATCAAATCAGTTGCCTACCGTTTCATATTTGATATGATAAAGGAAGAGCCCATCTCTCAAGTTAGTTGAGATTTGGGGTTGTCCAGCCTATGTCTGAAAAGCAAAATCCGGACAAGCTCGAGGCAAGATCTGTAATGTAGAACTGGAAAGGTTCCAGCTATACAAACTGCAGCTGATGATTTGAAAGAACCAAAGGATTCGATAGTTACCAACGAACCTCAGCCTCTCCGCCGATCTAGTAGGGTTCCTCACCCACCTGAGAGATATTTCGGTTTCTCTATGACAGTGGGAGCGAGGATTACATCATGAGATGATGACCCAACAAGTTTCGAGCTGGCCATCAGGAGTGGGACTCTGTAAGAATGGCTGGATGTTTAGTGATCTGAGATGGAATCCATGTACACCAACAAAGTATGGACTTTGGTTGCAATATCTGAAGGGTTAAATCCCCATCAGGAGCAAGTATATCTTGAGATGATTACTTGGTGTAGATGGAAAAGTTGAGACTTTCAAAGCTAGACTTGTTAAAGTTTTTCGTCATCGACCAGGCGTGGATCATGATGAAACCTTTTCAAGTGACTATGCTTAAATCCATCCAGATCCTACTTGTCACGGCTACATACCATGACTACGATATCTGGTGGTTGGGTGTCATGACTGCTTTTCTAAATGATGTTTTAGAAGAGTGCGTCTATAAGTACACAGCCAGAGGGCTTCGTAGACAGTGGGAGCAGCGGAAACGTATGCAAGATGCTTTATAGGATAAAGCAGGCATCGCGGAGTTGGAACATCTGTTTTGATAGATTAGTCAAAGAGTTTGACATCATCAAAATGGTAGATGAACCTTGTATAAACAAAAAGGTAGTAGGGAGTATGGTGACGATCCTCGTAGAGTACGTGGATGACATACTCTTGATAGGGAAAGAGTTTCTTATGCTACGCTCGATCAATCTCCGCTTATCACAAAGATTCTCCATATAGGATTAAAGTGATACCTACTAAATCCTGGATTTTGGATCTATGAGATAGATCTAAATGGATGTTAGGATACTCACTAGATGTAGTGAGATGGTGTCAATCGATCCTGAGGAGAATCACTGGAAGGGTTCCAGGGTGATAAAGACGACTGAATGTCAGTCACAGGCATTGTCTTTACCCTCAGTAAAGGGACGGTATGTTGGAAGAGTTCCAAGCTGGATACCGTGACACACTAGACGATAAAGGCAAGATACATCGCTACTTAAGATGCTACCAAAGAGGCTGTTTGGGTGTATATTGGTTCATAGGATGAACCATGTTCCTCCCATTGTGTGACAATGGAGTTGTGGCTTATGCCGAGGAACGCCGGTCCCATCAGTGATCCAGACTTATTCTAAGGCAGCATCGCCTGATCATGGAGATAGTTGATCTCCAGGGTGATCAAGGTTAGGAGAGTAGATTCTGAGGACAACACAGCGGATCCACTCACAAAGGCCTGTTCCCAAAGAGAGATTTTTTTTATGGGATGGTTGAGTATGAGATACTACAACCACTGCTACAGATGGCCCTAGTGCAAGTGGGAGATTGTTAGTTATATGTATGCCCTAGAGGCCATTACTGTACATAGGATGTATATTGTAGTGGATGCTGGGACATATATAGGGAGGACTTTCTTGCTCGACATGATAGTATGCTACTGGTTGAACTTTACCTTAACGTGTATACTGATTGTCTCTCTGTTACATGTTCGTAAAGCCCTTAGGATCTGTACTTGACTACCTAGACTATGATGCGGATCATACTAGTGGGGACATGGTAGTCCATAAGTACATCCTTCAAAGTCCCTAGTCGTGGGTGTATCGAGACGGGGCATCGATATACCAGAGTAGACTAGCGTATACCTTCTCGACCCATACAGATGGGCGATGGATGATCCCATATCCATTGGTGTTTGACATCAGAGATGATATACGGGTGCTCAGTAGAGACTGGGTACACTGGACGGACTCGCCGAGAACTCCCAGATGGTATTATACCTCACGTCAGATGGCAGTTCTCTGGTGACACCGGTACAGAGTAGTCTGTTGACCCGAGATCGTCATAGAGTCTTGTGTGGTTCCCACTGTGCTTTGATTTCCATCTTACCACGTCCAAGAGGGCGTGCAAAACGGTGGTTTTTGGATACAGTCCCGAGTCACATGGAGGCAATGAGCGATAGGAGGGGATTCGTCTCTCCCGGTATAGGGAGTTGATGTTGCGCTATGTTCGATTGGCTATAACAGGAAATCCCTGGCCAGGGTTGCTGAGATTTACTGGTAAGTGTTACCAGTAGTTTCTCGAACAGTTATAGACCTCATATCGACACGACTTATCGAGCTATTGGGGTCTGACGTTTACCACCCCTAGGCGAGATATGCGACATATCAGACGATCAGACCGGACTGTACGGTAGTGTTACTGGTTGGATTCACAGGAGTGTGAGCGGGCTTGCTCGTCGATCTTCTGATCGCTCAATACCCGGGTGTCCGTTACGTTTAGCAGACCGCTTGCGGCTTGTGGATGTTTGATATGATCATCATCCGCTGCCGGCGTATTGACGAGTCTTTAGAGTCCTACACAGAGGTTTCCTGGCTCAAGCGAAACGAAATAGGAGCGCATATGAGATATGTGCGGGACCGAGAATAATACCAGTATGTGATACTGTATTCAATTCTCGCGATGTGACATTGATCGGTTATATGCGATATAGCCGGGTTATCGGATCAAGTGTTGATTCGATAAGTTGTTACTAATGATACTAGTCGGTTATATGCGATATGACCGGATCGTTAAATCAAGTGTTGATTTAATGATTTAATGCATAATAATATATTTGATATATTACTTTGCATTAACTAGTATCGGTTCACTTTAAATGGATTTTCTCGCTCGGGTGTGCATATTATATATTCGATATAGTTTTGTGCACTTGCTTGTATCATGTTTGATGATACATGCCTTATGGTTAAGTGTTAAGAATTAAACTATAGTTAAGTGGGTGATTAGGGTTTTTGATTTCATTTTATTCATTTATCTTTTTGGAAAAAGAAAAGGCAAAATGAGGAAAATGGTTGCTTTCTTTTGTTCATTCATGAACCTTCATGAAGACTTTGACCAAATGACCATTTTGTCTCATGCTTAACCCTAACCACTCACTTAAACCTTAGTTAACTCTCTACATCTAACCATGGTTCAATATATGATAAGGATTGGTTTTTCTTTTCTTTTCTAATTAATCTTATCATATTATTCTTCTTCTTCTTCCTTGCTTCAAGTGAAGAAAAGCTTACCTCATCAATGGTGATTGATGTTTTTGAGTGAGAAATCCAATTCTAAAGTTAACCCACTTCCTATTTCTTCATCCTCTACCTCTTGCCAAGTAGTAGAGTGTGTTTTCTTCACAAGTTTCTTGACTTGGTGAAGTCGGAGCTTGATTTAGCGATGCCTCGACGTAGATCATCTTCGGCATGGACATCGACGACCTAGCTTGCCCATTCTCCGACGAAGCCGACGCTAGAGCCCGGATTTGATTTGGACAGCGGAGAGGACTTCGTTGCGGAGCTATGGAGGTGGAGCACCGGATCTACAAAGGTTGTATTTCCGTATTCCCTTAGTTAAGTGTTAACTAGTTATCTTTTCGCCTAGTTTTCTAGCAAACGATCCGTAGTCGGGTTTCTCGGCACCGTTAAAATTTTAATTTGGCATGATCGATGCCTTGTGAGACCTCATTAGGGTGCCTAGGAACCCTACAGTATACGGAGGAGTAATGCTGAGAGAGAATCTCATTCTCCTTTAGAAAAGTCCAAGAATTCCGTGCACAAGTATTCTCCTCCCTGATCTCATCATAGGACATAATACTATACCTGTTTTGGTTCTCTACTTCTAACTTATATTCTGTGAATATCTCAAAAGGTTCGGACTTGTGTTTCAACAGGAACATATGTCTGAATCTAAAGAGATCATCAGAGAATTTAATGAAGTACAAAGAACCGGTCTTGGCATGTGTAGACAGAGGACCTTACATACATCAACATGTATCAATCCCAAGAGTTTACTAACTCTTTCTCTATTTCCAATAGAGCTGTGGTCATCTTATCTTTGTGACATGACTGGCAAGTTTCACAAGATGTAAATTCAAACAGATTTAAATATGCATCTATGTGCAACTTAGCTAGTCGGGTAGCATTGATATGACCTAGTCTACAATACCTCAAGAAGGATTCGTTCATTTCTGAACTCTTCCTCTTGTGTGTGTTCTGTATACTAAGAACTGTAGTTTGATTTAGAACATCAATGCTTTTAGATAACGTGCCTGAACCGATCAACTTTTGATATAGGAAATGTTCAAAACATAATCCAACAATACAAAATTTTATCGTTTCTTTACTAATAAAGAGACAGATATGATTTTGTATATCAGGTACGGTATCTAATAACATTCGTTCAGAATCAATGTATTGGTAATACAGGGTGACAGTGACCAACAGACTTGGCTGCAACGCTTGCCCCGTTTTCTGCCTCATGAAACTTATCACCCATTCTCAGTTCTCTACCTTTCTGTAGCCCTATGTAACTGATTACATATCTGGGATCCTGATCCGATATCAAATACCCAGGACGTAGAGGATACAGAGAAACAGTTCTTTTTAATGAACACACCTGAAGGAGATGCATCAACATGCACTTTCTTCATTTGGGCGGCATGGGAAATCTGGTATTCCCAAATTTCCTGCTCTGTCTTATAACAATTATAAGTTGAAGCGGGACCAACGTTCTCCAGCTCAGTATAACAAGCGGGTTCGGTCAATATTCCGTATTATTATCTTGATTAAGGCGTGATATGGTCGCTACCTGGAGAGAGAGAGAGAAGACAATACTCTGCGTGCGCTCTTGCATGATCAGATTGGTTATTATTTTATCTAATCAGGATGGGTCCCACTGTTTTTATCAAATCATTCTTCAAACCCTAAAAGGAAAGACTAGCCGGGATTAATTACACGCTACAAGTTCGCCAATCTTTCAGCCAGGCCAGTGTCGGTACTTTGAGGGAGGTCCCCCATGCTTTCGCACGAACCTAATTAATGTAAACCACATTTTCCCAGAGGCGTAACCCCGTTGACACCTTTCTAGACACCTACTTGATCGGCTAATTGTAATGTGTAAAACTCTCCCAGGAGTAACTCTTACTCGCAGCGGGTATCGGGATCCAACTATCTCATAGAAGGTATGCAATCTCATTGCAAATTTCAACACTTGAAATTCCCGATAATTTTGCCCCTAGTGTTCTATGACCTTGACGAATGCCAAACAACCCATAGTCCACTAGTCAAGTTCAACCCGTACATTTCTTGATTGAATTAAACCCACCCGCACGACCCTTGACGAATGCCAAACAACGCCGTACGAATACCCTAATCCAATCTGCATCATATGCATAAGCAGATAAATACTACTTAGCTACCGCACGCTACGCCTTGACAAATGCCAAACTACCGCAGAACGAATACTAACTAGTACTTATCTAAAATGACGGAGGGCTAGGACAGGTTTTTCTGAAAACCTATTGCGTAATGAACTTGATATCGTTGTAGAATCAAATGATTTTTGAAATGGAGTGTCTTTGAGGCTTTTCTAGTTTTGCTAAAGGAGTCACTCCCGGTGAAGAGATCGTCGGTCCTTTCCTCGTCGAATGAGGTGCTGGATATATCATATATATCACTGTGCAAAGCAGAAACTATAGAAGCAATCAAAAGACAAACCGAGGGTTGTAGCATCTGCCAGTTATTGCTAAAGGAGTCACTCCCGGCGAAGGGATCTCGGTCCTTTCCTTAACGAATAAGGTGCAGGATATATCATATATACCGCTGTGCAAAGCAAGAACTGTAGCTACCTGTTTTATTTAGAAATTCGATTCCACAACATCTTAGGTTTCTTTTTCTTTCATTAATCATATTAATGAAGTCCCATCATTTAAGTACCTAAACATCACAGATAAATACGACGTACACTTATGCCATCCGCATTCGCCTCGATGTCCCCTCGTGCACCGTTAGGTTAGGTAACTAACGGCAGAGCAGGGCAGGGCTAGCACGGGTGTAAAACATAAGTAACGTCTATATAATATATCATATATACTATATACAGTATTTATCACAGAACATCACATGATCACATCACAGATATCACAGCAGAAGAAATATATGAAATATTGGATATACTAGGACGTCCGTGTTTTCAATACGAGCCAGTATAAAACACGGATTCCACGGTCGCGATGAATAGCCAAACCCACACCCCTAGACCTCTACGAGAGCGGCAAGCAACCCTACCAATTCTAGAGTTAGGAGACCCGGACTCGACTCCCCGAGTTGGTCTCCTACTGGACTCCAGAACCCGGTTACTTGTGCCCTCCTCCTTGGGTCTATCCTAGTGCGGAAAAGAAAATAATATACAAAAGGTGACATCTTCCGCAACATGGAAGTGCCCCAATAAAAGAATATTACATACAAGTTTTTTACATGAATGAAAATGAAAAACACTTATTTCACATAAAAACCCCCGGCTATTCAAACACGACGATCCAATATAACATATCCAGCAACACATAACATCACATGTCATCAACGTAAGTAAACATGCGTATCCCAATTTTCGTTGACATATAGCAACGAAACCGGCGATATCACATATTACACTTACGGTCACAGAAAAGAAAGTGTAAAACTACAACAGTTGGAATCCGCAAGCTCCATAGACATCGCATGCCTAATCAAATGAATTACTTAGACATCGCATGCCTAACAATTATAAACCCCGCATTTTAGTCTCATTATCGAAAACTCTTTTCAATATCAAGTCGGGCAATTCAACAAGATTCCCGACATCCTGATCGAATGCTCGTCGCAAACTTTAGTAAGCGTCCGCACCCCCGACGCCGTCGACGAAGTGCACCAAGGCGGAACACCGCTGCCGCGAGCAACCGAACGGATGCTTTCGGCGACGGGGTTCTCCTACAGTCACTTGGTCGGGGCTATGGGGCGTAGCTGTCTATTAAGTTTACCGGCGAGTATCCGCGTACGCTACATGATTGCCACGGACTTTTGATCACATCAAAATTCCGTGGCAACCGATCAAGTGAGACTAAAGTGCTATGTTTATAACATTCATGTTAGTTATCTCATAACTATTTGTGAATTCCAAATAGTGTATCACATTCCGGATAAAAAAAATGTTAAACATTCCGATCGAACAATCGAACACCCAAGTTTTCCCGAAACAGATCAACACATGAAATAAGTTTAAAAACATTCACTTCGTGCCTCAGTAGCAACTGTCCAGCCGTAGAAGGGTCAAGCCAACGCCTCACATGTGGCACGCCGTACTGCCCCAAACCCTAAGGTTCAAAGGGCAGTTCAAGACGGTCACATAATCGAGTTAAGGTTTGTTGTCTTCTAGAGGGTCCATCGCGTTACTTGCACTACTTAGAATGTCTTTAAACCATGGAAAAATCCAACACTTGGAAATTTTCCGGCAGGGGGAAAAAGTGGGTATTTATATCCGGTCGAACTTTTTAACATATTCTAAAAATATCCAGATAAACACATAGACAAAAGTAGACAATCCAATCAAAACACCGAGTCCCCATTATAACCCAGAAAACTCAACTCTTGAGTTCAGATTAAAAATTCCCAGGAAAACCAGCACTGCAAAATAAGAATTACTGTGCAAAGTTCTTTGAACAAGGATACCTTTCGGCCGCGGAACCGCCGCACAAGCCATGCTTGTGCTGCGGAACCGCGGCGGTTTGATGGATTTAGGCCGTCGAATTTCACAGTAACTCTTTCAATCTCCTGCTGAATTTTCTGCATATTTTTAATCCTCAAAAATCCCCGATTTCAAAAAATGTACAGAGAGCATATTTGTGTTAGGGTTTCGGATCGATCGGACTTCTAACTCCGTCTACACATCGCCTAAGGCTCTAGCTAGGCTCTGATACCACTGTAGGGTTCCTAGGCACACTAATGAGGTCTCACAAGGCATCAACCATGCCAATTTCAAATTTTACTTGTGCCTACAAACCCTAATACGGATCGTTAACTAGAATTTAGGCGAAACTACAAGCTACTAAACTACTTTAGTGCTAAGTGAACGGAAATACAACCTTTGTAGATCCGGTCCTCTACCTCCATAGCTCCGTGACGGTGTACCCTCGCTGCGATCATCGGATCCTGGACTCTAGCGTCGGCTTCATCGGAGAAATGGGCGGGCTAGGTCGTCGACTTCGATGCCGAAGATGATCTATGTCGAGGCAACACAAGATCAAGCTCCAACTTCACCAATCCATGAAACTTGTGAAGAAAACACCCTATACTACTTGGCAAGTGGTACAGGATGAAGAAATAGGAAGTGGGTTCACTTTAGAATTGGATTTCTCACTCTTTTTCTCAAGTTGCCATTGATGGAGGCTAGCTTTCTTCCTTTGTTGAAGAAGAAGAAGATGAAGAAAAGAATATGATAAGTTCTTTTCAAAAAGGAAAATAATATGAATACTTATCATATACTAACCTTGGTTAGGTGTAGAGAATAGACTATGGTTAATTTGAATGGTTAGGGTTAAGCATGGGACAAGAATGGTGGACTTGTTCAAAGCTTCAACAAGCAAACAAAGAAAGCCACCATTCCTTATTTATCTTTTTCAAAATGAAAAAAATAAATAAATGAATAAGAAAAATGTAAACCCTAATCATTAACTTAACCATGGTTTAATTCTTTACACAAACCCAAGTGAGCATGCATCATCAAACATGATACAAACAAGTGCACAAAAATATATCACATATACAACTTGTGAACTTCAAGTGAGAAAATCCATCTTAAGTGAACCAGTACTAGCTAATGCAAAGTAATATATCAAATATATAATTATGCATTAAATCATTAAATCAATACTTGATTTAATGATCCGGTCATATCGCATATAACCGACTAGTATCAAGTGTATCAATGTATCGAATCAACACTTGATCCGGTAACCCGGCTATATCACATATAACCTTCCGATGATACAAATCGCGAGAATAGAATACGGTATCACATACACGCATTATTCTCGGTCCCGCACATATCTCATATGCGCTCCTATTTCGTTTCGCTTGAGCCAGGAAACCTCTGTGTAGGACTCTAAAGACTCGTCAATACGCCGGCAGCAGGTGATGATCATATCAAACACCCACAAGCCGCAAGCGGTCTGCTAAACGTAACGGCCACCCGGGTATTGAGCGATCAGAAGATCGACGAGCAAGCCCGTTCACACACCTGTGAATCCAACCAGTAACACTTACCGTACAGTCCGGTCTCGTCGTCTGATATGTCGCATATCTCGCCTAGGGTGGTAAACGTCAGACCCCAATAACTCGATAAGTCGTGTCGATATGAGGTCTATAACAGTTCGAGAAACTACTGGTAACACTTTCCAGTAAATCTCAGCAACCCTGGCCAGGGATTTCCGGTTATAGCCAATCGAACACAGCGCAACATCAACTCCCTATACCGGGAGAGACGAATCCCCACCTATCGCTCATTGCCTCCATGTGATTCGGGACTGTACCCAAAAACCACCATTTTGCACGCCCTCTTGGACGTGGTAAGGTGGAAATCAAAGCACAGTGGGAATCACACAAGACTCTATGACGATCTCTGGTCAACAGACTACTCTGTACCAGTGTCACCAGAGAACTGCCATCTGACGTAAGGTATAATACCATCAGGGAGTTCTCGGCGAGTCCGTCCAGTGTACCCAGTCTCCACTGAGCACTCATATATCATCTCTGATGTCAAACACCAATGGATATGGGATCATCCATCGCCCATCTGTATGGGTCGAGAAGGTATACGCTAGTCTACTCTGGTATATCGATGCCCCGTCTCGATACACCCACGACTAGGGACTTTGAAGGATGTACTTATGGACTACCATGTCCCCACTAGTATGATCCGCATCATAGTCCAGGTAGTCAAGTACACATCCTAAGGGCTTTACCAACATGTAACAGAGAGACAATCAGTGTACACGTTAAGGTAAAGAGCAACCAGATAGCATACTATCATGTCGAGCAAGAAAGTCCTCCCTATATATGTCCAAGCATCCACAACAATATATATCCTATGTATAGTAATGGCCCCTAGGGCATACATATAACTAACAGCAATCGCACCATATTAGATATGGTGTGCTCTATGATGAGTACTACTGAGTTACCTATTTCCTTTTGGGGGTTATGCGCTTGAAAAGCTGCATACCTATTGAATTGGGTTCGAATCAGATCAATGCCTACCATTCCATATAAGATATGGTATAGGAGGAGCCCATCTCTTAAGTAAGTTAGGATTTGGGATTGTCCGGCCTATGTCAAAAGCAAAATCCGGACAAGATCGAGGCAATGTCGGTTCAGTAGAACTGGAAAGGTTCCAGCTATACAAAACTGCAGCTGATGATTTGACAAAACCAAAGGATTCAATAGTCCCCGACGAACCTCAGCCTCTCCGCCAATCTTGTAGGGTTTCTTATCCGCCTGAGAGATACTTTGGTTTCTCGATGACAGTGGGAGCGAGGATTGCATCATGAGATGATGACCCAACTAGTTTCGAGCAGGCCATCAAGAGTGGGGACTCTGTAAGAATGGCTGGATGCTTAGCGATCTGAGATGGAATCCATGTACACCAACAAAGTATGGACTTTGGTTGCAATGTCTGAAGGGTTAAATCCCCATCAGGAGCAAGTATATCTTGAGAAGATTACTTGGTGTAGATGGAAAAGTTGAGACTTTCAAAGCTAGACTTATTAAAAGTTTTCGTCACCGACCAGGCGTGGATAATGATGAAACCTTTTCCAGTGGCTATGCTTAAGTCCATCCGGATCCTACTTGCCACGGCTACATACCATGACTACGATATCTGGCAGTTGGGTGCTATGACTACTTTTCTAAATAATAATGATTTAGAAGAGAACGTCTATAAGAACACAGCCAGAGGGCTTCGTAAACAACGGGAGCAGCGGAAACGTGTGCAAGCTGCTTTGCAGAATAAAGCAGGCATCGCGGAGTTGGAACGTCTGTTTTAATGTGGTAGTCAAAATGTTTGACTTCATCAAAATGATAGATGAACCGTGTACATACAAAATGGTTGTAGAGAGTAAGGTGGTCATCCTCGTATTGTACGTGGACAACATACTCTTGAGAGGAAAAGAGTTTCCTATACTACGCACGGTCAATCTCCTCTTATCACAAGAATTCTCCATATAGTATCTATGTGATACCTCTTAAATCCTGGGATTTGGATCTATGAGATAAATCTAAATGGATGTTAGGCTTCTCACTAGGTTTAGTGAAATGGTATCAGTTGATCCTGGGGAGAATCACTGGAAAGGTTCCAGGGTGATAAGGACGACTGAATGTAAATCGTAGGCATTGTCTTTACCCTCAGTGGAGGGACGATATGTTGGAAGTGTTCCAAGCTAGATACCGTGGCAAACTAGACGATAAAGGCTAGTGACATCGCTATTAAAGATACTACCAAAGAGGCAGTTTGGGTGTATATTAGTTCATGAGATGAACTAGGTTCCTACCATTGTATCACAATGGAAGTGTGGCTTTGGCCCAGGAACCCCGATCCCATCAGTGACCCAGACATATTCTGAGGCAGCATCACCTGATCTTGGAGATAGTTGATCTCCAGGGTGATCGAGGTTAGGAGAGTAGACTTAGAGGACAACACGGCGAATCCACTCACAAAGGCTTTTTCCCAAAGAGAGACTTTTATGGAATTGTTGAGTATGAGATACTGCAACCACTGCTACAAATGGCCCTAGTGCAAGTGGGAGATTGTTAGTTATATGTATGCCCTAGAGGCCATTACTGTACATAGGATGTATATTGTAGTGGATGCTGGGGCATATATAGGTAGGACTTTCTTGCTCGACATGATAGTATGCTATCTGGTTGCTCTTTATCTTAACATTTATACTTGTTGTCTCTCTATTACATGTTGATAAAGCCTTTAGGATATGTGCTCGACTTCCAGGACTGTGATGCAGATCATACTAGTGGGGCCTGGGTAGTCCATGAGTACATCCTTCAATGTTCCTAGTCGTGGGAATATCGAGACGGGGCATCGATATTCCAGAGTAGACTAGCGTATATCTTCTCGACCCAAGTGATGGGCGATGGATGATCCCATATCCATTGGTGTTTGACATCAGAGATGGTATGCGGGTGCTCAGTGGAGACTGGGTACACTGAACGGACTCGCCGAGAACTCCCAGATAGTATTATACCACACGTCAGATGGCAGTTCTCTGGTGACACTGGTACAGCTTAGTCTGTTGACCCGAGATCGTCATAGAGTCTTGTGTGTCTCCCACTTTGCTTTGATTTCCACCCTACCATGGCTCTACTGAGTCGTGCAAACAGGTGGTTTTTGGGTACAGTCCTGATTCATATGGAGGCAATGAGCGATAGGAGGGGATTCGTCTCTCCCAGTATTGGGGGTTGATGTTGCGCTATGCTCGACTGGCCATAACTGGAAATCCCTGGCCATGGTTGCAGTGATCTACTGGTAAGTGTTATCAGTAGTTTCATGCTATGTTATGGACCTTACATCGGCATGACTTATCAAGCTACTGGGGTTTGACGTTTACCACCCCTAGGCGAGATATGCGACTTATCAGACGAACAGACCGGACTGTACGGTAAGTGCTGCTGGTTGGATTCACAGGAGTGTGAGCGGGCTTGCTCGTTGATCTTTTGATCACTCAATACCCGGGTTGCCGTTACGTTTAGCAGACCGCTTGCGGCTTGTGGGTGTTCGATATGATCATCACATACTGCCGGCGTATTGACGAGTCTTTAGAGTCCTACACAGAGGTTTCCTGGCTCAAGCGAAACGAAATAGGAGAGCATATGAGATATGTGCGGGACCGAGAATAATACCAGTATGTGATACTGTATTCTATTCTCGCGATTTGTATCATTGGACGGTTATATAAGATATAGCCGGGTTACCGAATCAAGTGTTGATTCGATACATTGATACATTTAATATTAGTCGGTTATATGCGATATGACCGGATCATTAGATCAAGTATCGATTTAATAATTTAATGTATAATTATATATTTGATATATTACTTTATATTAACTTGTATTGGTTCACTTAAGATTTGTTTCCTCACTAGTTTGTGCATAAGTGTATATATGATATATATTTGTGTACATATGTTTGTATCATGTTTGATGATACATACAAGTTGTGTGTATGAGAATTATATCAAGATTAAGTTTAAGATTAGGGTATTGTTTTATCAAGAGAATTAACAAAAGAAATGAAATTGGTCAAAGTTGTCAAGCTTGAAGAAGCTTGGAGAAACCTTGACAAAGTCCACTCTTTTGTCATTTCTTTTGATAATTCTTTACCTAACCTTTAACCTAATAACTTGATCAATTCTCTACACAAGTTAAGCATGGGGGCTTAACTTAACCATGGTACCATAATTAAAAGGATAAGTCTCATTCTTATTTCATTATCCTTTTAATTCTTTCTTCTTCTTCATCTTCATCAAGCTTCATGGAAGCATGCTAGCTCCAATGGTGCTATGAGAAAAAGAGTGAAAAATCCAATTCTAAAGTGAACCCACTTCCTATTTCTTCATCTCTACTACTTGCCATGTAGTATAGGGTGTTATCTTCACAAAGTTTTTGACTAAGTGAAGGAATAGCTTGAGTTTGAGTCGCCTCGACGTAGATCATCTTCGGCATCGAAGTCAACGACCTAGCCCGCCCATTTCTCCGATGAAACCGATGCTAGAGTCCGGGATTCCGATGATCGCAGCGGAGGGACGTCAACATGGAGCTAGGGAAGTGGAGGACCGGATCTACAAAGGTTGTAGTCACATTCACTTGTAGTTAAGTTGTTAACTTGTTTAGTTTTCGCCTATCCTATAGTTAACGATCTAGCATAGGGTTCTTAGGCATATGGAAAAATTTGATTTTGGCATGGTTGATCAGTTGTAGAACCTCACGGGTGTGCCTAGGAACCCTACAAGTCGTACTGCCATTTGGCCAACGTCAGGGGTATGTACGGGTGGGTTCAAACTAACAAGATAATGATGGGTAGAACTTGACATGTGACTTATGCCATTTTGATTAACGCCAAGATCATAAGAGCATGGGGAAAAAATACAGATCAGGAATTTCTAAAGAAACTGAAATTTGCTAGAGTTGCATACCATTTGGAGTGTGATAATTTTGGTAGGATTCCTTCAGCTTTATCACACGATGATATTTGGATCCCGATCCTACTGTGAGTATATGCTACTCATCGGGAGATTCTTTCACTTAACGATCAATGCTATAAATCAAGTAGGTGTCGAGAAAGGTGTCAGCGGGGCTACGCCCCCAGGGAAAAGAGGTTATTTAATTAAGGAACTTCGCGAAAGCGTCATAAAACCTCCCCCGAAGTACCGACACTTGCCTGGATGAACGGTTAAGCAAGTATTGTACAGTAAGAATAGTCCTGACTAGTTCTTCCTTTTTGGTTTGAGGAGGGATTCGAGAAACAGCGGGAGCCATCCTGTTTAGATAAACTAAAAACCACTCTAAACTTACAAGAGAATCATGCTAAAGTGTTTCCTCTCTCTCTCCTAATTGCAGCGACCCAGAACATGACATGCCTTAAGTTATTATTAGATGAAAATATTTTGACAGGGCCAAACTATATAGATTGGTTCCGGAATGTTAAGATGGCAATTACCTATGACAAATTAGGGTATGTCCTTACTACTAAGGCCCCTGCCGTCCCAGGTCCTGAATCCAGTGTCGCGGATAAGGAAATCCGCAAGACCTGGGAGTTAGATTGCGTGAAGGCCAAATGCATTGTGCTTGCCTCTATGAATAATGAACATCAGAGGAGGAACGGGGATATGGATCTAGAATCCATATTTCTCCACACCAAGGAACTGTTTGGAGAGCAATCTCGTATAGCTATATACGAGTCCTCAAAGAACTTGTTTTAGTCAAGGATGGTCGTTGGATCATCTGTAGGAGAACATGTCCTTAAGATGATTGACTATATTGAAGAGCTCGCAGACCTCGGGACAACATTAGAGAACAAGCTGTATACAGACTTGATTCTCCAGTCCCTTCCTTCCACCTACGCCCAGTTTATCTTGAATTTCAACATTCAAGGTAAAGAAGTTGAACTTCCAGAACTCCTTAACATGTTGAGGAGTGTAGAGAGCACCTTGCAGAAGGCAAAGGAAACACCCACTATGTTTGTTCGTGGTGCTTCTTCTTCCAGGTCCAAGGCAAGGGCCAAAGGAAGGAAGAAGAAGGCCGCTACCAAACTAAGAGGTGGTGTTGGTAAGGTGGGAGCCAAGGGAAAGGCAAAGGTTACGGTGCCAGTAGTGGCAAAGGACGAGTGCTTCCACTGTCGTAGAAAAGACCATTGGAAGAAGGATTGCAAAGCTTGGATTGCCAAGAACCAGGACCTGAGGCAAGCTGTTGTTTCGGCTTCAGGTGTGTTTGTAATTGAAAATTGTCTGTCAATCAACTCTACTTCCTAGGTATTGGATACCGGATCAGGATCTCATATATGCAATTCATTGCAGGCACTGAGAAACTGTAGAGTGCTAAAGGTTTGTGATATGACCCTCCAGGTTGCTAACGGAGCTAGCGTGAATACTGTGTCCGTAAGGGGTTATCATCTTGGATTGACGAGTGGACATATTTTGGTTTTGCGCAACTATTTTTGTGTACCTAGTTTAACGTGTAATATTATATCAGTATCGTTGTTATCAAAAGAAGGTTATGATTTCACGTTTGTAAGCGATGTTGTTAACATCCACCTTAATCATGGTTTGATTGGGTCCGGTACACTAGATAACGGTATATACATGTTAAACCAATTACAGATTTTCAATGTCCAGAACACACTAAAAAGAATGTTTCCAGATATAAACCAGGCTTTCTTATGGCATTGTAGACTGGGTCACATAATTGAGACATGGTTAACTAAGTTACATAGAGAAGGATATTTGGATCCGTTCAAATATCAATCTTATGCCACTTGTCAATCATGTCTCAAAGGAAAGATGACAAAGACTCCATTCACTGGACATAGAGTAAGAGCGAGAGAGCTCTTAGGACTCATACACAGCGATGTATGTGGTGCAATGTCGATACATGCAAGAGGCGGTTTTTCATATTTCATTACTTTTACGGATGATTTCTCTAGGTATGGATTCATTTTCTTGATGAAACATAAATCCGAGGCTTTTGAGAAATTCCGAGAATATAAGAATGAAGTAGAAAACCAAACATGCAAAAGTATCAAGACACTGAGATCTGATCGAGGTGGTGAATACTTCAGTGCCGAATTCCTGAGTTACGTAAAAGAGAATGGAATTCACTCTCAGCTTACTCCTCCATACACTCCATAACATAACGGTGTATCGGAAAGACGGAACCGAACCCTATTGGATATGGTATATTCCATGATGAGTAATGCTGGGTTACCGCGATCTTTCTGGGGTTATACACTAGAATCAGCTGCATATCTTTTGAACAGGGTTCCTAACAAGACTGTGCCTACCGCACCATATCAGATGTGGAGTGGGAAGAAACCCTATCTTCAGTATCTGAAGATATGGGGATGTCCGGCTATTGTTAAAAAGCAGCATGCGAACAAACTCGAGGCATGATCCGTACAGTGTAAGTTTGTGGGATATCCAAAGAACTCCAAGGTGTATTATTTCTATTACGCAGAGGAACAAAAGGTTTTTGTTTCTCGTAATGCCCATTTTCTAGAACAACAGCTTTTATAAAAGGAAACAAGTGGGAGCGCAATAGAACTGGAAGAAATTCCAGAACCACAAACTACTACTGAAAGTTTGGTGGAGCCAGAAGTTCCAGAAGAACAGGACATTCCCGCACCCCTCCGCAGGAGTAGTAGGCCGTCTCATCCGCCTGAGAGATACTACGGTTTTCTCATAGACGGGGATAGAGAGGATTGCGTCATTGATAATGATGAACCTACTAGCTTCCAGCAAGCCATTCAGAGCGGCGAATCAGTAAGATGGATGGATGCAATGCGGACTGAGATGGAGTCCATGTAATCCAACAAAGTATGGAATTTGGACCTTGTCCCAGATGGGATAAAACCCATAGGATGCAAGTGGATCTTCAGAAAGAAGATTGGTGCAGATGGACAGGTGGAAACCTATAAGGCTAGACTTGTTGCAAAGGGTTTTCGTCAAAGACCTGGTTTGGACTATGAAGAAACTTTTTCTCCAGTGGCTATGCTCAAATCCATTCGGATCCTTCTTGCCATTGCCACCTTCCATGATTATGAGATCTGGCAGATTGACGTAAAGACGTCTTTTCTAAATGGTAATTTAGAAGAGTGCGTCTATATGGATCCGCCATAAGGTTTCAATCAGAGTGGGAGCAACGGGAAAGTGTGCAAGTTGCTTAAGTCCATTTATGGACTAAAGCAGGCATTGCGGAGTTGGAACATCTGTTTTGATGAACCGGTCAAAGAATATGACTTTATCAAAAATCCAGATGAACCATGTATATATAGTAAAATTGTAGCACGAACTGTCGTATTCCTCGTCTTGTACATGGATGGCATTCTCTTGATAGGAAATGATAATCCTATGCTACAATCTGTCAAAGGATTCTTGTCACACGGGTTCTCCATGAAAGACCTAGGTGATGCCTCTTACATTCTGGGTATCCAGATCTATCGTGATAGATCTAAGAGGATGTTGGGACTTTCACAGTCCATGTATATCAACACTATACTGAAAAGATTCAGTATGGAAGATTCTAAGCGCGGTGATTTACCGGTTTGTCACGGAATCATCCTCTCCAAAGAGATGTCTCCCAAAACTGATTTGGAAAGGGATCGAAAGTCAGTTATACCCTACGCTTTTGCGGTAGGCTCTATAATGTATGCGATGTTTTGTACCAGACCAGATGTAGCTTACGCACTGAGCGTGGTAAGCCGGTATCAGTCAGACCTAGGGGAGAAGCACTGGATAGCAGTAAAGAACATTCTCAAGTACCTGAGAAGGACTAAGGATATGTTCTTGGTTTACGGCGGAAAAGACCTCCAGATCGAGGCTTTTGCTGACTCCAGCTTCCAGAGTGACAAGGATGACTCCAAGTCCATATCAGGTTATGTCTTTACCCTCAATGGAGGGGCGGTGTGCTGGAAGAGTTCCAAGCAGGACACCGTTGCTGACTCGACGATGGAAGCGGAGTATATAGCTTCTTGCGATGCCGCAAAAGAAGCAGTTTGGATGAAGAAGTTCCTAACAGAACTTCAGGTGGTTCCTACCATTGTTAATCCAATACCGCTGTATTGTGACAACAACGGCTCTATAGCTTTAGCGAAGGAACCCAGGTCTCATCAGAAGTCCAGACACATCTTAAGGCGGTATCACCTAATCAGGGAGATCATAGATCGCCGGGAGATCGAGGTCAGGAGAGTTGCTACAGAGGAGAACACTGCAGATCCATTCACAAAGGCCTTACCTTAGACACAGTTCGAGAGACTATTCGAGATGATAGGTCTTCGATATGCCAGTATATGGCCCTAGTGCAAGTGGGAGATTGTTAGTGTATATGCCCTATGGGCCATTATTGTATCATACTAGTTTGTATATTACTTAATGGAAGCTTGGGATATTCACAGTTGTATTAACATTCTTGCTCAACATAGTAGTATGCTACTTGGTTTATATCTATCTTAATATTTGTATATGTTTCTTTTAGCATATCGCGAATACATATTGATAGAGCCCATAGGATCTTGCTTGACTACCAGCGTTGTGATGGCAGTCACACTAGTGGGAGCTGGGTAGTCTACAGCACATCCTTTTTCAGGTCTCTAGTCGTAGGATTATCGAGACAGGGCATCGATACTCCAGAGTAGACTAGTGTGTACGCTTCTCATCCCAGTTAGGGAAATGGTATGTCCTACAGCCATTAGTATGTTGTACTGGAGATAATATGCAGGTGCTCGTTGGGTTACGGGTACACCGGACAGGACTCGCAGGGAACTGTTGGTTGGTATTATACCCGTCGTCAGTTAACAGTTCCCAGGTGACATGAGTACAGCATAGTCCGTAGACTTGACACTGCTGCTTCGTCTCGAGTGTGTTCCCACTGTTCTTAGATTGCTACCCTACCACGGCTCAAAGGAGTCTTGCAAACAGATAGTAGTTGGGTGTTGTCCCGAAGCACTTGGAGGCAGTGGCAGTTAGAAAGGATTCGCCTCTCCCGGTATTGGGAGTTGATATCGCACTGTGTTAGGAGAGCCATTACGCAAAGTCCCTGGCCAGGGCAAACGAGATTTACTGGTAGGATTTCCAGTAGCATCTTAAGGTGTAATAGGCTTCACTCCGACATGACTTATACCGCCTTTTAGGGGACCGACTCTTGCCGCCCCTAGGCCCGATATGCGATAGTCTTAGACGAACAGACCGGACTGTACGGAGATTGTCACATCAGGCTCAGTAGGAGTTTGGATAGGTTTCCTCATCGGCCTTCTTATCGTCATCTACCTGGGGACTGTTACGTACAGCTAGTACCGCTTGCGGCCTGTTGTTAAACCTACTGCCAGCGTAGTGACGAGTCTTTAGAGTCCCACACAGAGAGTTTCCCTGCTTCAAGCGTAACGATATAGAAGTCGTATGGTTTTACGATAGGGTTCGGACATATACGTGTACTTGTGCACGTATGATGTTCGGACAGATTATACTAGCAGGCTTTAGTTTAAGCCAGATTCTAGTAATGGATTATTGGATTTATGCAGTCTCAGTATATCCGTCTTTTTCGTAAATACGGATGGGAGGGGCATTCTCGTAATTAGTCGAGGAGCTTCTAGAAGAAAGGTGACTCATTTAGATTTAATTCATTTATGAATTAAACTAAATGAGGTGGAGAGCTTATGTGTTATTTGCATTAAATGAATTAGAGACTCATGAGATGATTCATCCAAATGAGTTAATGAAGCATTAATTGTTTTGATGACTCATAAGATGATTCATTCATTTGTATTAAATGAAGCATGGTTGTAATTATCTCATATGATTTATTTGATAATTATTATGCTTCATAATATATAGAAATGAGTTATATTTTCATTTTATTCTCATATACACAATCTCTCTCCTCAAGCTCTCATCTTCTTCAACCTAACCCTAATCCTCTCATGTGTTGAGATCCCAAGGGTTAGAAAGACTAATAGATCCTTCATCCACTTCTATATCTTCTAGGTCACTTGGATTAGCAATCCTAGCCACTTAGTTAGCTCAAGTGAGAGGTTAAACCTTGGAAAAGGAACTCTTGGGTGGATCTTCTATCACATCGAGTAGGCCGACGAGGAGGTGAACAACAAGAACAAGAAGGACTAGTATCTTGAGGTATAATCATCTATCATAGTAGTTTAGCACTTCTAAATAGTTGTTAGTTAGGGTTTAGCAAAGATCCGTAAAGTTAGTCGATGTTACCTTAAACAAAATGATTGTTTTACCTATTCTGCCTCCCCGCATCTTGTGGGGTGTCTAACGTCGACTTACATCATGCAAGTGATTCGATGGACCCTCTTGAAGAACGAAACCCTAACTCGATTCTATGACCGTAAGAACCGCCGCCAAACTCTCGGGTTTGCGGCAGTTCCGCGGCGCCATAAGTGAGGCAAGGGTTAGCCCTTCTACGGTTGGTCCAAAGGTACCTTGGCATGTTCTGAATATTTTTAAACTGTGCTCAAGTGTTGTGATTTTTGGGAAATTATGGGTGTTTGTTGATTTGATCGGGATGTTTAACATCGTCTTGCTATTTGATGACATGTGATGTTATGTGTTGCTTGGATATGTTATATTGGATCTTTGTGTTTTGAATGGCCGGGTTTTTTTTATGTGAGATGAGAGTTTTTATTTTCATTCATGTAAAATTCATTTTCTGTAATATTCTTTTATTGAGGCACTTCCGGGTTGAGAATGATGTCTCCATTGTTGTATATTATTTACTTTTCCGCATTAGGATAGACCCAAGGAGGGGAGCAGAAGTAACCAGGTTCTAGAGTCCAGTGGGAGATCATCTCGAGTAGTCGAGTCCGGGTCTCCTAACTCAAGAAATGGTAGGATTGCTTGCCGCTCTCGTAGGGGTCTAGGGATGTGGTTTTGGATATTCATCACGACCGTGGAATCCGTGTTTTATACTGGCTTAACTTAAAACGCAGAATTCCTAGTATATCTAATATTTCATATGCTATCTTCTGCTGCTGATATTCTGTGATGTGATCACTTTATATGCGTGAGACGAAACTTTATTATTGTATATATGATATATAATAAACGTTTCTTATGTTTGTATCCGTGCTAGTTCCGCCCCGCTATGCCGTTAGTTAAGTTACCTAACGGTGCATAACGGGACACTGTGGCGAATGCGGATGGCATAAGCGTACGTTGTATTTTCCTTTCTTATGTGATGCTTAGGAAGCATAATTTATGGGACTTCATTAATGAGATTAATGAAAGAAAAGAAACCTAAAAGATGTTGTAGAATCAAATTTTCAAAAAAAGGGTAGCTCTAGTTTTTGTTTTGCATAGCGGTATTCCTTGTAGAATATCCAGCACCTTATTCGATAAGGAACGAGTCGAGATCCCTTCACCGGGAGTGACCTCTTTAGCGAAACTAGCAGATGCTACAACCCACTCGGTTTTGTTTTTGAATGCTTTTTTAGTTCTTGCTTTGCATAGCGGTATTCCTTGTAGAATATCCAGCACCTTATTCGATAAGGAAAGAGCCGGGATCCCTTCACCGGGAGTGACCTCTTTAGCAAAACTAGCAAAAGCCTAAAAAACACTCCTTTTCAAAATCGCTCGATTCTGCATCGATATCAAGTTCATTACGCAAAAGGTTTTTTCTTAAAAACCTGTCGTAGCCCTCCGTCATTTCAGATAAGTACTACTTAGTATTCGTGCTATGTTTGTTGACTATGTTAAGGCATAATGTGTGGTAGCTAATTAGTGCTTATCTGCTAAAGCATGAGATGCGATTGGATTAGGGTAGTCGTGCGACTTTGTTGACTATGTTAAGGGTCTTACGGGTGGGTTTAATTCAATCAGGAAATGACGGGTTGAACTTGGCTAGCGCTTATGATTTGTTGACTATGTTAAGGTCATATGTTGCTAGGGGCAAAATTATTATATCGGAAATTTCAAGTGTTGAAATTTGCAATGAGATTGCATACCTTCTATGAGATAGTTGGATCCCGATACCCGCTTCGAGTAAGAGTTACTCCTGTGAGAGTTTTACACATCACAATTAGCCAATCAAGTAGGTGTCTAGAAAGGTGTTAACAGAGTCACGCCCCTGGGAAAATGAGGTTTATATTAATTAGGTCCGTGCGAAAGCACGGAGAACCTCCCTCAAAGTATCGGCACTGGCCTGGCTGAAAGATTGGCGAACTTGTAAGGTTTAATTAATCCCAGATAGTCTTACCTTTTAGGGTTTGAAGGAAGATTTGATAAACATAGAGGTAGACGTCCTAATTAGATAAAATAATAACCAATCTAATCTTGCAAAGAGCGCACGCAAAGTGATTATCCTTCTCTCTCTCCTAGTAGCGACTAATGACACGCGTTAATCAAGATAATAATATTGATGTATTGACCGAACCCGCTTGTTATACTGAGAAGGGGAACGTTGGTTCCGCTCCAACTTATAAGTGTTATAAGTCCGAGCAATAAATAGGGGAATATCCGGATTACCACGCCACCCAGACGAAGAATAAGCATGTTGATGCATCTTCTTCGGGTGTGTTAGTTACAGAGAACTGTTTCTCAGTACACTCTACGTCCTGGGTATTTGATACCGGATCAGGATCCCACATATGTAATATGTTATATGGGCTACAGAAAGGTAGAGAACTGGGAAAGGGTGAAATATCTCTAAGTGTTAGAGAATGGTGCAAGCGTTGCAGCTAAATCAATTGGCAGATATCACCTTGTATTACCAAATAAATTGATTCTGAACTAATGTTATTATATACTGAATCTAATATACAACATTGCATCATTTTCTTTATTAAGTAAAAGAAGGATATAATTCTATAATGGCGGATAATGTTGTGAACATTTTCCTTAATTAAAAGTTTTTTGGATCAGGCACGTTATGTAGTAGCATATAAGTTCTAAATCAAACCACAGTTCATAGTACATAGAACACACACAGGAGGAGTAATTCAGAAATGAACGAATCTTTCTTGTGGCATTGTAGTCTAGGTCATATCAATGCGACACGACTTGCTAAGTCACATAAGGATGAATATGAGAATCTGTTCGAATTTTCATCTTATGATACTTGCCAGTCTTGTCTCAATTGTAATATGACAAATACTCCGTTTACTGGAAACAGAGAAAGAGTTATTGAACTCTTGGGACGGATACATGATGATGTATATGTAAGTCCATGTCACGCACGCCACGTGTTCGCGGGGAGGCGGAATGTATGTAAAACAATTATCAAAGCTTCGTAACACGGACTTAAGCACACGGATCGTGTCTAAACCATTACTAGCAAACTACGAGAGGTTTAACTACTCTGATTTGAAGTTATACCTCATGTTACTCGTCCTTCGGGTCTTCATCGCTGCCCTCCACACCTCGTCGGCTCTATGGAACATGGGTATCTCAACGGCCTCCTCGAGTCAAAGACGGTCCACCCGAGATTCTATAGTCCGAGCTCTTATCTCGAATCTGAGATAACAACGGCTTCTAGTTTTCTAATCTAGAAGTCTTAGAGAGTGTAGAGTATTTAGATGGATTACTTAGTCACTTTAAACCCTAGTATTCTCAACTCATGAGAGATTTTAAGGTTTGAGGAAGAAGATGAAGACTTGAGGAGAGATAAGTGTTTTGTGATAATGAATGAACTATTCTCATTTGTGAATATCATGAAGCATAATAATATCATCAAAATAAATATCTAGCTAATATTCATCATGCTTCATTTAATTCACAAGGTGAATCATCTAATGAGTCACCAAATGAGTCATGGATCATTTAATGAAACTACACCTCATCTCCTCCACCTCATTTAGTTTAAATCTAAAAAGAAATAAACACAAATGAGTCACCTTCTTCTAGAAGCTTCCCGACAAATTACGAGACTGCCCCTCCCATCCGTATTTCCAAAAAACACGGATAAAGTAAGACTGAATAAATCCATCTGTATAATACTAGAATCCGGCTTAAACCAAAGCCCACTAGTATTATATACCCGATCATAGTACGTGCATAAGTGTATGTAAGTGATCCTGGACCTGCTGTAAAACCATACGGCCTCTACACCTTTTGCTCGGTGCAGGGAAACTCTCTGTATGGGACTATAAAGACTCGACACTATGCTGGGAGTGGGTTTAACCTTAGGCCGCAAGCGGTACTAGCTGTTCGTAACGGTCCCTAGGTAGATGTCGATAAGAAGGACGATGAGGAAACCCATCCGAACTCATACTGAGCCTGTATGTGACAATCTCCGTACAGTCCGATCTGTTCGTCTAGGACTATCACATATCGGGCCTAGGGGGCGGTAAACATCAGACCCCTAATAGCGGTATAAGTCATGTCGGAGTGAAGCCCATTACACCTTGAGAAACTACTGGAGCACCTGCCAGTAAATCTCGCTTGCCCTGGCCAGGGACCTTGCATAATGTCTCTCTATACACAGCATGATATCAACCCCCAATACCGGGAGAGACGAATCCTGTCTAGCCGCCATTGCCTCCAAGTGCTTCGGGACTGCACCCAACTACTACCTGTTTGCATGACTCCTTTGAGCCGTGGTAGGGTAGTAATCTAAGTACAGTGGGAACACACTCGAGGCGAAGTAGCAATGTCAAGTCGACGGACTAAGCTGTACTCATGTCACTTGGGGTTGTAATCTAAGTACAGCGGGAACACACTCGAGGCGAAGTAGCAATGTCAAGTCGACGAACTGCAATCTAACGATAAGTATAGTACCAACCTGCAGTTCCCGGTGAGTCCTGTCCGGTGTACTCGTAACCTAACGAGCACCAGCATACTATCTCTAGTACGACATACTGATGGCTGTGGGATAGACCATCTCCCCATGCTTGGATGAGAAGCGTATACACCAGTCTACTCCGGAGTATCGATGCCCTGTATCGATAATCCTACGACCAAGGACCTGTATAGGATGTTGCTTATAGACTGCCCAGCTGTTAGTTATATGTATGCCCTAGAGGCCATTACTGTACATAGGATGTATATTGTAGTGGATGATGGGACATATATAGGGAGGACTTTCTTGCTCGACATGATAGTATGCTATCTGGTTGCTCTTTACCTTAACGTGTATACTGATTGTCTCTCTGTTACATGTTGGTAAAGCCCTTAGGACGTGTACTTGACTACCTGGACTATGATGCAGATCATACTAGTGGGGACAGATAGTCTATAAGTACATCCTTCAAAGTCCCTAGTCGTGGGTGTATCGAGACGGGGCATCGATATACCAGAGTAGACTAGCGTATACCTTCTCGACCCATACAGATGGGCGATGGATGATCCCATATCCATTGGTGTTTGACATCAGAGATGATATGCGGGTGCTCAGTGGAGACTGGGTACACTGGACGGACTCGCCGAGAACTCTCAGATGGTATTATACCTTACGTCAGATGGCAGTTCTCTGGTGACACTGGTACAGAGTAGTCTGTTGACCCGAGATCGTCATAGAGTCTTGTGTGGTTCCCACTGTGCTTTGATTTCCATCTTACCACATCCAAGAGGGCGTGCAAAACGGTGGTTTTTGGGTACAGTCCCGAGTCGCATGGAGGCAATGAGCGAAAGGAGGGGATTCGTCTCTCCCGGTATAGGGAGTTGATGTTGCACTGTGTTCGATTGGCTATAACCGGAAATCCCTGGCCAGGGTTGCTGAGATTTACTGGTAAGTTTTACCAGTAGTATCTCGAATTGTTATAGACCTCATATCGACACGACTTATCGAGCTATTGGGGTCTGACGTTTACCACCCCTAGGCAAGATATGCGACATATCAGACGATCAGACCGGACTGTACGGTAAGTGTTACTGGTTGGATTCACAGGAGTATGAGTGGGCTTGCTCGTCGATCTTCTGATTGCTCAATACCCGGGTGGCCGTTACGTTTAGCAGACCGCTTGCGGCTTGTGGGTGCTTGATATGATCATCATCTGCTGCCGGCGTATTGACGAGTCTTTAGAGTCCTACACAGAGGTTTCCTGGCTCAAGCGAAACGAAATAGGAGCGCATATGAGATATGTGCGGGACCGAGAATAATGCGTGTATGTGATACCGCATTCCATTCTCGCGATGAATGTGTCGAATGGTTGTATACGATATAACCTAGTTATCAAATCGAGGATTGATTCGATAAGCCGATACATCAGATACTGGTCGGTTATATGCGATATGACCGGATCATTGAATCAAGTGTTGATTTAATGATCTAATGCATAATTATATATTTGATATATTGCTTTGCATTAACTAGTATTGGTTCACTTTAAATGGATTTTCTCACTCGCATGTGCACATTGTATATGTGATATATTTTTGTGCACTTGATTGTATCATGTGTGATGATATATGATCGCTAGGGTTTGTGTAAAGAGTTAAATCTTAGTTAAGTAAATGGTTAGGGTTTTTATATATTTATTCATTATTTTATCTTTTAATTTGGATTAAAAGAAATGAGAAAAGAAAAACAAAAGGGTTGCTTTCAACATGAAGCTTGTTGAAGCTTCATGAAGCTTTGACCAAAGTGACTCTTTTGTCTTCATCTCCAAAACCCCAACCATTCATTTAACCTTAGTTATTTCTCTACACATTACCATGGTTAATTTTATGATAAGAATGATTTTATTATTCTTTTCAAAATACTTATCATAACATTATCTTCTTCTTCTTCTTCTTCTTGAAGATGAAGAAGCTTGACTTCATCAATGGTGGATTGATGAAATGAGTGAGAAATCCAATTCTAAAGTCTACCCACTTCCTATTTCTTCATCCTCTACCTCTTGCCAAGTAGTGTAGGGTGTTTCCTTCATAAGTTTTCATGGCTTGGTGAAGGTGGAGCTTGATCTAGTGATGCCTCGACGTAGATCATCTTCGGCATCGTTGTCGATGACCTAGCCCGCTTTTTTTCCGATGAAGCCGATGCCAGAGTCATGGTTCGATTTGGACAGCGGAGAGGACTTCATCATGGAGCTATGGAGGTGGAGAAATGGATCTACAAAGGTTGTATTTCCGTTCTTATAGTTTAGTTGTAAACTAGTTGCTTTTGTCGCCTAAACATCTAGCCAACGATCCGTATTAGGGTTTCTCGGCACCCGTAAAATTTGAAATTGGCATGGATGATACCTTGTAAGACCTCTTGAGAGTGCCTAGGAACCCTACAGTGGTATCAGAGCCTAGCTAGAGCCTTAGGCGAAGTCTAGACGATATTTGAAACCCGATAGAACCCGAAACCCTAAGTTTTACATGCTCTCTGGACTTTTTCTAAAAACTGGGATTTTTCCACATTAAAAATGCTTAAAATATTCAGCAGGGAATTATAAGAATTACGGTGCAAAATTTAATTCATGAACAGTGCAAACGGCGGCGGAACCGCGGCAGATGCCTGCCTTCTGCGGCGGTTCCGCGGCATGATGATGACGTCATACTCCCCTTTTTGCACAGTAATTCCTATTTAATTATGCTGAGTTTTCTGGGAATTTTTAATTTGACTCAAGAGTTGAGTATTCTGGGGTTGCTTTGGGAATCGATGATTCGATCGGATTATCAAATTTTGTCTATGTGGCTTTCCGGATAAATTTTAGAATATGTTAAAAAGTTCGACCGGATATAAATACCCAATTTTTCCCCTGTCGGGAAATTTCCAAGTGTTGGATTTTTCCGTAGTTTAACGACGTTCTAAGTAGTGCAAGTAACGCGATGGTCCCTCTAGAAGACAACAAACCTTAACTCGATTATGTGACCGTCTTGAACTGCCCTTTGAACCTTTGGATTTGGGACAGTACGGCATGCCGCATGTGAGGCGTTGGCTTGACCCTTCTACGGCTGGACCGTTGGTACTGAGGCACGAACTGAATGTTTTTAGACTTGCTTCATGTGTTGATCTATTTTGGGAAAACTTGGGTGTTCGACCGTTCGATCGGAATGTTTAACATTTTCTATTTATCTGGAATGAGATACAATAATTGGAATTCACAATTAGTTATGAGATAACTGAATGAATGTTATAAATCTAGCGGTTTAGTCTCAATTGATCGGTTGCCACGGAATTTTGATGTGATCAAAAGTCCGTTGCAATCACGTAGCGTACGCGGATACTCGCCGGGTAAACTTAATAGACAGCCTCACCCCATAGCCCCGACCAAGTGACTGTAGGAGAACCCCGTCGCCGAAAGCATCCGTTCGGGTGCTCGCGGCAGCGGTGTTCCGCCTTGGTGCACTTCGTCGACGGCGTCGGGGGTGTGGCCGCCTACTAAAGTTTGCGACGAGCATTCGATCAGGATGTCGGGAATCTTGTTGAATTACCCGACTTGATATTGAAAAGTGTTTTCGATTTAGAGAATAAAATGCGGGGTTTATAATTGTTAGGCATGCGATGTCTAAGGAATTCATTCGATTAGGCATGCGATGTCTAAAGAGGATGCGGATTCCAACTGTTGTAGTTTTACACTTTCTTTTCTGTGACCGTAAGTGTAATATGTGATATCGCCGGTTTCGTTGCTATATGTCAACGACAATTGGGATATGCATGTTTACTTACGTTGATGACATGTGATGTTATGTGTTGCTGGATATGTTATATTGGATCGTCGTGTTTGAATAGCCGGGGGTTTTTATGTGAGATGTGTGTTTTTCATTTTCATTCATGTAAAAACTTGTATGTAATATTCTTTTATTGGGACACTTCCAGGTAGCGGAAGATGTCACCGTTTGTATATTATTTACTTTTCCGCACTAGGATAGACCCAAGGAGGGGAGCACAAGTAACCGGGTTCTGGAGTCCAGTGGGAGACCAACTCGAGGAGTCGAGTCCGGGTCTCCTAACTCTAGAATTGGTAGGGTTGCTTGCTGCTCTCGTAGGGGTCTAGGGGTGTGGGTTTGGCTATTCATCACGACCGTGGAATCCGTGTTTTATACTGGCTCGTATTGAAAACACGGACGTCCTAGTATATCCAATATTTCATATGATTCTTCTGCTGCGATATCTGTGATGTGATCATGTGATGTTCTGTGATAGATACAGTATATAGTATATATGATATATTATATAGACGTTACTTATGTTTTACACCCGCGCTAGCCCTGCCCCGCTCTGCCGTTAGTTACCTAACCTAACGGTGCACGAGGGGACATCGAGGCGAATGCGGATGGCATAAGTGTACGTCGTATTTATCTGTGATGTTTAGGTACTTAAATGATGGGACTTCATTAATGTGATTAATGAAATAAAAGAAACCTAAGATGTTATAGAATCGAATTTCAAAAATAAAATAGGTAGCTACAGTTCTTGCTTTGCACAGCGGTATATGTGATATATCCTGCACCTTATTCGATGAGGAAAGGACCGAGATCCCTTTACCGGGAGTGACTCCTTTAGCAATAACTGGCAGATGCTACAACCCTCGGTTTGTCTTTTGATCGCTTGTTCCTGCTTTGCACTGTGATATATATGATATATCCCGCACCTCATTCGACGAGGAAAGGACCAACGATCCCTTCACCGGGAGTGACTCCTTTAGCAAAACTAGAAAAGCCTAAAAAACACTCCATTTCAAAATCATTTGATTCTACAACGATATCAAGTTCATTACGCAATAGGTTTTCAGAAAAATCTGTCGTAGCCCTCCGTCATTTCAGATAAGTATTAGTTAGTATTCGTGCTGCGGTAGTTTGGCCTCCGTCAAGGCGTAGTGTACGGTAGCTAACTAGTGCTTATCTGCTAGCATATGATGCGATTGGATTAGGGTATTCGTACGGCGTTGTTTGGCCTCCGTCAAGGGTCGTGCGGGTGGGTTTAATTCAATCAGGAAATGACGGGTTGAACTTGACTAGCGGACTATAGGTTGTTTGGCCTCCGTCAAGGTCATAGAACGCTAGGGGCAAAATATTATCGGGAATTTCAAGTGTTGAAATTTGCAATGAGATTGCATACCTTCTATGAGATAGTTGGATCCCGATACCTGCTGCGAGTAATTGTTACTCCTGGGAGAGTTTTACACATTACAATTAGCCGATCAAGTAGGTGTCTAGAAAGGTGTCAACGGGGTTAAGCCACTGGGAAAACGAGGTTTACATTAATTAGGTTCGTGCGAAAGCACGGGGGACCTCCCTAAAAGTACCGACACTGGCCTGGCTGAAAGATTGGCGAACTTGTAGTGTGTAATTAATCCCGGCTAGTCTTTCCTTTTAGGGTTTTAAGGAAGATTTGATAAAAAGCAGTGGGAGCCATCCTGATTAGATAAAATAATTACCAATCTGATCTTGCAAGACCTCACGCTGAGTGTTTTCTTCTCTCTCTCTCCAGGTAGTGACCATGTCACGCCTTAATCAAGATAATAATACGGATTATTGACCGAACCCGCTTGTTATACTGAGCCGGGGAACGTTGGTCCCGCTCCAACTTATAATTGTTATAAGACAGAGCAGGAAATAGGGGATTACCAGAATTCCCGTGCCACCCAAACGAAGACAGTGCATACTGATGCATCATCTTCGGGTGTGTTCATTATACAGAACTGTTTCTCAGTATTCTTTACGTCCTGGGTATGTGATACCAGATCAGGATCCCGCATATGTAATATGTTACATAGGGCTATAGAAAGGTAGAGAACTGAGAACGGGTGATAAGTTTCATGAGGCAGAAAACGGGGCAAGAGTTGCAGCCATGTCTGTTGGTCACTGTCACCCTGTATTACCAATACATTGATTCTGAACGAATGTTATTAGATACCGAACCTGATATACAAAATCATATCAATCTCTTTATTAGTAA
Source organism: Agapanthus africanus (assembly GCA_030015575.1). Taxonomy (NCBI): domain Eukaryota; kingdom Viridiplantae; phylum Streptophyta; class Magnoliopsida; order Asparagales; family Amaryllidaceae; genus Agapanthus; species Agapanthus africanus. The sequence goes on from CM057346.1 coordinate 361,206,739, forward strand.
AGAAATGATAAAATTTTGTATAATTGGATTATGTTTTGAACATTTCCTATATCAAAAGTTGATCGGTTCAGGCACGTTATCTAAAAGCATTAATGTTCTAAATCAAACTACAGTTCTTAGTATACAGAACACACACAAGAGGAAGAGTCCAGAAATGAACCAATCCTTCTTAAGGTATTGTAGACTAGGTCATATCAATGCGACCCGACTAGCTAGAGTTACATAAAGATGCATATTTAAATTAGTTTGAATTTACATCTTGTGAAACTCGCCAGTCATGTCACAAAGATAAGATGACAATAGCTCCGTTTATTGAAAACAGAGAAAGAGTTAGTAAACTCTTGGGATGATACATGATGATGTATGTAGGTCCCCTGTCTACAAATGCCAAGACCGGTTCTTTTTACTTCATTACATTCTCTGATAATCTCTCAAGATTCAGACATATGTTCCTGTTGAAACACAAGTCCGAACCTTTTGAGATATTCACAGAATATAAGTTAGAAGTAGAGAACCAATACGGGTATAAATATTATGTCCTTTGATGAGATCAAGGAGGAGAATACTTGAGCACGGAGTTCCTGGACCATTCTAAAGGAGAGTGAGATTCTCTCTCAGCATTACTGCTCCGTATACACCATAGCACGATGGTATATCGGGGCGGAGCAATCTCACCCTATATGATAAGGTGTGCTCTATGATGAGTACTACTAAGTTACCTATTTCCTTTTTGGGAGTTATGCGCTTGAGAAGCTGCATACCTATTGAATAGGGTTCAAATCAAATCAGTTGCCTACCATTTCATATGTGATATGATAAGGGAAGAGCCCATATCTTAAGTTGGTTAAGATTTGGGGTTGTCCGGGCTATGTCTAAAAGCATAATCCGGACAAGCTCGAGGCAAATACTGTTATGTAGAACTGCAATGGTTCCAGCTATACAAACTACAACAGATGATTTGATAAAACCAAAGGATTCAATGGTTACCGACGAACCTCAGCCTCTCCGCCGATCTAGTAGGGTTCCTCACCCATCTGAGAGATACTTCGGTTACTCTATGACAGTGGGAGCGAGGATTGCATCATGAGATGATGACCCAACTAGTTTCGAGCTGGCCGTCAGGAGTGGGACTCTGTAAGAATGGCTGGATGCTTAGTGATCTGAGATGGAATCCTTATACACCAACAAAGTATGGACTTTGGTTGCTATATCTGAAGGGTTAAATCCCCATCAGGAGCAAGTATATCTTGAGAAGATTACTTGGTGTATATGGAAAAGTTGAGACTTTCAAAGCTAGACTTGTTAAAGCTTTTCGTCATCGACCAGGCATGGATTATGATGAAACCTTTTCAAGCAGCTATGCTTAAGTCCATCCAGATCCTACTTGCCACGGCTACATACCATGACTACGATATCTGGTGGTTGGGTGTCATGACAGCTTTTCTAAATGATGTTTTAGAAGAGAGCGTCTATAAGTACACAGCCAGAGGGCCTCGTAGACAGTGGAAGCAGCGGATACGTGTGCAAGATGCTTTATAGGATAAAACAGGCATCACGGAGTTGGAACATCTGTTTTGATGGATTAGTCAAAGAAGTTGACATCATCAAAATTGTAGATGAACCTTGTATAAACAAAAAGGTAGTAGGGAGTATGGTGACGATCCTCGTAGAGTACGTGGATGACATACTCTTGATAAGAAAGGAGTTTCCTATGCTACGCTCGGTCAATCTCCGATTATCACAAGGATTCTCTATATAGGATCAAAGTGATACCTACTAAATCCTGGATTTTGGATCTATGAGATAGATCTAATTGGATGTTAGGAATCTCACTAGTAGTAGTGAGATGGTATCAATTGATTCTGGGGAGAATCACTGGAAAGGTTCCAGGGTGATAAAGACGACTGAATGTCAGTCACAGGCATTGTCTTTACCCTCAGTAAAGGGACGGTATGTTGGAAGGGTTCCAAGGAAGATACCGTGGCATACTAGACGATAAAGGCAGGATACATCGCTACTTAAGATGCTACCAAAGAGGCTGTTTGGGTGTATATTGGTTCATGAGATGAACTATGTTCCTACCATTGTGAGACAATGGAGTTGTAGCTTATGCCGAGGAACATCGGTCCCATCAGTGATCCAGACATATTCTAAGGCAGTATCACCTGATCATGGAGATGGTTGATCTCCAGGGTGATCGAGGTTAGGAGAGTAGACTTAAAGGACAACACGGCGGATCCACTCACGAAGGCCTATTCCCAGAGAGAGATTTTTATGGGATGGTTGAGTATGAGATACTGCAACCACTGCTACAGATGGCCCTAGTGCAAGTGGGAGATTGTTAGTTATATGTATGCCCTAGAGGCCATTACTGTACATAGGATGTATATTGTAGTGGATGCTGGGACATATATAGGGAGGACTTTCTTGCTCGACATGATAGTATGCTATCTGGTTGCTCTTTACCTTAACGTGTATACTGATTGTCTCTCTGTTACATGTTGGTAAAGCCCTTAGGATGTGTACTTGACTACCTGGACTATGATGCAGATCATACTAGTGGGGACAGATAGTCTATAAGTACATCCTTCAAAGTCCCTAGTCGTGGGTGTATCGAGACGGGGCATCGATATACCAGAGTAGACTAGCGTATACCTTCTCGACCCATACAGATGGGCGATGGATGATCCCATATCCATTGGTGTTTGACATCAGAGATGATATGCGGGTGCTCAGTGGAGACTGGGTACACTGGACGTACTCGCCGAGAACTCCCAGATGGTATTATACCTTACGTCAGATGGCAGTTCTCTGGTGACACTGGTACAGAGTAGTCTGTTGACCCGAGATCGTCATAGAGTCTTGTGTGGTTCCCACTGTGCTTTGATTTCCATCTTACCACGTCCAAGAGGGCGTGCAAAACGATGGTTTTTGGGTACAGTCCCGAGTCACATGGAGGCAATGAGCGATAGGAGGTGATTCGTCTCTCCCGGTATAGGGAGTTGATGTTGCACTGTGTTCGATTGGCTATAACCGAAAATCCCTGGCCAGGGTTGCTGAGATTTACTAGTAAGGGTTACCAGTAGTATCTCGAATTGTTATAGACCTCATATCGACACGACTTATCGAGCTATTGGGGTCTGACGTTTACCACCCCTAGGCAAGATATGCGACATATCAGACGATCAGACCGGACTGTACGGTAAGTGTTACTGGTTGGATTCACAGGAGTATGAGCGGGCTTGCTCGTCGATCTTCTGATCGCTCAATACCCGGGTGGCCGTTACGTTTAGCAGACCGCTTGCGGCTTGTGGGTGCTTGATATGATCATCATCTGCTGCCGGCGTATTGACGAGTCTTTATAGTCCTACACAGAGGTTTCCTGGCTCAAGCGAAACGAAATAAGAGCGCATATGAGATATGTGCGGGACCGAGAATAATGCGTGTATGTGATACCGCATTCCATTCTCGCGATGAATGTGTGGAATGGTTGTATACGATATAACCTAGTTATCAAATCGAGGATTGATTCGATAAGCCGATACATCAGATACTGGTCGGTTATATGCGATATGACCGGATCATTGAATCAAGTGTTGATTTAATGATCTAATGCATAATTATATATTTGATATATTGCTTTGCATTAACTAGTATTGCTTCACTTTAAATGGATTTTCTCACTCGCATGTGCACATTGTATATGTGATATATTTTTGTGCACTTGATTGTATCATGTTTGATGATACATGATCGCTAGGGTTTGTGTAAAGAGTTAAATCTTAGTTAAGTAAATGGTTAGGGTTTTTATATATTTATTCATTCTTTTATCTTTTAATTTGGATTAAAAGAAATGAGAAAAGAAAAACAAAAGGGTTGCTTTCAACATGAAGCTTGTTGAAGCTTCATGAAGCTTTGACCAAAGTGACTCTTTTGTCTTCATCTCCAAAACCCTAACCATTCATTTAACCTTAGTTATTTCTCTACACATTACCATGGTTAATTTTATGATAAGAATGATTTTATTATTCTTTTCAAAATACTTATCTTAACATTATCTTCTTCTTCTTCTTCTTCTTGAAGATGAAGAAGCTTGACTTCATCAATGGTGGATTGATGAAATGAGTGAGAAATCCAATTCTAAAGTCTACCCACTTCCTATTTCTTCATCCTCTACCTCTTGCCAAGTAGTATAGGGTGTTTCCTTCACAAGTTTTCATGGCTTGGTGAAGGTGGAGCTTGATCTAGTGATGCCTCGATGTAGATCATCTTCGGCATCGTTGTCGATGACCTAGCCCGCTTTTTCTTCGATGAAGCCGATGCCAGAGTCATGGTTCGATTTGGACAGCGGAGAGGACTTCATCATGGAGCTATGGAGGTGGAGAAACGGATCTACAAAGGTTGTATTTCCGTTCTTATAGTTTAGTTGCAAACTAGTTGCTTTTGTCGCCTAAACATCTAGCCAACGATCGGTATTAGGGTTTCTCGGCACCCGTAAAATTTGAAATTGGCATGGTTGATGCCTTGTGAGACCTCTTGAGAGTGCCTAGGAACCCTACACCAGCCCCCACTAGTGTGACTTCCATCAAAACGCTGGTAATCAAGAAAAGTTCCTAAGGGCTCTACTAATATGTATAAGCGATATGTTAAAAGAAACATATGCACATATTAAAGTCGAAACAAACAAAGTAGCATACTACCATTTTTAACAAGACTGTCAATACAACTGTGAATATCCCAAGCTTCCATTAAGTAATATACAATCTAGTATGATACAATAATGGCCTCTAGGGCATAAACACTAACAATATCCCACTTGTACTAGGGCCATGTGCTGGCATATCGCAGACCTATTGTCTCGAATAGCCTCTCGAACTGCGTCTGAGGAATGGCCTTTGTGAATGGATCAGCAGTATTATTCTCCGTATCTACTCTCTTCACCTCGACCACCCGGCGACCTACGATCTCCCTGATCAGCGGATACCGTCTTAAGATGTGTCTGGACTTCTGATGGGACATGGGTCCCTTCGCTAAAGCTATAGCGCCGTTGTTGTCGCAATACAGAGGTATTGGATCAACACTGGTAGGAACCACCTGAAGTTCTGTGAGGAACTTCTTCATCCAGACAGCTTATTTTGCGGCATCGCAAGGATCTATGTACTCCACTTCCATCGTCGAGTCAGCAATGATGTAATGCTTGGAACTCTTCCAACAGACCGCCCCTCCATTGAGGGTAAAGACATAACCCGACATGGACTTGAAGTCATCCTTATCACTCTGGAAGCTGGAGTCAGCAAATGCCTTGATCTGGAGGTCCTTTCCGCCATAGACCAAGAACATCTCCTTAGTCCTCCTCAGGTACTTGAGAATTTTCTTTACTGCTATCTATTTCTTCTCCCCTAGGTTTCCCTGATACCGGCTTACAACGCTCAATGTGTATGCTACATCTAGTTTGGTACATAACCTCGCATACATTATAGAGCCTACCGTATAAGCGTAGGGTATAATCGACATGCGAGACCTTTCTAAATCAGTCTTGGGAGACATCTCTTTGGAGAGGGTGATTCCGTGACAAGCCGGTAGGTTACCGCGCTTAGAATCTTCCATACTGAATCTTTTCAATATGGTGTCTATGTACCTGGACTGTGAAAGTCCCAACATCCTCTTTGATCTATCACGATAGATCTAGATCCCCAGAATATAGGTGGCATTACCGAGGTCCTTCATGGAGAACTTCTGTGACAAGAATCCTTTGACTGACTGTAGCATAGGAATATCATTTCCTATTAAGAGAATGCCATCCACGTACAAGACGAGAAATACTACAGTTCTCTCTACAATCTTACTATATATGCATGGTTCATCTGTATTTTGATAAAATTGAATTCTTTAACAGTATCATCAAAAAAATGTTCCAGCTCCGCGATGTCTACTTTAGTCCATAAATGTACTTAAGCAACTTGCACACTTTACCGCTGCTCCCACTCTGAATGAATCCCTCTGGCAGATCCATATAGACACACTCTTCTAAATTACCAATTAGAAAATCCGTCTTTACGTCCATCTGCCAGATCTCATAATCGTGGAAGACATCAACGGCAAGAAGGACCCGAGTGGATTTGAGCATAGCCACTGGAGAAAAGGTTTTGTCATAGTCCAAACCAGGTCTTTGGCGAAAACCTTTTGCAACAAGTCTAGCTTTATAGGTTTCAACCTGTCCATCTACACCAATCAACCTTCTGAAGATCCATTTGCATCCTACGGGTTTTACCCTATCTGGAGCAATGTCCAAAGTCCATACTTTGTTAGTGTACATGAACTCCATTTCGGTCTGCATTGCATCCAGCCATCTTACTGTTAGTTGTATGTATGCCCTAAAGGCCAGTATTGTACAGATTATGTATATTATATTGGATGCTTGGACATATATAGAGATGACTTTCTTGCTCGACATGATAGTATGCTATCTGGTTGCTCTTTATCTTAACATGTACACTAGTCTCTTTATACTGTCTTATAGTTACATGTTGGTAAAGCCCTTAGGATTTGTACTTGACTACCTGGACTATGATGCAGATCATACTAGTGGGGACATGGTAGTCCATAAGTACATCCTTCAAGGTCCCTAGTCGTGGGTGTATCGAGACGGGGCATCGGTATACCAGAGTAGACTAGCGTATACGCTTCTCGACCCATGTGATGGGCGATGGATGATCCCATATCCATTAGTGTTTGACATCAGAGATGGTATACGGGTGCTCAGTGGAGACTGGGTACACTGGACGGACTCGCCGAGAACTCCCAGATGGTATTATACCTCACGTCAGATGGCAGTTCTCAGGTGACACTTGTACAGGATAGTCTGTAGACCCGAGATCGTCATAGAGTCTTGTGTGATTCCCACTGTGCTTTGATCTCCACCTTACCACGTCCTTGAGGGCGTGCAAAACGGTGGTCTTTGGGTACAGTCCCGAGTCACATGGAGGCAATGAGCGATAGGAGGGGTTTCGTCTCTCCCGGTATTGGGGGTAGATGTTGCGCTGTGCTCGATTGGCCGTAACAGGGAAGTCCCTGGCCAGGGCTGATCAGAGATTTGCTGGTAAGTGTTACCAGTAGTTTCTCGACCCGTTATGAGCCTCACATCGGCACGACTTATCGGGTTATTGGGGTCTGACGTATACCACCCCTAGACTTGATATGCGACGTATCAGACGAAGAGACCGGACTGTATAGTAAGTGTTACTGGTCGGATTCGCAGGAGTGTGAGCGGGCTAGCTCGTCGATCTTCTGATCGCTCAATACCCGGGTGGCCGTTACGTTTAGCAGACCGCTTGCGGCTTGTGGGTGCTTGATATGATCATCATCTGCTACCGGCGTATTGACGAGTCTTTAGAGTCCTACACAGAGGTTTCCTGGTTCAAGCGAAACGAAATAGGAGCGCATATGAGATATGTGCAGGACCGAGAATAATGCGTGTATGTGATACCGCATTTCATTCTCGCGATAAATGTTTCGATTGGTTATATTTGATATGACCTAGTTATCGAATCATTGATTCGATAAATCGATACATTGAATACTAGTCGGTTATGTGCGACATGACCGGATCATTGAATCAAATGTTGATTTAATGATTTAATGTATAATTATATATTTGATATATTACTTTGCATTAACTAGTATTGGTTCACTTTATACGGATTTTCTCACTTGATGCACATAGTATATGTGATATGCTTTTGTGCACTTTTTTGTATCATGTTTGATGATACTTGATCATTTAGTTCAGTATATAGAATTAATCCATGGTTAATTTGATAATTAGGGTTTTTGCATATTCATTTATTTATTTATTTGTTTATTTATTTATTTGGAAAAGATAAAGATAAGAATGGTGGCTTTCTTTGTCATTAGTTGAAGCTTCATGAAGCCTTGACTTTTGTAACCATCCTTATCTTCATGCTTAACCCTAACCCATCCAATTGACCATGGTTAATTCTCTACACTTAACCCTAGTTTGAGTTATGATAAGTATTTGATTTTCTATTTCTTTTATATAGAACTTATCATAACCATCATCTTCTTCTTCTTCTTCAAGTTCAAGGTCCATCAATGGCAACTTGAGTTAAAGTGAGATAAATCCAATTCTAAAGTGAACCCACCTCCTATTTCTTCACCCTCTACCTCTTGCCAAGTGGTTTTGGGTGTTTTCTTCACAAGTTTCACTACTTGGTGAAGTCGGAGCTTGAACTAGTGCAACCTCGACGTAGATCGTCTTTGACACGAAGCCGTCGAACTATTCCGCTCACTTCTCCGATGAAGCCGTCGCGAGAGTCCGAGGTTCGTGATGGACAGCGAGGGGACGACCACATGGAACTAAGCAAGTGGATATCCGGATCTACAAAGGTTGTAGTTTCCGACCTTTAGTTTATTTGCTAACTAGTTTAGTTTTTCGCCTAGAATTCTAGTCTACGATCCGTGTTAGGGTTTCTCGGCACCAATAATTTTTAAATTGGCATGTTCGATGCCTTGTGAGACCTCTATAGGGTGCTTAGGAACCTTTCAGTGGTATCAGAGCCTAGCTAGAGCCTTAGGCGAAGTCTAGACGGAGTTTGAAGTCCGAACGAACCCGAAACCCCGATACCCAAGAGCTCTCTGGACATTCTCTGAAATCTGGGAATTTTTGATATTAAAAATGCTTAAAAAATTCACCAAAGAATTCTAAGAATTACTGTGTAAAATGTTTCCCATGAACAGTTCCTTGAGCCGCGGAAACACGGCAGAAGCATGGCTTCTGCCGCTGTTCCGCGGCCGTATAGTGACGTCAGCAATGTTTCACTGCACAGTAATACCTGATAAATTCTGGTGAGTTTTCTGGGTATTTTTAAATTTATTTAAGGGTTGAGTGCTCTCGGGTTATATTGGGAATCGACGATTCGATCGGAATATCAAACTTTGTCTAAGTGTTTTTCCAGATAACTGTAGAATATGTTAAAGAGTTCGACCGGATATAAATACCCAAATGTTTTCCCCTGCCGGAATAATTCCAAGTGTTGGATTTTTCTGTGGTTAAAAGACGTTCTGAGTAGTGCAAGTAACGCGATGGTCCCTCTAGAAGACAACAAACCTTAACTCGATTATATGACCGTCTTGAACTGCCCTTTGAACCTTCGGGTTTGGGGCAGTACGGCGTGCCATATGTGAGGCGTTGGCTTGACCCTTCTACGGCTGGACCGTTGGTACTGAGGTATGAAGTGAATGTCTTTGAACCTATTTCATGTGTTGATCGGTGTCGGGAAAACTTGGGTGTTCGAATGTTCGATCGGAAAGTTTGATATATTCTATTTATCCGGAATTGGATACAATAATTGGAATTCACAAACAGTTATGAGATAACTGGATGAATGTTATAAATCTAGCAGTTTAGTCCCATACGATATTGAAAAGAGTTTTCGATAATGAGACTAAAATGCGGGATTTATATCAGTTAGGCATGTGATGTCTAAAGAGGTTGCGGATTCCAACTGTTGTAGTTTTACACATTCTTTTCTGTGACCGTAAGTGTAATATGTGATATCGCCGGTTTCGTTGCTATATGTCAACGACAATTGGGATGGACATATTTACTTACGTTGATGACATGTGATGTTATGTGTTGCTGGATATGTTATATTGGATCGTCGTGTTTGAATAGCCGGGGTTTTTTTATGTGAGATGAGTGTTTTTTCATTTTCATTCATGTAAAAACTTGTATGTAATATTCTTTCATTTGGGGCGCTTCCAGGTAGCGGAAGTTGTCACCCGTTGTATATTATTTACTTTTCCGCATTAGGATTGACCCAAGGAGGGGAGCACAAGTAACCGGGTTCTGGGGTCCAGTGGGAGACCAACTCGAGGAGTCGAGTCCGGGTCTCTGAACCCTAGAATTGGCAGGGTTGCTTGCCGCTCTCGTAGGGGTCTAGGGGTGTGGGATTGACTATTCATCACGACCGTGGAATCCGTGTTTTATACTGGCTCGTATTGAAAACACGGACGTCCTAGTATTTCCAATATTTCATATGTTTATTCTGCTGCGATATCTGTGATGTGACTCTATGATGGATATAGTATATAGTATATATGATATATTATATAGACGTTACTTATGTTTTACACCCGCGCTAGCCCTGCCCTGCTCTGTCGTTAGTTACCTAACCTAACGGTGCATGAGGGGACATCGAGGCGAATGCGGATGGCATAAGTGTACGTCATATCTATCTGTGATGTTTAGGTATTTAAATGATGGGACTTCATTAATGTGATTAATGAAAGATAAGAAACCTAAGATGTTGTGGAATCGAATTTTAAAATTAAAAGGTAGCTACAGTTCTTGCTTTGCACAGCGGTATATATGATATACCCTGCACCTTATTCGATGAGGAAAGGACCGAGATCCCTTCACCGGGAGTGACTCTTTTAGCAATAACTGGCAGATGCTACACACTCGGTTTGCTTTTGACTGCTTTTGCGTTTTTGCTTTGCACAGCGATATATATGATATATCCCGCACCTCATTCAACGAGGAAAGGACCGAGATCCCTTCACCGGGAGTGACTCCTTTAGCAAAACTAGAAAAGCCTCAAAATCACTCCATTTTTAAAACTTCATTCGATTCTACAACAATATCAAGTTCATTACGCAATAGGTTTTCAGAAAAACCTGCCGTAGCCCTCCGTCATTTCAGATAAGTACTATTTAGTATTCGTGCTGCGGTTGTTTGGCATGCGTCAAGGCGTAGTGTACGGTAGCTAACTAGTATTTATCTGCTTATGCATATGATGCAGATTGGATTAGGGTATTCGCACGGCGTTGTTTGGCATGCGTCAAGGGTCGTGCGGGTGGGTTTAATTCAATCAGGAAATGACGGGTTGAACTTGACTAGCGGACTATGGGTTGTTTGGCATGCGTCAAGGTCATAGCACGCTAGGGGCAAAAGATTATCGGGAATTTCAAGTGTTGTAATTTGCAATGAGATTGCATACCTTCTATGAGATAGTTGGATCCCGATACCCACTGCGAGTAAGAGTTACTCCTGGGAGAGTTTTACACATTGCAATTAGCTGATCAAGTAGGTGTCTAGAAAGGTGTTAACGGGGTTACGCCTCTGGAAAAACGAGGTTTACATTAATTAGGTTCGTGCGAAAGCACGGGGGACCTCCCTCAAAGTACCGACACTGGCCTGGCTGAAAGATTGGCGAACTTGTAGTATGTAATTAATCCCGGCTAGTCTTTCCTTTTAGGGTTTGGAGGAAGATTTGATAAAAAGCAGTGGGAGCCATCCTGATTAGATAAGATAATAACCAATCTGATCTTGCACGAGCTTACGCTAAAGTGTTTTCTTCTCTCTCTCTCTCCAGGTAGCGACCATTTCATGCCTTAATAAAGATAATAATATGGATGTATTGACCGAACCCGCATGTTATACTGTGCTGGGGAACGTTGGTTCCGTTCTTTCCTATAAGAGTTATAGGAATGAACAGGATATAGGGGAATACCAGGATTCCCATGCCACCCGAATGAAGAAAGTACATGTTGATGCATTTTCTTCGGGTGTGTTCGTTACTGAGAACTGTTTCTCTATTTTCTCTACGTCCTGGGTATTGGATACCGGGTCAGGATCCCATATATGTAATCAGTTACATGGGCTTAGGAAAGGTAGAGAACTTGGAGAAGGTGATAAAGACATTAGAGTTGGAAATGGTGCAATTGTTGCAGCTAAGACTGTCGGAGAATATCACCTTGTATTACCAACTGGAAATACATTGGTTCTGAACGAATGCTATTACATGCCGAACCTGATATGCAACATTATATCGGTTTTTTTTATTAAGTAAAGAGGGATATAATTTTGTATTACAGGACAATGTTATAAACATTTTCCGTAACCAAAAGTTGGTTGGATCAGGCACGTTATGCAATGGCATTTATGTTCTAAATCAATCAACAGTTCTGAGTTTAACAAACACACACAAGAGGAAGAGTTCTGAACTCAACGAATCCTTCTTGTGGCATTGTAGACTGGGTCACATCAATGCGACACGACTAGCTAAGTTGCATAAAGATGGATATTTAAATCCGTTTGAATTTTCATCTTATGACACTTGCCAGTCATGTCTCAAAGGCAAGATGACCAAAACTCCGTTTACGGGACACGGAGAAAGAGTTACCGAACTCTTAGGACTGATACATAGTGATGTATGCGGTCCTATGTCTACACATGCCAGGGATGGTTCTTCATACTTCATTACATTCACTGACGATCTCTCTAGGTTCGGGTATGTGTTCCTGATGAAACACAAATCAGAAGCTTTTGAGAAATTTAGGGAATATAAACAAGAAGTTGAGAACCAAACCGGAAAAAGTATTAAAATCCTTCGATCTGATCGAGGAGGTGAATACTTGAGCAATGAATTCCTGGACTTCCTAAAAGAGAATGGGATTCTATCTCAGCTGACTCCTCCTTATACACCACAGCACAACGGTGTATCTGAACGGAGAAACCGCACCCTATTAGATATGGTGCGCTCAATGATGAGTACAGCTGAGTTACCTATTTCCTTCTGGGGATATGCGCTTGAGACAGCCATGGACCTATTGAATAGAGTTCCTACCAAATCAGTGCCTACCACTCCATATGAGATATGGAAAGGGAAGAGACCACATCTTAATTATATTAAGATATGGGGTTGTCCAGCCTATGTCAAAAGACAAAATCCGGACAAACTCGAGGCAAGATCTGTCTTATGTAAGTTTGTAGGATATCCCAAAAATTCACAAGGGTATATCTTCTACCACCCCGAGGAACAAAAGGTGTTTGTTTCTCGACATGCCACTTTCTTAGAAAAAAGTTTTCTTATGAAACAAATAAGTGGCATTGAGGTAGAACTGGAAGAGGTTCCAGCGACACAGACTACAACAGAAGATTTGGTTGAACCAGAGGATTCCGTAGTTCCCGATGAACCCCAGCCTCTCCGCCGATCTAGTAGGGTTCCTCGCCAACCTGAGAGATACTACGGTTTTCTCATGGATGGTGGGAGCGAGGATTGCATCATGGAGGATGATGACCCAACTAGCTTCGAGCAGGCCATCACGAGTAGGGACTCGGTGAAATGGCTAGATGCTATGCGGTCCGAGATGGATTCCATGTACACCAACAAAGTATGGACTTTGGAAGTTGCTCCTGAAGGGGTAAAACCCATTGGGAGCAAGTGGATCTTTAAGAAGAAACTTGGTGTAGATGGGAAAGTGGAGACTTGTAGCAAAGGGTTTTCGTCAAAGACCAGGTGTGGACTATGACGAAACCTTTTCTCCAGTGGCTATGCTTAAATCCATCCGAATCATGCTTGCCATTGCTGCCTTTCACGACTACGAAATCTGGCAAATGGATGTTAAGACCGCCTTTCTAAATGGTGATTTAGAAGAGTGCGTGTACATGACTCAGCCAGAGGGCTTCGTAGACAGTGGGAGCAGCGGGAAGGTGTGCAAGCTGCTTAAATCCATTTATGGATTAAAGCAAGCATCGCGGAGTTGGAACATCTGCTTTGACGTCGTTATCAAAGAGTTTGATTTCGTCAAAAATCCAGATGAACCTTGTGTCTACAAGAAGGTGGCAGAGAGTAAGGTTGTCTTCCTCGTATTGTACGTAGACGACATACTCTTGATAGGAAATGATATTCCTATGCTGCAAGCGGTCAAGCTCTTCTTATCACAAAGATTCTCAATGAAAGATCTTGGTGATGCCTCCTGCATATTGGGAATTAGGATCTATAGAGATAGATCCAAACGGATTTTGGGATTGTCCCAATCCAGGTACATTGACACCATACTAAAGAGGTTTAGTATGGAAGAGTCCAAGCGTGGGAACTTGCCCACGATCTCTGGAGTCACTCTCTCCAAAGAGATGTCTCCTAAGACTGATTTGGAGAGAGCTCGCATGCAAGGGATACCCTATGCTTCGGCAGTAGGCTCTATCATGTATGCGATGCTATGTACCAGACCCGATGTAGCATACTCACTAAGTGTAATGAGCAGGTATCAAGCTGATCCTGGAGAGAGTCACTGGACAGCTGTAAAGAGCATTCTCAAGTACTTGCGAAGGACTAGAGATATGTTCTTGGTGTATGGTAACGGAGAACTCCAAGTGGAGTCCTTTACCGATTCGAGCTTCCAGAGTGATAAGGACGACTCTAAGTCGCAGTCGGACTTTGTCTTTACCCTTTACGGAGGGGCGGTTAGCTGGAAGAGTTCCAAGCAGGAAACCGTGGCAGACTCGACGATGGAGGCTGAATACATCGCTGCCAACGATGCTGCCAAAGAGGCTGTCTGGATCAAGAAGTTCATTTCTGAACTAGGAGTGGTTCCATCCATTGAGCGTCCAATACCTTTGTATTGCGATAACAATGGAGCGGTGGCTTTGGCCAAGGAACCCAGGTCCCATCAGCGGTCCAGGCATATTCTGAGGCGGTATCACCTGATCCGGGAGATAGTTGATCGCCGGGAGATCGAGGTCAGGAGAGTTGACACGAAGAACAACACGGCGGATCCACTCACGAAGGCCATTCCCCAGATACAGTTTGAGAGACTCTTCGGGATGCTCGGTATGAGATACTACAGCAGCTGGCCCTAGTGCAAATGGGAGATTGTTAGTTGTATGTATTCCCTAGAGGCCAGTATTGTACAGATTATGTATATTATATTGGATGCTTGGACATATATAGAGATGACTTTCTTGCTCGACATGATAGTATGCTATCTGGTTGCTCTTTATCTTAACATGTACACTAGTCTCTTTATACTGTCTTATAGTTACATGTTGGTAAAGCCCTTAGGATTTGTACTTGACTACCTGGACTATGATGCAGATCATACTAGTGGGGACATGGTAGTCCATAAGTACATCCTTCAAGGTCCCTAGTCGTGGGTGTATCGAGACGGGGCATCGATATACCAGAGTAGACTAGCGTATACACTTCTCGACCCATGTGATGGGCGATGGATGATCCCATATCCATTAGTGTTTGACATCAGAGATGGTATACGGGTGCTCAGTGGAGACTGGGTACACTGGACGGACTCGCCGAGAACTCCCAGATGGTATTATACCTCACGTCAGATGGCAGTTCTCAGGTGACACTTGTACAGGTTAGTCTGTAGACCCGAGATCGTCATAGAGTCTTGTGTGATTCCCACTGTGCTTTGATCTCCACCTTACCACGTCCTTGAGGGCATGCAAAACGGTGGTCTTTGGGTACAGTCCCGAGTCACATAGAGGCAATGAGAGATAGGAGGGGTTTCGTCTCTCCCAGTATTGGGGGTAGATGTTGCGCTGTGCTCGATTGGCCGTAACAGGGAAGTCCCTGGCCAGGGCTGATCAGAGATTTGCTGGTAAGTGTTACCAGTAGTTTCTCGACCCGTTATGAGCCTCACATCTGCACGACTTATCGGGTTATTGGGGTCTGACGTATACCACCCCTAGACTTGATATGCGACGTATCAGACGAAGAGACCGGACTGTATAGTAAGTGTTACTGGTCGGATTCGCAGGAGTGTGAGCGGGCTAGCTCGTCGATCTTCTGATCGCTCAATACCCGGGTGGCCGTTACGTTTAGCAGACCGCTTGCGGCTTGTGGGTGCTTGATATGATCATCATCTGCTACCGGCGTATTGACGAGTCTTTAGAGTCCTACACAGAGGTTTCCTGGTTCAAGCGAAACGAAATAGGAGCGCATATGAGATATGTGCAGGACCGAGAATAATGCGTGTATGTGATACCGCATTTCATTCTCGCGATAAATGTTTCGATTGGTTATATTTGATATGACCTAGTTATCGAATCATTGATTCGATAAATCGATACATTGAATACTAGTCGGTTATGTGCGACATGACCGGATCATTGAATCAAATGTTGATTTAATGATTTAATGTATAATTATATATTTGATATATTACTTTGCATTAACTAGTATTGGTTCACTTTATACGGATTTTCTCACTTGATGCACATAGTATATGTGATATGCTTTTGTGCACTTTTTTGTATCATGTTTGATGATACTTGATCATTTAGTTAAGTATATAGAATTAATCCATGGTTAATTTGATAATTAGGGTTTTTGCATATTCATTTATTTATTTATTTGTTTATTTATTTATTTGGAAAAGATAAAGATAAGAATGGTGGCTTTCTTTGTCATTAGTTGAAGCTTCTTGAAGCCTTGACTTTTGTAACAATCCTTATCTTCATGCTTAACCCTAACCCATCCAATTGACCATGGTTAATTCTCTACACTTAACCCTAGTTTGAGTTATGATAAGTATTTGATTTTCTATTTCTTTTATATAGAACTTATCATAACCATCATCTTCTTCTTCTTCTTCAAGCTCAAGGTCCATCAATGGAAACTTGAGTTAAAGTGAGATAAATCCAATTCTAAAGTGAACCCACCTCCTATTTCTTCACCCTCTACCTCTTGCCAAGTGGTTTTGGGTGTTTTCTTCACAAGTTTCACTACTTGGTGAAGTCGGAGCTTGAACTAGTGCAACCTCGACGTAGATCGTCTTTGACACGAAGCCGTCGAACTATTCCGCTCACTTCTCCGATGAAGCCGTCGCGAGAGTCCGAGGTTCGTGATGGACAGCGAGGGGACGACCACATGGAGCTAAGCAAGTGGATATCCGGATCTACAAAGGTTGTAGTTTCCGACCTTTAGTTTATTTGCTAACTAGTTTAGTTTTTCGCCTAGAATTCTAGTCTACGATCCGTGTTAGGGTTTCTCGGCACCAATAATTTTTAAATTGGCATGTTCGATGCCTTGTGAGACCTCTATAGGGTGCCTAGGAACCTTTCACTTACTGAGTCGCCGCTCTGAATGGCTTGCTGGAAGCTAGTAGGGTCATCATTGTCAATGATGCAATCCTCTCGATCCCCGTCTATGAGAAAACCGTAGTATCTCTCGGGCGGATGAGACTGCCTACTACTTCTGCGGATAGGCCCTGGGATGTCCCTTTCTTCTGAAACTTCTGGTTCTACCATACTTTCAGTAAAGCTTGTGGTTCTGGAATTTCTTCCAGTTCTATTGCGCTCCCACTCTTCTGATTTTCTAAAATTCAGTTTCCAAGAAGTGGGCATGATGAGAAACAAAAACCTTTTGTTCCTCTGCGTAATAGAAATAATACCTCTTGGAGTTCTTTGGATATCCCACAAACATACACTGTACTGAGCTTGCCTCGAGCTTGTCCGCATGCTGCTTTTTAATAAAAGCTGGACATCCCCATGTCTTCAAGTACTGAAGATAGGGTTTCTTCCTACTCCACATCTGATATGGTGTGGTAGGCACAGTCTTGGTTGGAATCTTGTTCAAAAGATATGCAGCTGATTCTAGTGTATAACCCCAGAAAGATCACGGTAACTTAGCCTTACTCATCATGGAACGAACCATATCCAATAGGGTTCGATTCCGCCTTTCCGATACACCATTGTGTTGTGGTGTGTATGAAGGAGTAAGCTGAGAGAGAATTACATTCTCTTTTATGTATCACAGGAACTCGGCACTTAAGTATTCACCACCTCGATCAGATCTCAGTGTCTTCATACTTTTGCTTATTTGGTTTTCCACTTCATTCTTTGTATTCCCGGAATTTCTCAAAGGTCTCGGATTTATGCTTCATTAAGAAGATATGTCCATACCTAGAGAAATCATCCGTAAAAGTAATGAAGTAGGAATGACCACCTCTTGGATGTGTAGACATTGGACCGCATATGTCACTGTGTACGAGTCCCAAGAGCTCGCTCGCTCTTACTCCGTGTCCAGCAAACGGAGTCTTTGTCATCTTTCCCATGAGACAAGATTCACAAGTAGCATAAGATTGATATTCGAACGGATTCAAATATCCTTCTCTATGTAACTTAGTCAACCGTGTTTCATTGATGTGACCTAGTCTACAATGCCATAAGAAAGCCTGATTTACTTCCAGAGACTTTCTTTTAAGTGTGTTCTGGACATTGAAAACCCGAGCTTGATTTAATACGTATATACCGTAATCTAATGTGCCAGACCCAATAAGAAATAGATTTAGGTGGATGTTTACCACATCGCTTACGAATGTAAAATCATATCCTTCTCTAGAAAGTGAGGATACTGATGTGATATTACAAGTCAGACTAGGTACATACAAACAGTTACGTAGAATCAATATCTGCCTACTTGTCAGTCCTAGGCGATATTCCCCCATGGATTCAGCATCCATGCTCATTCTGTTCGCAACTCTGAGCGATATATCACCTACCCTGATAACTCTGCGGTTTCTCAAAGCATATAACGAATTAGAGATATGAGATCCTGATCCGGTATCTAGTACCCAGGAAGTAGAGTTAATTGACAAACAATTCTCAATTACAAACACACCCGAGGCCGAAGCCACAACATGCTTCGAATCCTGGCTACTGGCTTCCAAAGCCCTACAATCTTTCTGCCAATGCCCATTCCCATAACAATAGGAACATCCCTCCTTCCCTACACCAAGTCCCAAAATTTTTGCTCTTCCCTTTCCTTCTACTTCACTGACACCGTATATCGGCTTTGTGGAGGTTTTCTTATTTTCACCCTTTGCTTTCGCCCTGGATGCAGAAGAAGAAGGTCTCCCATTAAGCAGAGTGGGTGTCTCCCTGGCTTCTTTCAGGGTGTAAGTAGAGGGTAGGGACTGTGGAAATAAGTCAGCATATGACCTGTTTCCCAACGTGGTCTCCAGGTCCGTGAGCTCATCAATATAGCTAGTCATCGTAAGGACGCCGTCCCTTACAGATGACCCGACAGCCAACCTCGCTTGAAGCAATTCGTTCGAGGTCTCATATCTTGCGATACGAGATTGCTCTCTATATAAATCTTTGTTATGGAGGAAGATGGAAACTAAGTCCATCTTCTCGTGCTGCTTCTGGTATACACCATCAACTGAAGCCAACACGAGGCACTTGGCATTCGCACTGTCATTTTCCCTTGTCTGACGGATATCCATATCCGCGACGGTGGAAACTGGACCTGGGACGGTGGGGGCTTGAGTAGTAATAGGGTGGTCCTGCTTGTCATAAGAAATGGATATCTGGACAGACCTTTGCCAGTCATAAAAGTCAGATTCAGTCAACTTGTTATCTAAATGTAACCTAGTCATGGTCGCAGGGTCGCTACAGTTCGGAGAGAGAAGAAAACATTTTAGCATGATGCTCTTGCAAGTTTAGATTGGTTTTTAGTTTATCTAAACAGGATGGCTCCCACTGTTTCTCGAATCCTTCCTCAAACCATAAAAGAAGAATTAGTCAGGACTGATCTCACCGTACAATACTTGCTTAACCGTTCAGCCTGGTTTGTGTCGGTACTTCGAGGGAGGTTTTACGACGCTTTCGCGAAGTTCCTTAATTAAATAACCTCTTTTTCCTGGAGGCGTAGCCCCGCTGACACTGTTCTAGACACCTACTTGGTTTATAGCATTGATCGTTAAGTGACGAATCTCCTGATGAGTAGCATATACTCATAGTAGGATCGGGATCCAGATATCATCGTGTGATAATGCTGAAGGAATCCTACCAACATTATCAAACTCCAAATGGTACACAACACTAGCAAGTTTCAGTTTCTTTACAAACTCCCGATGTGGATTTTTGCCCCATGCACTTATGCCCTTGACGAAGGCCAAAAAATCATAAGTCACATGTCAAGTTCATCCCATCATTATCCTGTTAGTTATATGTATGCCCTAGAGGCAATTACTATACATACGATGTATATTGTAGTGGATGCTTGGACATATATAGGGAGGACTTTCTTGCTCGACATGATATTATCTGGTTGCACTTTATCTTAACATGTACTCTGATTGTCTCTATGTTATATGTTGATAATGTTGGATATATGTATGCCCTATAGGCCATTATATGATAGTGGATGTATTTATACATGTATATATATATATTCAGTGTACATTCTTGCTCGACATGATAGTATGCTATCTTGTTCTTCTTTATCTGACATGTTGACTTGATCATGCTTTTATTCATTTACATATGCTGATAAAGCCCTGAGGATATTGGCTTGACTACTGTGATTATGATGGAGATGATACTAGTGTGACATCTGTAGTTTATAAGCATATCCTGAAATGTCCCTAGTCATAGGTGTATCAAGATAGGGCATCGATATACCAGAGTAGACTAGCGTATATGATACTAGACCCATATGATGGGCGATGGATGTTCCCACATCCATTGATATTTGACATCGAGATCGTATATGGGTGCTCAGTAGAGACTGGGTATACTGGACGGACTAGCCGAGAACTCCTATATGCTATTATATCTATCGTCGGATAGCAGTTCTTAGGTTACCCTGGTACAGGTTAGTCTGTAGACCCAAGATCGTCATAGAGTCTTGTGTGTTCTCCCACTGTACTTTGATTACCACCTTACCACGGCTCTACTGAGTCGTGCAAACAGGTGGCTGTTGGGTACAGTCCCGAGACACATGAAGGCGATGAACGATAGGAGGGGTTTCGTCTCTCCCGGTATTGGGAGTTGATGATGTGCTGTGCTCGATTGGCTATATCAGTATGTCCCCGGCCAGGGCTGTTGAGATTTACTGATAAGTGTTATCAGTAGTTTCTCGATCTGTTATAGACCATTCATCGGCATGACTTATTGAGTTATTGGGGTCGACGTTACCATCCCTAGACGCGATATGCAGCATATCTGACGAAGAGACCGGACTGTACGGTAGTGTTTCCGGTTGGCTCGATGGGAGTTGTGACAGGTTCGCTTGTTTTCTTCTGATCGCTCAATACCCGGGTGGCCGTTACGTTTAGCTGACCTCTTGCGGCTTGGGTGTGCTTGATATGATCATCGCCCACTGTCGACGTATTGACGAGTCTTAGAGTCCCATATTGGAGTTACCTATTCCAGAAGAAACGATGTGGTGCACATATATGAGATATACGCGGGGACCCGATTAAACGCGCGTATGAGATACCGTATATTAATCGGGCGGTTTGCTATTGGTGACGTCGTATGTGATATGACCTGTTTGCTAAATCAAGTGTTGACTTAACATTGACCAATAGCTTTTCATTTTAGACCCTTTTGTCTTTTGTAGTATGCATACATGTATGCACATGTTCCTTTTTATGCACATATGGATGTGCATGCATACATACATGCATACACATTTCTATCATGGTTGTTGATACATGAGATGGTGGCAATATAAGACTCACACTTTAATAAATATATATTGATATTTATCTTTTGGAATAATGGAAGTGATTTTTCATCCATGGTTGATTATTATATTCCTCCACTAAACCTTATGTTAACCATGGTTTATTTTTCATGGCCATTAGTGTTCCAAAATAAATATGAAAGATATTTATTAACTTGGGTTAAGAATGAGAAAGAGAAAATATGTATATATTCATTTCTCATTTTTAACAAAAGCTTATCATTATCTTGAGCTCTCAAATTGCCTTTATCTTCCTCCTCCTCTCTCTTGCTCTCTAGCTTCTATTAGTGAGTGAAAGAGTGATCAAGTTAGGGTTTTTAAGTGAGAAAACAAACCACATCAACATTCTATACTACTCTAGCCAACTAGTTTAGAGTGTTGGCTTCAACTATTTCTATTAATCTAGTAAAGCTTCTAGCTTAGACAAAGAGGACTCCGGGTGGATCGTCGTGGACTTAGAAGACCTCAAGCAAGCTTCTTTCATACACCAAGTGGCAAAGGAGTCTAGCGTAGGGAGCTACAAAGGTTGTATTCCCTAAACCTAGCTTTTACTTCTTGTGAAAGTGTTTAAAGTTTTGTTACCCTAGCTTTTCTAGTATGATCTTTAGGTTAGTTTCTCTAGCACCCTAAAAATTTAAATATGGCATCTGTGATGCTACCAAACCCTTGTAGTGGTGCTGTAGAAACTCCTTCATGGTATCAGAGACTAACTAGAAGCCTAGACGATGTTACGACAATACGAAAACGAAAACTTCCGCAAAATACGAAATTATAGACCCTTGAAAAATGCTCTCTGTAAATTTTTTTAAAAGTGACCTGAAAATTATTTAAATAACTGCAGAGTGGCATTTAGAATGATACAAGAACACTGGTCAAGTACGAAGGGGGGGCTCGGATTGGGCCGGCGACAAAGCCAATATTTCTGGTGTCGCCGACCCACTGTGTTCCTCTCCTTCTCGTTTTGCTCCAGCGTTCTGTACATTATGTTCTGGGGTTTTTGGTTTTGTTTATATAGTCCAGAATTGCATGTGATGTAAGTTTGGTATTGGGCTCTTTGTGGAATAGTTCGTATTCGTATTTTTATAACATTGTATTGGTAACGTTGGCTTAGTTAAACAGGTCGATCGAATTATCAAACACTCGTGTTTTCTAGGTTGAACGTACTCGATAACTAATGCATGTATTCCTATGGACCCTCTAGAAGAAAGTAACCCTAACTCGAGATGTGACCACCAAACTACGACTGAACCTTAGGGTTTGCCGTAGTTAGTGGCGCCACAAATGAGGCTTGTGTTGGATATAGTGCCCTCAAAGTCAATTATTGGATCGCAGGTACGTGATTGCAATGATTGAGGGAGGACTTATACCGGTAGGACAGTCTTACTCGAGATGATAGTATGCTATCTGGTTTGCCTTTATCAGTCGTGTACAGCTTTAGGCGACATGATCACTATTACACGTTGATAGAGCCCTTATGATCCTGCTTAACTACCAACAGTATGATGGCGATCATATACGTGAGAGTTGGGTAGTCCATAAGCACATCCTTAAAAGTGGTCCCTAGTCGTGGGAGTTTCGAGACCGGCCACCGCAAGCCATTGGTGTCAGTTGGATCACCTAAGATGTATACAGGTGCTCATTGGGTTATGAGTACACCGGACAGGACTCGCCGGGAACCTGCTAGTTGGTATTTATACCTAGCGTCAGATAGCAGTTCCCTAGTAGCATGTGTACAGGTTAGTTCATCGACCCGAGGTCGTCATTTGTCTCGTGTGAGTTCCCACCGTGCTTTGATTTCTACCCTACCATGGCTCAAAGGAGTCATGCAAACAGGTCTTTTTTGGGTACAGTCCCGAGCCACATGGAGGGAAGTAAGCGGATCGGCAAGGGATTCGTCTCTCCCAGTATTGGGGGTGAGATCGTGCTGTGTCTTGGAGAGCTATTACACCAAGTCCTTAGCCAAGGCAGGTGAGAATTACTGGTAAGTATTCCAGTAGTTTCTCAGGGTGTTCAAGGCTACTCTCCGACACGTCTTATACCGCTATTGGGGGTCTGACGTTACCAGCCACCTAGGCCCGATATGCGATACTCATAGACGAACGGATCGGACTGTATGTATATTGTCACTAATAGGCTCAGTAGGGTTCAAGGATGAGTTCGCTCATCGGCTTCCCTTGAGGTCAGTACATGGGCAGCCGTTACGCACAGCTAGTGCCACTGACGTGCTTGTGGTTAAACCCACTGCCAGGGTACTGACGAGTCTTTAGAGTCCCCAACAGATAGTTTCCCAAGTTCGGGCGAAATGTTGTAGAGGCCGTATGGTTTTATGGAAGGGTTCGGAAAATGCACGTGCATTTGTGCACGTGTCATATTTCGGGCAGATGATACTTGTGGGTTTTGGTTTAAGCCGGATCCATGTATTATATTGAGTCGGAATATTTTAGTCTCTCGTATTCGTATTCGGTCGGAATACGGATACAGGTATGTATATACAAGTGAGGGGTATTTTCGTAATCCGTTACGAGAATATTTTAGAAGATCCATTTCTTTTTGGATTAATCATTTTGGTTTAAATGATTATTGGAATTTGGAAATGGTGACTCATTATGGATGACACGTTTATTCTAGCATGTTCATTAGTGACTCATGCTAATGAGTCACTAAGTGAGTCATGAAGAATTAATGGTGTTTTGTTTTATGAAGAGATATTTGAGGAGATATTTTCATTAGATATTTCTCTTTGGTTTTTGATAAAAGATAAGAACCTCATTCATCCATTCATATAAGAAGTAAAAAGAGAGAAGTTTTATATGTTTGAGTTCCTTCTCTCTTGACAGTTTCTTGAGTTCACCATTTCCAAACCCTAGCATCTTCTTCAACCTCCATCCTAACCTTCTCATGTGATGAGAACCCTAGGGTGTTTGAGACAAAGTATTCTACTCGTTCTCTACATTATCTTGGTCATCTCTTTTAGCAGACTTGATGACTGAGTTGCCTCGGTATAGAGGAGGGAGCCCGTTTAAAGATCCTTAGATGTGGTGCCACCTCGACGAGGAGCAAAGAGATCGGAGTTGCCACGAGGAGCGTGGGATGATGGCTAAAGACCGAAGGACTCGGATCGATCGGTATAGCCTTTCTATTTCTTTACAGTTTGTTAGTTTAGCGTTAATGGCAAGATCCAGGTTATAGTATGCAATAGCGCCAGTTATAAAAGTTTTGTTCCGCGTTTGTCGTCAGAATGACGGCCGAGGCCCTACCGTAGAATTACAGCTTGGGTTTGCCCTTCTACGGTTGGTCCAATAAATACTGTGGCATAGATTTTGGGTATTGTTTAACGGTGCTCAAGTGTTGAGCTTGCTGGGGAATATGGGTGTTCGTTGATTCGATTGAAGGGTTTAACATTGCCTAGTAGTATGTGATACTTTTTTTTGCAAAAGCGTAGTATGCGTATCGCCGGTTTCGTTGCTATATGTCAACGGCAATTGGGGTACGCATTATTGCATACGTTGATGACATGTGATGTTATGTGTTGTTGTGTTGTGATGTATTGGATTGTCATGATCGAATAGTCGGGGTTTTTTTATGTGAGATGAGAGTTTTACTTTTCATTCATGTAAAATTCATTTTTAATGCAATATTCTTTTATTTGGGGGACTTCCGGGTTGAGGATGATGTCACCATTGATGTATATTATTTACTTTTCCGCATTAGGATAGACCCAAGGAGGAGAGCTCAAGTGATCGGGTTCTAGAGTCCAGTGGGAGACCATCTCGAGGAGTCGAGACCGGGTCTCCTGACTCTAGAATTGGTAATGTCGCTTTCCGCTTTCGTAGGGGTCTAGGGTGTGGAATTGGCTATTCATCACGACCATGGAATCCGTATTTTCTATTGTTGGCTAAATACTAAATACGGACGTCCTAGTATATCCTATATGTGTTTCTGCTGCCTATATTCTGTGATGTGATCGCTTAATATATCTGAGAGGAATGCTATATTATATATGAGATATATAATAGACGTTGCTTATGTTTTACACCCGCGCTAGTCCCGTCCCGGTATGCCGTTAGTTAAGTAACCTAACGGTGCATAACGGAACATTGCGGCGAATGCGGATGGCATAAGCGTACGTTGTATTTTCGTTTCTTTTCTATGATGGCTTAAGGACTTAAATGATGGGACTACATTAATATGATTAATGTAAAGAAAATAAACCTTAAAAGATGTTGTAGAATCGGATTTGAAAACCACTCGGCTTTTTATGAAAAAAGCTACATTTCAAACTTGCGGAGCTTAAGCCACTCCTTTTGAAAACCATTTGATTCTATGACGATATCAAGTTCAAAGCGTTAAAGATTTTCTTAAAAATCATCCGCAATCCACCGTAATTTTAGGAAGTAGAGTACTTAGTATTCGTGCTACGTTTGTTGACCTTAGCCAAGGGGTAGTGTACGGTAGCTAAGTGATGTCTCCCTACAATGCATATGATGCAGATTAATTGGGACGGGCATGTGACTTTGTTGACCTTAGCCAAGGGTCATGTGAACGGTTCTAATTAATCAAGAAATGACGGGTTGAACTTGACTAGTGCTTGTGATTTGTTGACCATAGCCAAGGTCATGAGTGCTAGGGGTAAAAACCACATCGGGAATTTCAAGTGTTGAAATTTGCATTAAGATTGCATACCTTCCATATGATGGTTGGATCCCGATCCTACCGTGGTCATGAGTTGCTCCCAGGAGAGTTTTGCAGTTTACAATTAGCTACATCATTAGGTGTCTAAAAAGGTGTTAACGGGGCTATGCCTCTGGGAAGACGAGGTTTATATTAATTAGGTCCGTGCGAAAGCACGGGGAACCTCCCTAAAGTACCGACAATGGCCTGGCTGAATGGTTAGCGAAGCTATAGATTGTAATTAATCCTGGCTAGTTTTCTTTTTAAGGTTTGAAAGAAAAACTTGATTAAAGCAGTGGGAGACATCGATTAGATAAGATAATAACCAATATGATCTTTGCAAGAGCTTTCGCTGAGTGTATTCTTCTCTCTTTTAATGGCAGATACCAATGACAGGACTCAAGTTTCTACTAGATAAAAATAAACTGAATGTGACCAATTATAAAGACTGGCTGAGAAACCTTAACATTGCCTTGAATTATGATAAGGTATCATATGTCCTCACGGCTCCAGCCCCGCCAGTCCCAGGTCCTAAATCCTCAGTTGCTGATATTGAAGTCCGCAAGATATGGGACGCTGACTGTGGCACGGCCAAGTGCCTCGTGCTTGCATCGATGGATAACACACATCAAAAGTAGCACGAGAATATGAACGTACACGCCATATTTCTCCATACAAAGGAGTTGTATGGAGAGCAATCCCACATATTACGATACGAAGCATCCAGAAAGTTGTTTCAGATGCGAATGGCCTCTGACACACCAGTAGGAGACCATGTTCTGAAGATGATAGCTCTCATAGAGGAGCTTGAGGACCTTGGGTGAACAATGGACAATGAACAATATACGTATATTATTCTGCAGTCTCTTCCCCCACCTTTGCTCAATTTATAGTTAACTTCAGCATGCACAACATGGAGAAGGAACCACCTGAACTCCTTAATATGTTAAGGAGTGCTAAGAGCACACTAAAATCAGCGAAAACTCCCGTTTTGAGTGTTGGGCAATCTTCCTTTTCTCGCCCGAAGGCTAAGACAAGGGAAAGATAAAGAAGAAACCCACCAAGCCTAAGGGTGGAGTTAAAAAGGTTAAGGGGAAAGACAAGTCCAAATCCGGGGAATCGGGGAAAGGGGAATGTTATCACTGCTACAAAACAGGACACTGGAAGCGCAACTGCACCGAGTACTTGGATCTCAAGAAGAAGTATGGGGATGCTTCCGCTTCAGGTGTGTTTGTGACAGAAAAATGTTTTTCAATAAACTCTGCTTCCTGGGTATTAGATACCGGTTCAGGTTCTCACATTTGCAATTCTATGCAGGGACTGAGAAATAGAAAGGTTTTGAAGATAGGTGACCATACTCTCTGCGTTAGAAATGGTTCCAATGTACATACAGTTGCAGTGGGAGAGTATCACTTGGGGTTGCCGTCTGGGTGTATATTGGTTTTGAACCCATGTTATTATGTGCCTAGTATGCTTTGTAATATAATATATGTTTCTTTATTGGACAATGAAGGATACAATTTTGTATTGCAGAACAATGTTATGAACATTCACCTGAATCAAATGTTGGTTGGGTATGGTACACTTAATAACGGGATATACGTCATAAATCAACACACAGTTTTTAGCGTACAACACTCTAATAAAAGGAAACTTTCAGAAATAAATGAAGATTTTCTTTGGCATTGTAGACTTGGTCATATTAACGAAACAAGACTGAACAAGCTACATAAAGATGGGTATTTAAAACCCTTTGAATATAAATCTTATGCGACTTGCCAGTCTTGTATCAAGGGTAAAATGACCAAAACTCCATTTACAGGACACGGAGAAAGAGATACTGAGCTCTTAAGCCTCATACATAGTGATGTATGCGGGCCAATGTCTATACAGGCTAGAGGCGGGTTTTCACACTTCATTACTTTCACTGATGATTTTTCAAGATTCGGTCATGTATTTTTATTAAAGCACAAATCCGAAGCTTTTAAGAAGTTCACTGCATATAAACGAGAAGTAGAAAAAAAAACCGGCTTGAGCATCAAAATGCTTCGATCAGATCGAGGTGGAGAGTATCTCAGTACAGAGTTTGCAGACTTCCTAAAAGAGAATGGGATTCTCTCTCAGCTCACTCCTCCTTACACACCACAGCACAACGGTGTGTCAGAACGACGGAATCAGACCCTATTAGATATGGTCCGTTCCATGATGAGTGATGCTGAGTTACCTGTCTCATTTTGGGGGCATGCATTGGAGACTGCAGCGTTTCTACTAAATAGGGTCCTAACCAAAACCGTGTCTACCACACCATTTGAGATATGGCATGGGAAGAGACCATCTCTTAAAAGAATTAAGATTTGGGGTTGTCCGGCCTATGTTAAAAAGAAGAATCCAGACAAACTCGAGACACGGTCAGTCATGTGTAATTTTGTGGGATATCCAAAGAATTCATATGGTTATCTATTCTACCATAAGGAGAAACAAAAGGTGTTTGTTTCTCAGCATGCCACATTTTTAGAAAAAGAATTTTTTACAAATGATACAGAGGGCAGTGTGTTAGACCTAGAAGAAGTTCTAGAAACACAAATTACAAATGATGACTTGGTTGAACCGGCTGTTGCAACAGAAACTGATGAACCTCGGCCACTCCGTAGGTCTGGTAGGACTTCTTGCCCACCGGAGAGGGACTACGGTTTCCTCATTGATGGTGACAGAGAAGACTGGATGATGGAGGATGATGATCCTACCAGATTTCAGCAAGCTATCACGAGTGGAGGCTCTGTGAAGTGGCTGGATGCCATGAGATCCGAAATGGAGTCTACGTACGCTAACAAAGTTTGGACTTTAGACGTTGTACCCCTGGGGTAAAACCTGTGAGGGTGCAAATGGATCTTTAAAAGAAAGATTGGTGTAGATGGGTAGGTAGAGACCTATAAGGCAAGACTTGTAGAGAAGGGTTTTCGTCAAAGACCAGGTTTGGACTATGACGAAACTTTTTCTCCCGTAGCCATGCTTAAATCCATTCGGATCCTACTTGCTATTGCTGCTCACTACGACTATGAAATCTGGTAGATGGACGTTAAAACAACATTTCTAAATGGAGATTTAGAAGAATATGTTTATATGGATCAGCCAGAGAGCTTCATCGACAGTGGGAGCAGTGAGAAAGCATGTAGATTGCTTAAATCCATTTATGGATTAAAGCAGGCATCACGGAGTTGGAACATCTGTTTCGATGATGTTATCAAAGAGTTTTATTTCATCAAAAATCCAGATGAACTTTGTGTTTATAAGAAGGCTGTAGGGAGAGCTGTCACATTTCTCGTATTGTACGTGGATGATATTCTTCTGATAGGAAATGATATTCCTATGCTACAGTCGGTCAAATCTTTCTTATCACCAAGGTTCTCCATGAAGGACCTGGGTGATGCCACATACATTCTGGGCATTAGGATCTATAGGGATAGATCCAAGAGCTTATTGGGATTGTCTCAAACCAGGTACATCAACATCATCCTAAAAAGGTTTAGTATGTAAGACTCCAAGCGAGGTGCCTTACCCGCTTGCCATGGGGTCACTCTCTCTAAAGACTCTTACACAAAGACCGATGAAGAGAGAGCTCGCATGAGCATTATACCCTATGCTTCGGCAGTAGGAACTATAATGTATGCGATGTTATGTACACGCCCAGATGTAGCTTATGCACTTAGTGTAGTAAGCAGGTATCAATCCAATCCAGGGGAGAATCACTGGATAGCTGTGAAGAACATTCTTAAGTACTTGCGAAGGACTAAAGAATTGTTCTTGGTGTATAGTAATGGAGATCTCCAAATGGAGGCCTTTACCGATTCGAGCTTCCAGAGTGATAAGGACGACAGCAAATATATCTATGGGTTTGTATTTACCCTCAATGGAGGGGCGATGAGTTGGAAGAATTCCAAACAGGATACCGTTGCAGACTCTACGATGGAGGCTAAGTACATTGCTGCGAATGATGCTACCAAGGAAGCCGTCTGGATGAGGAAGTTCGTCTCGGAACTAGGAGTAGTTCCAACCATTATTGATCCAATACCATTGTACTGTGATAATAATGGGGCTATGGCTATAGCCAAGGAGCCCAGGTCCCATCAGCGGTCCAGACACATCCTGAGGTGTTTTCATTTGATCCAGGAGATTGTAGATCGCCGCGAGATCGAGATTAGGAGAGCAGACACAAAGAATAACACCGTGGATCCACTCACCAAGGACCTCCCTCAGCCGCAGCAAGAGCGACTTTTTGAGATGTTGGGTATGAGATACGCCAATAACTGGCCTTCGTGCAAGTGGGAGATTGTTGGATATATGTATGCCCTAGAGGCCATTATGTGATAGTTGATGTATTTATACATGTATATATATATATATGTATATTTAGTGTACATTCATGCTCGACATGATAGTATGCTATCTGGTTCTTCTATATCTGACATGTTGACTTGATCATGCATTTATTCATTTACACATATTGATAAAGCCCTGAGGATATTGGCTTAACTACTGTGATTATGATGGAGATCATACTAGTGGGACATCTGTAGTTTATAAGCATATCCTGAAATGTCCCTAGTAGTAGGTGTATCGAGATAGGGCATCGATATACCAGAGTAGACTAGCGTATATGATACTAGACCCATATAATGGGCGATGGATGTTCCCACATCCATTGATGTTTGACATCGAGATCGTATATGGGTGCTCAGTGGAGACTGGGTACACTGGACGGACTCGCCGAGAACTCCTATATGGTATTATATCTATCATCGGATAGCAGTTCTCAGGTGACACTGGTACAGGTTAGTCTGTAGACTCGAGATCCTCATAGAGCCTTGTGTGTTCTCCCACTGTACTTTGATTACTAACCTACCAAGGCTCTACTTAGTCGTGCAAACAAGTGGCTGTTGGGTACAGTCCCGAGACACACGAAGGTGATGAGCAATAGGAGGGTTTTCGTCTCTCCCGGTATTAGGAGTTGATGTTGTGCGGTACTCGATTGGCAATATCAGTAAGTCCCCGGCCAGGGCTGTTGTGATTTACTGATAAGTGTTATCAGTAGTTTCTCGATCTGTTATAGACCATTCATCGGCATGACTTATTGAGTTACTGGGGTCGACGTTACCATCCCTAGACGCGATATGCAGCATATCTGACGAAGAGACCGGACTGTACGGTAGTGTTGCCGGTTGGCTCGACGGGAGTTGTGACAGGTTCGCTTGTTTTCATCTGATCACTCAATACCCGGGTGGCCGTTACGTTTAGCTGACCTCTTGCGGCTTGGGGGTGCTTGATATGATCATCGCCCACTGCCGGCGTATTGATGAGTCTTAGAGTCCCACAATGGAGTTACCTAGTCCAGGCGAAACGATGTGGTGCGCATATGAGATATGCGCGGGGACCCGATTAAATACGCGTATGAGATACCGTAAATTAATCGGGCGGTTTGCTATTGGTCAGGTAGTATGTGATATGACCTGTTTGCTAAATTAAGTGTTGATTTAACATTGACCATTAGCTTTTCACTTTAGACCATTTTGTCTTTTGTAGTATGCATACATGTATGCACATGTTACTTTTTATGCATATATGGATGTGCATGCATACATACATGCATACACATTTCTATCATGGTTGTTGATACATGAGATGGTGGCAATATAAGACTAACGATTTAATAAATATATATTGATATTTATCTTTTGGAATAATGGAAGTGATTTTTCATCCATGGTTGATTATTATATTCCTCCACTAAACCTTATGTTAACCATGGGTTATTTTTCATGGCCATTAGTGTTCCAAAATAAATATCAAAAATATTTCTTAACTTGGGTTGAGAAAGAGAAAGATAATATATATATATTTTCATTTCTCATTTTTAACAAAAGCTTATCATTATCTTGAGCTCTTATATTGCCTTCATCTTCTTCCTCCTCTCTCTTGCTCTATAGATACCATTAGTGAGTGAAAGAGTGATCAAGTTAGGGTCTTTAAGTGTGAAAACAAACCACATCAACATTCTATACTGCTCTAGCCAACTAGTTTAGAGTGTTGGCTTCAACTATTTCTATTGATCTAGTAAACCTCCTAGCTTAGACAAAGAGGACTACGGGTAGATCGTCGTGGACTTAGAGGACCTCAAGCAAGCTTCTTTCAAACCCCAAGTGGCCAAGGAGTCTAGAGTAGGGAGCTACAAAGGTTGTATTCCCTAAACCTAGATTTTAGTTCTTGTGAATGTGTTTAAAGTTTTGTTACCCTTGCTTTTCTAGTATGATCCTTAGGTTAGTTTCTCTAGCACCCTAAAAATTTAAATATGGCATGTGTGAAGCTACCAAACCCTTGTGGTGGTGCTATAGAATCTCCTTCAGATAAAGCCCTTAGGACGAGTACTTGACTACCAAGACTATGATGTAGATCATACTAGTGGGGATAGAGTAGTCGCTAAGTACATCCTTCAAATGTCCCTAGTTGTAGGTGTATCGAGACAGGGCATCGATATACCAGAGTAGACTAGCGTATAGCTTCTCAACCCATGTAGATGGGCGGTGGATGATCCCATATCCATTGGTGTTTGACATCAGAGACAGTATACGGGTGCTCAGTGGAGATAGGGTACACTGGACGGACTCGCCGAGAACTCCCAGATGGTATTATACCTCACGTCAGATGGCAGTTCTCTGGTGACACTGGTACAGGTTAGTCTGTAGACCCGAGATCGTCATAGAGTCTTGTGTAATTCCCACTGTGCTTTGATTTCCATCATACCACGTCTAAGAGAGCGTGCAAAACGGTGGCTTTTGGGTATAGTCCCAAATCACATGGAGGCAATGAGCGATAGGAGGGGTTTCGTCTCTTCCGGTATTGGGAGTTGATGTTGCGCTGTGTTCGATTGGCTATAACAGGAAGTCCTTGGCCATGGCAGCTTTAGAGATATACTGGTAAGTGTTATCAGTAGTTTCTTGACCCGTTATGAGCCTCATATCGACATGACTTATCGAGTTACTGGGGTCTGACATTTACCACCCCTAGACGAGATATGCGACATATCAGACGAAGAGACCGGACTGTACGGTACTGTTACTGATTAGATTCGCAGGAGTGTGAGCAGGATTGCTTGTTGATCTTCTGATCGCTCAATACCCTGGTGGCCGTTACGTTTAGTAGACCGCTAGCGGCATGTGGGTGTTTGATATGATCATCACCCACTGCCGTCGTATTGACGAGTCTTTAGAGTCCTACACAGGGGTTTCCTGGCTTAAGCGAAACGGAGTAGGAGCACATATGTGATATTTGCGGGACCGAGATTGATACGATATGAGATACCGTATTCTATTCTCCTAATTTGTAACATTGATCGGTAGTATGCGATATAGCCCGGTTATCGGATCAAGTGTTGATTCGATAAGTTGTTACACATGATATTAGTCGATTATAGCCGGATTATTAAATCAAGAGTTGATTTAATAATTTAATGTATAATTATATATTTTATATATTACATTACATTAACTAGTATTAGCTCACTTATGATTTGTTTTCTCACTTTGTGTGCACATTGTACATATGTGATATGTATGTTTGCGTACATGCATTGTGTCATGGTAGATGAGACATGCAAGATGGGTGTATGAGACTTATACCATGATTAGGTTAAATTAGGGTTTTGTTTTTATCTTAAGAATTTAACAAAAGAGATAAACTTAGTCAATGTTGTCAAGCTTGTAAGAAGCTTGTAGAAATTTTGACAAAGTCCACTCTTTTGTCATTTGCTTAGATATTACTTAACGCAACCTTTAACCTCACACCTTGGTTAATTCTCTACATGAGTTAAGCATGAGGGCTTAACTCAACCATGGGTGAATAATTGATTTGGATAAGTTTTCATTTGGATGAATTATTCACAAGAGTTCTTCTTCTTCATCTTCTTCCTCCTCAAAAGCTTACAAGCTCTAATGGTGGAATGAGGAAAAATGTGAGAAAATCAATTCTAAAGTGAGCCCACTTCCTACTTCATCATACTCTACTACTTTCCATGTAGTATAGGGTGTTCTCTTCACAAAGTTCATGACCTAATGAAGGAATAGCTTGAGTTAGTGTCTCCCCGACGTAGATCATCTTCGGCCTCGAAGTCTTCGAAGCAAGCACGTTCGTTTCTTCTACGGAGCCTCTCTAGAGTCCGGAGCTTGAGATCGCAGCGGAGGGGACTGCTACACGGAGCTATTTGAAGTGATGGACCGGTCTACAAAGGTTTTATTCCCTGCTCTCTTTTCATATTGCAAAGTGTTTGCATATAGTTATCCGTATATTTCTAGTAGACGATCTAGTTTAGGGTTAGCTGAAACGGTAAAATTTTAATTTGGCATGGACGATGCCTTCCGAACCCTTGCTGCCGTCGTAGGTAACCCTTCAAATCCTTGTTAATTTGAACCTACCCATACATACCTTTGACGAAGGCCAACAAAGTAATATGACTATCCCAAACCAACGCATCTATCTATGCTACATATGAATACCCCAGCAGCTACCAAACACTATGCCTTGACGAAGGCCAACAAAAATATCTTGAATACTACTTACCATCCATATGAAATGACAGACAACTACGACTGGTTTTGGCAAAACCGTGAACGTAGTGAACTTGATATAATCGAAGGAACCTGATAGCTTTTTAAAAGGAGTAGTCAAAGCTCCGCAATTAAAAATTCTGCTCTTTTAAAATAACCGAGTGGTTTCGTTTAAATTTGTTCCAACGATTCAGCTTTGGTTTGTTTTCTTTGCATTAAAATAATGTGTCCCATCATTTATCCTATCATTGCAGAAAAAAACGAAAATACAACGTTCGCTTACGCCATCCGCATTCGCCACTAGGTCCCTTCATTCACCCGTTAGGTTACTTAACTAACAACAAAGCGGGGGCTGGGCTAGCACGGATGCAAAACATAAGCAACACCTACTAGATATCATATATAGATATTGTACATTCGTCAGACGCAATAATAGGAATTCCAGATCACAGATGAACATATTGGATATACTAGGAATCCGCGTTTCGTTCGAGCCTGCAACAAAAGACGGATTACACGGTCGTGATGAATAGCCAAACCCCACCCTAGACCCCTACGGGTGCGGCAAACTACCCTCCTAGTACCAGAAGTGAAACAGCCTCTCTCAACGACGTGAGTAAGCCATTAAACACTTCAAAGTACCGGATAGTTTGTGCACCCCATCTTGGGTCAGTCCTAGGAGCATAAAACAGTAAATGAAATAATACAACGGTGGCTACAAGCTCAACCCGGATGTGCCCCACAAAAGAATATTACAACATGTTACAATTTATATCGAATGAAAGATAAAAACTCTCATCTCACATCCCCGGATATTCATCCACGACAATCCAATGAAGTTCATATCCACAAACCAATATCCATCACAGAAATGTGCAACCCCCAACTAACCGACATACTAGCAATTAGCGGAGGTTTACGAACACATCAAATAACCCTATTAGCAAATAACTTAGAATTTCTATCGACAACCTTTTTCCGTGTCTACCCCAAATGCAAGCCAGCACTGAAAAGACCTAAGCAGAAACAAAATATACAGGAAAACAGAACACCCAAAAATAAGACAAACTGTGTAAATACGAGTCAACTCGGAGTCGACTCGGCCGCGGATCCACGGCGTATTGCACCAATACGCCACGCTTCCGCAGTCGCCTCACCGAGTTAGCAACTCTTATTTCTCCAGTATTCTTATAATTCCCTGCTGTGAATTTTCATGCCTCTGAAATAATTTTTTCGACAGGTTTAAAATCGACAGAAACTTGAGGGTTCTGGGGTTAAGTTTTCATGTTTTTCCGACAATTGAAGTTCTAATTAGTTGCTAACAAGCTAGTAAAGGTTTAGTAGGCTCTGATACTACTGTAAGTACATGTCACGCACCCCGCGTGTTCGCGGGGAGGCAGAATATATGAAAAACAATTATCAAAGCTTCGTAACACGGACTTGAGCATACGGATCGTGTCTAAGCCATTACTAGCTGTTAGTTGTATGTATGCCCTAGAGGCCAGTATTGTACAGATGATGTATATTATATTGGATGCTTGGACATATATAGAGATGACTTTCTTGCTCGATATGATAGTATGCTATCTGGTTGCTCTTTATCTTAACATGTACACTTGTCTCTTTAAACTGTCTTATAGTTACATGTTGGTAAAGCCCTTACGATGTGTACTTTACTACTTGGACTATGATGCAGATCATACTAGTGGGGACATGGTAGTCCATAGGTACATCCTTCAAGGTCCCTAGTCGTGGGTGTATCGAGACGGGGCATCGATATACCAGTGTAGACTAGCGTATACGCTTCTCGACCCATGAGATGGGCGATGGATGATCCCATATCCATTGGTGTTTGACATCAGAGATGGTATACGGGTGCTCAGTGGAGACTGGGTACACTGGACGGACTCGCCGAGAACTCCCAGATGGTATTATACCTCACGTCAGATGGCAGTTCTCAGGTGACACTTGTACAGGTTAGTCTGTAGACCCGAGATCGTCATAGAGTCTTGTGTGATTCCCACTGTGCTTTGATCTCCACCTTACCACATCCATGAGGGCGTGCAAAACGGTGGTCTTTGGGCAGAGTCCCGAGTCATATGGAGGCAATGAGCGATAGGAGGGGTTTCGTCTCTCCCGGTATTGGGGGTTGATGTTGCACTGTGCTCGATTGGCCGTAACAGGGAAGTCCCTGGCCAGGGCTGATCAGAGATTTGCTGGTAAGTGTTACCAGTAGTTTCTCGACCCGTTATGAGCCTCACATCGGCACGACTTATCGGTTATTGGGGTCTGACGTTTACCACCCCTAGACTTGATATGCGACATATCAGACGAACAGACCGGACTGTACGGTAAGTGTTACTGGTTGGATTCATAGGAGTGTGAGCGGGCTAGCTCGTCGATCTTCTGATCGCTTAATACCCGGATGGCCGTTACGTTTAGCAGACCGCTTGCGGCTTGTGGGTGCTTGATATGATCATCATCTGCTACCGGCGTATTGACGAGTCTTTAGAGTCCTACACAGAGGTTTCCTGGCTCAAGCGAAACGAAATAGGAGCGCATATAAGATATGTGCAGGACCGAGAATAATGCGTGTATGTGATACCGTATTCCATTCTTGCGATGAATGTATCGATTGGTTATATGTGATATAACCTAGATATCGAATCAAGGATTGATTCGATAAGCCGATACATAGGATACTAGTCGGTTATATGCGATATGACCGGATCGTTAAATCAAGTGTTGATTTAATGATTTAATGTATAATTATATATTTGATATATTACTTTGCATTAACTAGTATTGGTTCACTTTAAATGATTTTTCTCACTCGATGTGCAAATTGTATATGTGATATACTTTTGTGCACATGTTTGTACCATGTTTGATGATACTTGCTCATTTGGTTAAGTGTAAAGAATTAAACCATGGTTAAGTTGATGATTAGGGTTTTGCTTTTACATTTATTTATTTGTTTATTTATTTTGAAAAGATTATGATAAGAATGGTGGCTTTCTTTGTTTCTAGTTGAAGCTTCATGAAGCTTTGACTTTGTAACCATTCTTGTCTCATGCTTAACCCTAACCATTTGAACTAACCCTAGTTCATTCTCTACACTTTACCATGGTTAGCTTATGATAAGTATTGATTTATTTTCATTTTAAATCCAACACTTATCATATTCTATTTTGATCATCATCTTCTTCTTCAAGAAAAAGCTTAAGTCCATCAATGGCAACTTGAGCAATAGTGAGAGAAATCCAAATCTAAAGTGAACCCACCTCCTATTTCTTCACCCTCTACCTCTTGCCAAGTAGTATAGGGTGTTTTCTTCACAAGTTTCACAACTTGGTGAAGTCGGAGCTTGATCTTGTGAAGCCTCGACGTAGATCATCTTCGGCACGAAGCCGACGACCTTGCCCGCCTATTTCTCCGATGAAGCCGATGCTTGAGTTCGGGATTCGAGAC
Organism: Agapanthus africanus; assembly: GCA_030015575.1. Lineage (NCBI taxonomy): Eukaryota > Viridiplantae > Streptophyta > Magnoliopsida > Asparagales > Amaryllidaceae > Agapanthus > Agapanthus africanus. The sequence continues at coordinate 361,244,777 of CM057346.1, forward strand.
GAACAGCGAGAGGACTTCTACGTAGAGCTAAGGAAGTGGATAACCGAATCTACAAAGGTTGTAGCTTCTTATCTTTAGTTAAGTTGTTAACTAGATTCGTATTTCGCCTAAACTTCTAGTCAACGATCCGTATTAGGGTTTCTCGGCACCCGTAAAATTTGAAATTGGCATGGTTGATGCCTTGTGAGACCTCATTAGCGTGCCTAGGAACCCTACAGTGGTATCAGAGCCTAGCTAGAGCATTAGGCGAAGTCTAGACGACGTTTGAAACCCGATCGAACCGAAACCCTAATTCCCGATATGCTCTCTGGACTTTTTCTAAAATCTGGGATTTTTCCATATTAAAAATGCTTAAAAAATTCAGCAGGGAATTCTATGAACTACGGTGCAAAATTTATCTCATGATGCCTCTAAAGCGCGGCGGAACCGCGGCAGAAGCCTGGCTTCAGCGGCGGTTCCGCGGCCACTTGATAGGATTTGCCTCTATACTTTGCACAGTAATTCATGGTTTCAGCTGCTGAGTTTTCTGGGAATTTTTAAATTTAACTCAAGAGTTGAGTGTTTTGGGTTGTATTGGGAGTTCGTAGATTCGATCGGATTATCAGACTTCGTCTATGTGTTTTTCCGGATATTTTAGAATATGTTTAAAAGTTCGACCGGATGTAAATACCCAATCTTTCCCCTGCCGGGAAATTTCCAATTGTTGGACTTTTCCGCTTTTTAAGGACGTTCTGAGTAGTGCAAGTAACGCGATGGTCCCTTTAGAAGACAACAAACCTTAACTCGATTATTTGACCGTCTTGAACTGACCTTTGAACCTTCGGGTTTGGGGAAGTACGGCGTGCCACATGTGAGGCGTTGGCTTGACCCTTCTACGGCTGGACCGTTGGTACTGAGGCATGAAGTGAATGTCTTTGAACTTATTTCATGTGTTGATCGGTTTCGGGAAAACTTAGGTGTTCGAATGTTCGATCGGAAAGTTTAATATTCTCTATTTATCCGGAATGGGATAAAATAATTGGAATTCACAAACAGTTATGAGATAACTGAATGAATGTTATAAATCTAGCGGTTTAGTCTCACTTGATATTGAAAAGAGTTTTCGATAATGAGACTAAAATGCGGGGTTTATAATTGTTAGGCATGTGATGTCTAAGTATTTCATTTGATTAGGCATGTGATGTCTAAAGAGGTTGCGGATTCCAATTGTTGTAGTTTTACACTTTCTTTTCTGTGACCGTAAGTGTAGTATGACGATATCGCCGGTTTCGTTGCTATACGTCAACGACAATTGGGGTATGCATACTTACTTACGTTGATGACATGTGATGTTATGTGTTGCTGGATATGTTATATTGGATCGTCGTGTTTGAATAGCCGGGGGTTTTTATGTGAGATGAGTGTTTTTCATTTTCATTCATGTAAAAACTTGTATGTAATATTCTTTTATTGGGGCACTTCCAGGTTGCGGAAGATGTCACCTTTTGTATATTATTTACTTTTCCGCATTAGGATAGACCCAAGGAGGGGAGCACAAGTAACCGGGTTCTAGGGTCCAGTGGGAGACCATCTCGAGGAGTCGAGTCCGGGTCTCCTAACCCCAGAATTGGTAGGGTTGCTTGCCGCTCTCGTAGGGGTATAGAGGGTGTGGGATTGGCTATTCATCACGACCATGGAATCCGTGTTTTATACTGGCTCGTATTGAAAACACGGACGTCCTAGTATATCCAATGTTTCATATGTTTCTTCTGCTGCGATATCTGTGATGTGATCATGTGATGTTCTGTGATAGATACAGTATATAGTATATATGATATATTATATAGACGTTACTTATGTTTTACACCCGCGCTAGCCCTACCCTGCGCTGTCGTTAGTTACCTAACCTAACGGTGCACGAGGGGACATCGAGGAGAATGCGGATGGCATAAGTGTACGTCGTATTTATCTGTGATGTTTAGGTGACTTAAATGATGGGACTTCATTAATGTGATTAATGAATGAAAAGAAACCTAAGATGTTGTAGAATCAAATTTTAAACAAAACAGGTTGCTACAGTTCTTGCTTTGCATAGCGGTATATATGATATATCCTGCACCTTATTCGATGAGGAAAGGACCGAGATCCCTTCACCGGGAGTGACTCCTTTAGCAATAACTGGCAGATGCTACACACTCGGTTTGACTTTTGATTGCTTCTATAGTTTCTGCTTTGCACAGTGATATATATGATATATCCCGCACCTCATTCGACGAGGAAAGGGCCGACGATCCCTTCACCGGGAGTGACCCCTTTAGCAAAACTAGAAAAGACCCAAAATCACTCCCTTTCAAAACTTCATTTGATTCTACAACGATATCAAGTTCATTACGCAATAGGTTTTCAGAAAAACCTGTCGTAGCCCTCCGTCATTTCAGATAAGTCCTGTTTAGTATTCGTGTTGCGTTTGTTGACCTTGTCAAGGCACAGTGTGCGGTAGCTAACCAGTATTTATCTGTTTATGCATATGATGCAGATTGAGTTAGGATAGTCGTACGGCCTTGTTGACCTTGTCAAGGGTCCTGCGGGTGGGTTTAATTCAATCAAGAAATGATGGGTTGAACTTGACTTACGGTCTATGGTTTGTTGACCTTGTCAAGGTCATAGATCGTTTGGGGCAAAAGCATTATCGGGAATTTCAAGTGTTGAAATTTGCAATGAGATTGCATACCTTCTATGAGATAGTTGGATCCCGATACCCACTGCGAGTAAGAGTTACTCCGGGGAGAGTTTTACACATTGCAATTAGTTGATCAAGTAGGTGTCTAGAAAGGTGTCAATGGGGTTACGCCTCTGGGAAAACGAGGTTTACATTAATTAGGTTCGTGCGAAAGCACGGGAGACCTCCCTCAAAGTACCGACACTGGCCTGGCTGAAAGATTGGCGAACTTGTAGTGTGTAATTAATCCCGGCTAGTCTTTCCTTTTAGGGTTTGAAGGAAGATTTGATAAAAACCAGTGGGAGCCATCCTGATTAGATAAGATAATAACCAATCTGATCTTGCACGAGCATACGCTAAAGTGTTTTCTTCTCTCTCTCTCCAGGTAGCGACCATGTCATGCCCTAATAAAGATAATAATATGGATGTATTGACCGAACCCACATGTTATACTGTGCTTGGGAACGTTGGTTCCGTTCTTTCCTATAAGAGTTATAGAACTGAACAGGATATAGGGGAATACTAGGATTCCCATGCCACCCGAATGAAGAAAGTACATGATGATGCATTTTCTTCGGGTGTGTTCGTTACAGAGAACTGTTTCTCCATTTGCTCTACGTCCTGGGTATTAGATACCGGGTCGGGATCCCATATATGTAATCAGTTACATGGGCTTAGGAAAGGTAGAGAACTTGGAGAAGGTGATAAAGACATTAGAGTTGGAAATGGTGCAATTGTTGCAGCTAAGACTGTCGGGGAATATCACCGTGTATTACCAACTGGTAATACATTGGTTCTGAACGAATGCTATTACATGTCGAACCTGATATGCAACATTATATCGGTTTCTTTGTTGAGTAAAGAGAGATATAATTTTGTATTACAGGACAATGTTATGAACATTTTCCGTAACCAAAAGTTGGTTGGATCAGGCACGTTGTGCAATGGCATTTATGTTCTAAATCAATCAACAGTTCTGAGCATAACAAACACACACAAGAGGAAGAGTTCTGAACTGAACGAATTCTTCTTGTGGCATTGTAGATTGGGTCACATCAATGCGACACGACTGGCTAAGTTGCATAAAGATGGATATTTGAATCCGTTTGAATTTTCATCTTATGACACTTGCCAGTTATGTCTCAAAGGCAAGATGACCAAAACTCCGTTTACAGGACACGGAGAAAGAGTTACTGAACTCTTAGGACTGATACATAGTGATGTATGCGGTCCTATGTCTACACATGCCAGGGATGGTTCTTCATACTTCATTACATTCACTGACGATCTCTCTAGGTTCGGGTATGTGTTCCTGATGAAACACAAATCAGAAGCTTTTGAGAAATTTAGAGAATATAAACAAGAAGTTGTGAACCAAACCGGAAAAAGTATTAAAATCCTACGATCTGATCGAGGAGGTGAATACTTGAGCAATGAATTCCTGGACTTCCTAAAAGAGAATGGGATTCTCTCTCAGCTGACTCCTCCATATACACCACAGCACAACGGTGTATCAGAACGGAGGAACCGCACACTGTTAGATATGGTGCGCTCTATGATGAGCACAGCTGAGTTACCTATTTCCTTTTGGGGATATGCGCTGGAAACAGCAGCATACCTATTGAATCAAGTTCCATCTAAATCTGTACCTACTACACCATATGAGATATGGAGTGGGAAGAGGCCATATCTTAAACGAGTTAAGATATGGGGTTGTCCAGCCTATGTCAAAAGACAAAATCCGGACAAGCTCGAGGCACGGTCAGTTCTTTGCAAGTTTGTGGGATATCCAAAGAACTCATATGGGTATTTTTTCTTCCACAGTGAGGAACAAAAAGTGTTTGTTTCTCAACATGCCACCTTTTTAGAAAAGGAATTCCTTGAAAAAGAAATTAGTGGCAAAGTGGTAGAGCTGGAAGAAGTTCCAGATACACAAACCGTAACTGAAGATTTAGTGGAACCAGAAGATTCAGTAGCTCCCAATGAACCTCAGACTCTCCGCCGATCTAGTAGGGTTCCTCACCAACCTGAGTGATACTACGGTTTCCTCATGGATGGTGGGAGCGAGGATTGCATCATGGAGGATGATGACCTAACTAGCTTCGAGCAGGCCATCACGAGTAGGGACTCAGTGAAATGGCTGGATGCAATGCGGTCCGAGATGGAATCCATGTACACCAACAAAGTATGGACTTTGGATGTTGCTCCTGAAGGGGTAAAACCCATCGGGAGCAAGTGGATCTTCAAGAAAAAACTTGGTGTAGATGGGAAAGTGGAGACTTTCAAAGCTAGACTTGTAGCAAAGGGTTTTCGTCAAAGACCAGGTGTGGACTATGACGAAACCTTTTCTCCAGTGGCTATGCTTAAATCCATCTGGATCATTCTTTCCATCGCTGCATATCATGATTACGAAATCTGGCAAATGGATGTTAAGACCGCCTTTCTAAATGGTGATTTAGAAGAGTGCGTGTACATGACTCAGCCAGAGGGCTTCGTAGATAGTGGGAGCAGCGGCAAGGTGTGCAAGCTGCTTAAATCCATTTATGGATTAAAGCAAGCATCGCGGAGTTGGAACATCTGCTTTGACGTCATTATCAAAGAGTTTGATTTCGTCAAAAATCCAGATGAACCTTGTATCTACAAGAAGGTAGCAGAGAGTAAGGTAGTCTTCCTCGTATTGTACGTGGACGACATACTCTTGATAGGAACCTATGCTGCAATCGGTCAAGCTCTTCTTATCACAAAGATTCTCAATGAAAGATCTTGGTGATGCCTCCTGCATATTGGGAATAAGGATCTATAGAGGTAGATCCAAACGGATATTGGGATTGTCCCAATCCAGATACATTGACACCATACTAAAGCGGTTTAGTATGGAAGAATCCAAGCGTGGGAACTTGCCCACGATCTCTAGAGTCACTCTCTCCAAAGAGATGTCTCCCAAGACTGATTTGGAGAGAGCTCGCATGCAAGGGATACCCTATGCTTCGGCTGTAGGCTCTATCATGTACGCGATGCTATGTACCAGACCCGATGTAGTATACTCACTAAGTGTAGTGAGCAGGTATCAAGCTGATCGTGGAGAGAGTCACTAGACAGCTGTGAAGAGCATTCTCAAGTACTTGCGAAGGACTAAAGAGATGCTCTTGGTGTATGGTAACGGAGAACTCCAAGTGGAGTCCTTTACCGATTCGAGCTTCCAGAGTGATAAGGACGACTCTAAGCCGCTGTCGGGATTTGTCTTTACCCTTTACGGAGGGGCGGTTAGCTGGAAGTGTTCCAAGCAGGAAACCGTGGCAGACTCGACGATGGAGGCTGAATACATCGCTACCAACGATGCTGCTAAAGAGGCTGTCTGGATCAAGAAGTTCATTACTGAACTTGGAGTGGTTCCATCCATTGAGCATCCAATACCTTTGTATTGCGATAACAATGGAGCGGTGGCTTTGGCCAAGGAACCTAGGTCCCATCAGCGATCCAGGCATATTCTGAGGCGGTATCACCTGATCCGGGAGATAGTTGATCGCCGGGAGATCGAGGTCAGGAGGGTTGACACGAAGAACAACACGGCGGATCCACTCACGAAGGCCATTCCCCAGATACAGTTTGAGAGACTCTTCAGGATGCTCGGTATGCGATACTACAGCAGCTGGCCCTAGTGCAAGTGGGAGATTGTTAGTTGTATGTATGCCCTAGAGGCCAGTATTGTACAGATGATGTATATTATATTGGATGCTTGGACATATATAGAGATGACTTTCTTGCTCGATATGAAAGTATGCTATCTGGTTGCTCTTTATCTTAACATGTACACTTGTCTCTTTAAACTGTCTTATAGTTACATGTTGGTAAAGCCCTTAGGATGTGTACTTTACTACCTGGACTATGATGCAGATCATACTAGTGGGGACATGGTAGTCCATAGGTACATCCTTCAAGGTCCCTAGTCGTGGGTGTATCGAGACGGGGCATCGATATACCAGTGTAGACTAGCGTATACGCTTCTCGACCCATGAGATGGGCGATGGATGATCCCATATCCATTGGTGTTTGACATCAGAGATGGTATACGGGTGCTCAGTGGAGACTGGGTACACTGGACGGACTCGCCGAGAACTCCCAGATGGTATTATACCTCACGTCAGATGGCAGTTCTTAGGTCTTTGGGCACAGTCCCGAGTCATATGGAGGCAATGAGCGATAGGAGGGGTTTCGTCTCTCCCGGTATTGGGGGTTGATGTTGCACTGTGCTCGATTGGCCGTAACAGGGAAGTCCCTGGCCAGGGCTGATCAGAGATTTGCTGGTAAGTGTTACCAGTAGTTTCTCGACCCGTTATGAGCCTCACATCGGCACGACTTATCGGTTATTGGGGTTTGACGTTTACCACCCCTAGACTTGATATGCGACATATCAGACGAACAGACCGGACTGTACGGTAAGTGTTACTGGTTGGATTCACAGGAGTGTGAGCGGGCTAGCTTGTCGATCTTCTGATCGCTAAATACCCGGATGGCCGTTACGTTTAGCAGACCGCATGCGGCTTGTGGGTGCTTGATATGATCATCATCTGCTACCGGCGTATTGACGAGTCTTTAGAGTCCTACACAGAGGTTTCCTGGCTCAAGCGAAACGAAATAGGAGTGCATATAAGATATGTGCAGGACCGAGAATAATGCGTGTATGTGATACCGTATTCCATTCTCGCGATGAATGTATCGATTGGTTATATATGATATAACCTAGATATCGAATCAAGGATTGATTCGATAAGCCGATACATAGGATACTAGTCGGTTATATGCGATATGACCGGATCGTTAAATCAAGTGTTGATTTAATGATTTAATGTATAATTATATATTTGATATATTACTTTGCATTAACTAGTATTGGTTCACTTTAAATGGTTTTTCTCACTCGATGTGCAAATTGTATATGTGATATACTTTTGTGCACATGTTTGTATCATGTTTGATGATACTTGCTCATTTGGTTAAGTGTAAAGAATTAAACCATTTTTAAGTTGATGATTAGGGTTTTGCTTTTTCATTTATTTATTTATTTGTTTATTTTGAAAAGATTATGATAAGAATGGTGGCTTTCTTTGTTTCTAGTTGAAGCTTCATGAAGCTTTGACTTTGTAACCATTCTTGTCTCATGCTTAACCCTAACCATTTGAACTAACCCTAGTTCATTCTCTACACTTTACCATGGTTAGATTATGATAAGTATTGATTTATTTTCATTTTAAATCCAACACTTATCATATTCTATTTTGATCATCATCTTCTTCTTCAAGAAAAAGCTTAAGTCCATCAATGGCAACTTGAGCAATAGTGAGAGAAATCCAAATCTAAAGTGAACCCACCTCCTATTTCTTCACCCTCTACCTCTTGACAAGTAGTATAGGGTGTTTTCTTCACAAGTTTCACAACTTGGTGAAGTCGGAGCTTGATCTTGTGAAGCCTCGACGTAGATCATCTTCGGCACGAAGCCGACGACCTTGCCCGCCCATTTCTCCGATGAAGCCGATGCTTGAGTTCGGGATTCGAGACGAACAGCGAGAGGACGTCTACGTGGAGCTAAGGAAGTGGATAACCGGATCTACAAAGGTTGTAGCTTCTTATCTTTAGTTAAGTTGTTAACTAGATTCGTATTTCGCCTAAACTTCTAGTCAACGATCTGTATTAGGGTTTCTCGGCACCCGTAAAATTTGAAATTGGCATGGTTGATGCCTTGTGAGACCTCATTAGCGTGCCTAGGAACCCTACACTAGCAAACTATGAGAGGTTAAACTACTCTGATTCGAAGTTATACCTCACGTTACTTGTCCTTCGGGTCTTCATCGCTGTCCTCCACACCTCGTTGGCTCTATGGAACATGGGTACCTCAACGGCCTCCTCGAGTCAAAGACGATCCACCCGAGAGTCTATAGTCCGAGCTCCTATCTCGAATCTGAGATAACTACGGATTCTAGTTTGCTAATCTAGAAGTCCTAGAAGGTATAGAGTATTTAGATGGATTACTTAGTCACTTTAAACCCTAGGATTCTCAACTCATGAGAGCTTTTACGGTTTGAGGAAGAAGATGAAGACTTGAGGAGAGAGAAGTGTTTTGTGATAATGGATGATCTATTCTCATTTGTGAATATCATGAAGCATAATAATATCATCAAAATAAATATATAGCTAATATTCATCATGCTTCGTTTAATTCACAAGGTGAATCATCTAATGAGTCACCTAATGAGTCATGGATCATTTAATGAAACCACACCTCATGTCCTCCAAATCATTTAGTTTAAATCTAAAAAGAAATAAACACAAATGAGTCACCTCCTTCTAGAAGCTTCCCGACAAATTACGAGGATGCCCCTCCCATCCGTATTTCCGAAAAACATGGATAAACTGAGACTGAATAAATCCATCTGCATAATATTAGGATCTGGCTTAAACTAAAACCCACTAGTATTATCTGCCCGATCATAGTATGTGCACAAGTGTACGTAAGTGATCGTGGCCCTGCCGTAAAACAATACGGCCTCTACACCTTTTACTACGTGCAGGGAAACTCTCTGTGTGGGACTCTAAAGACTCGACACTACGCTGGCAGTGGGTTTAACCATAGGCCGCAAGCGGTACTAGCTGTACATAACGGTCCCCAGGTAGATGTCGATAAGAAGGATGATGAGGAAACCCATCCGAACTCATACTGTGCCTGTATGTGACAATCTCCATACAGTCCGGTTCAAGTTGTACATAACGGTCGCGTTTGTATAAGTCGTGTCGGAGTGATGCCCATTACACCTTGAGAAACTACTGGAGCTCCTACCAGTAAATCTCGCTTGCCCTGGCCAGAGACCTTGCGTAATGGCTCTCCATACAAACGCGATATCAACCCCCAATACCGGGTGAGACGAATCATGTCTAACCGCCACTGCCTCCAAGTGCTTCGGGACTGCACCCAACTACTACCTGTTTGCACGACTCCTTTGAACCGTGGTAGTGTAGTAATTTAAGTACAGCGGGAACACACTCGAGACGAAGTAGCAATGTCAAGTCGACGGACTAAGTTATACTTATGTTACCTGGGAACTGCAATCTGACGATAGGTATAGTACCAACCAGTTCCCGGCGAGTCCTGTCCGGTGTACTCGTAACCTAACGAGCACCTGCATACTATCTTCAGTACGATGTACTGATGGCTGTGGCACATACCATCTCCTCATACTGGGATGAGAAGCGTATACACCAGTCTACTCCGGAGTATCGATGCCCTGTCTCGATAATCCTACGATCAGGGACCTGTATAGGATGTTTCTTATAGACTACCCAACCCCCACTAGTGTGACTGCCATCACAACGCTGGTAATCAAGCAAAGATCCTAAGGGCTCTATGTCACGACCCAAGGTTTGGCCCTTGACCGGCACTTAACCACGTAACGTCTACAGGCGTAACGCGACTAAGTGAACCGAAAACCCAGAAATCAAACCAGTAAAAGTATAGAGTGTTTTAAGCTTTAAATGGAAGCATTTACAAAAGTGATAAGAAATATTAAGTAGACAATCACCAAGATAGCAATATACGATGCCGTAGTGAAGATCAAGAGCAACAAGTGGGAACATCGCAGATAAAATGAACTGCATAAGTAAAGTCGGCTCACAACGAGCTCGACACCAGAATACAAATAATATACATCATCATCCTCACACTGTCTCTAAGTCAAGTACATATAAGGTAGATGGAGAATACTAGATACAAAAGTGTGTATAATGAAAGTAACCAGATACCACAACCCACCTAATAGCAAAACAGCTCACGCACCAACCGTAATGGTATCTGTAGCCAAATGATGTAAGAAAGCAGCCTGCCGCGACTACTCCGAGGGGCAACCTGCAAATACTGTGGCACAACGGGGGTGAGTTGCTAACTCGTGAATAGAGATAACATATAAAGGTAATCGCGAGCATGCACGTACTGTGCTACTCTATCAAATGCCAGCAGATAAGTCTATATGCAATAAGCAGTATGTTCATAATCATGCAAGTGCTCTGTCAAATAAAGTAACTACAGGATGAGATGAAAAATAATAATTGCGGAGCATGGGATGAAATAACATATACACGGAATGTCAACGTGGAAAGATAATTGGTACCCACCAATGCACCCCAAATCCCAACAACCCAGACGCCGACACTCCCATCGGCCCTCAAATCCTGTACATCACTGAGAATCACGAGTGCCAAACATCGGCACCCAAATATCATAAATACTCGTGTCTAGCATCGACAAGCAAATCTTCCTATATCGGGCATCCGTCAGTCCGGGTCAGCCCCTTATCTCTCATATATCGGGCATCCGTCTGTCCGGGTCAGCCCTCTATCTCTCATATATCGGGCATCCGTCAGTCCGGGTCATCCTTCTCTCTCTCTCATATATCGGGCATCCGTCGGTCCGGGTCAGCCCTCTCTTTCTCATATATCGCGCTCTAGCACCGAGAAAACACATGGTGGACGCACTGAAAAATCATATCAAGAGAAACCGGGTTTTTAAATAATTACCTATTCTCTTTTGAAATATCCACGGTTCCCAAATCCAGAAATAACATGGAAACAACATATCTCAATGCGTAAATCTATGTAGGTATGAGGATATCAATATGTACATGGCACATGTATGAATATGTGATGTAGATGTGTCTAAGTATGAATATAACATCTGCTGATATGCGGCAAATCATGGCAAACATCAATAATGCAGAAACAATCTAACATATGATTTATAGCAATCCTATAATGTGATTGTCATGGCAATCACTAACGGTGTGAGTGTAGCATATAAATTGTGCTCGTGCAACTTGAACCGTTAGTAATAGTGCGGTGTTCTATCAATTCTAGTTTATATACGCATAGCAGGGAATGCGGTATGCAATAAACAGTAGTCATGTAGGTGAATGAAAAATATATCGCTATAAGGTCTTATCAGCCCTGACGCATAACGCCATGCGGGCGATATCCCCGTAGATGTTAAATCTACTCACCGTAGTCTCTCGCTAGGTTTAGCCGACGACTTGTTTCCCCTTCTTCGCGGCGTCCGTCACAGTCGCCTGCAAACCTAGAATTTCACAATATATCACACATAAGCTCAAAACCATACAAACACGACATTTAAAGCCAAACTAGTAACTCGCGTCGTGAACCAAGCACGCGTGCGCGCGATACGCTAAAACGTGTGGTTACGCGCCTGAAGCAACTCCGACACGTCGCGATACGCAGAAACCACAAACCCACACACACGTATCACGCGTGTCGCGAAAGATTAAAAATACGGGAAATAGGGTATTCAACTCCAGATTTTGATACAGAACAGATATTATGAAAATATATATACCAAAATACTCCACTTAGAAGCAGACTCCAGTGGCCCAAACCCCAACCCACAACCCACCCATCTGGCCACAATTTGATGCCAGAATGTATATTTCGGCGGCCTTTCTTGGGAATTGGGCTCTCAGGTTTGGTGTGTGTACTCTATACCCCCTACACATGCTACAGTAAATACAATTTCATTCTGAAACACCCCGGGTAGGAGCAGATTCCATAGAGCCCTAATTCTAGTTAAAAACCACACTTTTACACTAAAATGAAACTTTAGGGTATTTTTCTGAAATCTGAAGCAAACCCAAGTCTAAAACTACACTAGCAACTCATTACCAAGCTAATTAAGCCATAAAAATGCTAATTTTAACATATCACCACAAAATCCCTTCAAAATCACTAAATAGCACATCAAAACATGATTTTTGCTAAAGAATACTACAAGTTTATGGAAAAGGAGTGCTAACACGAGTTAATACCTTCAAAAAACCTTATGAAACACCAGAAATCCCAGCTCTAGCCTCAAGTGTGCAGATTTGCCTCCAAACACCTCAAAAACTCATTTTTCCTAAGGTTTTGTGAAGGAAATGTGTGGTTTTGTGTAGGGTTTTGTGTAGATCCAAATGGGAATTGAAAAGAGAAAGAAAATGGTGTTGCTGCTGCTGTTGTTCTGCAGGAGGTGCAGAAAATGAGAGAAGGGAAAGAAATGAGAGAGAACCAATAGTCAACCCAAGTCAAACCTTCACCTACCCACCATACCTCATATTCTAATTAAATTTTGAATTATTGTAAGAGTTTTGACTTGATTAAAATGGTGGGGATAAGGACCATGCAAGGAAATGTAAAAGGGTTAACATGTTACAATTTAAAACCTAAGTCACAACATGCTAAGTGTGCAACACTACAAAGGAAAATTTTCCAATTAGGGTAAACCCGACTAAAAATAACTAATAATCCTATGTACACATATATAATAATACGCACCATTGCTATTTAACACGAAAAACATTTTAACGAAATTTCAAAGTGTTACAATCTACCCCCCTTAAAGAAATTCGGTCCCCGAATTTAAAAAATCTATCTACAAGTACCTCCAAAAAGATGGGGATACCTCTTCCTCATCTCGCTCTCGGTCTCCCAAGTGATCTCCTCTCTGCTCGGACCACCCAAAAGTACCTTGACGGACGGAATCTCTTTCGACCTCAATTTCTTCACTTGTCGATCCAAGATCATCACCAGCTGCTCTGCATAGGAAAGGTCGTGCTCAAGCTGGATCGTTGGGTGCTGAATCTCATGCGAAGGATCATGAAGATATCTGCGGAGCATCGAAACGTGAAATACGGGGTGCACATCTGGAAAACTGGGCGGAAGGGCTAACCGATACGCAACCGCACCAACACGCTCGAGGATCTCGAAGGGGCCTACATATCTGGGACTAAGCTTCCCCTTCTTCCCAAATCTCTGTAGGGTTCCTAGGCACTCTCAAGAGGTCTCACAAGGCATCGAACATGCCAATTTCAAAAATTCTAGGTGCCGAGAGACCCGACTACGGATCGTTTGCTAGAAAACTAGGCGAAAAAGCTAACTAGTTAACACTTAACTATGAGAATCGGAAATACAACCTTTGTAGATCCGGTGCTCCACCTCCATAGCTCCGCAACGAAGTCGTCTCCGCTGTCCAAAAAGAATCCGGGCTCTAGTGTCGGCTTCGTCGGAGAAATGGCGAGCTAGGTCGTCGATGTCCATGCCGAAGATGATCTACGTCGAGGCATCGCTAAATCAAGCTCCGACTTCACCAAGTCAAGAAACTTGTGAAGAAAACACACTCTACTACTTGGCAAGAGGTAGAGGATGAAGAAATAGGAAGTGGGTAGACTTTAGAATTGGATTTCTCACTTGTTTCCATCAATCACCATTGATGGAGCTTGCTTTCTTCACTTGAAGAAAGGAAGAAGAAGATGAAATTGTTATGATAAGTTAATTCCAAAATAGAAAATAAAAGGAATGCTTATCATAAACTAACCATGGTGAAGTGTAGAGAATAAACTAGGGTTAAATCAAATGGTTAGGGTTAAGCATGAGATAAGAATGGTGGACAAAGTCAAAGCTTCATGAATCTTCAAATACAAACAAAGAAAGCCACCATTCTTCTCATTTCTTTTTCCAAAAAGAAAATAAATAAATAAATAGATATGAAAATGAAAACCCTAACCATTACATAACCATGGTTTAAACTTTACACAAAACACAAGTTAGCATGCATCATCAAACATGATACATACAAGTGCACAAAAGTATATCGCATATACAATGCGCACATCCGAGTGAGAAAATCCATCTTAAGTGAACCAATACTAGTTAATGCAAAGTAATACATCAAATATATAATTATGCATTAAATCATTAAATCAACACTTGATTCAATGATCCGGTCATGTCGCACACAACCGACTAGTATACAATGTATCGGCTTATCGAATCAATCCTTGATTCGATAACTAGGTTATATCGCATACAACCTTTCCGATACATTCATCGCGAGAATGGAATGCGGCATCACATACACGCATTATTCTCGGTCCCGCACATATCTCATATGCGCTCCTATTTCGTTTCGCTTGAGCCAGGAAACCTCTGTGTAGGACTCTAAAGACTCGTCAATACGCCGGCAGCAGGTGATGATCATATCAAACACCCACAAGCCGCAAGCGGTCTGCTAAACATAACGGCCACCCGGGTATTGAGCGATCTGAAGATCGACGAGCAAGCCCACTCACAATCCAGTGAATCCGACCAGTAACACTACCGTACAGTCCGGTCTGATCGTCTGATATGTTGCATATCTTGCCTAGGGGTGGTAAACGTCAGACCCCAATAGCTCAATAAGTCGTGTCGATATGAGGTCTATAACTGTTCGAGAAACTACTGGTAACACTTACCAGTAAATCTCAGCAACCCTGGCCAGGGATTTCCTGTTATAGCCAATCGAACACAGCGCAACATCAACCCCCTATACCGGGAGAGACGAATCCCCTCCTATCGCTCATTGCCTCCATGTGACTCGGGACTGTACCCAAAAACCACCGTTTTGCACGCCCTCTTGGACGTGGTAAGATGGAAATCAAAGCACAGTGGGAACCACATAAGACTCTATGACGATCTCGGGTCAACAGACTACTCTGTACCAGTGTCACCAGAGAACTGCCATCTGACGTGAGGTATAATACCATCTGGGAGTTCTCGGCGAGTCCGTCCAGTGTACCCAGTCTCTACTGAGCATCCGTATATCATCTCTGATGTCAAACACCAATGGATATGGGATCATCCATCGCCCATCTGTATGGGTCGAGAAGGAATACGCTAGTCTACTCTGGTATATCGATGCCCCGTCTCGATACACCCACGACTAGGGACTTTCAAGGATGTACTTATGGACTACCATGTCCCCACTAGTATGATCCGCATCATAGTCCAGGTAGTCAAGTACAGATCCTAGGGGCTTTACCAACAAGTAACAGAGAGACAATCAGTGTACACGTTAAGGTAAAGAGCAACCAGATAGCATACTATCATGTCGAGCAAGAAAGTCCTCCCTATATATGTCCCAGCATCCACTACAATATACATCCTATGTATAGTAATGGCCTCTAGGGCATACATATAACTAACAATCTCATCACACCTTTCATTAGGGAGATCCTCAAGAAAACATGATCACCAACAGAAAACTCAAGTCTGCGTCGCCGACGGTCCGCATAAGATCTCTGCCTACTCTGGGCTGCTCTCATACTATCATGAATATACTGGATCTTCGCGGTCGTCTCCTACACAATCTGTGGCCATAAGATACTGCTCTCACTGAGCTCTGTCCAACAGGTGGGCGATCTGCATCTCCTCCCATAAAGAGCTTCAAACGGTGCCATCTGAATGGTCTCCTGATAGCTGTTGTTGTACGAGAACTCTACTAAGGGTAAATGATGATCCCAGCTACCTCCAAAGTCTAAGACGCACGCTCTGAGCATTTCTTCGAGAGCCTGAATAGTCCTCTCTGACTGTCCGTCGGTCTGCGGATGAAATGCTGTGCTGAAACTCAAGCGAGTGCCCAAAGCCTCCTGAAGTCTCTGCCATAGCCGGCTGGTAAACTGGGTGCCACTGTCGGACACGAAACATGTCGGAACTCCGTGCAGTCGTACAATCTCGTCGATGTATATCTGGGCATACTGAGCAAATCCGAAAGTCGTCTTCACCGGTAAGAAGTGAGCCAATTTCGTCAAACGATCAACGATCACCCAGATGGAGTCATACCCTCGACTAGTCCTGGGCAGACCCACAATGAAGTCCATAGAAATCTGCTCCTATTTCCACTCCAGAAATGGGTAACGGCTGTAGCTCTCCCGCGGGCCTCTGGTGCTCAGCCTTGACTTGCTGACAAGTCAGGTATCTCGACACAAAATTAGCGATGTCTCTCTTCATTCCGTCCCACCAGTAAACACCTCTCATGTCATCGTACATCTTGGTGGAACCGGGATGAACACTGTATACTGATCGATGTGCCTCCTTAAGGATCTCGCGCCGCAATCCCTCAGCATATGGTACGCAAGTCTAGCCCCAAATCGTAGTATCCCCTGATCATCGATCACGAACTCGGTAAATCTGCCCTGTCCAACTTGTACCCTGATCTCTGAGCATCGGTCATCACTGTGCTGTGCCTCATGTATACGGTCAAGCAACTGTGGGCATGCACGAACATGCGCAATCTGTCCTCCGATCGGCGTAAACTCGAACTGTACCCGGCTGTTGCATAAAATCTGCCAATCTGCCGACGACTGCCTCTGTACTGCGCTCAAACAAGATAGACTACCCCCAGGCCTCCTGCTCAAAGCATCTGCCACTACATTAGCCCTGCCCGGATGATATAAGATCTCACAATCGTAGTCCTTCACTAACTCCATCCATCGGCGCTGTCTAAGGTTCAGGTCGCGCTACTGGAATATATACTTTAAGCTCTTGTGAACAGTGAATATCTGGCACGACTCGCTATATAGGTAATGTCGCCAGATCTTAAGTGCAAAGACCACTACAGCCATCTCCAAATCGTGAGTGGGGTAATTCTGTTCATGTTTCTTCAATTGCCGCGAAGCATACGCGATCACACTGTCATGCTGCATCAATACGCACCCTAGCCCCACTCGTGAAGCATCACAGTAGACCATAAATCCGCCTGATCCTGAAGGAAATGATAGCACCGGTGTCGTAGTCAGTAGAGCCCGTAGCTGCTGAAAACTATGCTCACACTCCTCCGTCCAAACGAAAGGAACTCCCTTCCGGGTCAACCCGGTCAGAGGTGTAGCAATACAGGAGAAGTCCAGCACAAATCGCCTGTAGTAGCCGGCCAGCCCTAAAAAGCTGCAAACCTCTGTCACTCACGTGGGTCTAGGCCAACTCCGAACGGCCTCAATCTTCCTCGGGTCTATACATATACCATGTCGTGTAATCACGTGCCCCAAGAAGTCTACGCTGTCTAGCCAGAAAGCACACTTGGAGAATCTGGCGAAAAGCTGATGCTCCCTCAAGGTCTGCAGTGTAATCCGCAGGTGCTGCTCGTGCTCCTCTCTACTCCGAGAATACACCAGAATATCGTCAATGAACACTATGATGAACAGATCAAGATACGGCCGGAAAATACGGTTCATCAAGTCCATAAATGCTGCTGGCGCATTGGTGAGTCCGAACGACATCACCAAAAACTCATAGTGGCCGTAGGGTGTGTAGGGTTCCTAGGCACTCTAATGGAGTCTCACAAGTGATCAAACATGGCCAATTAAAATTTTACAAGTGCCTATTAACCCTAATACGGATCGTTAACTAGATAAATAGGCGAAGCAAGCATGTAATCGAATTAAATGCTAAGGGAAAATGACTACAACCTTTGTAGATCCGGTCCACCACCTCCTAGGCTCCGTGAAGAAGTCCTCTCTGCTGTACAAATCCGATCTTGGACCCTCGCGTTAGCTTCATCGGAGAATGGGCGGGCTTGATCGTCGGTTCAATGCCGAAGATGATCTACGTCGAGGCATCGCAAGAACAAGCTCCAACTTCACCAAGCTTTGAAAACTTGTGAAGTAAACACCCTATACAACTTGGAAAGAGGTAGAGGATGAAGAAATAGGAAGTGGGTAGACTTTAGATTTGGATTTCTCACACTTTTTCATCAAACACCATTGATGTAGCAAGCTTTTTCTTTTGTTGAAGAAGAAGAAGATGATGAAAAAGAATATGATAAGTGTTATGAAAATGATAAATAAAATCAATACTTATCATTTAGTAGCCCTTGGTTAGTTGTAGAGAATGGACCATGGTTAACTTGAATGGTTAGGGTTAAGGATGAGATAAGAATGGTGACTAAGTCAAAGTTTCAAGAAACTTCAACTACAAACAAAACTAGCAACCATTCTTTTTCTCTTTACCTTTTTCTTTTTCCAAAATAAACAAAAGAATAAATAAATGAATAAGTAAATAAAAAGAAAACCCTAATCATAAACCTAACCATGGTCTAATCCTTTACACTAACCCTAGCTTGCATGTATCATCAAACATGATACAATCATGTGCACAAAATATATCACATATACAATGTGCACAAACCAAGTGAGTAAATCCATTTAAAGTGAACCAATACTAGTTAATGCAAAGTAATATATCAAATATATAATTATACATTCAATCATTAAATCAACACTTGATCCAATGATCCGGTCATATCGCATATAACCGGCTAGTATCCAATGTATCGGCTTATCGAATCAATCCTTGATTCGATAACTAGGTTATATCGCATACAACCATTGGACACACATTCATCGCGAGAATGAAATACGGTATCACATACACGCATTATTCTCGGTCCCGCACATATCTCATATGCGCTCCTATTTCGTTTCGCTTGAGCCAGGAAACCTCTGTGTAGGACTCTAAAGACTCGTCAATACGCCGGCAGCGGATGATGATCATATCAAACACCCACAAGACGCAAGCGGTCTGCTAAACGTAACGGCCACCCGGGTATTGAGCGATCAGAATATCGACGAGCAAGCCCGCTCACACTCCTGCGAATCCAACCAGTAACACTTACCGTACAGTCCGGTCTGTTCGTCTGATATGTCGCATATCTCGCCTAGGGGTGGTAAACGTCAGACCCCAGTAGCTTGATAAGTCATGCCGACTTGAGGTCCATAACATTCGTGAAACTACTGATAACTCTTACCAGTATATCACTGCAACCCTGGCCAGGGATTTCCTGTTATGGCCAGTCGAGCATAGCGCAACATCAACCCCCAATACCGGGAGAGACGAATCCCCTCCTATCGCTCATTGCCTCCATGTGAATCGGGACTGTACCCAAAAACCACCTGTTTGCACGACTCAGTAGAGCCGTGGTAGGGTGGAAATCAAAGCACAGTAGGAGACACACAAGACTCTATGACGATCTCGGGTCAACAGACTAAGCTGTACCAGTGTCATCAGAGAACTGCCATCTGACGTGAGGTATAATACCATCTGGGAGTTCTCGGCGAGTCCGTTCAGTGTACCCAGTCTCCACTGAGCACCCGCATACCATCTCCGATGTCAAACACCAATGGATATGGGATCATCCATCGCCCATCGCATGGGTCGAGAAGATATACGCTAGTCTACTCTGGAATATCGATGCCCCGTCTCGATATTCCCTCGACTAGGAACAATGAAGGATGTACTCATTGACTACCCAGGCGCCACTAGTATGATCTGCATCATAGTCCTGGAAGTCGAGTACACATCCTAAGGGCTTTATCAACATGTAATCAGAGAGACAGAAAGTATACATGTTAAGATAAAGAGCAACCAGATAGCGTACTATCATGTCGAGCAAGAAAGTCCTACCTATATATGTCCCAGCATCCACTACAATATACATCCAATGTACAGTAATGGCCTCTAGGGCATACATATAACTAACAATCTCCCACATGCACTAGGGCCATCTTTAGCAGTGGTTGCAGTATCACATACTCAACCATCCCCTAAAAGTCTCTCTTTGGGAAAAGGGCCTTCGTGAGTGGATCCGCCGTGTTGTCCTCTGAGTCTACTCTCCTAACCTCGATCACCCAGGAGATCAACTATCTCCATGATCAGGTTATGCTGCCTTAGATTATGTCTGGGTCACTGATGGGACCAGGGTTCCAGGGCCAAAGCCACAGTTCCATTGTCACACAATGGTAGGAACCTAGTTCATCCTATGAACCAATATACACCCAAACTGCCTCTTTGGTAGTATCTTTAATAGCGATGTTACCAGCCTTTATCGTCTAGTTTACCACGGTATCTTGCTTAGAACTCTTCCAACATACCGTCCCTTTACAGAGGGTAAAGACAATGCCTGTGACTGACATTCAGTCGCCTTTATCACCCTGGAACACTTCCAGTGATTCTCCCTAGGATCGATTGATACAATCTCACTATACCTAGTGAGAACCCTAATATCCCTTTAGATCTATCTCATAGGTCCAAATCTCAGGATTTAGGAGGTATCATCTTTATCCTATTTGGAGAATCATTGTGATAATAGGAGATTGATCGATCGTAGTATAAGAAACTCTTTTCCTATCAAGAGTATGTTGTCTACGTACAATACGAAGATGACCACCTTACTCTCTACTACCCTTTTGTATATACAAGGTTCGTCTACCATTTTGATGAAGTCAAACACTTTGACTATCACATCAAAACAGACGTTCCAACTCCGCGATGCCTGCTTCATTATGTAAAGCAACTTGCACACGTTTCCGCTGCTCCCACTGTTTACGAAGACCTTTGGCTATGTTCTTATAGACGTTCTCTTCTAAATCAGTATTTAGAAAAGCAGTCATGGCACCCAACCACCAGATATCGTAGTCATGGTATGTAGCCGTGGTAAGTAGGATCTGGATAGACTTAAGCATAGCTACTGGAAAAAGGTTTCATCATTATCCACGCCTGGTCGATGACGAAAACCTTTAACAAGTCTAGCTTTGAAAGTCTTAACTTTTCCATCTACACCAAGTAATCTTCTCAAGATATACTTGCTCCTGATGGGGATTTAACCCTTCAGATATAGCAGCTAAAGTCCATACTTTGCTGGTGTACATGGATTCCATCTCAGATTGCTAAGCATCCAGCCATTCTTACAGAGTCCCTACTCTCGATGGCCTGCTCGAAAATAGTTGGGTCATCATCTCATGATGCAATCCTTGCTCCCACTGTCATCAAGAAACCGAGGTATCTCTCAGGCGGATGAGGAACCCTACTAGATCGGCGGAGAGGCTGAGGTTCATCGGGAACTATAGAATCTTATGGTTCTGTCAAATCATCAACTGCAGTTTTGTATAGCTGGAACCTTTCCAGTTCTACAGAACTGATCCTGCCTCGATCTTGTCCGGATTTTGCTTTAAACATAGGCCGGACAACCCCAAATCTTAACTCGCTTAAGAGATGGGTTCTTCCCATACCATATCTTATATGGAGTGGTAGGCAGTGATTTGATTCAAACCTAATTCAATAGGTATGCAGCTTCTCAAGTGCATAACCCCAAAAGGAAATAGGTAACTCAGTAATACTCATCATAGAGCACACGATATCTAATATTGTGTGATTGCTCCGCCCCGATATACCGTTGTGCTGTGGTGTATTCAGAGGAGTAGCACTGAGAGAGAATCTCATTCTCCTTTAGAATAGTCCAGGAATTCTACGCACAAGTATTCTCCTCCCTGATCTTATCATAGGACATAATACTTATACCCGTATTTTGGTTCTCTACTTCCTACTTATATTCTGTTAATACCTCAAAAGGTTCGGACTTATATTCCAACAGGAATATATGACTGAATCATGAGAGATCATCAGAGAATATAATGAAGTATAAAGAACCAGTCCTGGCATGTGTAGACAGGAGACCTTACATACATCATCATGTATCAGTCCCAAGAGTTTACTAACTCTTTCTCTGTTTCTAATAAACAGAGCTATGGTCATCTAATCTTTGTGACATGACTGGCAAGTTTCACAAGATGTAAATTCAAACTGATTTAAATATGCATCTAAAATGTAACTTCAGCCAGTTGGGTCGCATTGATGTGACCTAGTCTACAATGCCTCAAGAATGATTCGTTCATTTCTGAACTCTTCCTCTTGTGTGTGTTCTGTATACGAGGAACTGTAGTTTGATTTAGAACGTCTATGCTTTTAGATAACGTGCCTGAACCGATCAACTTTTGATATAGGAAATGTTCAAAACATTATCCATCTATACAAAATTATATCATTTCTTTACTAATAAAGAGACTGATATGATTTTGTATATCAGGTTCGGTATCTAATAGCATTTGTTCAGAATCAATGTATTGGTAATACAGGGTGACAGTGACCAATAGACTTGGCTGCAACACTTGCCCCATTTTCTGCCTCATGAAACTTATCACCCGTTCTCAGTTTTTCTACCCTTTTGTAGCCCTATGTAACAGATTACATATCTGGGATCCTGATCCGGTATCATATACCCAGGATGCAGAGGATACTGAGAAACAGTTCTTTGTAATGAACACACCTGAAGGAGATGCATCATATGCACTTTCTTCGTTTGGGCGGCATAGGAATTCAGGAATTCCCCAATTTCCTGCTCTGTCTTATAACAATTATAAGTTGGAGCGGGACCAACGTTCCCCAGCTCAGTATAACAAGCGGGTTCGATCAATACATCCATTTTATTATCTTGATTAAGGCGTGATATGGTCGCTACCAGGAGAGAGAGAGAAGAAAACACTCTGCGTGCGCTCTTGCAAGATCAGATTGGTTATATATTTTATCTAATCAGGATGGCTCCCACTGTTTTTATCAAATCTTCCTTCAAACCCTAAAAGGAAAGACTAGCCAGGATTAATTACACTCTACAAGTTTGCCAATCTTTCAGCCAGGCCAGTGTCGGTACTTTGAGGGAGGTTCCCCGTGCTTTCGCACGGACCTAATTACTGTAAACCTCGTTTTCCCAGAGGCGTAACCCCGTTGACACCTTTCTAGACACCTACTTGATCGGCTAATTGTAAAGTGCAAAACTCTCCCAGGAGTAACAATTACTCACAGTGGGTATCGGGATCCAACTATCACATAGAAGGTATGCAATCTCATTGCAAATTTCAACACTTGAAACTCCCGATAATGGTTTTTACCCCTAGCACTTATGACCTTAACTATGGTCAACAAATCATAAGTACTAGTCAAGTTCTACCCGTCATTTCGTGATTAATTAGACCCACCCACATGACCCTTAACTAAGGTCAACAAAGTCACGCGACTGTCCTAACTAATCGCATCATATGCGGTGTAGGAAGACATCACTTAGCTACCGTACACTGTGCCTTGACTATGGTCAACAAACACAGCACGAATACTAAGTACTCTACTTACTAAAATGACGGAGGGTTGCGGCTGGTTTTTGTGAAAACCTTTAACGCTTTGAACTTGATCTCGTTGCGGAATCAAATGGTTTTTAAATGGAATGTTTTTGAGGCATTTCTAGTTTTGCTAAAGGGGTCACTACCGGTGAAGGGATCGTCGGCCCTTTCCTCGTCGAATGAGGTGCGGGATATATCATATATATCACTGTGCAAAGCGGAAACTATAGAAGCGATCAAAGACAAACCGAGTGTGTAGCATCTGCCAGTTATTGCTAAAGGAGTCACTCCCGGTGAAGGGATCTCGGTCCTTTCCTTATCGAATAAGGTGCAGGATGTTCTACAAGGAACACCACGATGCAAAGCAAGAACTGTAGCTACCTGTTTTTATTTTGAAATTCGATTCCACAACATCAATTAGGTTTATTTTCTTTCATTAATCTCATTAATGAATATCCCATTATTTAAATCCACCTAAACATCACAGATAAATATAACGTACGCTTATGCCATCCGCATTCGCCTCGATGTCCCGTCTGCACCGTTAGGTTAGGTAACTAACGCCAGAGCGAGGCAGGGCTAGCGCGGGTGTAAAACATAAGCAACGTCTATATAATATATCATATATACTATATATAATACCTGTCACAGAACATCACATGATCACAGATAAATCACAGCAGAAGAAACATATGAAATATTGGATATACTAGGACGTCCGTGTTTTCAATACGAGCCAGTATAAAACACGGATTCCACGGTCGTGATGAATAGCCAAACCCACACCCCAAGACCCCTACGAGAGCGGCAAGCAACCCTACCAATTCTAGAGTTAGGAGACCCGGACTCGACTCCTCGAGTTGGTCTCCCACTGGACTCCAAAACCCGGTCACTTGTGCCCTCCTCCTTGGGTCTATCCTAGTGCAGAAAAGTAAATAATATACAAACGGTGACTACTTCCGCAACCTGGAAGTGCCCCAATAAAAGAATATTACATACAAGTTTTTACATGAATGAAAATGAAAAACACTCATCTCACATAAAAACCCCCGGCTATTCAAACACGACGATCCAATATAACATATCCAGCAACACATAACATCACATGTCATCAACGTAAGTAAATATACGCATCCCAATTGTCGTTGACATATAGCAACGAAACCGGCGATATCACATATTACACTTACGGTCACAGAAAAGAAAGTGTAAAACTATAACAGTTGGAATCCGCAACCTCCTCAGACATCGCATGCCTAACAATTATAAACCCCGCATTTTAGTCTCAAAGTCGAAAACACTTTTCAATATCAAGTCGGGCAATTCAACAGGATTCCCAACATTCTGATCGAATGCTCGTCGCAAACTTTAGTAGGCGGCCGCACCCCCGACGCCGTCGACGAAGTGCACCAAGGCGGAACACCGCTGCCGCGAGCACCCGAACGGATGCTTTCGGCGACGGGGTTCTCCTACAGTCACTTGGTTCCTACAGTCACTTGGTCGGGGCTATGGAGTGAGGCTGTCTATTAAGTTTACCCGGCGAGTATCCGCGTACGCTACGTGATTGCGACGGAGTTTTGATCACATCAAAATTCCGTGGCAACCGATCAATTGAGACTAAAGTGCTATGTTTATAACATTCATTCAGTTATCTCATAACTTCTTGTGAATTCTAATTATTGTATCACATTCCGGATAAATAGAAAATGTTAAACTTTCCGATCGAACAATCGAATACCCAAGTTTTCCCGAAACAGATCAACACATGAAATAAGTCTAACAACATTCAGTTCGTGCCTCAGTACCGACGGTCCAGCCGTAGAAGGGTCAAGCCAACACCTCACATGTGGCACGCAGTACTGCCCCAAACCCGAAGGTTCAAAAGACAGTTCAAGACGGTCACATAATCGAGTTATGGTTTGTTGTCTTCTAGAGGGTCCATCGCGTTACTTGCACTACTTAGAACGTCGTTAAACTACGGAAAAATCCAGCACTTGGAAATTTCCCGACAGGGGAAAAATTGGGTATTTATATCCGGTCAAACTTTTTAACATATTCTAAAATTTATCCGGAAAGCCACATAGACAAAATTTGATACTCCGATCGAAACACCGAATCCCCAAAACAACCCCAGAAAATACAACTCTGGAATAAATATTAAAAATTCCCAGAAAATCCAGCATTATCAATTAGGAGTTACTGTGTAAAATAAATTAAATAAAGTGGCCGTACGGCCGCGGAACCGCCGCACGAGCCATGCTAGTGCCGCGGATCCGCGGCAGTTTAATGGAATGGGGAACACGAATTTCACAGAAACTCTTAAAATGACCTGCTGAATTTTCTGCATATTTTTAATGTTGAAAAATCCCAGATTTTAGAAAAAGGACAAAGAGGATGTTTGGGTTTGGGTTTTCGGGTCGTTCGGACTTCAAATTCCGTCTAGACTTCGCCTAAGGCTCTAGCTAGGCTCTGATACCACTGTAGGGTTCCTAGGCACTCTAATGGAGTCTCACAAGTGATCAAACATGGCCAATTAAAATTTTACAAGTGCCTATTAACCCTAATACGGATCGTTAACTAGATAAATAGGCGAAGCAAGCATGTAATCCAATTAAATGCTAAGGGAAAATGACTACAACCTTTGTAGATCCGGTCCACCAACTCCTAGGCTCCGTGAAGAAGTCCTCTCCGCTGTACAAATCCGATCTTGGACCCTCGCGTTAGCTTCATCGGAGAATGGGCGGGCTTGATCGTCGGTTCGATGCCGAAGATGATCTACGTCGAGGCATCGCAAGAACAAGCTCCAACTTCACCAAGCTTTGAAAACTTATGAAGTAAACACCCTATACAACTTGGTAAGAGGTAGAGGATGAAGAAATAGGAAGTGGGTAGACTTTAGATTTGGATTTCTCACACTTTTTCATCAAACACCATTGATGTAGCAAGCTTTTTCTTTTGTTGAAGAAGAAGAAGATGATGAAAAATAATATGATAAGTGTTATGAAAATGATAAATAAAATCAATACTTATCATTTACTAACCCTTGGTTAGTTGTAAAGAATCGACCATGGTTAACTTGAATGGTTAGGGTTAAGGATGAGATAAGAATGGTGACTAAGTCAAAGTTTCAAGAAACTTCAACTACAAACAAAACTAGCAACCATTCTTTTTCTCTTTACCTTTTTCTTTTTCCAAAATAAACAAAAGAATAAATAAATGAATAAGTAAATAAAAAGAAAACCCTAATCATAAACCTAACCATGGTCTAATCCTTTACACTAACCCTAGCTTGCATGTATCATCAAACATGATACAATCATGTGCACAAAATATATCACATATACAATGTGCACAAACCAAGTGAGTAAATCCATTTAAAGTGAACCAATACTAGTTAATGCAAAGTAATATATCAAATATATAATTATACATTCAATCATTAAATCAACACTTGATCCAATGATCCGGTCATATCGCATATAACCGGCTAGTATCCAATGTATCGACTTATCGAATCAATCCTTGATTCGATAACTAGGTTATATCGCATACAACCATTCGACACACATTCATCGCGAGAATGAAATACGGTATCACATACACGCATTATTCTCGGTCCCGCACATATCTCATATGCGCTCCTATTTCGTTTCGCTTGAGCCAGGAAACCTCTGTGTAGGACTCTAAAGACTCGTCAATACGCCGGCAGCGGATGATGATCATATCAAACACCCACAAGCCGCAAGCGGTCTGCTAAATGTAACGGCCACCCGGGTATTGAGCGATCAGAATATCGACGAGCAAGCCCGCTCACACTCCTGCGAATCCAACCAGTAACACTTACCGTACAGTCCGGTCTGTTCGTCTGATATGTCGCATATCTCGCCTAGGGGTGGTAAACGTCAGACCCCAGTAGCTTGATAAGTCATGCCGACTTGAGGTCCATAACATTCGTGAAACTACTGATAACTCTTACCAGTATATCACTGCAACCCTGGCCAGGGATTTCCTGTTATGGCCAGTCGAGCATAGCGCAACATCAACCCCCAATACCGGGAGAGACGAATCCCCTCCTATCGCTCATTGCCTCCATGTGAATCGGGACTGTACCCAAAAACCACCTGTTTGCACGACTCAGTAGAGCCGTGGTAGGGTGGAAATCAAAGCACAGTGGGAGACACACAAGACTCTATGTTGATCTCGGGTCAACAGACTAAGCTGTACCAGTGTCACCAGAGAACTGCCATCTGACGTGAGGTATAATACCATCTGGGAGTTCTCGGCGAGTCCGTTCAGTGTACCTAGTCTCCACTGAGCACCCGCATACCATCTCCGATGTCAAACACCAATGGATATGGGATCATCCATCGCCCATCGCATGGGTCGAGAAGATATACGCTAGTCTACTCTGGAATATCGATGCCCCGTCTCGATATTCCCTCGACTAGGAACAATGAAGGATGTACTCATTGACTACCCAGGCCCCACTAGTATGATCTGCATCATAGTCCTGGAAGTCGAGTACACATCCTAAGGGCTTTTTCAACATGTAATCAGAGAGACAGAAAGTATACATGTTAAGATAAAGAGCAACCAGATAGCGTACTATCATGTCGAGCAAGAAAGTCCTACCTATATATGTCCCAGCATCCACTACAATATACATCCAATGTATAGTAATGGCCTCTAGGGCATACATATAACTAACAGGGTGTGCGGAAAGCTGTCCTAGGAATGTCCTCCTGTCGAACCCGCAGCTGATAGTAGCCTGATCGCAAATCGATCCTCGAAAAGTATCCTGCCCCCTGAAGCTGGTCGAACAAATCGTCGATACGTGGCAAAGGATATATGTTCCGCACTGTCACCCTGTTCAGCTGGCGGTAGTCGATATACAAACGCATACTGCCGTCCTTCTTCTTGACAAACAGGACTGGAGCACCCCCATGAGAAACACTGGGTCGAATAAGTCCCTTATCCAGCAAATCTTGTAACTGACCCTTCAATTCTCTAAGTTCCGCCGGGGCCATCCGATAAGGCGGTACAGAAATAGGCCCCGTGCCAGGAACCAAATCAATACATAAAGAAATATCACGCTCGGGCGGTAGCCCAGGAAGCTCGTCAGGGAACACATCAGGGAACTCGCTAACAACCGGAACCTGATCCATCGGAACCTCTGTAGCTCTAGTATCGCAAACATAGGCGAGAAATCCCTGACATCCCTTCCTCAAAAGCTGCCAAGCGCGAAAAGAAGAAATCACACTGTGAGGGGTGGCACCACGGTCCCCCAACACAACAAAAACCGACTCGCCGGGAAAACAAAATCTAACTGTCTTCTCACGGCAGTCAACAGAAGCATAGCACGTGGCTAACCAATCCATGCCCAAAAGAACATCGAAGTCTAACATCTCAAGAAGGATCAAATCGACTGGCAACTCTCTCTCGCCAATACGAACGATACAGGATCGGAACACGTGCCTAGCAACAAACGACTCTCCCATAGGAGTAGTCACAACAAGCGGATGATCAAGCAAACCGGACTCTCTACCCAAACTCGGCACAAAGTGTGTGGATACGTACGAGTGCGTGGATCCGGGATCGAATAACACGTGTGCATTAACAGAACATACTGGAAGGATACCTGAGACCACCGCATTGGACGCCTGTGCGTCCTGATGCGTCAAAGCAAAAATTCATGCCTGTCCTCCACCTGCGACTGACTATCCACTGCCGGCAGCTGGTTGTCCTCTTCCTCGATCACCTTGTCCTCTATGAACAAATCCTCCGCGACCATGACCTTTCTGTGCATGATTCTGGCATGGAGTAACAGTAGGTACAATAAGCAATGCCGTCTGGGGTGGTGAAGGTGGTAGTGTGACGTGCGGTGCTGCTGCCTCCTTCGGGGGTATCTTAGGACAATCTCATACACGATGATAAGAACTCCTGCAGCGCAAACATCCCGACGATGACCGCTGACCCTCCTAGGAATAGGAACTGAACAACCGGCCCCGCCCTAAATCTCTGCTACCTGCAAGACGTCTATCACGGCGCCGAAAAGGCTCTTTCTGCGCTGATGTACCCGCACCAACTCTCTTCGGCTCTGGAACTACCGAAGTCTCAGCAAGGCGCTCCTCGACTAATAGGGCCGCGTCTACAGCAGCTGCATATGTCTCGTAATGCTGTGCGCTGATCGCAAGAAACGGTGGTGTAAGCAAGCCTCGGACAAATCTCTTGACTCGCAACTCCTCAGTAGCACTAGGTACGGAGCATAAACTGATAGCTCGGTGAACAGGACATCATACTCTGCCACTGACATCTCCTGAGTCTGACGTAAGGACTCGAACCTGCGTGCTCTAGCATCTCTGACGCTCAGTGGAAGAAAACGGGCAAGGAATAGCGCCACGAACTCTGTCCAGGTCATAGGAGGAAGACCTGCTTCTCTACCCTTCTCGACTGATTCACACCATTTCTGCGCAAGACCTTCCAGGAGAAAGCTCGCGAACTCAACCCATCTCGCATCTGCGCATCTAAGTGAACGACATATCCGCGCCATCCTATCAATGAAAGACTGTCGGTCCTCAGCCGCATCAGTGCCTGTGAAGACCGGAGGCTTCAGCCTCATAAACTCTGACAGCGATACTGAGATGACCTCTGTAGCGGTAGGGACAACTGCATGTGCTGTGGGTATCACCGCGATCTATGCAATGGGTGGAACTACCTATGGTCGCTGCGCTCGAAGTGTCTCAACTAGAGATCCCATCATCCGGCGCATCTCCTGCATACTGGATCCCACTATCTAGCGCATCTCCTGCACACCATCCCCTAACATGGCAATCTGATCTGTCACGGTAGGAACAGCCTGCTCGGGCACAACCGGTGTACTACCCGGATCAATCCTCGTCTCGGACGAGTCAACTCGAATCTCGGCCCTCGCGGCCGCTCTCTACGACCTCGTAGTCTTTGGCGGCATAATGGCTGAAAGGAACAATAGGATTCGATAAGGATACGGAAATCGAATCGCAAAAATGTATATACTCAAGAAGGAATTTAAATCAACAAGTCCTAAGGTCGCCTTGGCGGAGTACCGTGTCGTGAGCATGCCGCGGAACATACGCACGCCACGCCACTCTGCTTTAGCTACCTACTCCATCATACCAAGGTCATCCTAGGAACACTCCGAAAGGTAAAAGCTATGCTCTAATACCAACTTTGTCACGACCCAAGGTTTGGCCCGTGATTCTAGTATAGAAAATAAAATATGTACAAAGGTGACATCGACTTCAACCCGGTCATTCCCTAAAAGAATAATTTACAAACAGGCATTGACGGCAGTCCACATGTCGGACGCTCGCCCGGCGATATCAATTGTACAAATAAAACTAAACTGTACTAACATTGCATCCAAGCTATCCACCACAACAAATCCGCAACAACATGGCACAACAAAGAACATCAACGCTAATGTCACGTTTGCTAACCCGTCTGAAAGAACTATAGCAATTAGAAAAGTTGTACCGCTCGAATGACATTCACGGTCGCAGATAGAAATGTATTTACTGTAAACTTTAAACAATGTTAAAAAATATCGAGTTCGAAATAACCCCGAATAGCCCCCAAACAAGTAGATAAATCCATATCAAAACAGGGCTAAAAAATAATACCACTGAACAAACATTCCAGAGACCAGACCACAACCCAAACACGAAGTCTAAATTCCCTGAAGTGGCTGGCGTAGCCGGATTTTTGAGCATTGTGCTCGGCCAAATAGAGTTGGAATTGTCTCGTGTTTGGTGTGCAGTCTATGGGTCACCAAAGTAGTCTACTGCAGTTGCTGAAATAATTTTTGAAGACTCTTTAAAAATCGACAGAACCTGGAATACAGTGAGTGGCATTTGGGATTGTTTAGGTTTCGATACTTTAACATTGTCTAAACCAACTAATATGTGGTTAATGGATTGGCTCTGATACAATGTAAGGCTACGCCAGCGCCCTGGCCGTCAATCTGAGGCCAAACGCGGAACAAAAACTATTAAAACTGGCGCTAACGTAACCTTAAATCCTGGATCGTGCTATTAACTGTATGCTAGTAAACTGTAAAGTGCTTTAAGAGATTATACCGATCGGTTCATGTCCTTCGGTCTACAATCTCCAACCAAAGCTTGTCGCGGCTGCCCCGACGAAGTTCTCTCCCCGGCCTCCCTCCTCGAAGACAACAAACCTTAACTCGATTATGTGACCGTCTTGAACTGCCCTTTGAACCTTAGGGTTTGGGGCAGTACGGCGTGCCACATGTGAGGCGTTGGCTTGACCCTTCTACGGCTGGACCGTTGGTACTGTGGCATGAAGTGGATGTTTTTAAACTTATTTCAAGTGTTGAGCTTTTCGGGAATACTTGGGTGTTTGATTGTTCGATCGGAAAGTTTAACATTGTCTTTTTATCTGGAATGTGATACAATAATTGGAATCAAGAACATTTGAATGTTATAGACATGGCAGTTTAGTCTCACTTGATCGGTTGCCACGGGATTTTAATGTAATCAAAAGTCCGTCGCAATCACGTTGCGTACGCGGATACTCGCCGGTAAACTTAATAGACAGCCACGCCCCATAGCCCCGACCAAGTGACTGTAGGAGAACCCCGTCGCCAAAAGTATCCGTTCGGGTGCTCACGGCAGCGGTGTTCCGCATTAGTGCACTTCGTCGACGGCATCCGGGGGTGCGGCCGTTTTCTAAAGTTTGCGACGAGCATTCGTTCAGGATGTCGGGAATCTTGTTGAATTGCCCGACTTGATATTGAAAAGAGTTTTCGACAATGAGATTAAAATGCGGGGTTTATAATTGTTAGGCATGTGATGTCTAAGGAATTCATTTGGTTAGGCATGCGATGTCTAAAGGGGTTGCGGATTCCAACTGTTGTAGTTTTACATTTTCTTTTCTGCGACCGTAAGTGTAATACGTGATATCGACGGTTTCGTTGCTATATGTCAACGACAATTGGGATGGGCATATTTACTTACGTTGATGACATGTGATGTTATGTGTTGCTGGTTATGTTATATTGGATCGTCGTGTTTGAATAGCCCGGGGGTTTTATGTGAGATGAGAGTTTTCGTTTTCATTCATGTATATTAAACTTGTATGTAATATTCTTTTATTGGGGCACTTCCGGGTTGAGGATGATGTCACCATTGTATATTATTTACTTTTCCGCATTAGGATAGACCCAAGGCGGGGAGCACAAGTAACTAGGTACTAGGGTCCAGAGGGAGACCATCTCGAGGAGTCGGGTCCGGGTCTCCTAACTCTAGAATTTGTAGGGTTGCTTACCGCTCTCGTAGGGGTCTAGGGGTGTGGGATTGGCTATTCATGACGACCGTGGAATCCGTATTTTCTACAGGCTCAAAATAAAACACGGACGTCCTAGTATATCCAATATTTCATATGATATTTTCTGCTGCGTTATCTGTGATGTGATCATGTGATTTGTTCAGATGGATACTGTATATACTATATATGATATATTATATAGACATTGCTTATGTTTTACACCCGTGCTAGCCCTGGCCCGCACTGCCATTAGTTACCTAACCTAACGGTGCAAACGGGACATCGAGGCGAATGCGGATGGCATAAGCGTACGTTGTATTTATCTGTGATGTTTAGGTGGACTTAAATGATGGGACATTCATTAATGAGATTAATGAAAGAAAATAAACCTAAAAGATGTTGTGGAATCGAATTTCAAAAAAATAAAACAGGTAGCTACAGTTCTTGCTTTGCATCGCGGTGTTCCTTGTAGAACATCCTGCACCTTATTCGATAAGGAAAGGGCCGAGATCCCTTCACCGGGAGTGACCCCTTTAGCAATAACCGGCAGATGCTACAACCCTCGGTATGTCTTTTGATTGCTTCTATAGTTTTTTCTTTGCACAACGGTATATGTGATAAACCTGCACCATATTCGATGATGAAAGGGCCGACGATCCCTTCACCGGGAGTGACCCCTTTAGCAAAACTAGAAAGGCCTCAAAAACACTCCATTTAAAAACCATTTGATTCCGCAACAATATCTTGTTCAAAGCATTAAAGGTTTTCTTAAAAACCATCCGCAACCCTCCGTCATTTTAGGAAGTAGAGTACTTAGTATTCGTGCTGTGTTTGTTGACCATAGTCAAGGCACAGTGAACGGTAGCTAAGTGATGTCTTCCTACACCGCATATGATGCGATTAGTTAGGACAGTCGCGTGACTTTGTTGACCTTAGTTAAGGGTCATGTGGGTGGGTCTAATTAATCACGAAATGACGGGTAGAACTTGACTAGTGCTTATGATTTGTTGACCATAGTTAAGGTCATAAGTGCTAGGGGTAAAAACCATTATCGGGAGTTTCAAGTGTTGAAATTTGCAATGAGATTGCATACCTTCTATATGATAGTTGGATCCCGATACCCACTGCGAGTAATTGGTACTCCTGGGAGAGTTTTGCACTTTACAATTAGCCGATTAAGTAGGTGTGTAGAAAGGTGTCAACGGGGTTACGCCCCTGGGAAAACGAGGTTTACTTTAATTAGGTCCGTGCGAAAGCACGGGGAACCTCCCTCAAAGTACCGGCACTGGCCTGGCTGAAAGATTGGCGAACTTGTAGAGTGTAATTAATCCCGGCTAATCTTTCCTTTTAGGGTTTGAAGGAAGATTTGAGAAAAACATTGGGTGCCATCCTGATTAGATAAAATAAATAACCAATCTAATCTTGTAAGAGCGCACGCAGAGTGTTTTCTTCTCTCTCTCTCCAGGTAGCGACCATGTCACGCCTTAATCAAGATAATAATATGGATGTATTGACCGAACCCGCTTGTTATACTGAGCTGGGGAACGTTGGTCCCGCTCCAACTTAAAATTGTTATAAGACCGAGCAGGAAATAGGGGAATATCAGGATTCCCATGCCGCCCAAACGAAGAAAGTGCATAAGATGCATCTCCTTCGGGTGCGTTCATTACAAAGAACCGTTTCTCTGTATCCTCTACGTCATGGGTATCAGATACCGGATCAGGATCCCAGATATGTAATCTATTACATAGGGCTAAAGAAAGGTAGAGAACTGAGAACGGGTGATAAGTTTCATTAGACAGAAAACGGTGCAAGTGTTGCAACCAAGTCTGTTGGTCACTATCACCCTGTATTACCAGAATACACTGATTCTGAACGAATGTTATTAGATACCGAACCTGATATACAACATCATATCAGTCTCTTTATTTACTAAAGAAGGATATAATTTTGTATTGTTGGATAATGTTTTGCACATATCCTATATCATAAGATGACCATAGCTCCGTTTACTGGAAACAGAGAAAGAGTTAGTGGACTCTTGGGACTGATACATAGTGATGTGTCAAGGTCCCCAGTCTACATATGCCAGGACCGGTTCTTTGTACTTCATTACATTCACTGATGATCTCTCTATATTCAGACATATGTTTCTGTTGAAACACAAGTCCGAAACTTCTGAGATAATCACCGAATATAAGTCAGAAGTACAGAACCAAAAACAGGTATAAGTATTATGTCCTATGATGAGATCAGGGAGGAGAATACTTGTGCATGGAATTCTTGGACTATTCTAAAGGAGAATGAAATTCTCTCTCAGTATTACTCCTCCGTATACACCACAGCACGTCGGTGTATCGGGGCGGAGCAATCACATCCTATATGATATGGTGCGCTCTATGATGAGTACTACTGAGTTACCTATTTCTTTTTGGGGATTGTGCACTTGAGAAGCTGCATACCTATTGAATCAGATTCCAATCAAATCAATGCCTACCACTCCATATGAGATATGGTATGGGAAGAGCTCATCTCTTAAGTAAATTAAGATTTGGGATTGTCCGGCCTATGTCAAAAGAAAAATCCGGACAAGATCGAGGCAAGGTCACTTCTGTAAAACTGGAAGAAGTTCCAGTTATAAAAACTACAGCTGATGATTTGATAGAACCAAAGGATTTAATAGTCTCCGACGAACTTCAACCTCTCCGCCGATCTAGCAGGGTTCCTCATCCGCCTGAGAGATACTTCGGTTTCTCGATGACAGTGGGAGCGAGGATTGCATCATGAGATGATGACCCAACTAGTTTCGAGCAGGCCATCGAGAGTAGGGACTCTATAAGAATGGCTGGATGCTTAGCGATCTGAGATGGAATCCATGTACACCAACGAAGTATGGACTTTGGTTGCAATATCTGAAGGGTTAAATCCCCATCAGGAGCAAGTATATCTTGAGAAGATTACTTGGTGTAGATGGAAAAGTTGAGACTTTCAAAGCTAGACTTGTTAACGTTTTTCGTCATCGACCAGGCATGGAAAATGATGAAACCTTTTCCAGGGCTATGCTTAAGTCCATCCACATCCTACTTACTATTGCTACATACCATGACTACGATATCTGGTAGTTCGGTGTCATGACTATTTTTCTAAATACTAATATAAAAGAGAACGTCTATAAGTACACAGCCAGAGGACCTCGTAAACAGTGGGAGCAGCGGAAACGTGTGCAAGTTGCTTTACAGAATAAAGCAGGCATCCCGGAGTTGGAACATCTGTTTTGATGTGGTAGTCAAAGAGTTTGACTTCATCAAAATGGTAGATGAACCTTGTATATACAAAAAGGTAGTAGAGAGTAAGGTGGTGATCCTTGTAGAGTACGTAGATAACATACTCTTGATAGGGAAGGAGTTTCCTATGCTTCGCTTGGTCAATCTCCTCTTATCACATGAATTCTCCATATAAGATCAAAATGATACCTCCTAAATCCTGGGTTTTGGATCTATGAGATAAATCTAAATGGATGTTCGAATTCTCACTAGTTGTAGTGAGATGGTATCAGTTGATCCTGGGGAGAATCACTGGAAAGGTTCCAGGGTGATAAGGACGACTGAATGTTAGTCGCAAGCATTGTCTTTACCCTCAGTGGAGGGACGGTATGTTGGAAGAGTTCCAAGAATGATACCGTGGCAAACTAGATGATAAAGGCTGATGACATCACTATCAAACATACTACCAAAAAGGCAGTTTGGGTGTATATTAGTTCATGAGATGAACTAGGTTCCTACCATTGTGTGACAATGGTAGTGTGGCTTTGGCCCAGGAACCCCGGTCCCATCAGTGACCCAGACATATTCTGAGGCAGCATCACCTGATCATGGAGATAGTTGATCTCCAGGGTGATCGAGGTTTGGAGAGTAGACTCAAAAGACAACACGGCGGATCCACTCACAAAGGCCTTTTCCCAGAGAGAGACTTGTATGGGATGGTTGAGTATGTGATACCGCAACCACTGCTGCAGATGGCCCTAGTGCAAGTGGGAGATTGATAGTTATATGTATGCCCTAGAGGCCATTACTGTACATAGAATGTATAATGTAGTGGATGCTGGGACATATATAGGTAGGACTTTCTTGCTCGACATGATAGTACGCTATCTGGTTGCTCTTTATCTTAACATGTATACTTGCAGTCTCTCTATTACATGTTGATAAAGCCCTTAGGATGTGTGCTCGACTTCCAGGACTATGATGTAGATCATACTAGTAGGGCCTGGGTACTCCATGTGTACATCCTTCAATGTTCCTAGTCGTGGGAATATCGAGACGGGGCATCGATATTCCAGAGTAGACTAGCGTATATCTTCTCGATCCATGTGATGGGCAATGGATGATCCCATATCCATCGGTGTTTGACATCAGAGATGGTATGCGGGTGCTCAGTGGAGACTGGGTATACTGAACGGACTCGCCGAGAACTCCTAGACTCACGTCAAATGGCAGTTCTCTGGTGACATTGGTACAGCTTAGTCTGTTGACCCGAGATCGTCATAGAGTGTTGTGTGTATCCCACTGTGCTTTGATTTCCACCCTACCACGGCTCTACTGAGTCGTGCAAACAGGTGGTTTTTGGGTACAGTCCCGATTTACATGGAGGCAACGAGCGATAGGAGGGGATTCGTCTCTCCCGGTATTGGGGGTTGATGTTGCGCTATGCTCGACTGGCCATAACTGGAAATCCCTTTCCAGGGTTGCACTGATTTACTGGTAAGTGTTATCAGTAGTTTCATTCTTGTTATGGACCTTACATCGGCATGACTTATCGAGCTACTGGGGTCTGACGTTCACCACCCTTAGGCGAGATATGCGACATATCAGACGAACTGACCGGACTGTACGGTAAGTGTTACTGGTTGGATTCACAGGAGTGTGAGCGGGCTTGCTCGTTGATCTTTTGATCGCTCAATACCCGGGTGGCCGTTACGTTTAGCAGACCGCTTGCGGCTTGTGGGTGTTTGATATGATCATCACCTACTGCCGGCGTATTGACGAGTCTTTAGAGTCCTACACAGGGATTTCCTGGCTCAAGTGAAACGAAATAGGAGCGCATATGAGATATGTGCGGGACCGAGAATAATACCAGTATGTGATACTGTGTTCTATTCTCGCGATTTGTATCATCGGACGGTTATATACGATATAGCCGGGTTACCGAATCAAATGTTGATTCGATATATTGATACACTTGATACTAGTCGGTTATATGCAATATGACCGGATCGTTAAATCAAGTGTTGATTTAATGATTTAATGTGTAATTATATATTTGATATATTACTTTACATTAACTAGTATTAGTTCACTTAAGATTGATTTTCTCACTTGGTGTGCACAAGTTGTATATATGATATATGTTTGTGCACTAGTTTGTATCATGTTTGATGATACATGCAAACTTGGGTGTGTGTATGACTTACACCAAGTTTAGGTTAATGATTAGGGTTTATTTTCTTTATTAATTTTGGAAAACCTAAATGGTGGCTTTTCTTCTTTTGGCTTGAAGCTTCATGAAGCTTCATAGCATATTTGAAAAGTATAGCCATTTTGTTTTGTTCATTAACCTAACCATTAGCCTAAACCCTAGTTTACTCTCTACATGAGTTTACTCATCCATGGTTGCTAAATGATAGACTTCACTTGAATTTTCTTTTTTGAGATAATTCATTTTTCATTTCCTTCTTCTTCTTCTTCATGAAATGAAGAAAGCTTTCTTGAAAATTCCAAGTGAAGAAATCAAGTGAGAAATCCAATTCTAAAGTGAACCCACTTCCTATTTCTTCATCCTCTACAACTTGCTATGTAGTAGAGTGTGTTATCTTCACAAGTTTCATGACCTAGTGAAGATGGAGCTTGAGTTTGAGTCGCCTCGACGTAGATCATCTTCGGCATCGAAGTCAACGACCTAGCCCGCTTATTTCTCCGACGAAACCAACGCTAGTGTCCGGGATCCCGATGATCGCAGCGGAGGGACGTCAACACGGAGCTAAAGAAGTGGAGGATCGGATCTACAAAGGTTGTAGTCCCTTTCACTTGTAGATAAAGTTGTTAACTTGTATGTATATCGCTTTACCTCTAGTAACGATCTTGCATTAGGGTTTCTCGGCACATGAAAAAATTTGATTTTGGCATGGTTGATCAGTTGTAGAACCTCATGAGTGTGCCTAGGAACCCTACAGGCATATCACTCATTATTCACATAATCATAGATATATACCTATATCTCATGTAACATCCGTATGAATCTATTATCATGGGACCGACAAAGGTATCAATTATCTCATGTCGCCTCGCATCCGTATAAAGACATATCAAACCAAGTCATCATATATCATCGTATACCCTTTTCATCACATCAATATCTTACATCAAGTCATCTTATTAATCTCATGTCATATTTATTGACCTCATAGCATGGCACTATAATCCCATACTGATTCTCTTGCAACTACATATATATCGTGATTCACATTCACGTTTCACGTCCTTATATACCAATTTGAGACATCCTTTCTATCATATCATTTCACACTAAAAACCATTAACTATAACTTAAGTCGTGGTATATCTTGTATCCAAATTACAAATCACATATCAATGGTTGCGGGGGTGCTATACGCTATCCACCTGACTTCCTCCGTAGATATAAATCTACTCACCTGCAAACTCCTCATTTAGCAGAAGTCGATGTGCTTCGTCGTCATGGAAGTCCACACGAGATACCTACAAATCAACACATATCGCATCGTTATGAAAAGTAAGTCCGAAAATCGATACGGCATACGAATTGCTCATAGGTTAGAACCTATAGCATACGCATGCAAAAACAACCAAATGACCCTTGTCGTTGACGTACAAACATCCAACGACCCAATACAATATCAAATATCAAACCCCTTGTTCATAAATCGCAAATACCGAATTCAGAAACTTAGGAAATCACTCCCAGATTTCATCTCAGGTTAGTTGGGATTAAACAAGCAAGTACAGGGGATAGATTATAAGGATTATGAGCTACAGCAAAAAACCCTACCCTATTGCCTACCAAAAATCCGCTGACATTTCCAGAATGTCCGAGCTCGCCGGCCATACTAGGGTGGAATTAGCTCGAACTTTGGTGGTGGTCTTCTGGTGACTTATCTAGGTCACTGGACTTGTTGGATTTTCTTAAAACTACCCCAGATATCTCCAGATACCTTGTATGCTATTAAACATCACAAAACCGATACGGGGAAATTTCTAAGTTTGTATTTTGGGTTCTATTCTCTGTTCTAGGCCATAAAATCAACACTAAGCTGTTGTAAACAACCAGTAAATATCACAAGTGAACAAAATCACCCAAACCCTCTCTTGGAATTTCCAACTTCACTAATCTAAATCGATTTAACTCTAAACTACTGTAGGGTGCTAGGAAACTCAAAAACTAAACCAGAAGTGTAGGAATTACCTCATTTGGCAACTCAAGAACTTGAGTTGGTCAAAGTGATCAAAATCCAACTTTGAAGCATCCATTGGGTTTGTAGAGAGGTTGTGATCATATTTTGTGAAGGAAGTATAGGGTTTTAGTGAAGGAATTGTGATGAGATATGAGGGTAAAAGTGGGGGAGCCTGAAGATGAAGAAGTAGAAGGAAAACAATGGGGAGGGGAAAATGAAAGCAGCCTCCTTTCTCTCTCTCTCTTATCCTCACCCTCACTCTTATGCTCACTCTCTCAATCATTCATGCCATGTCACACACACTCTCTCTCTCTCCAATAATTCTTTCTTTTCTCAAAATAGTTCACATAATACCACTAAAACAAACACAAATAAAACATGTAACAAAATGCAATATGTTATGGTGCACTAGCCATGACTAATTAAAAAGACGGATTTGGCCTAATCGCGATTAATAGTGCACTAATCAATTATAATTTAAACATGCATATAATAAATTATAAAAACG
The DNA here is from genome assembly GCA_030015575.1 of Agapanthus africanus. NCBI lineage: Eukaryota > Viridiplantae > Streptophyta > Magnoliopsida > Asparagales > Amaryllidaceae > Agapanthus > Agapanthus africanus. Next base: position 361,285,633 of record CM057346.1, read on the forward strand.
CCCAAATCCGATAAATATATTTTGAAATGAATAAATCATTTTAATCTCCAATTATTTCACAAATATGGGTATATATTTATACCATTTTACGAAAACCCCAAATTCGCAAATCGAATAGTTTTTGCGAAATATATTATTTTAATATTAAATTCCAAAAATAATATTTTATATTTCTGAAATGTTACATTGATAGACAGTCTATCATCCAGGTCACCTTAGAAGCCTGGAATAATAACCGTCTCCCGAAGGAGGCTGTCGTTACCAAATCCCTAAAACATCCACTTACGTTCATAAACTGCTTCCGAATGTTTCTCCAGGATTGGATTAATATAAAACTTATTGTAGCTAGTGCAAAAACAATATCTGGAGTGGTACTTGACATCTCATGATTGACTCAATTGCCTAAGCAAGTGATATGAAAATCATGCACATCCCTCTCCCCTTTAGTCTACAAGACACCTTTAGAGAGGGTGAATCCATTACCTGCAGGTACACCGCCATGCCAGGAGTCGTCCATTCTAAAACTCCTTTAGAATACTGTCTAAGTATCCAGATTGGGAAACTATCCAAATCTAGATCTAAAACCATAGATCTAGTAACCATAATGCCTGATATTATAACCATATCCTATGTAGAGAAACCACTGTGTGACAACCACAGTATAACCGATCGTAGTATAGGACATTGACTTCCTACAAAGTGTTTGTCATCCAAATACCAGGACATCACACCCTACTACCTTCTTAACAGATCTATCCCCTATTCTGATAAAGTCAAAAACCTATGACTGTCACATTAAAAATAGATGATTTATCTCCTCTATGCCTGCTTTAGTCTATAAATATACATAAGCTACTTGTCCACCATGCTTCCGCTGCTCCCACTGACTACAACAACCCTATGGCAGAGTCATATACACGTGCACTTCTAAATCTAGTTCAGAACGATGCTATATTCATCCTCCTGCCGGGTCTCATAGTCTAAAACATAAGTAATGGCATGTCTGGGTAAACAAGAACCTCCCTGTCACCGTCTTTGAGGATATCGAAGTACCTCTCGGGTGCCTGAGGTTACCCACCATATCTGCGGAGTGGCTAATGGAATGTCAAACCTGATTGAATCTTTAGGTTCTATTTGTAACACCTTAGAATGCGATTTGTATTAATTAAGCGATAATGCGGGTTTTTAGTAAAAAGTTAACCAAAATAGTTTTCACATATTTTATAAAAATTAATTTGTATTTTATTATTATTTTTTTTTGCTTGCACACACTTGTGCATGTTAACCTAGGGTGAATTGTAGGGTTACTAGGCAGTCTAATAAGGTTCTACAAGGCATCAACCATGCCGGATTAAAATTTTAGCCGTGCCGAATAACTCTAAACAAGATCTTTGCTAGATAATTAGGGTAAGACATGCAAGTTAAACTCTATAACACTAAGTGAATACGAAATACAACCTTTCTAGATCGGTCCTTCACTTCTAAAGCTCCTTGTTGTAGTCCCTTCGCTGCGATCATCGAACACCCGGACTCTCGGACGGCTTCATGAGAAGAGGCAATGGTATGGCTTGAAGTCTTCGAGGCCGAAGATGATCTACGTCGAGGGAATACGAACTCAAGCTTCTACTTCACTAACCAAAGGATTAGTGAAGCAAACACCCTAAACTAAAGTGCTAATCTAGTAGAGGATGGTGAAATAGGAAATGGGTACACTTTAGAATTTCTTTTCTCACATTGTTTCTCTCTCTTTTACAAACCCTACAAAGAAAATCAAGGAGGAAGAAGATGAGCTGAAAATGAATAAGAAATCTAATCAAGAGAGTGAGAGAGCTAACCATGGTGAGTGAGTATCATATACTAACTCATGTAGAGACATTACCATGGCTAATTATAGTGGTTAGGTTAACTAATATCTTAAGTAAAACAAAACTAGTGGACTAAGTCAATGCAACCATAAGCTTCATGAAGCTTCATGCATGTGAGCTCATTATCCACTAATTTTAGAATTACTTGAGATATTAAAACCCTACCAATATAATTAGTATGGTGTATGTCTCATATACCCATGATAGTTGTATCAACAACCATGATACATAAATGTACACAAATAATTATATATCACATATATATTAAGTTGTGCACAAGTGAGAAAAATAAATGCTTAAGTGAACCAATGTTAGTTAATGTAAATTAGTATATCACATATACAATTATACACTAAATTATTAAATCAACACCTGACTTAATAATCCGGTTATATCTTATATGACCGACTAACATCAAATATATCGACTTATCGAATCAACACTTGATTCGATAACTTGGTTTTATCGCATATAACCGATCGACACAAACATCGGGAGAATAGAATACAGTATCACATACTCGCATTATTCTCGGTCCCGCACATATTACATATGCGCTCGTATTTCGTTTTTCCTGAGCCAGTAAAACCTCTATGTAGGACTCTAAAGACTCGTCAATACACCGGTAGTAGGTGATGATCATATCAAGCACCCAAAAGCCGTCAGCGGTACCAGCTGGACGTAACGGCTACCCGGGTATTGAGCAATCAGAAGATCTGCAAGCAAGCCCGCTCCAACTCCTGCAAAAAGCCTCACAGTGATAATACCGTACAGTCCGGTCTCCTCGTCTGATATGTCGCATATCAAGTCTAGGGGTGGTAAACGTCAGACACCAATAACCGATAAGTCATGCCGATATGAGGCTTATAACGGGTCGAGAAACTACTGGTAACACTTACCAGTAAATCTCTAAACCTGCCCTGGCCAGGGACTTCCCTGTTTTGGCCAATCGAGCATAGCGCAACATCAACCCCCAATACCGGGAGAGACGAAACCCCGCCTATCGCTCATTGCCTCCATGTGACTCGGGACTGTACCCAAAAAACACCGTTTTGCATGCCCTCTTGGACGTGGTAAGGTGGAAATCTAAGCACAGTGGGAATCACACAAGACTCTATGATGATCTCGGGTCTACAGACTAACCTGTACCAGTGTCACCAGAGAACTGCCATCTGACGTAAGGTATAATACCATCTGGGAGTTCTCGGCAAGTCCGTCCAGTGTACCCAGTCTCCACTGAGCACCCGTATATCATCTCTGATGTCAAACACCAATGGATATGGGATCATCCATCGCCTATCTACAGGGGTCGAGAAGGTATACGCTAGTCTACTCTGGTATATCGATGCCTCGTCTCGATACACCTGTTCATATCAGGCTTGAGTAATTAATTCCCCTTATCTCTGCACTTACCTGGCCTCGTGATCAGTGTATTTTAAGCCCGTTTCTCGACACTGTTTTACTTCGACAATCAAGTTCTGGAGCAGGTCTAGCAGACCTAGGTGACCCTAGATCTAGGTGTGATTGTGCATATCTTGTTTGTGATTACTTAAGCCGTAAATCCGTCCATATTTCTGTAAAGCTCTTTCTAAAAAAAAAGGAAAAAATCAAAAAAAAAAAATTTATAAAAACTTGCCCTTTGTCGCCAAAATCCATTTTTCACCCACCACCCATCGCCTTTCTCCATTGACGTTTTCTTACCCTCACCTTCTCCGCTTTGACTATACTAAACTCGTTTAGTGTATGTCCGCTTGGACTCGGGACACTAGCGCCCGTCTAGTCCGCGTTACGTTAGTCGCTACCGACTACGCGATCGACTCAGACGTCGAAACTCCGTCCACTCCTCTTTCACCCCTTCCTTTGCCGGCCAACTCCGACGTTCACCGGAATTATGTTCATACATCTTCACCTTCACCATCACCAACCTCTTCTTCCGCGATGTCAGGATTTAATCCGAACATCTCTTTGACTACCCCTGGATTGGCTCCACCTCCTACGGAGACCAATAACCCACCACCACCGCCTGTTGTAGCGCCGCAGTGAATTGCGCTCCAGGATCGTTTCTATCCCACCCGTTCTGCACTTCCCACCTGCCTTTCACTTCCACCGGCCAATGGGGACAACTTTGAAATTAAGCCCCACTTCATCAACATGCTTCCACGATTTCATGGGCTTGAATCTGAAGATGCCTATATCTTCATCAATAAATTTCAAAACGTTTGTGCCATGATGAAAACCACCCAGCTGTCGGACGATGCTATACGTCTACGAGTCATTCCATTCACCTTATGCGATCTTGCGGAAAAATGGCCGTATAGCACCGCCTCCTACTCCATAACCAGTTGGGATGAGTTTGTTAAAGTGTTTCTCAAAAAGTTTATCCGAATCACAAAACCGCAAGGATCCGTAACGAAATCAATCAATTCTCCCAGCTTCCTTCTGAACCCTTCTGGAAATGCTTTGACCAGTACAAAGACCTTCTTGTTCAGTGTCCTCACCACGGTATAGAGAAATGGCAACTTTGCCAAACCTTATACGAGGGCCTGAACCCAGCAACGAAGCAGTTGTTGGAAACCATCTGTCAGGGCCACTTCCTATCGAAATCGGACGAGGAAGCGTGGCAGTTCTTTGACGACCTTGCGGAGCAAACGCTACAATGGGAGAGCACCAGACCGACTTCTTCTTCTTCTACCTCCACTTCTACCGGTCAGTCTAGGGTAGGAATTCACCAACTTGACGTCTCTATTGCGATGAAAGCTGAAATGGCCGCAATAACGAGAAAACTTGAAGCGATAGAGAGCAAATTCTCTTCTCCTGCTCCTACCCCTGTTCTTCCCCTTCGTACCATCTGCGCTTGTTGTTCCAATCCTTCTCACTTGACCGAAGAGTGTCCTTACAATCCACCATCGCAAGGACAGGATCAGGTTAATGCTGCATTTCAGCAAAGACCGAGGAATGATCCATACTCTTCCACCTACAATCCCGGTTGGAGGAACCACCCCAATTTCGCCTGGAATCAGAATCAGAATCAATTCCAAGGCAACAATTTCCAAAGGGGCCCTCCGCCGCAACAACAAGCGCAACAACAAACTCAACAGCAGTTTCAGCAATCCTTCCAACCCCAACCTTTCCAAAATCAGACGAACAACTTTGCACCCAACAATTCTTTTCCACCAAACAACTTTGTTCCGTCAAACAACGATAAGGTTTCCTCGCTCGAACGAAGTCTGGAGGCGTTCGTCAAACAATCGACTCAATCCACCGCAAACATCCAGTCTTCCATTCAGTCCTTAGTGCAACACACTGCCGCACACGGGCAAAGCATCAAAACCATCGAGGCCCAGATTGCACAGCTGAATGTGGCCTTTGTTAGTTATATGTATGCCCTAGAGGCCATTACTATACATAGGATGTATATTGTAGTGGATGCTGGGACATATATAGGGAGGACTTTCTTGCTCGACATGATAGTATGCTATCTGGTTGATCTTTACCTTAACGTGTACACTATTTGTCTCTCTGTTACATATTGGTAAAGCCCTTAGGATCTGTACTTGACTACCTGGACTATGATGCGGATCATACTAGTGGGGACATGGTAGTCCATAAGTACATCCTTCAAAGTCCCTAGTCGTGGGTGTATCGAGACGGGGCATCGATATACCAGAGTAGACTAGCGTATACCTTCTCGACCCATACAGATGGGCGATGGATGATCCCATATCCATCGGTGTTTGACATCAGAGATGATATACGGGTGCTCAGTAGAGACTGGGTACACTGGACGGACTCGCCGAGAACTCCCAGATGGTATTATACCTCACGTCAGATGGCAGTTCTCTGGTGACACTGGTACAGAGTAGTCTATTGACCCGAGATCGTCATAGAGTCTTGTGTGGTTCCTACTGTGCTTTGATTTCCATCTTACCACGTCCAAGAGGGCGTGCAAAACGGTGGTTTTTGGGTACAGTCCCGAGTCACATGGAGGCAATGAGCGATAGGAGGGGATTCGTCTCTCCCGGTATAGGGGGTTGATGTTGCGCTGTGTTCGATTGGCTATAACAGGAAATCCCTGGCCAGGGTTGCTGAGATTTACTGGTAAGTGTTACCAGTAGTTTCTCGAATAGTTATAGACCTCATATCGACACGACTTATCGAGCTATTGGGGTCTGACGTATACCACCCCTAGGCAAGATATGCGGCATATCAGACGATCAGACCGGACTGTACGGTAGTGTTACTGGTTGGATTCACTGGAGTGTGAGCGGGCTTGCTCGTCGATCTTCAGATCGCGCAATACCCGGGTGGCCGTTACGTTTAGCAGACCGCTTGCGGCTTGTGGATGTTTGATATGATCATCATCTGCTGCCGGCGTATTGACGAGTCTTTAGAGTCCTACACAGAGGTTTCCTGGCTCAAGCGAAACGAAATAGGAGCGCATATGAGATATGTGCGGGACCGAGAATAATACCAGTATGTGATACTGTATTCGATTCTCGCGATGTGACATTGATCGGTTATATGCGATATAGCCGGGTTATCGAATCAAGTGTTGATTCGATAAGTTGTTACTAATGATACCAGTCGGTTGTGTGCGACATGACCGGATCATTGAATCAAGTGTTGATTTAATGATTTAATGCATTATTATATATTTGATATATTACTTTGCATTAACTAGTATCGGTTCACTTTAAAATGTATTTTCTCACTCGGGTGTGCGCATTGCATATGCGATATGATTTTGTGCACTTCTTTGTATCATGTTTGATGATACATGAATTTTGGTTAAGTGTAAAGAATTAAACAATGGTTAAGTGGATAATTAGGGTTTTTCTTTTCTTATTTATTTATATATACATTTATTCTTTTTGGAAAACATTTAGCATGAGAAGAAATGGAGGCTTTATTTGTTGTTTTCATGAAGCTTCATGTATGTTTGACTTTGCAACCATTTTTGTCTCATGCTTAACCTAACCATCCACTAAACAATGATTTGCTCTCTACACATAACCATAGTTATGTTATGATAAGGTTGATTTTATTTATTCTTTTAAAAGAATAACATATCATAACATTATCTTCTTCTTCCTCATCTTCTTCACTTGAAGAAAGAAAACCTCATCAATGGTGATTGATGCAAAAGAGTGAGAAATCCAATTCTAAAGTTTACCCACTTCCTATTTCTTCATCCTCTACCTCTTGCCAAGTAGTAGAGTGTGTTTCCTTCACAAGTTTCATGACTTGGTGAAGGTGGAGCTTGATTCATCGATGCCTCGACGTAGATCATCTTCGGCTTGGACATCGACGACCTAGCCCGCCCATTCTCCGACGAAGACGACGCTAGAGCCCGGATTCTTCTTGGACAGCGGAGACGACTTCGTTGCGGAGCTATGGAGGTGGAGCACCTGATCTACAAAGGTTGTATTTCCGTATTTCATATAGTTAAGTGTTAACTAGATTCTTTTTCGCCTAGATTTCTAGCAAACGATCCGTAGTCGGGTCTCTCGGCACCCGTAAATTTTTATATTGGCATGTTCGATGCCTTGTGAGACCTTCATAGGGTGCCTAGGAACCCTACAGCCTTAAGCGTGCGAGAAAAGGGGAAGCTCCCGTCCCAGCCACTCCAAAATCCCGGTCACCCACATAATGTACATGTTGCTCTTGAACAACAGAACCATAATGTGAGTGCCGTGACCACACTGAGATCGGGAAGGATGCTGCAAAATGACATTGGCACACGGATCAACGATGACACCCCGGCCGCTCCTTCTTCTTCTTCTTCTTCTTCTTCTTCGGCTTCTTCGTCTTCTGAGCCTATTCTCCGTTCTTCAACAGGCTCTCCTTCCTCTTCTTCTGCTCTGAATGGACCCACTTCTCACTCCACGAAAACACCTGTTCTGTGATCCGTTCCAACTCCACAATCTCCTCCTCCAACATTAGACTCAGCCAATTTTAAAAATATTCCATTTCCAAACCGGTTGAGGTCTAACAAACAAAATCCACAAATGGAGAAGATTCTGGAGTTATTTAAGCAAGTTAACATTAAGATTCCTCTTTTAGATGCTGTCCAACAAGTCCCGTCCTACGCGAAAATCTTAAAGGACTTCTGCACGAAAAAGAGGAAGTCTCAGGTACCCAAGAATGTTTTCTTGGCTAGTGCTGTGAGTGATGCCCTTACCCAATCTTTACCACAAAAACGAAAGGACCCTGGCTGTCCTACGATTTCTATTACTATTGGGGATAAGAACATCAACCGCGCACTATTAGATCTTGGTGCCAGTGTTAACCTGCTTCCGTATTCAGTATACGAGCAATTAGGCGTTGGAGAGCTGAAACCAACGCACTGCACTCTCCAAATGGCCGACCGATCGATCACCCATCCTAGGGGTGAGTTAGAGGATGTGTTAATAAAAGTCGGGGACTTCATATTCCCCGTTGAATTCATTGTATTAGACACACAGCCTGTAGCTAACCCCCGGAATCAAATTCCGGTGATACTCGGTCGCCCATTTCTTGCAACCTCAAATGCTGTGATCAATTGTCGCAATGGTTCGATGAACCTCTCTTTTGGAAACATGACGATTGAACTCAACATTTTTAGGTTGGGGAATCAGCCCGCCGAACCAAATGCTCATATACTGGACGTCTGCTCGATCCAGGAGATCACCCCAGAAGAATGTGAATTCGAGGAGTTTCTGTTTGATCACGATAATCTTGACGCCACTAGTGCGTTTCTCTTCGAACCTGCTGCTGCTTCTGCGCCCGACAACGACTTCGAGTGTTTCACATTTTCAAACGATCTTAGCCGTGCACAACCCGAGTTTGAATCTTTTGAATTTCCGGATGAGTTACCTGAACCATCCGACTCGGTCGCTTACACTCGTTTTGAACCTTTGCTGGAGTCCTTTGAGTTCGAGACCTTTGCACCAATCTTGCCTTCCATCGTTTCACCTCCAACGCTCGAACTCAAGCCTTTGCCGTCTCACCTTAAGTATGCTTACTTAGGTGAGAACGAGACCCTACCTGTCATCATCTCGGCTTCTCTAGCTCCAGCGCAAGAGAAAGCCCTTCTCGCGGTCTTGCACAGCAACAGGCAAGCTTTTGGCTGGTCCATGGCGGGCATCAAGGGGATTAGTCTCCTGATCGTTGAGCATCACATTCATCTGATGGATGATGCCAAACCAGCCCGGGATCCACAAAGACGTCTCAATCCAGTCATGAAAGAGGCTGTGAAGAAGGAGATCGTAAAATGTCTTGATAGTGGTATCATTTACCTTATCTCTGATAGCCAGTGGGTGAGCCCCATTCATGTTGTCCCCAAGAAGTCGGGCATCACGGTCATAACCAACGAGGCGAACGAGTTAATCCCTACTCGCACCCAAACTGGGTGGAGAGTATGCATTGATTACAGAAAACTCAACGCCGCAACGCGGAAAGACCACTTTCCGCTACCTTTCATTGACCAGATGCTTGAACGATTGGCCGGACACGAGTACTACTGCTTTCTTGATGGCTACTCCGGCTATAATCAAATTCCCATCGCCGAAAAAGACCAGGACAAGACCACTTTCACTTGTCCTTTCGGCACGTTTGCATATCGTCGCATGCCCTTTGGGTTATGCAATGCGCCCGCTACCTTCCAGCGGTGTATGATGGGAATTTTCTCAGACATGGTGGAAAAATTTCTGGAGATCTTCATGGATGATTTCTCCATCTTCGGCGATTCCTTCAACGAGTGTTTGCTGCATCTTGACGCTGTCCTTACCCGATGTAAGGACAAGAATCTCACTTTGAACTGGGAGAAATGCCACTTCATGGTACGCGAAGGTATTGTCTTAGGACATATCATCTCGCAAAATGGCATAGAGGTTGACATAGCAAAGATTGAGGTCATTTCCAATCTACCTCCTCCCCGATGCGTCAGAGATATCCGAGCCTTCCTTGGCCATGCCGGTTTCTTTAGACGGTTCATCAAGGACTTTAGCAAGATTGCTAGGCCCTTGACTCTTTTGCTGGCCAAGGATACGCCATTCGACTTCAACTCGAGCTGTGTGACTGCCTTCGAGTCACTAAAACGCTCACTCACTTCTGCTCCCGTTCTTTCTTCCCCTGACTGGACGCACCCATTTGAGATTATGTGCGATGCATCCGACTTTGCCATTGGTGCTGTCCTTGGACAACACATCAACAAGATGCCGCACGTAATCTATTATGCGAGCCGAACCCTGAACGACGCCCAACTCAATTATACAACAACCGAGAAGGAATTCTTGGCTGTTGTATTTGCTTTAGAAAAGTTCAGGCCCTACCTCATCAGCTCTCCAGTCATTGTCTACACCGACCATTCTGCTCTGCGCCATCTTTTTGCGAAGAAAGATGCAAAATCTCGGTTAATCCGTTGGATCCTCTTGCTTCAAGAGTTTGACCTTATCATTAAGGAAAAACGAGGATGTGAAAACGTGGTTGCCGACCATCTCTCACGACTTCCTTCTTCGCCTTCGCTTCCAATTCCGATCAACGACGTTTTCCCGGATGAACAACTCTTGACAGTATCTTGCGAACCCTGGTTCGCAGATATTGTGAACTATTTGGCCACGGGATTACTACCGACTGAATGGTCAAGACAGGACAGACTTCGTTTCTTATCCCAAGTAAAACACTTTTACTGGGACGAACCCTATTTGTTCAAGTACTGTCCCGACCGGATTATTCGTCGGTGTGTCCCTGACGAGGAATTCAAGAGTGTGCTGTCATTTTGCCACGATCAAGCATGTGGCGGGCATTTTGGCCCCAGAAAGACAGCTGAGAAGATCTTGCAATGTGGTTTCTACTGGCCATAACTCTTCAAAGACGCTCACGACTATTGCAAGACTTGCTCCCGGTGCCAACACATGGGCCGGATATCCCGGAGGAACGAGTTGCCGCTCCAACCGATCTTGGTTGTGGAGATTTTCGATGATTGGGGGATAGATTTCATGGGGCCGTTTCCCAGCTCTTTTGGGAACTTGTACATCCTTCTCGCTGTTGATTACGTCTCTAAGTGGGTCGAGGCTGTGCTCAGCCGGACTAACGACAACAAGGTTGTTGTTAGGTTCCTTAAAGAAAACATTTTCTCCCGGTTTGGGCACCCCCGAGCGATCATTAGCGACAATGGAAGTCATTTCTGCAATAAGACTTTCGAGGCCTTGATGCGGAAATACTCCATTAATCATAAGCTCTCTACGCCCTACCACCCCCAAACCTGCGGGCACGCCGAAGTTTCAAATCGGCAAATCAAGCAGATACTGGAAAAGACGGTTTCCAAGAACCGTAAGGATTGGTCGCTGAAACTCACTGATGCCCTTTGGGCATTTCGAACCGCTTATAAGACCGACCTTGGCATGTCTCCCTATCGGCTTGTGTACGGAAAAGCCTGCCACCTACCTGTCGAAATAGAGCATCGCGTATTTTGGGCGATAAAGGAGCTGAATCTATCTCTCGAGGATGCGGGCAGCCATCGGAAGCTGCAGTTGAACGAACTGAGCGAGCTTAGGGATGAGGCTTACGATAACGCGGTTGTCGTTAAGAATCGAACGAAGGTGTTTCACGATAAACACCTTTTGCGCAAAACCTTCGTACTTGGTCAGCAGGTACTGCTTTACGACACCCGACTTCACTTCCATCCAGGAAAGCTCAGATCTCGCTGGAAAGGGCCGTATTTTGTGCGGAATGTATATCCGCAGGGCGCTGTGGATTTGGAAAATCCAAAGGACGGTTCATTTTTCAAAGTGAACGGACACCGACTTAAACCGTACCTTAGCGCCGAACCAACAGAGGAGCTCCTGTTCTTACAGGAGCCGGTTTACCTTGCATGATCTTCCTCTGCCTACCACCAAACTTCGGTTATCCAGCCAAGAACAGTGGACACTGTTCCAAATAAGTTTGGGGGTATGTACAATCCATTTTGTATATATTTGTGGATATTCTTTTTCTTTTTCTTAAAACCAAAAAAAATATAAAAATTGGGTATCGCTAACCGACAGTTTTGACCCTTCAAATGATCTCTTCATGCAATGACAGTGAGGACACTGTCCAGTTTAAGTTTGGGGGTACGCTCGGTACGCATTTCTTACCTTCGCATTCATATGTATATTCTGCAACTGCATATTAAAATCCATAAAATCCATAAAAATCTGAAAATTTTCTAAAAACATAAAAACTTTTCTGTCAAGTTAGCTAGTGGGAGGACTCTGATTCAACATTTCGACGGTTTTGTTTGATAAAATAAGAATAACTAAATCTTATGTTTAGATTTTGAAAACCTGAAAGATAACCCTCCTTTAAAGTTAACTATAGCTGATATACGTCTTTACATCACACTACACGTGTCGTGAGTTTTTGGAAATTAGATGACAAGTCTTTTTATGTCTAAAAACTTTTAAACGGATAAATGATTTTCTGAGGATCAAATAGGTTTGTTCGGAAATAAGTAATATCAAGAATAGTTTATGAAGTGAGTGAATATGAAGGAATGTTATTGATGCCTTAATTGGAACTAAGTCTGAAAAATAACCCATCTGGAACTTGATTAGAATGATTACACACCAAAACCCACTAAACACGTCTTTTATCCAAAAAATAACTGAACTGCCGGTTATATCTCCGTTCGTATTAAATCATCTGATTTTCACGCCAAACTTTCTTTTGTTTTTGGACCTAGGTAACTTGAGTAATTAAGTCCGCTGGGGTGTTTCTACACCTAATGCCCTAAAATCAACTGGTTTGGGTGCATTGGCCCAAAGCTCGCTAAGAAGCCTAGAAAGTCCAGATTAAAACAAAGTCAAGCAAGTGTTCTCTCCGAGTTAAAATTCCTAACGGTTCTTTGTGTGAGAATAATCTTGGTAAAAGACAGGCTTTTATAAAAAAATCTTTAACGGAGATATGAAGGTTTATCTATGATAAAGACTATTGCACGTTCACAGAGGTGTGTATGAAATGAAAACAAGAAAAAGGTGGAGTGAAAAATACGACTTAGTTTCCTGTTAAGGAAGATAGAAATTCTGAAGTTGAAACCTTACTGGAAAACGACACTTGAAAAATGCTTAACTCTTTATCAAACTTATGTGATCCTTCAAAAAATTTTATCTGGGCTTTATTGTGTGACATGATGACGTAAATCGATCCTTCTGGAAACGTAACGACACTATTTGCACTGCACGTAAAGACATATAAAAGCTGTAGTTAAATAAGAAGCGAGGTGTGAAAAATAAAAGTTCGATAGTCTAGACTTAGGATAATAGAATTGTTATTTTCTGAAACAAAACTTTAGGGTTTGAATCTTAGTTATTTTACAAAACTAGCTTGACCGGATTTTGTGGGTAGTATCCGCTGAAAACCCTCAGGAGACAACACTCCTCCTACTAGGGACACCTAGAGGTTTAACGGCTTGTTGCACTTGCTCAGTGCAATCGCGTTCCCTGCGAAAGTGAGGTTAGGAAATTTTTTGTGAATAAATTGGCTTTGCTCAGGACGAGCAAATGATAAGTTTGGGGGTATTTGTTCATATCAGATTTTTGCATTTTTATACCGCCCAATTTTTATCACATTGCATATCGGTAGGTACTCTTGAGCCGTGTTTGCTAGTCAATTGCAGGATACAGGTTCTCGGCTCTAAACGGTGAAATCCATGGAAAAACACGACAAAATCCGGGTTCCTGCCAACCACAGATAAAACACGGGTCTCGGCTCTTTATCCGTCTGTTGCCACACACCAGTTTAGGAGACAAAATGGCAAATCGATTGTCACCTTCATGCACAAGGCTCAATGGCAACACAAGTTCCAAGAAATCTACGCGGAGCTCGAGGAAATCATGACAAAAAGTCCACATCAAATCCCCTTTTTCTCAACAGAAATTCTGGAAAAATCGTGAAGAAAATCGGAGAAAATACATATTCCAGAGTAAAGTACAGAGAAAACAAGGGAAGCACAGAAAGTTGGGTGGCCCAACCCCACCAGAGTGCCGCGGTTCCGCGGCATAAGCTGGCTCAGGCCGCGGAACAGCGGCCGTCCTGCCTCCCTGTCTGACCAACTTTTGTGGGTATTTTGGTCTTTTCATTTGTAGTCTAATGGTTGCCCTAGATTTTCAGTTTCCTGCCTATAAATAGTCCAGAACTTGTGAAGCCAAGGGGGTCCATAATCTTGTATTTTTTCTCTAGGTTTTAGAATACATGTTCTTCTTCCTCTTCTCATCTCTTCTCCATTAAAACTTGTAGTGAGCTTTTGAGTGAAGAATGATGAATAAAGAAGAACCGTTTATTATTATGCTTGTCTTGTTCTCTTGTTAATTATTGTAATTTTAATTTGTTAACTTAGTTGTTGTTATTTCTTGTTGTTTCTTTCTTTTCTCTTTAATTTGTTAACTTAGTTGTTGTTATTTCTTGTTGTTTCTTTCTTTTCTCTTTTTCTTTATCCTTAAAACAATCATGATGCTTACGCTTGATCCTTGCCAAGGTGAGGTCGCAAATAGCTAGTTGTTATCTTCTAATCTCTTTCTTTCTATCCTCCTTTTTTGTTTTGTTTTATTTTTTCGTATCATGATGTGTGAGTAGTTTCATACTTGTTAGGGTAGGATAAGGGAAGTTTGAGAGAAGGAAATCTCTCTCACTCTTTCCTTGGCCAACAGCTTAATTCGACTCCCGTTAATTGAACCACAATCCGCTCCTTACGGCACCCTATCCTACAAGATAGCGGTGATTCCGTAGTGAGACCGGTTGTGGTTGAATTAACCGGAGGTTATGGCTAAGAGCCAAGAACGGACGGACAAGCACCAAAAGGAAGAACTTATGCGTTGGAAAGCCTAGCTTATACTCGCAAGTTCCTTCCTAGTCGTGCTAATCCCCGTTGTTGCCGATTACCGTAACACCGAGATTAAGAGGGGCAACGAAAGATGTGGGAGACTCCTAACTCAAACTAACCTAATCCTAACCCTAACAAGCTCTCTTTACATATCATTTTACCACTTTGATAATCACAAACAAAATCAGAACCTTCGGACTTAACTCGTTAAAACACAAAGAAAAAGATTCCCATCTCCCTGCGGACGACCCGTACTCAACCGGCTAGCTACGAGCGAAACCGTCTTGATTGCGGTATTTAACTAAAACTTGAACACGCAGAATCCCTAACAATCAACACCCACGACTAAGGACCTTGAAGGATGTACTTATGGACTACCATGTCCCCACTAGTATGATCTGCATCATAGTCCAGGTAGTCAAGTACACATCCTAAGGGCTTTACCAACATGTAACAGAGAGACAATCAGTGTACACGTTAAGGTAAAGAGTAACCAGATAGCATACTATCATGTCGAGCAAGAAAGTCCTTCCTATATATGTCCAAGCATCAACTACAATATACATCTCATGTATAGTAATGGCCTCTAGGGCATACATATAACTAACAATCTCCCACTTGCACTAGGGCCATCTGATAACAGTGGTTGTAGTATCTCATACTCAACCATCCCATAAAAGTCTCTCTCTGGGAAAAGGACTTTGTGAGTGGATCCGCCGTGTTGTCCTCTTAGTCTACCCTCCTAACCTTGATCCGCTAGAGATCAACCATTTCCATGATCAGGTGACACTGCCTTAGAATATGTCTGGATCACTGATGGGACGGGCGTTCCTAGGCATTTGCCACAACTCCATTGTCCCACAATGGTAGGAACGAAGTTCATCTCATGAACTAATATACACCCAGAATTCCTCTTTGGTAGCATCTTTGATAACGATGTATCTTGCCTTTAATCGTCTAGTATGTCACGGTATCTAGCTTGGAACTCTTCCAATATACCGTCCCTCCACCGAGGGTAAAGACAATGCCTGTGACTGACATTCAGTCGTCCTTATCACCCTGGAACCTTTCCAGTGATTCTCCCCAGGATCGATTGATACCATATCACTACAACTAGTGTGTATCCTAACATCCATTTAGATCTATCTCATAGATCCAAAACCCAGGATTTAGGAGGTATCATTTTGATCCTATATGGAGAATCCTTGTGATAAGCGGAGATTGACCGAGCATAGCATAGGAAACTCCTTCCCTATCAAGAGTATGTCATACACGTACTTTACGAGGATCACCACCATACTCCCTACTACCTTTTTGTATATACATGGTTCGTCTACCATTTTGATGAAGTCAAACTCTTTGACTACCATATCAAAACAGACGTTCAAACTCCACGATGCCTGCTTTATCACATAAAACATTTTGCACACGTTTCCGCTGCTCCCACTATCTACGAAGCCCTCTGGTTGTGTACTTATAGACGCTCTCTTCTAAAAATTCATTTAAAAAACAGTCATGACACCCAACCACCAGATATCGTAGTCATGGTATATAGCCGTGGCAAGTAGGATCTGGATGGACTTAAGCACAGGCCCCAGAAAAGGTTTCATCATTAGCCATAACTGGTCTATGATGCAAACCTTTAACAAGTCTAGCTTTGAAAGTCTCAACTTTACCATGTACACCAAGTAATCTTCTCAAGATATACTTGCTCCTGATGGGGATTTAACCCTTAAGATAAGGCAACCAAAGTCCATACATTGTTGGTGTATAAGGATTCCATCTCAGATCGCTAAGCATCCAACCATTCTTATAGAGTCCCACTCCTGATGGCCAGCTCGAAACTAGTTGGGTCATCATCACATGATGCAATGCTCCCTCCCACTGTCATAGAGAAACCAAAGTATCTCTCAGGTGGGTGAGAAACCCTACTAGATCGGAGGAGAGGCTGGGGTTCGTTAGAAACTATTGAATTCTTTGGTTCTACCAAATCATCAGCTGCAGTTTGTATAGCTGGAACTCCTTCCAGTTCTACCTTCTGACCAATAATTTCTTCACAAGAAATTCCCTTTCACAAAGGTGGCATATTGAGAAACAAAACATCTTTTGTTCCTTGGTTTGGTAGAAGATATTCCCTTGCATATGCTTGGGATATCCAACAAACTTCTACAGAACTGACTTTGCCTCGAGCTTGTCTGGATTATGCTTTTAGACATAGGCTGGACAAACCCCAAATCTTAACTAACTTAAGATATGGGCTCTTCCCTTTCCATATCTCATATGAAGTGGTAGGCAACTGATTTGATCGGAACCCTATTCGATAAGTACGCAACTTCTCCAGTGCATAACTCCCAAAAGGAAATAGGTAACTCAGTAGTACTCATCATAGAGCACACCTTATCATATAGGGTGTGATTGCTCCACCCCGATACACCGACATGCTGAGGTGTATACGGAGGAATAATGCTGAGAGATAATCTCATTCTCCTTTAGAATAATCCAGGAATTCCGTGCTCAAGTATTCTCCTCCCTGATCACATCAAAGGACATAATACTTATACACGTTTTGGTTCTCTACTTCTAACTTATATTATGTGAATATCTCAAAAGCTTCGGACTTGTGTTTCAACAGGAACATATGTCTGAATCTTTAGAGATCATCAGAGAATGTAATGAAGTATAAAGAACCTATCTTGGCATGTGTAGACAGGGGACCTTCATACATCAACATGTATCATCCCAAGAGATTACTAACTCTTTCTCTGCTTCCTAAAAACATAGCTATGGTCATCTTATCTCTGTGACATGACCGGCAAGTTTCACAAGATGTAAATTCAAACTAATTTAAATATGCATCTATATGTAACTTCAGCCAGTCGGGTCACATTGATATGACCTAGTCTACAATACCTCAAGAAGGATTCGTTCATTTCTGAACTCTTCCTCTTGTGTGTGTTCTGTATACTAAGAACTGTTGTTTAATTTAGAACGTTTATGCTTTTAGATAACGTGCCTGAACTGATCAACTCTTGATAAAGGAAATGTTCTAGACATTATCCAACAATACAAAATTATATCCTTCTTTACTAATAAAGAGACTGATATGATGTTGTATATCAGGATCGGTATCTAATAACATTCGTTTAGAATCAATGTATTCTGGTAATACAAGGTGATAGTGTTGGAGATAGTGCCCTAAGAGTCAATTATTGGATCGCAGGCACGTGATTGCAATGATTGAGGGGAGAACCTGTCCCGGTAGGACAGTCTTACTCAAAATGATAGTATGCTATCTGGTTTATCTTTATCATCGTGTACTGCTTTAGGTGACCTCACGAGTCGCTATTACACGTTGATAAAGCCCCTAGGATTCTTCCTTGACGGCCAGCAGTATGATGGTGATCATATACGTGGGAGCTGGTAGTCTATAAGCACATCCATAAATGGTCCCTAGTCGTGGGAGTTTCGAGACTGGGCATCGATACTCCATTTGTAGACTAGTATATACAGTCGAGACCCCGACGAGGGGCGGTGGCCGGTCTCACAAGCCACTGGTGTCAGTTGGTTCACCTAAGATGTATACAGGTGCTCATTAGGTTATGAGTACACCGGACAGGACTCGCCGGGAACCTGCTAGTTGGGATTATACCAGACGTCAGATAGCAGTTCCCTGTGACATGTGTACAGGTTAGTTCATCGACCTGAGATCGTCATTTGTCTCGTGTGAGTTCCCACTGTACTTTGATTACTACCCTACCACGGCTCAAAGGAGTCGTGCAAACATGCTTTAGTTGGGTACAGTCCCGAGCCACATGGAGGCAGTGAGCGGATCTGCAGGGGTTCGTCTCTCCCGGTATTGGGGTGAGGTCGCGCTGTGTCTAGGAGAGCCATTACACAAAGCCCTCGGCCGAGGCAGGAGATTTACTGGTAGGTATTTCAGTAGTATCTCAGGGTGTTCTGGGCTACACTCCGACACGACTTGTACCGCATTTAGGGGTCTGACTTTTACCAACCCCCTAGGCCCGCCATGCGATACTCATAGACGAACGGACCGGACTGTATGGATATTGTCACTGACAGGCTCAGAAGGGTGTCAGGATGAGTTCTCTCATCGACGTCCCTTTTGGTCAATAACTGGTGGCCCGTCACATATGGCTAATACCTCTGATGTGGTAGTGGTTAAATTCACAGCCATAGTATTGACGAGTCTTTAGAGTCCACCACACACACAGTTACTTATGTTTCGGGCAAAACGCTGTAGAGGCCGTATAGAGATATGGCAGGGTTCGATCAGATACGTGCGGTATTCCACGGATCGTGATCGGACGGTTTTTACTAGCCGGCTTTGGCTTAAGCCTGATCCTAGGATTAGATAGTGTAGATTTTGTCTCTTTGCATTTGTGTTCAGTGGGAATACAAATGCGGGCATGTATATGCAGTAGTGGGTTTTTCCTGTAATTTATTACGGGATCAGTTTTCTGTAGTTTCCAGTTTGCATTCCGTTCCGGCCGGTTTTCCTTTGTTCATTCGCGGCCGGACTTTCTGATGGAGGGTGTTATTTGCAAGTTTGCAAATAACACATAGTGGAGGGGTTTCTTGCATTTGCATAGATTATGAAAGCATCTTTTGATACCATTCTTTTCTATGATCATTTCTTGCTTTTTTGAGATGAGAAGATTTGAGATTGATTTGATATTGTTATCATTAACTTTGGGTTGTGGTCACTCTCTCCTTTTTCCTACCATCAGCTCGCTTAATGATTTGTATTTTTTTCTCCACCATTTGATTAAAGAGGGGCCGGCCACTTCATTAGGAGAGAGTGGATCATTTTATTTTGATGAGGGAAATTTTGTTCATTTCATATTTCATGCTACAAAATTCTAGCTCCACTTGAAATTTCATTTCATTCTCTTCTCCATCCATAGCAACTTCACCACCCTAAAAGAGACTACGATTCTACACTTGCCTACAGCAAATCTTGGTCGCGTTGGCTAGCCAACTTCGCGCCCGAGTTGCCTCGGTCCAGAGGTGGGAGACCGTAAAAGAATCCGGCTACGTGGTGCCCTTTCCGATGAGGACGTGACGAATGGAGATTCCGCAGGAGATCGGAGTGGAGACGAAGACCGAAGGACACAGATCGCTTGGTATACTTCTCTACTCTTTTCTTGTATGCTAGTAGCTAGGTTAATGGCCCGATCCGGGTTAAAAGTGCGCGGTGGTGCCGGTTTGCTAGTTTGCAAAGTTTTTCGTTTCCGCATTTCCGGCGTCGGATCGACGGCCGGGGCGTCGCCGTGCACTTACAGATAGTGACCAACAGACTTGGCTGCAACACTTGCAACGTTTTCTATCTCATGAAACATATCACCTGTTCTCAGTTCTCTACCTATCTGTAACCCATGTGACAGATTACATATGCGGGATCCTGATCCGGTATCTCATACCCAGGACGTAAAGGATACTGAGAAACAGTTCTCTGTAATGAACACACCCGAAGAAGATGTATCATCATGAACTTTCTTCGTTTGGGCGGTACGGGAATCCTGGTAATCCCCTATTTTCTGCTCTGTCATATAACATTTATAAGTTGGAGCGGGACCAACGTTCCCCAGCTCAGTATTACAAGCGGGTTCGTCAATACATCCATAGTATTATCTTGATTAAGGCATGATATGGTCGCTACCTGGAGAGAGAGAGAAGAAAACGCTCTGCGTGCACTCTTGGAAGATTATATTGGTTATTATTTTATCTAATCAGGATGGCTCCCACTGTTTTTATCAAATCTTCCTTCAAACCGTAAAAGGAAAGACTAGCCGGGATTAATTACACCCTACAACTTCGCCAATCTTTCGGTCAGGCCAGTGCCGGTACTTTAAGGGAGGTTCCCCGTGCTTTCGCACGGACCTAATTAAAGTAAACCTCGTTTTCCCAGAGGCGTAACCCCGTTGACACCTTTCTAGACACTTACTTGATCGGTTAATTGTAATGTGTAAAACTCTCCCAGGAGTAACAATTACTCGCAGTGGGTATCGGGATCCAACTATCTCATAGAAGGTATGCAATCTCATTGCAAATTTCAACACTTGAAATTCCCGATAATTTTGCCCCTAGCACCCTATGACCTTGACGGAGGTCAACAAACCATAGGCTACTAGTCAAGTTCAACCCGTCATTTCTTGATTGAATCAAACCAACCCACACGACCCTTGATAGAGGTCAACAAGGTCGTACGACTACCCTAATCCAATCTGCATCATATGCGTAAGCAGATAAATACTAGTTAGCTACCGCACACTACGCCTTGACGGAGGTCAACAAACGTAGCACGAATACTAAGTAGGACTTATCTGAAATGACGGAGGGCTATGACAGGTTTTTCTGAAAACCTATTGCGTATTGAACTTGATATCGCTGTAGAATCAAATGATTTTAAAATGGAGTGTTTTTTAGGCTTTTGCTAGTTTCGCTAAAGAGGTCACTCCCGGTGAAGGGATCTCGGCTATTTCCTCGTCGAATGAGGTGCAGGATATATCATATATATCACTGTGCAAAGCAAGAAATAGAAAAGCAATCAATAGACAAAACTGAGGGGTGTAGCATCTGCCAGTCATTGCTAATGGGGTCACTCCCGGTGAAGGGATCTCGGCCCTTTCCTTATCGAATAAGGTGCAGGATGTTCTACAAAGAACACCGCGATGCAAAGCAAGAACTGTAGCTACCTGTTTTTGAAAATTCGATTCCACGACATCCTTTAGGTTTCTTTTCTTTCTTTAATCATATTAATGAAGTCCCATCATTTAAACACCTAAACATCACAGATAAATACGACGTACACTTATGCCATCCGCATTCGCCTCGATGTCCCCTCGTGCACCGTTAGGTTAGGTAACTAACGGCAGAGCGGGGCAGGGCTAGCGCGGGTGTAAAACATAAGTAACGTCTATATAATATAACATATATACAATATACAGTATCTATCACAACATATCAAATGATCACATCACAGATATCGCAACAGAAGAAACATATGAAACATTGGATATACTAGGACGTACGTGTTTTATTTTGAGCCTTTATAAAACACGGATTCCACGGTCGCGATGAATATCCAAACCCACACCTCTAGACCCCTACGAGAGCGGCAAGAAACCCTACCAATTCTAGAGTTAGGAGACCCGGACTCGACTCCTCGAGTTGGTCTCCTACTGGACCCTAGAACCCGGTTACTTATGCTCTCCTCCTTGGGTCTACCTAGTGCGGAAAAGTAAATAATATACAAATGGTGACATCAACCTCATCCCGGAAGTGCCCCAATAAAAGAATATTACATACATTTAAATTTTACATGAATGAAAATAAAAACTCTCATCTCACATAAAAAAAACCCGGTTATTCAAAACGCGACGATCCAATATAACATATCCAGCAACACATAATATCACATGTCATCAACGTAAGTAAATATGCGCATCCCAATTGTCGTTGACATACAGCAACGAAACCGGCGTTATCACATATTACACTTACGGTCGCAGAAAAGAAAGTGTAAAACTACAACAGTTGGAATCTGCAACCTCTTTAGACATCGCATGCCTAACAATTATAAACCCCGCATTTTAGTCTCTATATCGAAAACACTTTTCAATATCTAGTCGGCCAATTCAACAAGATTCCCGATATTTTGATCGAATGCCCGTCGCAAACTTCAGTAGACGGCCGCACCCCCGATGCCGTCGACGAAGTGCACTAAGGCGGAACACCGCCGCCGCGAGCACCCGAACGGATGCTTTTGGCGACGGGGTTCTCCTACAGTCACTTGGTCGGGGCTATGGGGCAAGGTTGTCTATTATGTTTACCCGGCGAGTATCCGCGTACGCTACGTGATTGCAACGGACTTTTGATCACATCAAAATTCCGTGGCAACCGATCATCTGAGACTAAACTGCTATGTTTATAACATCCAAATTAGTTTTCTCATAACTACTTGTGGATTCCAAATATTGTATCACATTCCAGATAAATAGACAATGTCAAAATTTCCGATCGAATAATCAAACACCAAAGTTTTCCCAAATATTCTCAACACTTCAGGGGAGTTTAAAAACATCCATCACACGCCACAGTACCAATGGTCCAGCCGTAGAAGGGTCAAGCCAACGCCTCACATGTGGCAACGCCGTACTGCCCCAAACCCTAAGGTTCAAAAGGCAGTTCAAGACGGTCACATAATCGAGTTAAGGTTTGTTGTCTTCTAGAGGGTCCCTTGCGTAACTTGCACGATTTAGACGTTCTTAAACAACGAAAAAAATCCAACACTTGGAAATTTTCCGGGTCGGGAAAAAGTGAGTTATTGATATACGTTCGAACATTTTAATACTTTCTAAATATCCGGAAAACATAACGAAATTAAATATTCCGATCGAATCAACAAATACAAAATAAACCCCAGAAAACTCAACACTTGAGTCAAATTAAAAATACCCATAAAGATCCAATAACAGAAGTAAACATTACTGTACAAACACAAAAACAAAATAACAAGCAGGGTATTGGCGCGGATCCACGGCGGTCCGTACGAGTTACGTGCTCGTTTTGCACAGTTATTCGTAGAAAACCCTGCTGAATTTTTAGGTATTTTTAATTCAGAAAAAACACAGTTTTAAAAAAATGTACAGAGAGGGGGTTAACTTTGACATATCGGGGTTCGTTCGGAGTTTTAACTTCGTAAACACATCGCCTAATGCTCTAGCTAGGCTCTGATATCACTGTAGGGTTAGTAGGCACTCTAATAAGGTTCTACAAGGCGTCAACCATGCCGGATTAAAATTTTAGCCGTGCCGAATAACTCTAAACAAGATCTTTGCTAGATAATTAGGGTAAGTCATGCAAGTTAAACTCTATAACACTAATTGAATACGAAATACAACCTTTGTAGATCGGTCCTTCACTTCTAAAGCTCCTTGTTGTAGTACCTTCGCTGCGATCATCGAACACCCGGACTCTCGGACGGCTCCATGAGAAGAGGCAACGGTATTGCTTGAAGTCTTCGAGGCCGAAGATGATCTACGTCGAGGGAATACGAACTCAAGCTTCTACTTCACTAACCAAAGGATTAGTGAAGCAAACACCCTAAACTAAAGTGCTAGTCTGGTAGAGAATGGTGAAATAGGAAATGGGTACACTTTAGAATTTCTTTTCTCACATTGTTTCTCTATCTTTTTCAAACCCTAGAAAGAAAATCAAGGAGGAAGAAGATGAGCTCAAAATGAATTTGAAAACTAATCAAGAGAGTGAGAGAGCTAACCATGGTGAGTGAGTATCATATACTAACTCATGTAGAGACATTACCACGGCTAATTATAGTGGTTAGATTAACTAATATCTTAAGTAAAACAAAACTAGTGGACTAAGTCAATGCAACCATAAGCTTCATGAAGCTTCATGCATGTGAGCTCATTATCCACTAATTTTATAATTACTTCAGATATTAAAACCTTACCAATATAATTAGTATGGTGTATGTCTCATACACCCATGATAGTTGTATCAACAACCATGATACAAAAATGTACACAAATAAATATATATCACATATATATTAAGTTGTACACAAGTGAGAAAAATAAATGCTTAAGTGAACCAATTTTGGTTAATGTAAATTAGTATATCACATATACAATTATACACTAAATTATTAAATCAACACTTGACTTAATAATCCGGTTATATCTCATATGACCGACTAACATCCAATGTATCGACTTATCGAATCAACCCTTGATTCGATAACTTGGTTATATCGCATATAGCCGATCGACACAAACATCGCGAGAATAGAATACGGTATCACATACTCGCATTATTCTCAGTCCCGCACATATCACATATGCTCTCCTATTTCGTTTTGCCTGAGCCAGTAAAACCTCTATGTAGGACTCTAAAGACTCGTCAATACGCTGGCAGTAGGTGATGATCATATCAAGCACCCACAAGCCGTCAACGGTACTAGCTGGACGTAACGGCTACCCGGGTATTGAGCGACCAGAAGATCAGCAAGCAAGCCCGCTCCAACTCCTGCAAAAAGCCTGACAGTGACACTACCGTACACTCCGGTCTCCTCGTCTGATATGTCGCATATCAAGTCTAGGGGTAGTAAACGTCAGACCCCAATAACCGATAAGTCATGCCGATATGAGGCTCATAACGGGTCGAGAAACTTCTGGTAACACTTACCAGCAAATCTCTAAACCAGCCCTGGCCAGGGACTTCCCTGTTATGGCCAATCGAGCATAGCGCAACATCAACCCCCAATACCGGGAGAGACGAAACCCCTCCTATCGCTCATTGCCTCTATGTGACTCAGGATTGTACCTAAAAACCACCGTTTTGCACGCCCTCTTGGACGTGGTAAGGTGGAAATCAAAGCACAGTGGGAATCACACAAGACTCTATGACGATCTCGGGTCTACAGACTAACCTGTACCAGTGTAACCAGAGAACTGCCATCTGACGTAAGGTATAATACCATCTGTGAGTTCTCGGCGAGTCCGTCCAGTGTACCCAGTCTCCACTGAGCACCCGTATATCATCTCTGATGTCAAACACCAATGGATATGGGATCATCCATCGCCCATCTACATGGGCCGAGAAGGTATACGCTAGTCTACTCTGGTATATCGATGCCCTGTCTCGATACACCTACGACTAGGGACCTTGAAGGATGTACTTATGGACTACCATGTCCCCACTAGTATGATCTGCATCATAGTCCAGGTAGTCAAGTACACATCCTAAGGGCTTTACCAACATGTAACATAGAGACAATCAGTGTACACGTTAAGGTAAAGAGTAACCAGATAGCATACTATCATGTCGAGCAAGAAAGTCCTCCCTATATATGTCCAAGCATCCACTACAATATACATCTCATGTATAGTAATGGCCTCTAGGGCATACATATAACTCACATTAATTATGGTTAACCATGCTTAAGTAGCCATGACACCCTAACTTAATGTCATGCCAATTTTTTAGATGCAATTATCTAAATTATTTAGTTTTTAAATTTAAAAGGTTTGAATTTGGGTTGACTTGAGAGAGGAAGAGAGAGAGAGAGAGAGAGAGAGAGAGTGAATGATGAAGTATGGAGAGCATTTAATGAGGAGAGAGAAGAGGGCATGCCTCACTCTAACCTCATACCCTCATTTCCTTCACATCCCACTCTCACACTCTCATTTCCCTTAACCCTCATACACTCTCATTCTCACATATTCTTCATCTCATTTTCCCTCATCCCCTCAAACTGAAACCCTTACCAAATCATAACAAAACCCAAGCAAATCCTCACTAAACATCATCTAAACCCTTCACAAGCCTAGCTAAACTCCAAAAGCTGACTTGGAGCATGGAAAGCTAGGGTTTTTGAGCAAGTGTGGAAATGTAGTGATCTCTAACTGTTAATTAGGTGTTTATAGTGTTTTGTTGCTTAGTAGTTGTGGTTTAGAACACTCAAGTTATAGTTTTGTGCACAAATCGTATTTTTAGTGTCATTTTAGGGCCACTGTAATCTGCTATCACCACGAATCATTACTGTAAAATCTACCAGTGTAGTAGTGTTGCACTATAAGCCCTGAGTGTTCACCTGAAACCAAAACCTAATCCCACCTGTTTTGGCCGGCGACATTCAATGGAAATCCAGCGAGCTCGGTTTTGTGGGGGACAGGGGAGTTGGGATTTTTAGGGTAGCTATCTGTAGGTGTTTTGGAGTGTTTGGTACTGCTTGATTTTTAGGTTTTGACAGTAGGTAAAATCTGGGACCACTTAGCTAATTTTAGGCGTTTCGGCAAAGTGTGATAATATTGATCCGACGTAGTTTAAGTGTTTCGGGTAGTTTGCAGTCGTGGGTTTGATTTTGATGTCGTCGCTACACACGTTAGCTGCTAAGCGAACCCTTTTGTAGCTTAAGGGAACCGATTCATTAATTGGCGTTGTGTTCGTTTATTATTGCGTAGTTTGCTAAATCCATGTGTTATTGTGTTGTGTGTTAATAGGATCGCAGGCGAAGACTTCGGACGCTGCGAAGAAAGGAAAGCAGGTTGTTGGATTTACCTAGCTCGAGATCATCGGTGAGTAGATTTAACATCTATAGGGAATCGCCCGTATGGTGTTAAGCGTCATGGCTAGATATGATATTATAGTCACATGTTATATGCATATGAGTTGATTGTGTATGAGCATCATTGCATACCATTACTTGTTTTACCTTGTCTTAGTACCCATTGGACACTGCACCATTACTGACGGTTCATGTTGCACGAGCACTAAATTGTATACTACACACACACCGTTGGTAATTTCCATGACACGCACAACATATATACATATGTGATACTGCGTTAGTTATTGACATTGAGGTAGTTGATTCTTGTTCTATTGCATATATGAAATGTATACACACATACCTTGCAATAGCTACATATACACCTTTATATGATGTTGCATTTGACTTTGGAGAAATTGGGAACCGCATGATATTATTAAAAAACTTGATTCATTTAAAAGAGCGGTTTTCCCTTGATATGCTCATATTACTGTTCTATGTTGCATACATCATATTTCATGGATTTACGCATTGAGATACGGATTTCATGTGATTTATGGATTAGAGAACCGTGGGGATATTTCAAGAAAGTATGCATTGGTTTGAAAATCCGATTTCTCTTGATATGATATTTCAATGCGCCCACCATGAGTTTTCTCGGTTCTGACTTGTGTTAGAAACCCAATTCGAGGAGATGGATGATCAGTTTGCGGGTTCATGGTGGACCCGGTATGGTACCCCTGGGCAAGAAAGGTATGTTGTGCAGTAGACGATGAGCCCGGTAGAGGGACTACTACCTATCGGTGATTGGTTGTGTTGGCAATAGTGCCCTCAAGTCAACTATTGGATCGCAGGCACGTGATTGCAATGATTGAGGGAGGACCTATACCGGTAGAACAGTCTTACTCAAGATGATAGTATGCTATCTGGTTTGTCTTTATCATCGTGTACATGCTTTAGGTGACATTACAGATCACTATTACATGTTGATGGAGCCTATAGGATTCTTACTTGACTACCAGCAATATGATGTCGATCATATATGTGAGAGTTTGGTAGTCTATAAGCACATCCTTAAAGTGTCCCCAGTCATTGGAGTTTCGATACTGGGCATTGATACTCCGAGTGTAGACTAGTGTACATGGATCGAGACCCCGACAAGGGGCGGTGGCTGTTCTCACAAGCCATTGGTGTCAGTTGGTTCACCTAAGATAGTATACAGGTGCTCAATGGGTTATGAGTACACCGGACGGACTCGCAGGAGCACTACTTATTGGTACTATACCTATCGTCAGGAGTAGATCCCAGGTGACATGAGTACAGCTTAGTCCATTGACTTGACACTGCTACATTACCTCAAGTGTGTTCCCACTGTTTTTTGATTTCTACCCTACCAAGGCTCAAAGGAGTCGTGCAAACAGGTAGTAGTTGGGCGCAATCCCGAAGCACTTAGATGCAGTGGTAGATAGACAAGATTCATCTCTCCCGATATTGGGGGTTGATATCGCGCTGTGTCTGGAAAGCCATTACACAAAATTCTTTGCCAAGGCAAATGAGATTTACAGGTAGGTTGTCCAGTAGTTCCTCAAGGTGTTCTGGGCTACACTCCGACACGACTTATACCGCTATTAGGTGTCTGACGTTTACCATCCCCTAGGCCCGATATGTGATACTCATAGACGAACAGACCGGAGTATACGGAGATTGTCACAGATAGGCTCAGTAGGGTTTCAGGATGAGATCGCTCGTCAGCTTCCCTTTCGCTCAATTCATGGGCAGCCGTTACGTACAGCTAGCGCCACTGATGTGCTTGTGGTGAAACCCACTACCAGCGTCTTGACGAGTCTTTAGAGTCCCCCTCAGAAAGTTTCCTAAGTTCGGGCGAAACGTTGTAGAGGCTGTATGGTTTTATGGCAGGGTTCGATCATATACGTGTACTTATGCACGGATCATGATCGGACGGATCATACTAGTGGGCTTTGGTTTAAGCCAGATTCTAGTATTAGATTTGTTAGATTGCTTTCGTCTCATTGCATTCGTATTCAGTCGGAATGCGGGTGCAGGTATGTATTTACAGGTGAGGGGTATTCTTGTGATCCATCATGAGTTTACTTTAGTTGATGTCATATCTTTTTGATGGATTAAACATTTTGGTTTAAATGTTTAATTAGGTGGAAATGGTGAGCTCAAGTCATCATGAAGAGCATTAAATGTGGCATGTGCATGGGTGATGACTCATGGTGTATTTTCTTGTACCATGACCATTTTCATGTTTGTTTATTGTGTGGAATTGATGGGTGGAGAGAGAGAGGGCAGCCACTATTGAGGGGTTTGGTCTTGAGATATCATTCTAGCTCTCACAATTTATTCCACACAATAGCAAGCTCTTCTTGTTCTTCTTTCTTCTCTTGAGCTCACCATCTCCTCATCAATGGCTTCATCTTCAACCTCCATCCACACAATCTCATGTGTTGAGAATCAATGGATGCTTGAGATAAAGTTATTACGCACATTCTCTACTTCACCTTGGACATGTCGGCTAGCAAACATCATGTCCGAGTTGCTTCGGTTTGTGCGGGAGCCCGTAAAAACACTTCTTGATGTGGTGACCTTTTCGACGAGGAGACCGGAGATCGAGCGAGATCGGAGATGCCGCGAGGAGCTAGAGATGGTGGCTAAAGACCGAAGGACAAGGATCGATCGGTATAGCCATTCTAACTTCTTGTAGTTAGCTAGTTTAGTGTTAATGGTATGATCCGAGTGAATGGTTGCAGTAGCGCCGAGTTTCAAAAGTTTGTGTTCAGCATTTTGCCTCGGATTGACGGCCGGGGCGCTGCCGTAACCCAACATAGTATTAGAGTCACGCCATTAACCCTTAGCTAGCTTGTTTGGACAATGTTAAACTATCGAAATCGAAACAAACCCGATACACTGCACTGTTGATTTCAGTTTCTGTCGATTTCAAAAGTGTCTTCAAAAATTTTTCAAACACCTACAGACGACTACTGACATGACCTATAGCCTGCACCCCAAAAATGACACCAACCCCTTGGATTTTGGCCAAGCACATTACTCCCAAAACCAAGGAGGCCGGCCATTTTGTGTCCCCTGGGCTTCATTTTTGGGGTGTTGTCTTGTCTCTGGAATCTTGGTTCAGTGGTATTGTTTGATAAGCCCAGTTTGGATATGGTTTTATCTAATTGTTTGGGGCTTTTCGCGGTTATTTCGAAGTAGATATTTTCTAACATTGTTTAAAGTTTACAGTGTATTACATTATTATTTGTGATCATGAATGTCATTCGAACGGTAAATCTTGTCTAATTGCTACAGTCCTTTTAGACGGGTTTGCGAACGTGACATTCGCGTTGATGTTTTGTTTTGTGCTGTGATGTTGCGGATTTGTCATGGTGGATAGCTTGGATGCATTGTTAGTAAAGTTTAGTTTTATTTTTACATTTGATATCGCGGGGCGAGCGCCCGATATGTAGACTGTTGTCACTTCCTGTTTGTATATTATTCTTTTCGGGCACGACCGGGTTGAGGTCGATGTACCCGTTGTACATATTTTTCTTTTATGTACTAGTATTACCCCGCGGAGGAGTTCACGGATAGCCGGGTTCTACAGGGTAACGGGCCCACATCTCATGGCTTTGAGACGGAGGGGGTTTCACTCTAGAATTGGCGGGTTATTCGCCGCACTCGTAGGGGGTACAGGTTGACCCAAAGAGGGGTGCTCAAGTTACCGGATTCCGTGAAGTGCTGGGTGGTCCATTCACTTTGCTGAAGGGGGCTGCCTCACTTCTGCTTTAGGAGGGTAACTTGCCGCGTCCGTAGGGGTCTATGTTTTCATTGCACAAGCTATCCACACGACAGGGGAACGTCGGGTTTCAGTTGCAGCTCAAAGGAAACCCGGGGCAACCAGATTATCTGTATTGTTCTGTGATGCTTATTACTTTTCTATGATGTTGCATTTATCATGCCTGGAGCAAGTATTATATATTGATATATATACTAGTAGATGTTGTATATGTTTTACACCCACGCTAGTCCAGTCCCCGCTCTGTCGTTAGTTAAGTAACATAACGGGTGATGACAGGACCCAGTGGCGAATGCGGATGGCATATACGTACATCATATTTTCGTTCTTTTCTGGTGTGATTAATTGATGGGGCTGCATTGATTCTGATCAATGCAAACAAAACAACCTATTCGATGTTGTTGGAACATTTTTAAAAAGCTGTTATTACTAGGGCGTTTTCTTTTGTTTTGCACAGTGGTATTCGGTTATGAATATCCAGCACCTCATTCGATGAGGCAAGGGCCGAGATCCCATCATTAGGAGTGACCCCTTGGACAGAGGTTTGCATCAGGGTAATAACTTCACTATAATCGATTAGTTTTTGCTTTGCATCACGGTATTTAGTTGGAATATCCTGCACCTCATTCTACGTGGAAAGAGCCGAGATCCCTTCACCGGGAGTGACCTCTTTAGCAAAGGTTTTCGTCACTATATATTTATAAAAAGATATGCGGTTCCTTCAACGATATCAAGTTCATTACCTTAAAGGTTTTTCGCCAAAAACCAGTAGTAGCCCTCCATCATTTCTTACAGGTATTACTTAGTATTCATGCTATGTTTGTTGACCTCTATAAAGGCACTGTGCTTGGTAGCTGGGTAATGCTTGTTTGTTGCATAGATATGTGATTATTTAGAACAGTCGCACGATCATTTTGACCTCTGTCAAGGGCACGTGCGGGTGGGTCTAAGTTAATCAAGGACAATGACGGGTTGAACTTGACTAGCGACTTATGATATGTTGACCTCTGTCAAGGTCATAAGCCGCTTAGGGTACAAATCACATCGGGAGTTTTTAAAGAAACTGAAACTTGCCAGGCATGTGCATATCTTCTGGAGTGTGATAACGTGAGTGGATTCCAACACGTTATCATGCGATGATAGTTGGATCCCTATTCCCACTGATGAGTTAGTTTACTCCTCGGGTGATCCCGACTAATTCTTCTTCCAGGTTTGGAGGAGAATTTGAGGATACAGTGGGAGACATCTTGATTAGATAAAGTGATTAACCATTCTAATCTAGCTTAGAGTGCACGCAGATTTTATCTTTTCTCTCTCTTTGACAGAGACCATGACCCGATCCTAGACTATAACTCAGTAACCAAGTTAACCGAACTTTCTTAAAACACTGGCTTTTGGATTGTCTGATTTGCATACATCATAGCCACTCCTTCTGTAACACTTCAAAAAATTAAAATGTCATTTTTGGGAATTTTTAAAATTTAATATTATTTTATTGAATATTTTAATATTTTTGTATTATTAAATACAAATAAATGGGAAAAATTATGGAAAAATTATGGAAAATTCTAAAATAGGGTATTTTATGGAGATATGCCATTTTTAAGTTTTTATGATTAGTTATATGGTAATTTAATGATAATCGCGATTAAAAATCGCTAATCGGCTTTTAAGCAAATTTGTGCAAAACATGCACATATCTTTTTCTACACTTGTGCATTTTCACCATGGTTTGTTTTAAGGTTACTATTTATGTGAGAAGGAATTAGGAGAAGAGAAAAAGAAAAGGAAAAGAAAATGGAAAAAGAAGAAAGAAATAAGGTATGGGTGAGAGAGAGAAAGGAGTTCTACTTTGACCAAGCCTTAGCATTTTCTCCCTCATTTCTCCCTCATCTCTTCCTCTCATTCTCAGATGAAAGCCTTGCCTCTTCTTCCTCCCCTCTCCAAGCCCCAAATCATCTCACAAACATCACTAAAACCCTACCCCCATTTCATTAAAAGTGTGCATAAGCTCAAGATCTACAATTTGGACTAAGGAAGCAAGGATTTTGGCCACTAGGGGAAACTCAAGAAAATTCTTGAGTTGCCAAATGAGCTAATGACTGAACACTTAGCTTAGTTTTAGCATTTCCTTTACCCCCATGTAATGATTGAACCGATATTGTGTGATTTTGGTGAAATGAGGAAAACCTAGTTAGGGTTTGAGGAAATTGTGGGTTGTAATATGAATTTAAGCTCAGTAACCATACAAACACCCTAGTGTTGGAATTGAGGCCCAAACCTGAAACTTAAGACCCGGAATGCGGATTTATAAATTGATATCGGGGAAAAACTGTAAATCTGGCAGTGTATTTTGCAATCTGCTTTCACCCGAGATACCTGAAAATAAAATTGATTGGACAATGAGATGTGCAGGCACCCTAGAACCACCACACAAAGTCCTAGCCCCCACCTCCATTTCCAGGCCGCAGATTTAATCTGTTTGGCCGCAATTTATGGCCTGGGTCCCATAATTTTTTCTCGTGTTTGTTCTGTAGCTCATACATGTATATTTTAGGCTCCTGGCATGTATAGATTTGTCTAATTTGACCTAAGGTGAAATCTGGAGCCTATTTCCTTAGTTGCTGTTTTGGATTCGTGTTTCCGTATTCCGTATTTCTAATTCTGAATTTGCGGATGGTGTTTTATCTCGACTACTCGGCGTTTATACGACGATATCGAGGGTTACTGATGGTTTAGGAAGGAGTTGTCCATAGGCTCTAATCTATAGACCATAGCGTATCGTTCTGGGGTTTCGTATACCGTTTTAGTTTTGAATTGGTTTTGATACGCATTTGCGATACGTTAATGTGTAGGTTCCCCATGAAGACTTCGGGACGGCAAGCAAAGCGTAGTGATGTCGACAGATAAAGACGCATGGTGAGTAGATTTATATCTATGGGGAGAAGTCGGGTGGATGGCGTATAGCACCCCCGCAGTCCGTGGTGATGTTTACGAATACGTATACACACGTATATTTATTATGTGTTGTTTAAGACTATTGATGATAAGGATGTATTGGTTTAGTATAGTGCGAAAC
The DNA here is from genome assembly GCA_030015575.1 of Agapanthus africanus. Lineage (NCBI taxonomy): Eukaryota > Viridiplantae > Streptophyta > Magnoliopsida > Asparagales > Amaryllidaceae > Agapanthus > Agapanthus africanus. Next base: position 361,319,329 of record CM057346.1, read on the forward strand.
CCTAGAGTAGTGGTTGCACCCACACATACACGTACACATATACTTGCATACATTCTTTCTTTTATCTGTGCGCATTTGGAGATGTATATCTACACATGGGTATGGGACTATGTGTTCATATACGGGATTTGAGTATAATACGTGGGATTGAGATGAGTCGATGAGGTTTGAATGAGGCCGTGAGATTCGGCGATATGACAGAGTTCGTATTTGAGATGCGACATGATGGTTTTAGCGGGCCTTTGGGCATGTGTATTTCCCCACATTCATATTTATATAGATGGTATCGATGGTACTAGACATAGACTTGTACCCTAGACTATGTGATATGATGGTAGTGATACCTGATATGTTATGAGATGATTGTGATATTGACCGTACCCAGCTATTGGGATGCCGTACGATGATTTACCGTACGAGCTTTATATTGTTGTTAGATCCGCACTCATGACTTGAGGATGTTATATGATATATCGTAGGGTACGTGATACTATTGAGGCGAGATCACCGACTATTGAATATATTTATATGTATATCGACTCAGATTTAAGTGGTTTCCATACCCCTGCCAATTGACTTGATAGTTGGGACCGTAGTTCGCATAGTAGGCGTTAGACTAGACCCGGGTCATACCTATTCAAAAATAACGAATCAGGGATATTTTAAAGATAGGCAAAATAGATTCTACGGATATTTTCAAATGTAGCATCTGTTCTTAAAACACCGTAGCCCTTATTTTACTAAAAACCCCGATTCGTCTTATTCCAAAAGGCAAGGCTGCATGACATAGTTATTGAGGTAGATTCTTTACTGTTGCGTTCATTATTTCGATTGCGCATATTCATATTATTTGCATCGCGTTACTTGTGCTTATTGCTATATTACCATCATGCTGTTAGGACACCAGCACCATTATCGATGATGCGTATGTTCCACGTACACTAGTTGCCGACTCACAAACATCATCATCGATAATTGCCCTGCCACTACACTGTAGTACTGTTGCATTCCTGATATGATCCTTGCATGGCATATGGTACACTTATACCTGTATACATACATAGATGATTCTGACTTGATTAGAGATTTGAGGACCGCAAGATATTCTTTAAAACTGATTCATTTTAAAAAGAGCGGTTTCCCTCGACATATACACATTACTATTCCATGTTGCATGACTTACTGATATGCTTACCTTTCTTTACATGTCGCATACATCATGTTCGATTATACGCATTGAGATATGTTGTTTCCATGATATTTCTGGATTTGGGAACCGTGGGTATTTCAAAAAGAGAATATGTAATAGTTTAAAAACCCGGTTACCCTTGATATGATATTTCAGTGCGTCCACCATGTGTTTTCTCGGTGCTGAGAGCGACATGTGAAACCCGATTCGAGGAGGCGGATGAGGCCGATTGCGTGTACATGGTGGACCCGGTATGGTACCCCGGGGCGAGAACGATTTCTCTGTGTAGTAGACGGTGAGACTGGCAGATGGACTACTACCTACCAGTGATTGGTTGGACCTTGCGGTTATCCGGAGGATACCGACCAGAGTCGATAGATGGATATGGGCGTACTGCTGGGGCCGAGGGCCGATTCCGCCGATGGAGCCCGTGGGCTGGTCCGGACTGACAGAGCCCGTTATATGAGGATTTGCGTGCCGATGCTGGGCACAGTTTTCATGATGTTTTCGAGTGTCGATGCTGGACACTCCGGTTCGATGATTTTAACGTGTCGCGAGGGACACATATGGTTTATATCCTCATATTTCCATACATATGCTGATGATATTTACATGCATGATGGTTATTGTCATTGGGTGACGAGTGGACGGGATCCACGTACATGCAGATTTGATTACATTGATCATACCTCACATTTATGATATGCTATTACCTGAGGCACTGGTATGAGCACTTGGCACTACACTCATGTATAGAGATTACATTGCCAGTTTAGTATGCTGCAGACTTATTCATATTGAGGTTTATTTATATCTGATTGTATTGACCTAGGATGGGTCATACATTCGATCTCTGCTTGTAGATATTTTCCATTCACGAGTTGGCAACTCACCCCCGTTGTGCCACAGTCCTTGCAGGTTTTTGCCGTACAGATTTCATAGCGGCATTTCTGGCACACTACTTTTATAGGGGTGACTTGCTTGGTAGGTGGGTTCTTTTGTATCAGAACCGCCATTGTTCATGTATTATTCATTGTATCTAGAAATTCCATCAACCAAAACTTGTATATTGTTTCAGACTTAGAGACAGTGATGTATTATTTCGACCTTAGAGTCGCGCTCAGCAGTATTACGGTTTTCATGCTTATTGGGTTTCTTTTGAGTTTTGATCCTCGCCATTCGGCGTTGTATATTATATTGCTTGTGTGATTGTGACCGTCAATTGACGAAGAGCTAGCTCCCGCTTGGGGATGCCATTTATCATTGCATATATATATATATATAAATATATATATATATATATATTGTTCTTGTTGTACCCCGTTTGGGGCCAGTATTTACAAAAGAAACTCTGCCGAAATTTTTAGAAAATACTTTACATTTTTAAAATGCATATCCGGCTTAGTTATTTAAAAACCTTGACTTCAAACATGTTTTTTCTTCACTTCTTTAAACCAGTTTTCTTTACTTACTCTTAAATGGTTTTTGATTTCTGGGCTTTTGCCTTACTTGGATCAGATGGAGTCCTATAGACTTCGTATGGTTCAAGGGCCAGTCACGTGCTCTTTCGGGTCGTGACAAAGTTGGTATCAGAGCGCTAGGTTAACCTTGGTTCGAGTCTAAGTTTGACAATGTGGAACCTAGGGCGTCTATATATATACGGAACTTAGGCTTGACCTTACGGAACTTAGAATTAGTCGAGGGGGTATTATACCCGAACTTTCGTCCCATAGGATGACCCTTGGTTGATGGAGTAGGTATCTTGAGTAGAGGGACGTACCGTACGTATGTTCCGCGGCATACTTACGACACGCCACTCCGCTTAAGAAACCTTAGGATGTAAATTCCCTTACACAGTATTATTCCTTCCTATGATTTATCATTATTGAGACTGGTTATGGTTTTGCTGCCATGATTGCACGGGCAGAGTGAGCTACGGCTCGAGTTACATCAGCATGAGCTCGTTGTGGACGAGGACTGACCAGGGCGTGATTCCAGAGACATACGCTTGCATATAGCGGCTTCGTTTTATTGTGTTTTCGTGCCATGAGCGGTTGACAGATCGTTGTTGCGAGATTTCTCGGATGTACCGGTCGGTACCAGAGGATTGAGCCACTGATAGAGGCCAGCCAGGATATGATGACCATTGAGATATCGCTTATTCATGATGATTGAGGCGCTGTTGAGCATACAGACGAATGAGCCAGTGGTTGCTGCAAATGACGAGATATCGCCCAGATGATTGGAGCTACTGCAGCATGAGTATATACTAGAGATATGATGGAAGGTCGCTAGTCACCCGAGGATGAATGACTAGGACATGCGGTTCGTTCTCTTACCCCGATGCGAGGTCATCAGATAGATTGCTTCCAGCTAGAGACGACTTCACGCGGAGACGTTGAGAGTCGATGGAGACGATCGAATGTCAGGAGCCCATTTTCCAAGTTTAAAATATACGGAAAGACATGCAGGCGATTCCATGGACCCTCTAGAAGAATGAAACCCTAACTCAACTTAATGACCGTGTGAAAGCCTTTGAACCTTAGGGTTTGCGGCAGTTCCGCGGCGCCATTAGTGAGGCTTGGGTTTGCCCTTCTACGGCTGGACCACCGACGCTGTGGCATGTACTCGATACTATTAAACTGTACTCAAGATGTTGATCTCTTGGGGGATTATAAGGTTCTGACGAGTCGATCGAATGATTTGACATCATTCGGATATCATGTAATGAGATGCATTGCTTGGGAGACTCCAGATACGAGTATAGCCGTTGGAGCGCAGTCCATGCAGCCACGTTGAGACGAGTCCGAATCGATCGACATTGAAGCAGAGGGAAGTAAAGAGTTCGCTAGAGATTTTGACGAGATGATGTTCGCCTCCGCTGACATCAGAGATGCGAAACGCACGCAGAGGCATTGTTATGGATATATCTTCCAGAAAAAGGCGCGATGAGTATGCAGCCATTCCGGAACAAGAATTAACTTCGGCAATGGACGATGACTTCCGGGCAATTCGGCAGAAAAGAGATATGCGAGAGACTTCGGATGGACCATAGACGAGAACATTGCAGTGCGCCGATAGAGACGTGACGTTGAAGTGGACGGTAATACAGACAAGCGGACAAGAGGTTCGTGCGAGACGCTGACGAGCTGTCATTACCTTCCGTCGAGACCAGAGACCTGATGTGTCTACAGAGGCGTTGGGATGCGACCAGCTTCCGAAGAAATGCTGTGCTGAGGACGCAGATGTCTATTGAGCGAGAAGATATTTTACAAGAATACCGGCCTCCGTACAGATCGGCATAGGCAATATCGGCAGAGACCTTGAGCAGATTCCTTCCAGGACATTACTACAATGATGTTTGCATCCAGGATCAGATGTGTGATGTGCATTCAGAGAGCCAGAGACCGCCGCCATTGATATGCTGCTTTACGAGTGGTTGTGAGAACTGACCGAGAGATGACCAGAGATGTGCTAGAATGGAATCGTCCCCGTTAGCACACCTAACAGGGCCGATGAGCTGATTGACTATGAGTTTGGTAATCCACAAGGAAGATAAGGCCCTAGAGACAGAGGATGCCAGACCGTGAGCATGAGGCAAGTAGATATCTTGCGCTACTAGCATTGGATGCACCGACACCTTTTCGACCTCGAAGGAGGAACTACCGGCGACGGTATTTATGATTTGTGATTTTGTGATTCGATTATCACGTATCCGTCATCTTGGATTTCGGTATTTTGGGCGTTCTGTTTGCGTGATTCTGTTTTGATGACTGAGTTTCATGATATTGTTTTCTTGCACCCATTGGGTATTTATATTGTGCGCATAGTTATTATATTTGAGATATTAATTGTGATTTCATGCCTATTTTATGCCAGTGATGTGGTTTACGTTTCCAATATAGTTTTCATGCACCTTTAGTGTTTTGATATACGATTTTGGTGCACGCCAGATGCACTAAATCGGGATTCTTCGTGCATGTCAAATGCACCTGATTTTGCTGTCAGGCACACACGTTGCCTATGACAGATGTTTCGTGCACACCCGTTGCACCTAGATATTGTTTGTGCCCATGTATGGCACATATATGGATTTTGATTTCCGTGCGCGCCAGACGCACCGGATATTCTTATATACAATTTTGGGGATTGATTTCTTATAGAGCAGTACATTTTTTTTATGATATTCGCTACGTATTGATGTTTTCGGAACACCGACAATTTGGATTTTTAGTGAAATGTTTTTGTATTTGGGGGTTTAAATTTAAATTCGGGGAGCGAATTTATTTAAGGGGGGTAGATTGTAACACTTCAAAAAAATAAAATATCATTTTTGGGAATTTTTATAATTTAATATTATTTTATAGAATATTTTAATATTTTGGTATTATTAAATACAAATAAATAGGAAAATTTTTGGAAAATTTTTTGAAAATTCTAAAATGGGGTATTTTATGGAGATATATCATTTTAAAGTTTTTATGATTAGTTATATGCTAATTTAATGCTAATCGCGATTAAAAATCGCAAATCGGCTTTTAAGCAAATTTGTGCAAAACATGCACATATCTTTTTCTACACTTGTGCATTTTCACCATGGTTTGTTTTGGGGTTACTATTTATGTGAGAAGGAATTAGGAGAAGAGAAAAAGAAAAGGAAAAGAAAATGGAAAAAGAATAAAGAAATATGGTATGGGTGAGAGAGAGAAAGGAGTTTTACTTTGACCAAGCCTTAGCATTTTCTCCTTCATTTCTCCCTCCTCTCTTCCTCTCATTCTCAGCTGAAAACCTTTCCTCTTCTTCCTCCCCTCTTCAAGCCCCAAATCATCTCACTAACATCACTAAAACCCTACCCCCATTTCATTAAAAGTGTGCACAAGCTCAAGATCTACAATTTGGACTAAGGAAGCAAGGATTTTGGCCACTAGGGGCAACTCAAGAAAAATCTTGAGTTGCCAAATGAGGTAATGACTGAACCCTTAGCTTAGTTTTAGCATTTCCTTTACCCCCATGTTATGATTGAACCGATATTGTGTGATTTTGGTGACTTGAGGAAAACCTAGTTAGGGTTTGAGGAAATTGTGGGTTGTAATATGAATTTAAGCTCAGTAGAGACCATACAAACACCCTAGTGCTGGAATTGAGGCCCAAACCTGAAACCTAAGACCCGGAATGCGGATTTAGAAATTGATATCGGGGAAAAACTGTAAATCTGGGAGTGTATTTTGCAATCTGCTTTCACCCGAGACACCTGAAAATAAAATTGATTGAACAATGAGATGTGCAGGCACCCTAGAACCACCACACAAAGACCTAGCCCCCATCTCCTTTTCCAGGCCGCAGATTTAATCTGTTTGGCCGCAATTCATGGCCTGGGTCCAACCATTTTGTCTCGTGTTTGTTCTGTAGCTCATACATGTATATTTTAGGCCCTTGGCATGTATAGATTTGTCTAATTTGACCTAGGGTGAAATATGGAGCCTATTTCCTTAGTTGCTGTTTTGGATTCGTGTTTCCGTATTCCATATTTCTAATTCTGAATTTGCGGATGGTGTTTTACCTCGACTACTGGGCGTTTATACGACGATATCGAGGGTTGCTGATGGTTTTGGAAGGCGTTGTCCATAGGTTCTAATCTATAGACCATAGCGTATCGTTTTGGGGTTTCGTATGCCGTTTTTGTTTTGAATTGGTTTTGATACGCATTTGCGATACGTTAATGTGTAGGTACCCCATGAAGACTTCGGGACGACAAGCAAAGCGTGGTGACGTCGACAGATAAAGACGCAAGGTGAGTAGATTTATATCTACGGGGAGAAGTCGGGTGGATGGCGTATAACACCCCCGCAGTCCGTGGTGATGTATACGAATACGTATACACACGTATATTTATTATGTGTTGTTTAAGACTATTGATGATAAGGATGTATTGGTATAGTATAGTGTGAAACCCTAGAGTAGTGGTTGCACCCACACATACACGTACACATATACTGGCATACATTCTTTCTTTTATCTGTGCGCATTTGGAGGTGTATATCTACACATGGGTATGGGACTATGTGTTCATATATGGAATTTGAGTATGATACGTGGGATTGAGATGAGTCGATGAGGTTTGATTGAGGCCGTGAGATTCGGCGATATGACAGAGTTCGTCTTTGAGATGCGACATGATGGTTTTAGCGGGCCTTTGGTCATGTGTTTTTCCCCGCATTCATATTTATGTAGATGGTATCGATGGTACTAGACTTAGACTTGTACCCTAGACAATGTGATATGATGGTAGTGATACCTGATATGTTATGAGATGGATGTCATATTGACCGTACCCAGCTATTGGGATGCCGTACGACGATTTACCGTACGAGCTTTATATTGATGTTAGATCCGCACTCATGACTCGAGGATGTTATATGATATACCGTAGCGTACGTGATACTATTGAGGCGAGATCACCGACTATTGAATATATTTTTATGTTTATCGACTTAGATTTAGGTGGTTTCCATACCCCTGCCAATTGACTTGAAAGTTGGGACCGTAGTTCGCATAGTTTGCGTTAGACTAGACCCGAGTCATACCTATTTCAAAACCAACGAATCGGGGATATTTTAAAGATAGGCAAAAGAGATTCTACGGATATTTTCAAATGTAGCATCTGTTCTTAAAACACCGTAGCCCTTATTTTAACAAAAATCCAGATTCGTCTTATTTCAAAAGGCAAGACTGCATGACATAGTTATTGAGGTAGATTCTTTACTGTTGCGTTCATTATTTCGATTGCGCATATTCATATTATTTGTATCGCGTTACATGTGCTTATTGCTATATTACCATCATGCTGTTAGGACACCAGCACCATTATCGATGATGCGTATGTTCCACGTACACTAGTTGCCGACTCACAAACATCATCATCGATAATTGCCCTGCCACTACACTGTAGTACTGTTGCATTCCTGATATGATCCTTGCATGGCATATGGTACACTTATACCTGTACACATACATAGATGATTCTGACTTGATTAGAGATTTGAGGACTGCAAGATATTCTTTAAAACTGATTCATTTTAAAAAGAGCGGTTTCCCTCGACATATACACATTACTATTCCATGTTGCATGACTTACTGATATGCTTACCTTTCTTTACATGTCGCATACATCATGTTCGATTATACGCATTGAGATATGTTGTTTCCATGATATTTCTGGATTTGGGAACCGTGGGTATTTCAAAAAGAGAATATGTAATTGTTTAAAAACCCGATTACCCTTGATATGATATTTCAGTGCGTCCACCCTGTGTTTTCTCGGTGCTGAGAGCGACATGTGAAACCCGATTCGAAGAGGCGGATGAGGCCGATTGCGGGTACATAGTGGACCCAGTATGGTACCCCGGGACGAGAACGGTTTCGCTGTGTAGTAGACGGTGAGCCTGGCAAATGGACCACTACTTACCAGTGATTGGTTGGACCTTGCGGTTATCCGGAGGATACCGACCAGAGTCGATAGATGGATATGGGCGTACTGTTGGGGCCGAGGGCCGATTCCGCAGATGGAGCCCGTGGGCTGGTCCGGACTGACAGAGCCCGTTATATGAGGATTTACGTGCTGATGCTGGGCACAGTTTTCCTGATGTTTTCGAGTGTCATTGCTGGACACTCCAGTTCGATGATTTTGACGTGTCGCGAGGGACATATATGGTTTATATCCTCATATTTCCATGCATACGCTGATGATATTTACATGCATGATGGTTATTGTCATTGGGTGACGAGTGGACGGGATCCACATACATGCAGATTTGATTATATTGATCATACCTCACATTTATGATATGCTATTACCTGAGGCACTGGCACGAGCACTTGGCACTATACTCATGTATAGAGATTACATTGCCAGGTTAGCATGCTGCAGACTTATTCATATTGATGTTTATTTATATCTGATTGTATTGACCTAGGATGGGTCATACATTCGATCTCTGGTTGTAGATATTTTTTATTCACGGGTTGGCAACTCACCCCCGTTGTGCCACAGTTCTTGCAGATTTTTGCCGTACAGATTTCATAGCGGCATTTCTGGCACACTACTTCTATAGGGGTGACTTGCTTGGTAGGTAGGTTCTTTCGTATCAGAACCGCCATTGTTCATGTATTATTCATTGTATCTAGAAATTCCATCAACCAAAACTTGTATATTGTTTCAGACTTAGAGACAGTGATGTATTATTTCGACCTTAGAGTCGCGCTTAGCAGTATTACGGTTTTCATGCTTATTGGGGTTCTTTTGAGTTTTGATCATCGCCATTCGGCGTTGTATATTATATTGCTTGCTTGGTTGTGACCATCAATTGACGAAGAGCTAGCTCCCGCTTGGGGATGCCTTTTATCATTGCATATATATATGTTGTTCTTGTTGTACCCCGTTCGGGGCCAGTATTTACAAAAGAAACTCTGCCGAAATTTTTAGAAAAGACTTTACATTTTTAAAATGCCTATTCGGCTTAGTTATTTAAAAACCTTGACTTCAAACATGTTTTTTCTTCACTTCTTTAAACCAGTTTTCTTTACTTACTCTTAAATGGTTTTAGATTTCTGGGCTTTTGGCTTACTTGGATCAGATGGAGTCCTATAGACTTCGTATGGTTCAAGGGCCAGTCACGTGTTCTTTCGGGTCGTGACACCTTCTTTTACCCTTTGTATTTCCCCAGAACACCCCGTATCACTACAAACATCCACTTCCGTTGGATAAATCTATCGTATGGTTATATACGAATTTGAAGGAACTTGTTTCAGATTCGAGGATGGATTCTGGTTCTGGAGAAATTGAATAGGATTATTTAGTTGTCTTTTATCTTTACTTTCACTCAGGTTGTGGGGGCTCCTAGGATTAGGAGAGGGTACACCTATTGAGCTTATTGGATAGTCTTCTTCCAAACTATAGGCAGGTGACGAAAGGTAGGGAAAGGAGAAAACCAATTAGCCTAAGTTGGGTGTACAGAAGGTAATATGTAAAGACAAATAAAGGGATTAGAAAGAGGGCAAAGTAAATTGCGACTACTATCATTCACGACGAAACCGTGTATATTATCGCCACTCCTATTTCACCTTTGTATTTTTCCATGACACCTCGTGTCACTACGAAGATCCACAGTTATTGGATAATCCATCGTATGGTTATATACGAACTCGAAGGAACTCGTTCCAGTTCGAGGATGGATTCTGGTTCAGGAGAAATAGAGTAAGGTTTATTCGGTTGTCTTTTATCATCACCTTCTCTCAGGTTGCGAGTACTCCTTGGATTAGGAGAGTACACCTATTACGCTTATTGGATAGTCTTCTTCCAAACCATAGGCTGGTGCCGAACGTTAGGGAAGGAAGAAAACCATTAAGCCTAAGGATGGTGTACAAAAGGTAATGAGTAAAGACAAATAAAGAGATTTAGAGAGATGGCAAGGAAATATACGGTTACCGTCATGAATCTGAATAGTGGAAGAGGCATTATTAAGAGTACCCAGATACCCCTTCGATATATTTTCATGTTTCAGTTTCACTGTGTATTATTAATAGAAAACTAATTTCCCAATTAGATCCTTACTCCAGGGTATGTATTTACCAGGTATGCTTCTCACATCTGTATGGTTTTACAGATGATGAGTGGGAGTAAGTTATTGGGAATTAGGTGATCTTCCTCATTTTATCTGGATTCGTTGAAATTGGTGATATTTGAGAAAATCGCCTGGGTTTTTGCCGGACGGAAAATATTTGCTTTTGAATATCCGTTGTTATGCACCAATTTCAAACTGATATATCTGTACGTTTATTTTATAAAGTGAGATATATCTTTTTGAAATTATGTCCATGACATTTACCTATATCAGTTAATGGTTAGGTAAGGAGCATTAAACAACGGTGTAATTCTCCATAACCATGGTACAGTTTTCAACCTACGACGCACAGGGTTCGAGTTATTCAACTCAGGGGACTTATACAAAGTATTGTATGTTGTCCAGTGTCAATTGGGACAGAGGGGTTGGTACTCATACTATATTCTTTTTACTTATGACTTCTCTAGTTTTTAGAAAAGTGTTTCGTAGAAATACAAGATCTAACTTTTGAGAAGTTATAGATACAAGAATAAAGTAGAGAACCACGTGATGCAAGTATCGAGGTTATTCAAGGTAATCGAAGATGTAGATACTTTTGTTTGGTATTCAGTCGATAGTAATGATTTTGAGAAACTTGTTTCTCTTTCAGATTACTCATATCTGGATGTATTCCTAAATTGAGTAATGCTGATCGGCCTCTCTCCATTTAGTTGACATGCACTAGAGACAGCTGCATGATTTGAATCTGGTTCCAATTAAATCAGTGCCTCTGTTTCTATATTATATATAGAATGGATCATATCTTAACGATGTTAAGGTATATGGCGTTGTCTGGCTTATGCTTAAAACTAGACTCTGGATAACTCAAGGCACGTTTATGTAATGGCAGTTTGTGTTAGTTATATGTATGCCCTAGAGGCCATTACTGTACATTGGATGTATATTGTAGTGGATGCTGGGACATATATAGGTAGGACTTTCTTGCTCGACATGATAGTATGCTATCCGGTTGCTCTTTATCTTAACATGTATACTTTCTGTCTCTCTGATTACATGTTGATAAAGCCCTAAGGATGTGTACTCGACTTCCAGGACTATGATACAGATCATACTAGTGGGGCCTGGGTAGTCAATGAGTACATCCTTCATTGTTCCTAGTCGTGGGAATATCGAGACGGGGCATCGATATTCCAGAGTAGACTAGCGTATATCTTCTCGACCCATGTGATGGGCGATGGATTATCCCATATCCATTGGTGTTTGACATCAGAGATGGTATGCGGGTGCTCAGTAGAGACTGGGTACACTGAACGGACTCGCCGAGAACTCCCAGATGGTATTATAGCTCACGTCAGATGGCAGTTCTCTGGTGACACTGGTACAGCTTAGTCTGTTGACCCGAGATCGTCATAGAGTCTTGTGTGTCTCCCACTGTGCTTTGATTTCCACCCTACCACGGCTCTACTGAGTCGTGCAAACAGGTGGTTTTTGGGTACAGTCCCGATTCACATGGAGGCAATGAGCGATAGGAGGGGATTCGTCTCTCCCGGTATTGGGGGTTGATGTTGCGCAATGCACGACTGGCCATAATAGGAAATCCCTGGCCAGGGTTGCTGTGATATACTGGTAAGAGTTATCAGTAGTTTCACGAAAGTTATGGACCCTACGTCGGCATGACTTATCAAGCTATTGGGGTCTGACGTTTACCACCCCTAGGCGAGATATGCGACATATCAGACGAACAGACCGGACTGTACGGTAAGTGTTACTAGTTGGATTCACAGGAGTGTGAGCGGGCTTGCTCGTCGATCTTCTGATCGCTCAATACCCGGGTGGACGTTACGTTTAGCAGACCGCTTGCGGCTTGTGGGTGTTTGATATGATCATCATCTGCTGCCGGCGTATTGACGAGTCTTTAGAGTCCTACACAGAGGTTTCCTGGCTCAAGCGAAACGAAATAGGAGCGCATATGAGATATGTGCGGGACCGAGAATAATGCGTGTATGTGATACCGTATTTCATTCTCGCGATGAATGTGTCGAATGGTTGTATGCGATATAACCTAGTTATCGAATCAAGGATTGATTCGATAAGCCGATACATTGGATACTAGCCGGTTATATGCGACCTGACCGGATCATTGAATCAAGTGTTGATTTAATGATTTATTGTATAATTATATATTTGATATATTACTTTGCATCAACTAGTATTGGTTCACTTTAAATGGAATTACTCACTTGAAATGAACATTGTATATGTGATATATTTTTTGTGCACATGATTGTATCATGTTTGATGATACATTCTAGCTTGGGTTTGTGTAAAGAATTAAACCATGGTTAGTTAGTGATTAGGGTTTCATTTCATTTACTTATTCTTTTATCTATTTATTTATTTATTTATTTTAGAAAAGAAGAAAAGAGAATGGTGGCTTGTTTTGTTTGCTTGTTGAAGCTTCTTGATGCTTTGAACAAGTCCACCATTCTTGTCTCTTCTCTAACCCTAACCACTCATCTAACCTTAGTTAAATCTCTACACTAAACCATGGTTGAAGACATGATAAGTATTCATTTTTATTTTCTTTTTGAATAACTTATTATATATCATCTTCTTCTTCTTCTTTTTCTTCAAGAAGAAAAAGCTTGATAGCTTCAATGGCAACTAGTGAAAATGAGTGAGAAATCCAATTCTAAAGTGAACCCACTTCCTATTTCTTCATCCTCTACCTCTTGCCAAGTTGTATAGGGTGTTTCCTTCACAAGTTTTCAAGGCTTGGTGAAGTTGGAGCTTGATCTTGTGATGCCTCGACGTAGATCATCTTCGGCATCGAACCGACGACCAAGTCCGCCCTTTTCTCCGATGAAGCCGATGCTAGAGTCATGGATTTGATTTGGACAGTGGAGGGACCTCATCATGGAGCCTAGAACGTGGAGGACAGGATCTACAAAGGTTGTAGCTTCTTTCCTTTAGTTAAAGTCGTTAACTTGCATCGCATCGCCTCATTATCTAGTTAACGATCCGTATTAGGGTTTGTAGGCACTTGTAAAATTTTAATTGGCCATGTTTAATCACTTGTGAGACTTCATTAGTGTGCCTAGGAACCCTACAGTGGTATCAGAGCCTAGCTAGAGCCTTAGGCGATGCGTAGACGGAGTTAGAAATCCGATCGAACCGAAACCCTAACCCTAAACATGCTCTCTGGACAATTTTGTAAAATGTGGATTTTTGTAAATTAAAAATATGCAGAAAAATCAGCAGGAGATTGTAAGGGTTACTGTAAAATTAGAGTCCATAATTCCATCATTCTGCCGCGGTTCCGCGGCACGAGCATGGCTCGTGCGGCGGTTCCGCGGCCATTTTGTCGTATTGTTCATCGAATTTTGCACCATAATTAATAATTTTCAGTGCTGGTTTTCCTGGGAATATTTTAATATTTATTCCAGAGTTATATTTTCTGGGTTGTATTGGGGACTCGGTGTATCGATCAGATTGTCTAATTTTGTCAGTGTGTTTTTCCGGGTATTTTTAGAATATGTTAAAAAGTTCGACCGGATATAAATACCCACTTTTTCCCCTGCCGGGAAATTTCCAATTGTTGGATTTTTCCGTAGTTTAACAACGTTCTAAGTAGTGCAAGTAACGCGATGGTCCCTCTAGAAGACAACAAACCTTAACTCGATTATGTGACCGTCTTGAACTGCCTTTTGAACCTTCGGGTTTGGGGCAGTACGGCGTGCCACATGTGAGGCGTTGGCTTGACCCTTCTACGGCTGGACCGTTGGTACTGAGGCACGAACTGAATGCTGTTAGACTTATTTCATGTGTTGAGCTGTATCGGGAAAACTTGGGTGTTCGAATGTTCGATCGGAAAGTTTAACATTTTCTGTTTATCCGGAATGTGATACAATAATTGGAATTCACAAGTAGTTATGAGATAACGGAATGAATATTATAAACGTAGCAGTTTAGTCTCACTTGATCGGTTGCCACGGAGTTTTGATGTGATCAAAAGTCCGTCGCAATCACGTAGCGTACGCGGATACTCGCCGGGTAAACTTAATAGACAGCCTCACCCCATAGCCCCGACCAACTGACTGTAGGAGAACCCCGTCGCCGAAAGCATCTGTTTGGGTGCTCGCGGTAGCGGTGTTCCGCCTTGGTGCACTTCGTCGACGGTATCGGGGGTGCGACCGTCTACTAAAGTTTGCGACGAGCATTCGATCAAAATGTCGGGAATCCTGTTGAATTGCCCGACTTGGTATTGAAAAGTGTTTTCGATAATGAGACTAAAATGCGGGGTTTATGATTGTTAGGCATGCGATGTCTAAAGAATTCATTTGGTCAGGCATGCGATGTCTGAGGAGGTTGCGGATTCCAACTGTTGTAGTTTTACACTTTCTTTTCTGTGACCGTAAGTGTAATATGTGATATCGCCGGTTTCGTTGCTATATGTCAACAACAATTGGGATGGACATATTTACTTACGTTGATGACATGTGATGTTATATGTGTTGCTGGATATGTTATATTGGATCGTCGTGTTTGAATAGCCGAGGGGTTTATATGTGAGATGAGCGTTTTTCATTTTCATTCATGTAAAAACTTGTATGTAATATTCTTTTATTGGGGCACTTCCAGGTTGCGGGAGATGTCAACTTTTGTATAATATTTATTTTCCGCATTAGGATAGACCCAAGGAGGGGAGCACAAGTAGCCGGGTTCTCGGGTCCAGTGGGAGACCATCTCGAGGAGTCGAGTCCGGGTCTCCTAACCCTATAATTGGTAGGGTTGCTTGCCGCTCTCGTAGGGGTCTAGGGGTATGGGATTGGCTATTCATCACGACCGTAGAATCCGTATTTTATACTGGCTCGTATTGAAAACACGGACGTCCTAGTATATCCAATATTTCATATGTTTCTTCTGCTGTGTTTTATCTGTGATGTGATCATGTGATGTTCTGTGATAGATATAGTATATAGTATATATGATATATTATATAGACGTTGCTTATGTTTTACACCCGCGCTAGCCCTGCCTCGCTCTGGCGTTAGTTACCTAACCTAACGGTGCAGACGGGACATCGAGGCGAATGCGGATGGCATAAGCGTACGTTATATTTATCTGTGATGGTTAGGTGGATTTAAATGATGGGATATTCATTAATGAGATTAATGAAAGAAAATAAACCTAATTGATGTTGTGGAATCGAATTTCAAAATAAAAACAGGTAGCTACAGTTCTTGCTTTGCATCGCGGTGTTCATTGTAGAACATCCTGCACCTTATTCGATGAGGAAAGGACCGAGATCCCTTCACCGGGAGTGACTCCTTTAGCAATAACTGGCAGATGCTACAACCCTCGGTTTATCTTTTGATCTCTTCTATAGTTTCCGCTTTGCACAGTGATATATATGATATATCCCGCACCTCATTCGACGAGGAAAGGGCCGACGATCCCTTCACCGGGAGTGACCCCTTTAGCAAAACTAGAAAAGCCTCAAAAACATTCCATTTAAAAACCATTTGATTCCGCAACGAGATCAAGTTCAAATCGTTAAAGGTTTTCATAAAAACCATTCGCAACCCTCCGTCATTTTAGGAAGTAGAGTACTTAGTATTCGTGCTGTGTTTGTTGACCATAGTCAAGGCACAGTGTACGGTAGCTAAGTGATGTCTTCCTACACCGCATATGATGCGATTAGTTAGGACAGTCGCGTGACTTTGTTGACCTTAGTTAAGGGTCATGTGGGTGGGTCTAATTAATCACGAAATGACGGGTAGAACTTGACTAGTACTTATGATTTGTTGACCATAGTTAAGGTCATAGGTGCTAGGGGTATAAATCTTTATCGGGAGTTTCAAGTGATGAAACTTGCAATGAGATTGCATACCTTCTATATGATAGTTGGATCCCGATACCCACTGCGAGTAATTGTTACTCCTGGGAGAGTTTTGCACTTTACAATTAGCCGATCAAGTAGGTGTCTAGAAAGGTGTCAACGGGGTTACGCCTCTGGGAAAACGAGCTTTACTGTAATTAGGTCCGTGCGAAAGCACGGGGAACCTCCCTCAAAGTACCGACACTGGCCTGGCTGAAAGATTGGCGAACTTGTAAAGTGCAATTAATCCCGGCTAGTCTTTCCTTTTAGGGTTTGAAGGAAGAATTGATAAAAACAGTGGGAGCCATCCTAATTAGATAAAATATATAACCAATCTAATCTTGCAAGAGCGCACTCAGAGTGTTTTCTTCTCTCTCTCTCCAGGTAGCGACCATATCACGCCTTAATCAAGATAATAATACGGATGAATTGACCGAACCCGCTTGTTATACTGAGCTGGGTGTAGGGTTGCTAGGCACGCGCATAAGGGTCTATGAGGCATCAACCATGCCCGAATAAAAATTTAGCCGTGCCGAACAACCCGAATACGGAACTTTAAACTAGAGATTAGGTGAAAACAAGCATGCTAAACACTTTAACACTAAGTGAGAGGGATTACAACCTTTGTAGATCCGGTCCTTCACTTCATATGCTCCGTGTTGTGGTCCCTTCGCTGCGATCATCGGGATCCGGACTCTCGAGAGGTTCCACGAAGAGAAAGACGCAACCTTTGCTTCCGATCTTCGATACTAAGATGATCTATCTTGAAGTTTCTTTAACACAAGCTAACACTCATGAAATGATGTGAACACCCTCATCTAAATGGCAAGGGAAGATGAGGATGATGAAGTAGGATTTTTGCTCTCTTTATTTATCTTTTTCTCATATTTATTCATCACTTTGGAAAAATCAAGCAAGCTTTTTCATGAAAGAAATGAAGGAAGAAGAAGAATAGTGATCCATTTTCTTTTGTGATGAATAAGAAAGTATTAATATGAAGAATAATGCAACCATGGTTGACTTAACCATTGTAGAGAATTGACTAGGGTTAGGGTTTGGGTTGGGTTAAAGCATGAGTCACTTGTAAATATCTTTATCATGACAAAAAGAAAACCTTCTAGAAACATCTAGAAAGCTTAACCTTAATCCAAACCCTAATCATGTTTAAACTCCACTAAACAAGTTGCATTAGTTATCATATCATGTTACAATATTATATATCATATATATAATATTTATTGTAACAAAATAAAATAATACATTTAACATATATCGCATATATATCAATGTATTACCCGAGTGAGAAAAAGAATCTTTTAGTGAGCAAATATTAGTTAATGTAATTTAATATATCATATATATTATTATACATTAAATTATCGAATCAACACTTGATTCGACAATCCGGCTATATCGCATATAACCGACTAATATTTATCCGTACCGATTCATCGAGTCAACACTTGATCCGATGACCCGGCTGATATCAAATATCGCGAGAATATAATACGGTATCACATATCGCATTATCCTCGGTCCCGCACATATCACATATGTGCTCCTACTCCGTTTTTCCTGAGTCAAGAAACCTCTGTGTAGGACTCTAAAGAATCGTCAATACGCCGGCAGTAGGTGATGATCATATCAAACACCCACAAGCTGCAAGCGGTCAGCTAAACGTAACAGCTACCCAGGTATTGAGCGCTCAGAAGATCAACAAGCAAGCCTGTACATTCTCCTGCGAATCCAAACAGTAACACTCCCGTACAGTCCGGTCTCGTCGTCTGATATGTTGCATATCTCGCCTAGGGGTGGTAAACGTCAGACCCCAGTAGCTCGATAAGTCGTGTCGATATGAGGTCTATAACAGTTCGAGAAACTACCGATAACACTTACCAGTAAATCTCAGCAACCCTGGCAAGGGATTTCCGGTTATAGCCAATCGAACACAGCACAACATCAACTCCCTATTGTAAGTGCACGGCGGCGCCCCGGCCGTCAATCCGACGCCGGAAAGCGGAAGCGGTGAAAAACTTAAATTTTGCGGACTTAGCAAACCGGCACCACCGCGCACTAAAACACCCGGATCGTTACCATTAACAAGTCTAAGCTAACTAGAAGATGGGTTAGAGATATACCGACGATCCAAGTCCTCCGGTCTTCTCGTCATGGTCCCGATCTCTTGCGGAATGTTCCGTCTCCTCCTCGTCGCCGGAAGTGCACCACGTCGCCTACATCGTTTACGGGCTCCCACCTCAATGCCGAGGCAACTCGGGCACGAAGCCGGCTACTCGACGTGCCCAAGATTCGCTGTAGAATGTGTAGTAGAACTTGTGTCTCTTTTTGGGGTAGTGGAGGTTGCCATTGGTGAAGGAAAAGAGAGCTTAGAGAGAGGTGAGAAAAATGGAGCATACTCAAGAAGGAATCTCTCATATTTTTCTCCACACATCCAAATGAAAAATGAATCCCATTCCCTCTCTTGGAATGGCCGGCCCACACCCCCCCTTGTGTGATTGGAGAGAGAAAGAGAGAGCAAGGTCAAGGGGTGGGTGGAAGCAATGATGCAAGATGGCATCAAGAAAGAATATGATCACAAGCAAAAACCACACACAACCACAACCATCATCAACAACCATGATGCTAACAAAGTCAAGCCATCATGAAGTATGAAGTCAAGCAAGTCAAAGGAGGGTGCTATCATGATACAACAAAATGCAAAGACCCCCTTCCACAAATGCCTATTTGCAACAATGCAAATAAGCCCTCCTCCACCAATCTTCGGCCAATGAACGGAACAATGGAAATCGGCCGAAACGGAAAACAAACTGGCAACTCCAAAAACTGGTCCCGTAATAAATTACAGGAAAACCCCGATACTGTGCATACACACCCGCATTTGTATTCCGACCGAAATACAAATGCAATGAGACAAAATCTACACTGTACTATACTAGGATCCGGCTTATACCAAAGCCGGCCAGTAATATCCGTTCGATCCTGATCCGTGCAATACCGCACGTATGTGATCGAACCCTGCCATATAACCATACGGCCTATAGTACAAACTGTCCGATCGTGATCCGTGCAATACCGCACGTATCTGATCGGACCTTGCCATATCTCCATACGGCCTCTACAACCTTTCGCCCGAAAGCTGAGTAACTGTAAATGTGGTGGACTCTAAAGACTCGTCAATACTATGGCTGTGGATTTAACCACTAGCACGTCAGAGGTATATGCCAATACGTGACGGGCCACCAGCTATTGACCAAAAGGGACGTCGATGAGGAAGCTCACCCCGACACCCAACTGAGCCTGTCAGTGACAATATCCGTGCAGTCCGGTCCGTTCGTCTATGAGCATCGCATGGCGGGCCTAGGGGGTTGGTAAAAGTCAGACCCCCAAAAGCGGTACAATTCGTGTCGGAGTGTAGCCCAGAACACCCTGAGATACTACTGGAATACCTACCAGTAAATCTCCTTGCCTCGGCCGAGGGCTTCGTGTAATGGCTCTCCTAGACACAGCACGACCTCACCCCCAATACCGGGAGAGACGAACCCCTGAAGATACGCTCACTGCCTCCATGTGGCTCGGGACTGCACCCAACTAAAACCTGTTTGCACGACTCCTTTGAACCGTGGTAGGGTAGTAATCAAAGTACAGTGGGAACTCACACGAGACAAATGACGATCCCCAGGTCGATGAACTAACCTGCACACATGTCACCAGGGAACTGCCATCTGACGTCTGGTATATGACCAACTAGCATGTTCCCGGCGAGTCCTGTCCGGTGTACTCATAACCCAATGAGCACCTGTATACATCTTAGGTGATCCAACAGACACCAGTGGCTTGTGAGACCGGCCACCGCCCCTCGTCGGGGTCTCGACTGTATACACTAGTCTACTAATGGAGTATCGATGCCCAGTCTCGAAACTCCCACGACTAGGGACCTTTTAAGGATATGCTTGTAGACCCCCAGCTCCCACTTATATGATCGCCCTCATACTGCTGGTGGTCAAGCAAGAATCCTAGGGGCTCTATCAATCGTGTAATAGCGACGTGTCATGTCACCTAAAACAGTACACGATGATAAAGGTAAACCAGATAGCATACTATCATCTCGAGTAAGACTGTTCTACCGGGATAGGTCCTCCCTCAATCATTACAATCACGTACCTGTGACCTAATAATTGACTCTGAGGGCACTATCTCCAACAATCTCCCACTTGCACTCAAGGCTAATTATTGCGATGTCGCATACTCACAGCCCGTGTGATACCGAACATCCAACTCCTCTACTAGTCAGTCTCACAAAGCTCGTTTGCGGAACTTATGCGTTCGAGGAATAGCCTCAGTGAGTGGATCCGCATAGTTGTTTCTTCCTTTGTCTCTCTATATCTCAAGTTCGCGGAGAAAGCCATCTCCCGAAAAGAGCAATACCTGTCTTAGAACGTGTCTGGATGTCTGATGGGACATAGCTCATAAATGAACTCCAAATCCAAACTTCTTAGACTGTATCGTCAACTGAACTTAATCAGTATCCTGCGCCATGCCTCCCTCAGTATTGCCCTGGACCACCTGTCCAAAATACTGCCCCTCATCAGAAGGAAAACTATAGCTCTGACAACATCCTTGTCGTCCATGTCACCTTGGAAGCCTGGAATGATAACTGTCTCCTGAATGAGGCTGTCGTTATCATATCCCTAGAACATCAACTTATGTTCTAAAACTGCTTCCGACTGTTTCTCCAGGATTGGATTAATGTCAACTTATTGCATCTAGTGCAAGAACAACATCTGGTGGTACTTGACATCTCATGATTGACTCAATTGCCTAAGCAAGTGCTCTGCCAATCATGCACGTCCCTCTCCCCTTTAGTCTGTAAGACACCTTTGGAGAGGGTGACTCCATTACCTGCAGGTACACTACCGTGCCAGGAGTCGTCCATTCTAAATACTCTTAGAATGCTGTCAAAGTACCCTGATTGGGAAACCACCTAAATCTTAGATCTAAAGCCATAGATCTAGTAACCAATATGTCTGATACAAAATCCATTTCCTTTGTGGAGAAACCACTGTGTGACGACCAAAGTATAACCGATCGTAGTGTAGGAGTTTCTTTTCCTACTCTGTGTATATCATCCAGATACCAGGATATCACACCCTACTACCTTCTCAACAGATCCATCCGTTATTCTGATGAAGTCAAACCCATGACTGTCACGTCAGAAACAGATGATCTATCTCCGCTACATCTGCTTTAGTCTATAAATAGACATAAGCCACCTGTCCACCAATGCTTCCGCTGCTCCCACTGACTACGACAACCCTCTGGCAGAGTCATATACACGTGCACTTCTAAAACTAGTTTAGAACGACGCTATACTCATCCTCCCGCCGGGTCTCGCAGCCTGGAACAACAGCAATGGTAATTGTGGGTAAACAAGAACTTCCCTGTCACCGTCCTTGAGGCTACCGGAGTACCTCTCGGGTGCCTGAAGTTACCCATCTTATCTGCGGAGTGGCCAATGGAATGTCAATCCAGATTGAATCTTTAGGTTCCTTATCAAATCTTCAGTAATCGTTTGTGGTTCTGGAATCACTTCCAGTTCTACCATACTCCCACTACTGTTTTTCTGAAAAAGTCCATTTTATTTAAAACTGTGGCGAGTCTAGAACAATATTGCTATTGTTCATCCAGATGGTCGAAAGTCAACCCGCGTCATAGCCTGGGTCAACCCACAAACAGCCATTACAGAAACGTGCCTTGAGTTGTCCAGTGTCTGGTTTTAAGCATAAACCGGACAACTCCCCGTACCTTAACAATGTTAAGATATGAACTGTTCTATATCCAATATAGAAACAGAGGCACTGATTTAATTGAACCAGATTCAAATCATGCAGCTGTCCCCAGCGCATGTCAACTAAATGGAAGGAGGCCGATCAGCGTTACTCAACTTAGGAATACTTCCAATTATGAGTAACCTGAAAGAGAAGCAAGATCTCTTTATCATTACTATCAACTGAATACCATACACAAGTATCTACATCTTCGATCTCTTTGAAGAATCCCGATACTTGCTATACCTGGTTCTCTACTCTATTCAAATACCTATAACTTCTCAAAATTCGGACCCTGTGTTTCCGCGAAACACCTGTCTAAAAACTAGAGAAGTCATAAGTAAACCGAATATAGTACGAGGACCAACCCCTCTGTGCTAATGGACCCTGGACAACATACAATCCTTTGTATAAGTCCCTTGAGTCTGATAACTTATTCACTGTGTGTCGTAGGTTGAAAACTGTACTTATGGTTAAGAAGAATTACACCGCTGTTTAATGCTCCTTACCTAACCATCCACTGATATAGGTAAATGTCATCGACATAATTTCAGAAAGGTATATCTCACTCTATGAAAATAGACGTACAGATATATCAATTTGAAATTGGTGCATGAAAGCGGATATTCAAAACCAAATATTTGCCGACCGGCAAACAACCCAGGTGATTTCCTCAAATATCACCGATTACAACGAATCCCGATATAATGAGGATGATCACCCAATTCCCAATAACTTACTCCCACTCATCATCTGTAAAACCATACAGATGTGAGAATCATACTTGGTAAATACATACCCTGGAATAAGTATCTAATCGGGAAATCAGTTTTCCTTTAACATTACACAGTGAAACTGAAACATTGAAATGTTCCGATGGAGTATTCTGGTATTCCTAGTAATGCCTCTTCCAGATTCACGACTGTAACCGTATAGTTCTTTGCCACCTCTCCAAATCCCTTCATATGTCTTTAGTCTTTACCTTCTGTACACCCCTTTAAGCCAAATGGTTTTCTTCCTTCCCTACCGTTCGGCACCAGCCTATGGTTTGGAAGAAGACTATCCAAAAAGCATAAAGGGTGTACTGTCCTAATCCTAGGAGCACTCACAATGAGAGAGGGTGAAGATAAAAGACAACCGAATAAACTTTATTCCTATTTCTCCTGAACCAGAATCCATCCCCGAACTGGAACCAGTTCCATTCGAGTTCGTATATAACCATACGATGGAGTATCCAATAAACTGTGGATCTTCGTAGTGATACGGAGTGTCTTGGAGAAATACAAAGGTGATTTGGGAGTGGTAACGAAATATTTGGTTTGGTCGTGAATATCTGTTGCAATTTACTTTGCCCTCTTACTAATCCCTTGCTTTGTCTGAACTTAATACCTTCTGCACACCATCGTTATGCTAATTGGTTTTCTTCATTCCCTACCGGTCGGCACCAGCCTAAGGTTTGGAAGAAGACAATCCAATTTGCGTAATAGGTGTACTACCCCTAAACCAAGGAGTACTCGTAACCTGAGAGAGGGTAAAAGGAAAAGACAACTGAATAATCCTATCCGTTTTCTCCAGAACCGTAAACCATCCTCGAATAAATTCTTTCGAGTTCGTATCTAACCATACGATGGTTTTGTCCAATGGAAGTGGACGTTCGTAGTAAAACGGGGTGTCCTGGAGAAAAGGGTAAAAGTAGGAGTGGCAATGAGGTTTGCAACTCTGACAATCCAAAAGCCGGTGTTTAAGAAGGTTCGGTCAACTTGGTCACTGAGTCATAGTCTTAGGGTCGGGTCAATGGTCGCTGCCAAAGAGAGAGAGAAAAGAAACACTCAGCGTGCACTCTGACCTAGATCAGAATGGTCACCAATTTATCTAATCTGGAAACCTCCCACTGTACCGTCAAATTCTCCTCCAAACCTGAAAGAAGAATTAGTCGGGATCACCCGAGGAGTAAACTAACTCATCAGTGGGAATCGGGATCCAACTCTCATCGCATGACAACGTGACGGAATCCGCTCACGCTACCACACTCCAGAAGGTATGCGCATATCTGGCAAGTTTCAGTTCTTTTGAAACTCCCGATGTGATTTCTGCCACATGCTCTTATGACCTTGACTTTGGCCAACAAATCATAAGTCACATGTCAAGTTCTACCCGTCATTCTCCAGGTTGATTTGAATCCACCCGCACAAGCCCTTGACTTTGGCCAACAAGGCTATACGACTGTCCCAAACCAACGCATCTATCTATGCTGCATATGAATAACCAACAGCTACCAAACACTGTGCCTTGACTTTGGCCAACAAACACAGCTTGAATACTATTGCCTACCCATATGAAACGACGGAGGGCTACGAATGGTTTCTGGCGAAAACCTTTAACGTAAAGAACTTGATATCGTTGAAGGAACTGATAGCTTTTTGAAAATATTGTGACGAAAACCGTTGCTAAAGAGGTCATTCCCGGTGAAGGGATCTCGGCTCTTTCCCCGTAGAATGGGGTGCAGGATATTCCAAATGAATACCGCGATGCAAAGCAAAAGTAATCGGCTATAGTGAAGTTAATGCCCTGACGCAAACTTTTTGTCCAAGGGGTCACTCCCGGTGAAGGGATCTCGGCCCTTGCCTCGTCGACTGAGGAGCAGGATATTCTAACTGAATATCACGATGCAAAACAAAAGAGAACGTCCTTGCAATAACAGCTTTTTGAAAAAGTGTTCCAACAACATCAGATTAGGTTTGTTTTTAACTTGCATTGATCCGAATCAATGCAGTCCCATCAATTGATCACACCAAAAAGAACGAAAATATACTGATGTACGTATATGCCATCCGCATTTGCCACTGGGTCCCGTCATTACCCGTTAGGTTAGCTAACTAACGACAGAGCGGGGACTGGACTAGCGCGGATGCAAAACATATACAACATCTACTAATATATATACCAATATATTATATTCGCTCAAGGCGTGAATGAAATGAAACATCACAGAGAATGAACAGCATCACAGAAACAATACAGATATCTGGGATCCCCGGGTTTCACAGAGCCACTAATGAAACCCGACGTTCCCCTGGTCGTGTGGATAGCCTGCGCAATGAAAACCTAGACCCCTACGGGCGCGGCAAGTCACCTGCCAAAACCTGAAGCGAGGCAGCCCCCTTCAGCGCCGTGAATGGACCACCCAGCACTTCACGGAATCCGGCAACTTGGGCACCCCTCCTGGGTCAACCTGTACCCCCTACGAGTGCGGCGAATAGCCCGCCAATCCTAGAGTGAAGCCCCCTCCGTCTCAATGCCATGAGATGCGGGCTTGTTGCCCTCCAGAACCCGGCTATCCGTGCACCCCTCCGCGGGGCAATCCTAGTACAGAAAGTAAAATATACATACACCGGGTACATCGACCGCAACCAGGTCGTGCCCCAAAATAATAATACAATCAGGCAGTGACGGCAGTCCACATGTCGGACGCTCGCCCCGCAATATCAAATGTACATAATACAACAGCACAGTACTAGCATTGCATCCAGGCTATCCCCCACGACCGATCCGCAACATCACAGCAAATACATAGAACATCAACGTGAAAGTCACGTTCGCAAATCCGTCTAACCGGGCTATAGCAGTTAGACCGGATTTACCGATCGAGTGACATTCACGGTCGCAGATATAATGTAAATACTGTGAAAAATGTGTTTAAATTTCCGATTGATCAAACAATTAACAAGTGGGCCCCAAAAAAAACTGTAGCACTCACAGAAACAATTGGCCCAACTTTAATATTCCAAAGCCCATATTTTAAGCCCAGAAGGCCTCTGTAAAAAAATGGTGAAGTGATGTGAATAGTGCGCGGCGGAAGGGCCGCACAAATGGGGTTTTCGCGGCGGTTCCGCGCTCCAACTGTGGAGTTACTTCGTCAAATTTTTACAGAACTCTTATATTTTCCAGTACATCAATATTTTATAACCTGAAAAATTTTTCGAGACCAAAAATTTTCAACAGAAACTGATGCGAACTTAAATGCAGTTTTGGAACTTTTTGATCGATCGGAAATGCAAACACATTACACAAAGTTAGACTAAGTTAATGGCGAGGCTCTGATACCACTGTAAGTGCACGGCGGCGCCCCGGCCGTCAATCCGACGCCGGAAAGCGGAAGCGGTGAAAAACTTAAATTTTGCGGACTTAGCAAACCGGCACCACCGCGCACTAAAACACCCGGATCGTTACCATTAACAAGTCTAAGCTAACTAGAAGATGGGTTAGAGATATACCGACGATCCAAGTCCTCCGGTCTTCTCGTCATGGTCCCGATCTCTTGCGGAATGTTCCGTCTCCTCCTCGTCGCCGGAAGTGCACCACGTCGCCTACATCGTTTACGGGCTCCCACCTCAATGCCGAGGCAACTCGGGCACGAAGCCGGCTACTCGACGTGCCCAAGATTCGCTGTAGAATGTGTAGTAGAACTTGTGTCTCTTTTTGGGGTAGTGGAGGTTGCCATTGGTGAAGGAAAAGAGAGCTTAGAGAGAGGTGAGAAAAATGGAGCATACTCAAGAAGGAATCTCTTATATTTTTCTCCACACATCCAAATGAAAAATGAATCCCATTCCCTCTCTTGGAATGGCCGGCCCACACCCCCCTTGTGTGATTGGAGAGAGAAAGAGAGAGCAAGGTCACGGGGTGGGTGGAAGCAATGATGCAAGAGGGCATCAAGAAAGAATATGATCACAAGCAAAAACCACACACAACCACAACCATCATCAACAACCATGATGCTAACAAAGTCAAGCCATCATGAAGTATGAAGTCAAGCAAGTCAAAGGAGGGTGCTATCATGATACAACAAAATGCAAAGACCCCCTTCCACAAATGCCTATTTGCAACAATGCAAATAAGCCCTCCTCCACCAATCTTCGGCCAATGAACGGAACAATGGAAATCGGCCGAAACGGAAAACAAACTGGCAACTCCAAAAACTGGTCCCGTAATAAATTACAGGAAAACCCCGATACTGTGCATACACACCCGCATTTGTATTCCGACCGAAATACAAATGCAATGAGACAAAATCTACACTGTACTATACTAGGATCCGGCTTATACCAAAGCCGGCCAGTAATATCCGTTCGATCCTGATCCGTGCAATACCGCACGTATGTGATCGAACCCTGCCATATAACCATACGGCCTATAGTACAAACTGTCCGATCGTGATCCGTGCAATACCGCACGTATCTGATCGGACCTTGCCATATCTCCATACGACCTCTACAACCTTTCGCCCGAAAGCTGAGTAACTGTAAATGTGGTGGACTCTAAAGACTCGTCAATACTATGGCTGTGGATTTAACCACTAGCACGTCAGAGGTATATGCCAATACGTGACGGGCCACCAGCTATTGACCAAAAGGGACGTCGATGAGGAAGCTCACCCCGACACCCAACTGAGCCTGTCAGTGACAATATCCGTGCAGTCCGGTCCGTTCGTCTATGAGCATCGCATGGCGGGCCTAGGGGGTTGGTAAAAGTCAGACCCCCAAAAGCGGTACAATTCGTGTCGGAGTGTAGCCCAGAACACCCTGAGATACTACTGGAATACCTACCAGTAAATCTCCTTGCCTCGGCCGAGGGCTTCGTGTAATGGCTCTCCTAGACACAGCACGACCTCACCCCCAATACCGGGAGAGACGAACCCCTGAAGATACGCTCACTGCCTCCATGTGGCTCGGGACTGCACCCAACTAAAACCTGTTTGCACGACTCCTTTGAGCCGTGGTAGGGTAGTAATCAAAGTACAGTGGGAACTCACACGAGACAAATGACGATCCCCAGGTCGATGAACTAACCTGCACACATGTCACCAGGGAACTGCCATCTGACGTCTGGTATATGACCAACTAGCATGTTCCCGGCGAGTCCTGTCCGGTGTACTCATAACCCAATGAGCACCTGTATACATCTTAGGTGATCCAACTGACACCAGTGGCTTGTGAGACCGGCCACCGCCCCTCGTCGGGGTCTCGACTGTATACACTAGTCTACTAATGGAGTATCGATGCCCAGTCTCGAAACTCCCACGACTAGGGACCTTTTAAGGATATGCTTGTAGACCCCCAGCTCCCACTTATATGATCGCCCTCATACTGCTGGTGGTCAAGCAAGAATCCTAGGGGCTCTATCAATCGTGTAATAGCGACGTGTCATGTCACCTAAAACAGTACACGATGATAAAGGTAAACCAGATAGCATACTATCATCTCGAGTAAGACTGTTCTACCGGGATAGGTCCTCCCTCAATCATTACAATCACGTACCTGTGACCTAATAATTGACTCTGAGGGCACTATCTCCAACACCTATAACGGGAGAGACGAATCCCCTCCTATCGCTCATTGCCTCCATATGATTCGGGACTGTACCCAAAAGCCAACTTTTTGCACGCCCTCTTGGACGTGGTATGATGGAAATCAAAGCACAGTGGGAATCACACAAGACTCTATGACGATCTTGGGTCGACAGACTACTCTGTACCAGTGTCATCGGAGAACTGCCATCTGACATATGGTATAATACCATCTGGGAGTTCTCGGCGAGTCCGTCCAGTGTACCCAGTCTCCACTGAGCACCCGTACACCATCCTTGATGTCAAACACCGATGGATATGGGATCATCCATCGCCCATCATATGGGTCAAGATGCGTATACGCTAGTCTACTCTGGTGCATCGATGCCCTGTCTCGATACACCCTCGACTAGGAACAGTTATAGGATGTACTCATCGACTACCGTGGCCCCACTAGTATGATCTCATCATAGTCCCAGTAGTCGAGTACATATCCTAAGGGCTTTATCAACATGTAACATAGAGACAATCAGAGTACATGTTAAGATAAAGTACAACCAGATAGCATACTATCATGTCGAGCAAGAAAGTCCTCCCTATATATGTCCTAGCATCCACTACAATATACATCGTATGCACAGTAATGGCCTCTAGGGCATACATATAACTAACACTGGGGAACGTTGGTCCCGCTCCAACTTATAATTGTTATAAGACAGAGCAGGAAATAAGGGGAATACCAGAATTCCTATGCAGCCCAAACGAAGAAAGTGCATATGATGCATCTCCTTCGGGTGTGTTCATTATAAAGAACTGTTTCTCAGTATCCTCTGAATTCTGGGTATTTGATACCGGATCAGGATCCCAGATATGTAATCTGTTACATAGGGCTACAAAAGGGTAGAAAAACTGAGAACGGGTGATAAGTTTCAAGAGACAGAAAACGGGGCAAGTGTTGCAGCCAAGTCTGTTGGTCACTGTCACCCTGTAATTACCAATACATTGATTCTGAACAAATGCTATTAGATACCGAACCTGATATACAAAATCATATCAGTCTCTTTATTAGTAAAGAAATGATAAAATTTTGTATTGTTGGATAATGTTTTGAACATTTCCTATATCAAAAGTTGATCGGTTTAGGCGCGTTATCTAAAAGCATTAACGTTCTAAATCAAACTACAGTTCTTAGTATTCAGAACACACACAAGAGGAAGAGTTCAGAAATGAACGAATCATTCTTGAGGCATTGTAGACTAGGTCATATCAATGCGACCCGACTGGCTGAAGTTACATTTTAGATGCATATTTAAATCAGTTTGAATTTACATATTGTGAAACTTGCCAGTCATGTCACAAAGATAAAATGACCATAGCTCTGTTTACTGGAAACAGAGAAGGAGTTAGTGAACTCTTGGGATGATACATGTTGATGTATGTAAGGTCTCCTGTCTACACATGCCAGGACTGGTTCTTTATACTTCATTATACTCTCTGATAATCTCTCAAGATTCAGTCGTATGTTCCTGTTGAAACATAAGTCCGAAGCTTTTGAGGTATTCACAGAATATAAGTTGGAAGTAAAGAACCAAAATACGGGTATAAGTATTATGTTCTATGATGAGATCAGGGAGGAGAATACTTGTGCATGGCATTCCTGGGCCATTCTAAAGGAGAATGAGATTCTCTCTCCGTATTACTCCTCTGAATACACCACAGCACAACGGTGCATCAGGGCAGAGCAATCGCACAATATTAGATATGGTGTGCTCTATGATGAGTATTACTGAGTTACCTATTTCCTTTTGGGGTTATGCGCTTGAGAAGCTGCATACCTATTGAATTAGGTTCGAATCAGATCACTACCTACCATTCCATATGAGATATGGTATGGGAAGAGCCCATATCTTAAGTTAGTTAAGATTTGGGATTGTCCGGCCCATGTCAAAAGCAAAATCCGGACAAGATCGAGGCAAGGTCAGTTCTGTAGAACTGGAAAGGTTCCAGCTGTACAAAACTGCTAATGATTTGACAGAACCAAAGGTTCAATAATCCCCGACGAACCTTAGCCTCTTCGCCGATCTGGTAGGGTTCCTCACCTGCATGAGAGACACTTCGGTTTCTCGATGACAGTGGGAGCGAGGATTACATCATGAGATGATGACCTAACTAGTTTCGAGCAGGCCATCGAGAGTAAGGACTCTGTAAGAATGGCTGGATGCTTTGCAATCTGAGATGGAATCCATGTACACCAGCAAAGTATGGACTTTGGCTGCGATTTCTGAAGGGTTAAATCCCCATCAGGGGCAAGTATATCTTGAGAAGATTACTTGGTGTAGATGGAAAGGTTGAGACTTTCAAAGCTAGACTTGTTAAAGGTTTTCGTCATCGACCAGGCGTGGATAATGATGAAATCTTTTCAGGGGACTATGCTTAAGTCCATCCAGATCCTACTTGCCATTGCTACATACCATGACTACGATATCTGGTGGTTGGGTGCCTTGACTACTTTTCTAAATAATGATTTAGAAGAGAACGTCTATAAGAACACAGCCAGAGGGCTTCGTAAACAGTGGGAGCAGCGGAAACGTGTGCAAGTTGTTTTACATAATAAAGCAAGCATCGCGGAGTTGGAACGTCTGTTTTGATGTGATAGTCGAAGTGTTTGACTTCATCAAAATGGTAGATGAACCTTGTATATACAAAACGGTAATGGAGAGTAAGGTGGTCATGCTCGTATTGTACGTGGACAACATACTCTTGATAGGAAAGGAGTTTCCTATGCTTCGATTGGTCAATCTCCGCTTATCACAAGGATTCTCTAATAGGATCAAAGTGATACCTCCTAAATCCTGAGTTTTCATCTATGAGATAGATGTAATTGGATGCTAGGATTCTCACTAGATGTAGTGAGAAGGTATCAATCGATCCTGGGGAAAAACACTGGAAGGGTTCCAGGGTGATAAAGACGATTGAATGTCAGTCACAGGCATTGTCTTTACCCTCAGTAAAGGGACGGTACGTTGGAAGATTTCCAAGCTAGATACCGTGACAAACTAGACGATAAAGGCTGGTAATATCGCTATTAAAGATACTACCAAAGAGGAAGTTTGGGTGTATATTGGTTCATAAGATGAACTAGGTTCCCACCATTGTGTGACAATGGAACTGTGGCTTTGGCCCTGGAACCCTGGTCCCATCAGTGACCCAGACATATTCTGAGGCAGCATCACCAGATCAAGGAGATAGTTGATCTCCAGGGTGATCGAGGTTTGGAGAGTAGACTCAGAGGACAACACGGCGGATCCACTCACGAAGGCCTTTTCCCAAAGAGAGACTTTTAGGGGATGGTTGAGTATTAGATACTACAACCACTGCTACAGATGGCCCTAGTGCAAGTGGGAGATTGTTAGTTATATGTATGCCCTAGAGGCCATTACTGTACATTGGATGTATATTGTAGTGGATGCTGGGACATATATAGGTAGGACTTTCTTGCTCGACATGATTGTACGCTATCTGGTTGCTCTTTATCTTAACATGTATACTTTCTATCTCTCAGATTACATGTTGATAAAGCCCTTAGGATGTGTACTCGACTTCCAGGACTATGATACAGATCATACTAGTGGGGCCTGGGTAGTCAATGAGTACATCCTTCAATGTTCCTAGTCGTGGGAATATCGAGACGGGGCATCGATATTCCAGAGTAGACTAGCGTATATCTTCTCGACCCATGTGATGGGCGATGGATGATCCCATATCCATTGGTGTTTGACATCAGAGATGGTATGCGGGTGCTCAGTGGAGACTGGGTACACTGAACGGACTCGCCGAGAACTCCCAGATGGTATTATACCTCACGTCAGATGGCAGTTCTTTGGTGACACTGGTACAACTTAGTCTGTTGACCCGAGATCGTCATAGAGTCATGTGTGTCTTCCACTGTGCTTTGATTTCCACCCTACCATGGCTCTACTGAGTCATGTAAACAGGTGGTTTTTGGGTACAGTCCCGATTCACATGGAGGCAATGAGCGATAGGAGGGGATTCGTCTCTCCCGGTATTGGGGGTTGATGTTGCGCAATGCACGACTGGCCATAACAGGAAATCCCTGGCTAGGGTTGCTGTGATATACTGGTAAGAGTTATCAGGAGTTTCACGAAAGTTATGGACCCTACGTCGGCATGACTTATCAAGCTATTGGGGTCTGACGTTTACCACCCCTAGGCGAGATATGCGACATATCAGACGAACAGACCGGACTGTACGGTAAGTGTTACTGGTTGGATTCACAGGAGTGTGAGCGGGCTTGCTCGTCGATCTTCTGATCGCTCAATACCCTGGTGGCCGTTACGTTTAGAAGACCGCTTGCGGCTTGTGGGTGTTTGATATGATCATCATCTGCTGCCGGCGTATTGACGAGTCTTTAGAGTCCTACGCAGAGGTTTCCTGGCTCAAGCGAAACGAAATAGGAGCGCATATGAGATATGTGCGGGACCGAGAATAATGCGTGTATGTGATACCGTATTTCATTCTCGCGATGAATGTGTCGAATGGTTGTATGCGATATAACCTAGTTATCGAATCAAGGATTGATTCGATAAGCCGATACATTGGATACTAGCCGGTTATATGCGACATGACCGGATCATTGAATCATGTGTTGATTTAATGATTTAATGTATAATTATATATTTGATATATTACTTTGCATCAACTAGTATTGGTTCACTTTAAATGGATTTACTCACTTGAAATGCACATTGTATATGTGATATATTTTTTGTGCACATGATTGTATCATGTTTGATGATACATTCTAGCTTGGGTTTGTGTAAAGAATTAAACCATGGTTAGTTAGTGATTAGGGTTTCATTTCATTTACTTATTCTTTTATCTATTTATTTATTTATTTATTTTAGAAAAGAAGAAAAGAGAATGGTGGCTTGTTTTGTTTGCTTGTTGAAGCTTCTTGATGCTTTGAACAAGTCCACCATTCTTGTCTCTTCTCTAACCCTAACCACTCATCTAACCTTAGTTAAATCTCTACACTAAACAATGGTTGAAGACATGATAAGTATTCATTTTTATTTTCTTTTTGAATAACTTATTATATATCATCTTCTTCTTCTTCTTCTTCTTCAAGAAGAGAAAGCTTGATAGCTTCAATGGCAACTAGTGAAAATGAGTAAGAAATCCAATTCTAAAGTGAACCCACTTCCTATTTCTTCATCCTCTACCTCTTGCCAAGTTGTATAGGGTGTTTCCTTCACAAGTTTTCAAGGCTTGGTGAAGTTGGAGCTTGATCTTGTGATGCCTCGACGTAGATCATCTTCGGCATCGAACCGACGACCAAGTCCGCCCTTTTCTCCGAAGAAGCCGATGCTAGAGTCATGGATTTGATTTGGACAGTGGAGGGACCTCATCATGGAGCCTAGGACGTGGAGGACCGGATCTACAAAGGTAGTAGCTTCTTTCCTTTAGTTAAAGTCGTTAACTTGCATCGCATCGCCTCATTATCTAGTTAACGATACGTATTAGGGTTTGTAGGCACTTGTAAAATTTTAATTGGCCATGTTTAATCACTTGTGAGACTTCATTAGTGTGCCTAGGAACCCTACAGTTTGTGGGTTGACCCAGACTATGACGAGGGTTAATTTTCTACCATCTCGAAGATCAATAGTGATATTGTTCTTGACTCGCAACAGTTTTAGTAAAATGGATTTTTTCAGAAAACAGTAGTGGGAGTATGGTAGAACTGGAAGTGATTCCAGAACCACAAACAATTATAGAAAATTTATTAGGACCTAAAGATTCGATCTGGATTAACATTCCACTAGCCACTCTGCAGATATGGTGGGTAACCTCAGGCACCCGAGAGGTACTCCGGTAGCCTCAAAGACGGTGACAGGGAGGTTCTTGTTTACTCAGACTTTCCATTGCTGCTGTTCTTGTAAGTCCACGTTGCCCACCCCGGTGTTTACGGGGAGGCGGAAAACATAATAAAAATTGGATTTTTATCAACTATAGGCAACATGGACCAAGCTTTAAGGATCTTTGCTAAACATAAACTTGCTAAAGCTAACTACAAAGTAGCTAAGTGAAGGAAAGGTTATACCTTGAGCTCAAAGTCCTTCTCTCCTTGCTCCTTGGAATGGTAGAAAGAGGTCACCTTGCTTGTCTTCTCCCGTCAAAGAAGGATCCATCCGAAAGCCTCGACCTTTAGCTTCAACTCCAAGCTAGGAGTAACTAGAGTGCAAGAAATGCTAAGACTTGAACCCTAGAAGAGAGTAGAGAAGATCAAGTGAGGGTTTTTCTCAAGCTTTTTGTTTCTCAACACATGAGAGGGAGAGAGCTTGAAGGAGAGGATGAGCAAGAGAGAGAAATGATATGAGAGAATGAATTATTAGTAAGCCATTCTCACTAATATGTGTGAATAATTTTAATTGAATAATTAGCTTGAAAATTGTCATGGTAAATCATGACATGACCATTATCATTTCAATTTTGCAAAGATCAAAGAGCATCTTCCAAACGAAATGATGATGGTCAAAATGTCAACCTAGGTCAACAAGTCAATGAAGTCAAAAGGTCAACAACAACAACCATGCACAATTATTAAGCAAATTATCAATTAACTATAATACACACATAAGCAATAGGGTTAATAAAATGACAATAGCCATTAACCCTAAACAAGGTCCTCTCCCCTAA
Source organism: Agapanthus africanus (assembly GCA_030015575.1). Classification (NCBI taxonomy): domain Eukaryota; kingdom Viridiplantae; phylum Streptophyta; class Magnoliopsida; order Asparagales; family Amaryllidaceae; genus Agapanthus; species Agapanthus africanus. The sequence goes on from CM057346.1 coordinate 361,354,922, forward strand.
TCTCAAGCAACTGTGCATACGCACCCGCATTCGTGATCCGAGGAACACGAATACACTGAGAAAAACCAATCTCAAATCATATACTAGGATCCGGCTTAAACCAAAGCCCGCTAGTATAAACTGTCCGGACAGCAAACGTGCACAAGTGCGCGGATGCGAACGAACCCTGTCGCAAAACCATGCGACCTCTACTCATTTTGCCTAAAGGCGAATAGCTCTCTGTGTGGGACTCTAAAGACTCGACACTACGCTGGCAGTGGGTTTAACCACAGACCGCAAGCGGCACTAGCTGTACGTAACGGTCCCCAGGTAGATGTCGATAAGAAGACTGACGAGGTGAACCCCATCTGCACTCCTACTGAGCCTGTATGTGACAGTCTCCGTACAGTCCGGTCTGTTAGTCTGATACATCGCATGGCGGGCCTAGGGGGGCGGTGAACGTCAGTCCCCTAATAGCGGTACAAGTCGTGTCGGAGTGTAGCCCAGAACACCCTGAGATAACACTGGAAACCTACCAGTATATCTCGCTTGCCCTGGCCAGGGACTACTCGTGTAATGGCTCTCCTTGACACAGCGCGATGTCAACCCCCAATACCGGGAGAGACGAATCCTGTCTAACCGTCACTTCCTCCAAGTGCTTCGGGACTGCACCCAAAAACTACCTGTTTGCACGACTCCTTTGAGTCGTGGTAGGGTAGTAATCAAAGTGCAGTGGGAACACACTCGAGGCGAAGTGACAGTGTCAAGTCAGCGAACTAAGCTGTACTCATGTCACCTGGGAACTGATAACTGACGATAGGTATAATACCAACCAACAGTTCCCGACGAGTCCTGTCCAGTGTACTCGTAACCTAACGAGCACCCGTATACTATCTCAAGTACGACGTACTGACGGCTGTGGGACAGACCGTCTCCCTCACTGGGATGAGAAGCGCATACGGCAGTCTACTCCGGAGTATCGATGCCCTGTCTCGATAGTCCAACGACTAGGGACCTGTATAAGGATGTGCTTATAGATCACCCAGCTCCCACGAGTGCGAACGCCATCACAACGCTGGTAATCAAGCAGAGATCCTAAGGGCTCTACTAATATGTATACCAGCAATATGCTAAAAGAAACACATGCACATATTAAAGCAGAGACAAACCAAGTAGCATACTACCATTTCGAGCAAGATTGTATATACAACTGTGAATATCCCAAGCTTCCATTAAGTAATATACAAACTAGTATGATACAGTAATGGCCTCTAGGGCATATACACTAACAATCTCCCACTTGCACTAAGGCCATGTACTGGCGTATCGAAGACCTATCATCTCGATCAGCCGCTCGAACTGAGTCTGGGGCAAGGCCTTGGTGAATGGATCTGCTGTGTTATCCTCTGATGCAACTCTCCGGACCTCGATCTCCTGGCGATCCACGATCTCCCTGATCAGGTGATACCGCCTTAAGATGTGTCTGGATTTCTGATGGGATCTGGGTTCCTTCGCTAAAGCTATAGCCCCGTTGTTGTCGCAATACAGAGGTATTGGGTCAACAATGGACGGAACCACCTGAAGTTCTCTCAAGAACTTCTTCATCCAGATAGCTTCTTTTGCGGCATCAGATGCAGCGATGTATTCCGCTTCCATCGTCGAGTCAGCAACGGTTTCCTGTTTGGAGCTCTTCCAACACACCGCCCCTCCATAGAGGGTGAAGACAAAACCCGACATGGACTTGGAATCGTCCTTGTCACTCTGGAAGCTGGAGTCAGCAAAGGCCTCAATCTGCAGGTCTTTTCCGCCATACACTAAGAACATCTCCTTAGTCCTTCTCAGGTACTTAAGAATGTTCTTTGCTGCTATCCAATGTTTCTCCCCTGGGTTTGACTGATACCTTCTTACTACACTCAGTGCATAAGCCACATTCGGTCTGGTACACAACATCGCATACATTATAGAGCCTACCGCAGAAGCGTAGGGTATAATAGACATGCGATCCCTCTGCAAATCATTCTTGGGAGACATCTCTTTGGAGAGGGTGATCCCGTGACAAGCCGGTAAATTACCGCGCTTGGAATCTTCCATACTGAATCTCTTCAGTATGGTGTTGATGTACCTGGACTGTGAAAGTCCCAATATCCTCTTGGATCTGTCACGGTAGATCCGGATACCCAGATTGTATGAGGCATCACCCAGGTCTTTCATGGAGAACCTGTGTGACAAGAACCCCTTGACAGATTGTAGCATAGGAATGTCATTTCCTATTAAGAGAATGTCATCCACGTATAAAATGAGGAATACCACAGTTCTCGCTACAAATCTACAATAGATGCACGGTTCATCTGGATTTTTGATAAAGCCAAATTCCTTGACCGTCTCATCAAAACAGATGTTCCAACTCCGCGATGCCTGCTTTAGTCCATAAATGGACTTAAGCAACTTGCACACCTTTCCGCTGCTCCCACTCTGAATGAAACCATCTGGCTGATCCATATAGACACACTCCTCTAAATGACCATTTAGAAAAGCTGTCTTTACGTCCATCTGCCAAATCTCATAATCGTGGAAGGCAGCAATGGCAAGAAGGATCCGAATGGATTTCAGCATAGCTACTGGAGAAAATGTTTCGTCATAGTCCAAACCAGGTCGCTGACGAAAACCCTTTGCTACCAGTCTAGCTTTATAGGTCTCAACCTGTCCATCTACACCAATCTTCCTTTTGAAGATCCACTTGCATCTTACGGGTTTTACCCCGTCTGGAGCAATGTCCAACGTCCATACTTTGTTGCTGTACATGGACTCCATTTCGGTCCGCATTGCATCCAGCCATTTTACCGAGTCGACGCTCTACATGGCTTGCTGGAAGCTAGTAGGCTCATCACAGTCTATGATGCAATCCTCTCTATCCCCGTCAATGAGAAAACCGTAGTATCTCTCGGGCAGATGAGACTGCCTACTACTCCTGCGGAGTGGCGTAGGAATGTCCTGATCTTTTGAACCCTCTGGATCAACCAAGCTTTCAGTAATAGCTCGTGGTTCTGGAATTTCTTCCAGTTCTATTGCGCTCCCACTTAATTCTTTTTCTATGAACTGGTGTTCTAGAAAGTGGGCATGGCGAGAAACAAGGACTTTTTGTTCCTCTTCGCAATAGAAGTAATATCCCTTGGAGTTCTTTGGATATCCCACAAACTTGCACTGTACTGAGCGTGCCTCGAGCTTGTCCGCATGCTGCTTTTTTACAAAAGCTGGACATCCCCATGTCTTAATATGATTAAGATAGGGTTTCTTCCCACACCACATCTGATATGGTGTAGTAGGCACAGTCTTAGTTGGAACCCGGTTCAAAAGGTATGCAGCTGATTCTAGCGCATATCCCCAAAACGATCGCGGCAACTCAGCATTACTCATCATGGACCGTACCATATCCAATAGTGTTCGGTTCCGTCTCTCCGATATACCATTATGTTGCGGAGTGTATGGAGGAGTAAGCTGAGAGAGAATTCCATTTTCTTTTAAGTAACCCAGGAACTCGGCACTCAAGTATTCACCACCTCGATCAGATCTTAGTGTCTTTATACTTTTGCCTGTTTGTTTTTCTACTTCATTCTTTTATTCCTGGAATTATTCAAAAGCCTCGGACTTATGTTTCATCAAGAAGACATAACCGTACCTTGAAAAGTCATCCGTAAAAGTAATGAAGTAAGAATAACCGCTTCGCGCATGTGTAGACATTGGACCGCACACGTCGCTGTGTACGAGTCCCAAGAGCTCGCTCACTCTTTCTCCGTGTCCAGTAAACGGAGTCTTTGTCATCTTTCCCTTGAGACAGGATTGACAAGTTGCATACGATTGATATTCGAATGAATCCAAATATCCTTCTGTGTGTAACTTAGTCAACCTTCTCTCATTGATGTGACCTAGTCTACAATGCCATAAGAAAGTTTTATTGATTTCTGGAGACTTTCTTTTGTGTGTATTCTGGACATTGAAAATCTGTGGTTGGTTTAATACGTATATACCGTTGTTCAATGTACCTGACCCAATCAAAGCTTGATTAAGGTGAATGTTCACTACATTACTTACAAATGCAAATTCATAACCTTCTTTAGACAATAAAGATACAGAAATGATATTACAGGTTGCATTTGGTACATAATAACAACTACGCAAAACCAAAAAATGTCCATCTGACAATCCCAGGTGATAGTCCCCCACGGCCTCAGCATCCATGCTAGCACCGTTCGCAACTCTGAGGGTCATGTCACCTGCCTTCAAAACTCTACGCTTTCTCAACGCCTGCAAAGAATTACAGATATGAGATCCTGATCCGGTATCCAATACCCAGGAAGTAGAGTTTATTGATAGACAGTTTTCAATAACATACACACCTGAAGCTGAAGCTGCAACTCGCTTCAAATCCTGTGTTCTGGCTTTCCAAGCCTTGCAATCCTGTTTCCAGTGACCACTTTTGTGACAGCAGAAGCATTCTTCCTTCCCCACCAGCTTTCCCGCTACCTTTGTTGCTTTTCCTTTACCCTTCGTATCCACTTTACTGACACCGCCTCTTGGTTTGGCGGGGGCTTTCTTCTTCTTGCCCTTGGCTTTCGCCCTGGACCTAGAAGAGGACGATCCTCCTACAAACAAAGTGGATGTCTCCCTACCCTTCTGTAAGGTGACCTCAGCAATCCTCAACATGTTCAGAAGTTCGGAAAGTTCAACCTCCTTTCCTTGCATGTTGAAGTTAAGAATGAACTGGGCGTAAGTGGAAGGAAGGGACTGGAGAATCAAATCAGTATAGAGTTCATTCTCCAACGTGGTCCTAAGGTCCGCGAGCTCCTCAATGTAGCCAATCATCTTAAGCATGTGTTCCGCTACCGATGATCCGACGGCCAATCTTGCCGAAAAAAGCTTCTTCGACACTTCGTATCTTGCGATACGAGACTGCTCTCCATACAGTTCTTTTGTATGGAGAAATATGGACTCTAGGTCCATATTCTCGTGCCTCCTCTGATGTTCGTTGTCCATCGAGGCTAGTACGAGGCATCTGGCCCTCGCGCAATCTATCTCCCATGTCTTACGGATTTCTACATCCGCGACGCTGGAGGTGGGACCTGGGACAGGGGGAGCTTTGGTGGTAAGTACATACCCCAACTTGTCATAAGTGATAGCCATCTTGACATTCCTGAGCCAATCTTTGTAGTTTGGCCCTGTCAGTTTATTTTTATCTAATAATAACTTAAGTCCGGTCATCTTGAATGGTCGCTGCAATTAGGAGAGAGAAAAGAAACACTTTAGCATGATGCTCTTGCAAGTTTAGAGTGGTTTTTAATTTGTCTAAACTGGATGGCTCCCACTGTCTCTCGAATCCCTTCTCAAACCGTAAAGAAAGGATTAGTCAGGATTACTCTCACCGTACAATACTTGCTTAACCGTTCAGCCAGGCCAGTGTCGGTACTTCGAGGGAGGTTTTCCAACGCTTTCGCAAAGTTCCTTAATTAAGTAACCCCTTTTCCCTGTGGGCGTAGCCCCGCTAACACCTTTCTAGGCACCTACTAGGTTTATAGCATTGATCGTTAAGTGAGAGTTTTCCCGAGGAGTAGCATATACTCACAGTAGGATCAGGATCCAAATATCATCGCGTGATAAAACCGAAGGAATCCTACCAGAATCATGACACTCCAAATGGTATGCAAGGCTGGCAAGTTTCAGTACTTATGAAACTCCCGATGTGGATTTTTGCCCCATGCTCTTATGACCTTGACTTTGGCCAAAATATCATAAGTCACATGTCAAGTTCTACCCGTCATTCTCCTGGTTAATTTGGACCCACCCGTACCTACCCTTGACTTTGGCCAAAATGGCAGCACGACTGTCCCAAATCAACGCATCTATCTATGCTGCACATGAATACCCAAACGCTACCAATCACTATGCCTTGACTTTGGCCAAAATACATAGCTTGAATACTTTTGACCATTCATGTGGAATGACGGAGGGCTACGAATGGTTTTGGAAAAACCGTGAACGTAGTGAACTTGATATAATCGATGGAACGAGATAGCTTTTAAAAGGAGTGGTTCAAGCTCCGCGTTTAAAAGTTTAGTTTTGAAAAGAACCGAGCGGTTTTCAAAGTGTTCCAATCGACTTTTACTTGGTTTATTTTCTTGCATTAGTTCTTTTAATGCATCCCATCATTTAATCCTACCATTGCAGAAAACAACCAAAATATGACGTACGCTTATGCCATTCGCATTCGCCACGGGGCCCCGTCATCACCCGTTAGGTTACTTAACTAACGACAGAGCGGGGGCTGGGCTAGCGCGGCTGTAAAACATAAGCAACGCCTAAATAGTTATTATATATATATAGCAATGATAGACATTACAGATCATAGATGAATACATTGGATATACTAGGAATCCGCAATGCGTTCGAGCCTGCAACGTAAAGCGGATTATACGGTCGCGGTGAATAGCCAAAACCCCACCCAAGACCCCTACGGGCGCGGCAAACTACCCGCCAAGCACCCGAAGCGAAGCAACCTCCCTCACCACCGTAAGTAGGCCACTCGGCACTTCGAGATACCCGGTAGTTTGTGCACCCCCTCCATGGGTCTATCCTAGGAGCAAAAACAGTAAAAAGAATTATACAATGACGGCTACAACCCCGACTCGGTTGTGCGGCTATACAAATAATATTATTACATCAATTTACATGTTACAAATGAATGAAAGAAAAATAACGCTCATCTCACATCCACCCCGGCTATTCACCCGCGACAATCCAATCCATTCATATCCACAAACCAACAACAATCACAGATCACAGAGATGTATAACCCCGACTAATCGACTTATAGCGATTAGCCGACGTTCAATACATGCAAGCATCACAGATATAACCGATATAGTTAAAGTGTAGTGAAGTTCCGGAAAAAATACGGATTTATAGGCCCCCAAAAGTAAATTTTAGTTCTGGAAAATCTGGGCACATATAACATATCCTAAAAATCACAAAACCAAAACAGAAATACACTGCACCAAAATCGAGGCAGAGAGGAGACAAGACGGCCGCGGATGAGCGGCGCAATAGCTTCCTATTGCCGCGGATCCGCGGCCATTTGGTCGACTCTCTGTCTCGTTTTTGGTGGTGTTCTTAACAAAACCCTGAGATAATTTTTGGTATATAACAAATTTTATTTTGACCAGAAAAAAAATTAACAGAAACTTAGGGTTTTGCGAGTTTTGTTTTTCGATTTTCCGATTTCGAAACTTCGTTACACTTAACTACTTAGCAAGTTTATGTTTAGTTAGGCTCTGATACCACTGTAAGTCCACGTTGCCCACCCCGGTGCTTACGGGGAGGCGGAAAACATAATAAAAATTGGATTTTTATCAACTATAGGCAACATGGACCAAGCTTTAAGGATCTTTGCTAAACATAAACTTGCTAAAGCTAACTACAAAGTAGCTAAGTAAAGGAAAGGTTATACCTTGAGCTCAAAGTCCTTCTCTCCTAGCTCCTTGGAATGGTAGAAAGAGGTCACCTTGCTTGTCTTCTCCCGTCAAAGAAGGATCCACCCGAAAGCCTCGACCTTTAGCTTCAACTCCAAGCTAGGAGTAACTAGAGTGCAAGAAATGCTAAGACTTGAACCCTAGAAGAGAGTAGAGAAGATCAAGTGAGGGTTTTTCTCAAGCTTTTTGTTTCTCAACACATGAGAGGGAGAGAGCTTGAGGGAGAGGATGAGCAAGAGAGAGAAATGATATGAGAGAATGAATTATTAGTGAGCCATTCTCACTAATATGTGTGAATAATTTTAATTGAATAATTAGCTTGAAAATTGTCATGGTAAATCATGACATGACCATTATCATTTCAATTTTGCAAAGATCAAAGAGCATCTTCCAAAAGAAATGATGATGGTCAAAGTGTCAACCTAGGTCAACAAGTCAATGAAGTCAAAAGGTCAACAACAACAACCATGCACAATTATTAAGCTAATTATCAATTAACTATAATACACACATAAGCAATAGGGTTAATAAAATGACAATAGCCATTAACCCTAAACAAGGTCCTCTCCCCCAATCTCAAGCAACTGTGCATACGCACCCGCATCCGCATCCGTGATCCGAGGAACACGAATACACTGAGAAAAACCAATCTCAAATAATATACTAGGATCAGGCTTAAACCAAAGCCCGCTAGTATAAACTGTCCGGACAGCAAACGTGCACAAGTGCACGGATGCGAACGAACCCTGTCGCAAAACCATGCGACCTCTACTCATTTTGCCTAAAGGCGAATAGCTCTCTGTGTGGGACTCTAAAGACTCGACACTACGCTGGCAGTGGGTTTAACCACAGACCGCAAGCGGCACTAGCTGTACGTAACGGTCCCCAGGTAGATGTCGATAAGAAGACTGACGAGGTGAACCCCATCTGCACTCCTACTGAGCCTGTATGTGACAGTCTCCGTACAGTCCGGTCTGTTCGTCTGATACATCGCATGGCGGGCCTAGGGGGGCGGTGAAAGTCAGTCCCCTAATAGCGGTACAAGTCGTGTCGGAGTGTAGCCCAGAACACCCTGAGATAACACTGGAAACCTACCAGTATATCTCGCTTGCCCTGGCCAGGGACTACTCGTGTAATGGCTCTCCTTGACACAGCGCGATGTCAACCCCCAATACCGGGAGAGACGAATCCTGTCTAACCGTCACTGCCTCCAAGTGCTTCGGGACTGCACCCAAAAACTACCTGTTTGCACGACTCCTTTGAGTCGTGGTAGGGTAGTAATCAAAGTGCAGTGGGAACACACTCGAGGCGAAGTGACAGTGTCAAGTCAGCGGACTAAGCTGTACTCATGTCATCTGGGAACTGATAACTGACGATAGGTATAATACCAACCAACAGTTCCCGACGAGTCCTGTCCAGTGTACTCGTAACCTAACGAGCACCCGTATACTATCTCAAGTACGACGTACTGACGGCTGTGGGACAGACCGTCTCCCTCACTGGGATGAGAAGCGCATATGCTAGTCTACTCCGGAGTATCGATGCCCTGTCTCGATAGTCCAACGACTAGGGACCTGTATAAGGATGTGCTTATAGATCACCCAGCTCCCACGAGTGCGAGCGCCATCACAACGCTGGTAATCAAGCAAAGATCCTAAGGGCTCTACTAATATGTATACCAGCAATATGCTAAAAGAAACACATGCACATATTAAAGCAGAGACAAACCAAGTAGCATACTACCATTTCGAGCAAGATTGTATATATAACTGTGAATATCCCAAGCTTCCATTAAGTAATATACAAACTAGTATGATACAGTAATGGCCTCTAGGGCATATACACTAACAGTTCTGGACTATGAGACCTGGCAGGAGGATGAGTATAGCGTCATTCTAAACTAGCTTTAGAAGTGCACGTGTATATGATTCTGCCAGAGGGTTGTTGTGGTCAGTGGGAGCAGCGGAAGCATAGTGGACAAGTAGCTTGTGTCTATTTATAGACTAAAGCAGATATAGCGGAGAAAGAACATCTATTTTTTATATGACAGTCATGGGCTTTGACTTCATCAGAATAGGGATGGATCTGTTAAGAAGGTAGTAGGGTGTGATGTCTTGGTATTTGGATGACATACACATAGTAGGAAGTGAAATTCCTATACTACGATCGTTGATACCGTGGTTGTCACACAGTGGCTTCTCCACATAGGATATAGATATAATATCAGGCATTCTGGTTACTAGATGTATGGCTTTAGATCTAGATTTGGGAAGTGTCCCAATCTGGATACTTAGACGGTATTCTAAAGGTATTTAGAATGGATGACTCCTGGCATGGTAGTGTACCTGCAGGTGATGGAGTCACCCTCTCTAAAGGTTCCTTACAGACTAAAGGGGAGAGAGATGTGCATGATTGGAATATCAATTGCTTTGGCAATTGAGTCAATCATGAGATGTCAAGTACCACACAAGATGTTGTTTTTGCACTAGATGCAATAAGTTGAGATATTAATCAATCCTGGAGAAATGTTCGGAAGCAGTTTTAGAACATAAGTGGATGTTCTAGGGATTTTATAACGGCAGTCTCCTTCGAAGGGCGGTTATCATTCCAGGCATTCAAGGTGACCTGGTTGACAGAGTGATTGTCAAAGTTATAGTTTTCCCTCTTACGAGGGGCTGTAGTTTGGAGAGGTGGTCCAAGCGGATACTGAGGGAGGCATGGCGCAGGATACTGATTAAATTCATTTGACGATACCGTCTAAGAAGTTTACTGGATTTGGAGTTCATTTGTGAACTAGGTCCCATCAGATGTCCAGACATATTCTAAGACAGGTATTGCTCATTGCGGAAGATGTCTTACTCCGCGAACTTGAGATAAAGAGAGACATAGAAAGAAACATCAGAGCGGATCCACTCACTGAGGCTATTTCTCGAACGCAATAGTTTTACAAACGAGCTTTATGAAACTGATTAGTAGAGGAGTTGGGTGTTCGGTATCATACAGGCTGTGAGTATTCAACACCGCAATAATTAGCCTTAAGTGCAAGTGGGAGATTGTTGGCTATAGTGCCCTCAAGTCAATTATTGGATCGCAGGCACGTGATTGCAATGATTGAGTGAGGACCTATACCAGTAGAATAGTCTTACTCAAGATGATAGTATGCTATCTGGTTTGTCTTTATCATCGTGTACATGCTTTAGGTGACATTACAGAAACGTTGATGGAGCCCATATGATTCTTGCTTGACTACCAGCAGTATGATGGCGATCATATACATGAGAGTTGGGTAGTCTATAACCACATCCTTAAAGTGTCCCTAGTCGTGTGAGTTTCGAGACTGGGCATCGATACTCCGAGAGTAGACTAGTGTATACGGATCGAGACCCCGACGAGGGGCGATGGCTGGTCTCACAAGCTATTGGTGTCAGTTGTTCCCCTAAGATAGTATACAAGTGCTCATTATGTTATGAGTACACCGGACGGACTCGTAGGGGCACTGCGGATTGGTATTATACCTATCGTCAGGAGCAGTTCCAAGGTTACATGAGTACAGCTTAGTCCGTTAACTTGACACTGCTACATTGCCTCAAGTGTGTTCCCACTGTTCTTTGATTTCTACCCTACCACGGCTCAAAGGAGTCGTGCAAACAGGTAGTAGTTGGGTGCAGTCCCGAAGCACTTGGAAGCAGTGGTGATTAGACAGGATTTGCCTCTCCCGATATTGGGGGTTGATATCGCGCTGTGTCGGGAGAGCCATTACATAAAATCATTGGCTAAGGCAAGTGAGATTTACTGGTAGGTAGTCCAGTAGTTCCTCAAGGTGTTCTGGACTACACTCCGACACGACTTATACCGCTATTATGGGTCCGACATTTACCTTCCCCCAAGGCCCGATATACGATAATCATAGATGAACAGATCAGACTGTACGGAGATTGTCACAGATAGGCTCAGTATGGTTTTAGGATGAGTTCGCTCGTCAGCTTCCCTTTCGCTCAATACATGGGCAGCCGTTACGTACAGCTAGTGCCACTAACGTGCTTGTGGTTAAACCCACTGCCAGTGTAATGACGAGTCTTTAGAGTCCCCTACAGAAAGTTTCCCAAGTTCGGGCGAAACGTTGTAGAGGCCGTATGGTTTTATGGCAAGGTTCAATCATATACGTGCACTCGTGCATGTATCATGATCGGACGGATCATACTAGTGATCTTTGGTTTAAGTCGGATCCTAGTATTAGATTTGTTGGATTGCTTTCGTCTCATTGCACTCGTATTCAGTAGGAATGCGGGTGCAGGTATGTATTTACAGGTGAAGGGTATTCGTGTGATCCGTCACGAGTTTACTTTAGTTGATGTCATATATTTTTGATGGATTAAACATTTTGGTTTAAACGTTTAATTAGGTGGAAATGGTGAGCTCAAATCATCATGAAGAGCATTAAAGGTGGCATGTGCATGGGTGATGACTCATGGTGTGTTTTCTTGTGCCATGACCATTTTCATGTTTTTTTATTGTGTGGAATTGATGGGTGGAGAGAGAGAGAGGGCAACCACTAGTGAGGGGTTTGCTCTTAAGATATCATTCTAGCTCTCACAATTTATTCCACAAATAGCAAGCTCTTCTTGTTCTTTTTTCTTCTCTTGAGCCCACCATCTCCTCATCAATGGCTTCATCTTCAACCTCCATCCATATAATCTCATGAGTTGAGAATCAATGGATGCTTGAGACAAAGTTATTAGACATATTCTTTACTTCACCTTAGACATGTCAGCTAGCAAACTTGATGTCCGAGTTGCTTCGGTTTGAAGCGGGAGCCCGTAAAAAGGCTTCTTGATGTGGTGCCGTTTTCGACGAGGAGACCAGAGAACGAGCGAGATCGGAGATGCCGCGAGGAGCTAGAGAAGGTGGCTAAAGACCTGAAGACACGGATCGATCGGTATAGCCATTCTAACTTCTTGTAGTTAGCTAGTTCAGTGTTAATGGTACGATACGGGTGAATGGTTGCGGTAGCGCCGAGTTTCAAAGTTTTTGTTCCGCATTTGGCCTCGGATAGACGGCCGGGGCTCTGCCGTAACCCAACAGGTTGGACCTGGCGGTTATCCGGAGGATACCGACTGGAGTCGAGAGATGGATATAAGCCGATCCGGACTGACGGAGTCCGAGTTATATGGATTTACGTGTCGATGTTGGACACGGGTTTTCATGATGTTTCGAGTGCCGATGTTGGGCACTCAGGTTCCATGAGATTTGCAGATATGAGGGCCGATCAGAGTGACGGCGCCTGAAGTATTGGGATTTGGGGTGTCGTTAATAGACACCGGGGTTTTCCCACGATGATGATTCATTTATGATGATATGTTTTATCCCATACTTAGTAGTAATCAGATATGCATTGTTTCATATATTTGTAGTACCTAATGGTGTACCTTGATCATGACTGTTGCATATTTATATTGCCATACTTATGCTATCAGATTGCATGTGATAGATTATCGCTGTATGTGCATACCTGCGATTATCTGTACGATGTTACTTACTATTCACGAGTTGGCAACTCACCCGTGTTGTGCCGCAGTGTTTTGCATGTTTTGCTCTCAGAGTAGTCGCGGCAGGGCTTCTTATTATCTATATTCTTGCGGATACCTCTACAGTTGGCTGTGAGGCCGTTTGTTATAGGTGGGTTTGTGGTTATCCGATTTCATCTATTGTACATCTCATTGTATCTAGTGTTCTCCATCTACCATTTCTATGTATTGACTTAGAGACGAGTTTGTGAGGATCGATATTGTATATTGGTAACTCTAGGTGTCGTGCTCGTATGAGCCGGCCATTCTTATGCAGTTTTATCTCTTTATGTTGTTTTCACTTTTTATTGTCTATTTCTTCGCTACGGCGTCGTATATATGCTTGTGGTGTTTGTTTCCGTCGTTGGGCATGATTTGCTCCCGTTTGGGGATGCTTTATTTATATTCTACGTTTGTACCCGTTTCGGGGCTAATTTTTACAAAGGAGGTGCTGCCGAAATTTTTAAGAAAATAAACTTAAGCTTTAAGATTTTTACTTGAGATTTCCACATGTTTTTAACAATGTTTTTATCACTTACTTCTTTTGATGGTTTAGATTTCTGCGTTTTCAGCTTACTTAAATTGTGTTACGCCTGTTGACGTTACGTAGTTTAAGTGCCGGTCACGTGCCTAATTTTTGGTCGTGACACTATAAAATTTTCAGTAATCGTTTGCGGTTCTAGACTCACTTCCAGTTCTACCATACTCCCACTACTGTTTTCTGAAAAAGTCCATTTTACTAAAACTGTGGTGAGTCAAGAACAATATCCCTATTGATCTTCCAGATGGTAGAAAGTTGACCCTCGTCATAGCCTGGGATAACCCACAAACTGCCATTACAGAAACGTGCCTTGAGTTATTCAGAGCCTGGTTTTAAGCATAAGCCGGAAAACTCCATATACCTTAACATCGTTAAGATATGAAACATTCTATATACAATATAGAAACAGAGGCACTGATTTAATTAGAACCAGATTCAAATCAGGCAACTGTCTCCAGTGCATGTCAATGTAACGTTTTAAAAATAAATAAATAAATAATTAAATAAATAAAACCATTTAGTTGAATTTTCTGATAATCGGTAAAATAAACCGTATTTTCCGTAAAACTTAACTACAATTAATTTTCAATATAGATTTAAATACGCCTATTTTAACTATGTAATTGCTAGTATTTGGTATTTATTTAGTCACTTATAAATTATTAGTTTACTTAAATATTTTTCCTTAATTAATTATTTCTAATATTAATATAAGCTTTTAATTATAGATTAAATTGGCGCAAATTACAAATTGCAATGGGTTAATTTGACAAATGTGTACCATGACATATTAGAATTTAGATTGTTGCATTCTATTCACTTCTCGAATTGGTTTCAAAATTCTAGAGAATTCTAGGGTGAAATTAAATAAGAAAATAAATTAGGGTGAAAATTTAAATTTGATGTGGGGTGAAATTGTAATACTTGGAAGGGTTTTTTTTTCTTCACTTGAAATTTCATGCCCACCCAACTGGGCCGAGCCCAATGCTGCCATCCCCATTGCTTCCCCATTTAAAGGTTTAAAAGGATAGGAAATTAATTGGTTAAAAAAAAGAGTTAAAAGGAGATGTTAAAAATAGAAGCTTCTACATTTATCTACACACCTCCACACACTTCACACGTTTTTTTCCCTTCTCCTGCTCCATGGCAGACCCAGCTGCTGCTCCTCCCCCCCCCCATTTCCTCACTCAATTCCCATTTCAAAAATCATCAAAAATTCAACAAAAATTCATGAAAAACACTACTAATTCCTAATTAAATCCCTATCCATTAATCTTTGTTCCGTCAAGCTTGGATTCTTGAGGCAAGAGAGCCATTTGGGAGGCTATGTGAGCATGCTAGATCTCTTGATTTATGAGGTATAAGCCTTAACCTATGTTTTGATTGTTGGTTAATTACTCCAATTTAGTTAAATTTGGTGTTTAATTTTGGTTCTAGTTTCTAACATGAAAATTCAAGTTTAGGATTTGGATCTAGTTAGGGTTTTTGATCATCTATTTGTGGTGGTGAGTTGTAGTTTAACATATTAAATCATGTAAAAGATAAGCTAGTTGCTAGTTGCTAAATTGTTAAATTAAAATTTTGCTAAATACGCTATTTTGAAAACTAGGTTTTAGAAATTAAATTAAAATGTGGGATTAAAAATCTAGTTAGGGTTTTAGCCCATCATTAAGGTTTCTATGAGTGGTTTAACATGTTAAAATATGCAAAATCAAGTTTAGTTGTGGAATTGTGAATTTTTTCTTTAAAAAGTGTTAAAATTGGATATTTACGCAAACTAGAATTTTGGGTTTTATACAAATTGATGAGATTAAACAATGGAAATGGTTTATATAACTTATTTATGATATTTAGTGATTATTATGGCCATTAATTTCCTTAAAACATCAAGTTTCGAATTAAAACGAAGATTTATTGCTTTCTAGGTTTTCGGAAATAAATCGATTTGATTTATTTTGAGGTTTTGATGAGTTGCAATCTATTTATATTATAATTAGTGATTTGTGAAACCACGACTAGTTTGTTTAGGTTTTTCTCGATCAATCGGCGTTTGTACGCTAATGTCGAGGGTTATTTGGTAATTTTGCATGGCTGGTCATAGGTTTTAACCTATGCGCGTTTCGTCTACTTTTTTGGTTTTTATTCGCGATTTCGGTTTACGATATTATATGTACTTGCGTATAGGTACCCCTCAAGTGGACTTCGTACGATGAAGAGGAGGATGGCGGCATCGAGTTCGGCAGACATAGACCAGGTGAGTAGATGTATATCTACGAGAGAAGTCGGGTGGATGGCGTGTAGCACCCCCGCAAACGTAGAATAGGGATATTACGTACTGTTATTAGGAAGTCGGACGTGACCTTAGGTTCTTGGCAAGTAGGGTCCTATTGAAGACTTTAGGTTGGACTAGACTGATTTAGAAAGACTTAACCAGAGGATGACTGCCTTAGAGGGAATTCGTAGGTTTCTTGTAGACACACACACGCACCCACATAAACTTGACTTGGTGCATGTGTGTGTGTGTGTAGGAATGTGTGTAGGGGTGTGTGTGTGTGTGTGACATATACATGTGATATGATGATGTTATATGATACATGGGGATGAGTCGGTATGACTGGGAATGATGCCGTGAGATATTAGATATACGATCGAGTTATGACATGAGATGTGTTATGATATTAGCGGATCGTTGGGGAATGAGAAAATGTATATTTATATATAAACGATAATAGGTGATGATGACAATGAAATGTACGAGACTCTAAAATAGAACCCGGATTGTTATATGTGACTTAATCACGATGTTTTAGTGGATCATTTGACGATGTATATTTACACAGACGATAATATATGTTGATGATATTGGGATATACACGATTATAGTACTGTACCTTTGATCACGGTATTGTTTGATGATGATACTATACGAATGATGATGTATATATGTGATAGTTGACCCGTACCCGATTTTGGGATGCCGTACGATGGATTTTATCGTACGAGGCATAGATATGATGACTGATCCGCACTCTTGACTCGAGAAAGTCGTACTACGTACGTGACGCTATTGAGGCTGGATCGCCGACTACTAGAGATACCGACTCAGACTTTAGGAGGATTATTCTTACCTTTCGACTAGTGTCTTTAGTTATTTCCTTAGTTGGTTAGGTAGATTTTAGTTTAGGCTCGAGTCATATTCATTTTTAAAAAACTAACGAATTGTGCACATTTTTAAAGACAGCATAAGAGATACTACGGATTTTTCAAAAGACATATATTTTCTTAAAAACCCCGTAGCCCCTAATTTTCTAAAACCCACGATTCGTGCTTCTTCAAAACAATAAACAGTATGACTCGTAATTAGTGGGTATTTTCTAGTTATGCGTTTACTACACATTCACAGTTATATTCATGTTGTATTCATCGCATTGCATGTTCCCACATATGGTTCTTTAGCAAATATGAAACTCTGCCTGTTAGGACACCAGCACCATTACTGATGATGCGCATGTTCCACGCACACTTATTTGCGGGCTCACACACATCATCATCGGTAATTGCCATGTCATGTACATTTTAGAACATATTATCTTTTATTGATATAATCAGCTAAATGCTAGTTTAATATAATATTGTGTGATTACTCTCATGTGCTAGTTTAGACATTGCATTTATTACTTAGACACTTCATGCATTCACATTTTCATATTATCATGCAGTATTGTTGGGCTTAAGCCGATACTCATCATTTACTTACTCATCATTTTGGGATTTTGGTTTTCTATTAGATTTCTGGATTTTGGGGAAAACCACATGAATTTATATAAAAACTTCTATCTCTCTCTCTCCCTCTCATTTTAAAATACAAGTTGCGGTTTTCTCGTGATGTATGTGTCGTCCACCATGAGATTTCATGTTTTCTGTTGGATTTCGAGACCCGATTCGAGGAGTGAATGAACCGTCTCGGGTACATGGTGGGCCCGGTATGGTACCCCGGGGAAAGAAGCTCGAGTTGTAGACGATAATCCTGGCAGGGGAAGACTACCTACCGGTGATGTCTGGCACGGCGGATATCCGGAGGATGCCGACCGTTGTCGTGAGATTTGATGATATGGGCCGATCCGGACTGACAAAGCCCGAGATATTGAGACTATGATATATCGAGACTATGAGGTTTTGAGATTTACATGTTTTGTGTCGATGCTTGACCCGAATTTCCATGGATTTCATTGATGATGTTTCAGATTACCGTACAAATTTTACTATGATACAAGTTAAAGATTTCTTATACAGATATATCCAGATTTCATTGTTGATTGTTTAACATTCATGGTGCACGCATACTAATACACATGACATGTTACTACTTGAGGCTAGGACACGAGCACTGAGCATTAGGTATATTATGTATATATTCTTATTTGTGACCGCTAATTGGCGAAGAGCTAGCTCCCGCTTAGGGATGCCTTTTTATTGTTGCTTATGTATATATTCTTATTTGTACCAATTTGGGGCCAGTTTTTACAAAGGAGACTCTGCCGAAATTTTTGAGAAAATTTGATGTTGCTTTTAAATTTGTTTTCCTATACTTCTTCTTTTAAATGGTTTAGATTTCTGGGCTTCAGCTTACTTAGATTACGTTTCACCTTTAGACGTTTCGTAATTTAAGTGCTGCTCACGTTCCGTACCTTCGGGTCGTGACAGTCAACCAAATGGAAGGAGGCAGATCAGCATTACTCAACTAGGAGTGCATCCAGATATGAGTAACCTAAAAGAGAAGCAAGTTCTCAAAACCATTACTATAAACTGAATACCAAACACAAGTATCAACATCTTCGAGCATCATGAAGAATCCTGATACTTGCAACACATGGTTCTCTACTTTATTCTTGTACCTATAACTTCTCAAAACACAGACCTTGTATTTCTATGAAACACTTGTCTAAACTAAAGAAGTCACAAGTAAACAGAATATAGTACGAGGAACAACCCCTCTGTCCTAATGGACACTGGACAACTTACAATACTTTGTATAAGTCTCCTGAGATAAATAACTCAAACCCTGTGCGTCGTAGGTTGAAAACTGTAGTTTGGTTAAAAAGAATTACACCGCTGTTTAGTGATCCTTACCTAACCATCAACTGATATAGGTAAATGTGATGGACATAATTTCAAAAAGTTTTATCTCACTTTATGAAATAAACGTACAGATATATTAGTTTGAAATTGGTGCATAACAACGGATATTCAAAACAAAATATTTGCCGTCAGGAAAACCGCCAGGTGATTTCCTCAAATATCACCAATTACAACGAATTCCGATATAATGATGATATAATCACCAAATTCCTAGTACTTATTGTTAGATATGTATGCCCTAGAGGCCTGTATTGTATAGGATGCTAGGCATATATATGTACATAAACAATCATTGCTCGAAATGATAGTATGCTATCTAGTTTATCTTCCTCTTGACATGTGATGTGTTGTATTTCATATCTTTATATACATGTTGATGAAGCCCTTAGGATTATACTCGACTATCACGACCCGAAATTGGCACGTGACGGCCCTAATACTACGCAACGTGTACAGGCATAAAGTAGTAAAAGAAAGCCAAAACCCAGAAATCTAAATCATCCAAAGAAATAAGAAAGTGATAATAGTATTTTCAAAACCTTTGAAATCACAAACCAAATTCTTTAAAGTATCACTTTTATCCCTTAAAATTTTGGCAGCACCTCCTTTGTAAAAACAAGCCCCCAAAATGGGTACAACATAAATATAAAATAAACCATCCCAAACGGGAGCAAAATCCACGCCCAACGGCGGAAAACAATCACCACAACAGATATACGACGCCGTAGCGAAGAAATAGACGATATAAATAAAACTGCATAAAAACCTCCAAGTCATAAAATAATATACAATATCGTCCTCACACCAAGTCACTAAGTCATACATAATACTTGTAGATGGAGAGTACATGGATACAACGAATATACAATACAACATCGGATAACCACCAAACCCATATGGGCAAAACTGCATACTGTCTGGCGAAGCGGTATCCGCAGTAAAAGATGAAACGAAGGATGAAAATAGCCTGCCTCTGACTATCCTGAGGAACACTTGCAAACACTGTGGCACAACGGGGGTGATTTGCCAACTCGTGAATAGTAAATAACATATGCAGGTATTCGCGAGTATGCACGTACAACGCGAAACTAAAATAAGCATTTAATATCAATGAATAGTCATAAGTAATGCAATAATCATGAAAAGTACACTAGCAGGTACAATTAATACATGAAGCCATAATATGACGATCGGTATGCAATAATCATGTAAGGTACTCTATCAGATACTACTAATACATGAAGCAGTGCATAAACAATGAATGTGGAGTATGGAATAAAATATGTCAATTCCACGGAAATCCTAACCTCGTGGTAGGACCAAAATCCAACAAGACAATCAAATTCCCAATTTCCACAATTCAGCCCCCAAATTGGCTCTCATATCATGTAAGTCTCATATATCCTTAATATACAACATCAAGTAAATCTCATATATTCTGAATGTCCAACATCAAGTATATCTCATATATCCCGAATGCACAACATCAATATATTCCACATATCCAGTGTGTACAATATCAGTATAAAGTAGGTTTCATATAAGGTGAGTGTCTAACAACGACACCCAAAACATCATGAAACAAGTGTCCAACATCGACACCAAAATACTGATCTCTGAGGTGCCATTACCTAGGACTGGCCCTCCAATGTCATGTACGTACATTCTAATAACCTAGGTATGCACCACCCGCAATCTGCAAGGCATGTATATACATAACCTCGATCGATATCCCCCAGATATACGTCGAGTCCAAATATTGTCACCGTATGGAAAATGCCCCCAGCCGGGCTCAACGGCATGGACCTCGATCTTCTTGCCCCGGGGAATCAACCGGGCTCCACCATGTACCCGCACACGGCCCACGACACCTCCTCGCTTGGGGTATATATAAGCTCTGAACCGAGAAATCTCATGGTGGAAGATGAAATATCATATCAAGAGAAACCGGGTTTTTCAAATAATGCATAATTTAATGAGACAACCACGGTCCTCAAATACAAAAAACATCAAGTAGTGAATATGTATCAATGCATGAATCAATACACATATATTAGCGTCCCATTCCACTAATATTTGTGTAAAGGCATATATAACAGCGTCCCACTCCACTGTTATATACACATAGTAGTAAAAGTATCAGAGAACATCATATGACATCTATGAATGTAGTATATGCAATATGAAACAGTAATAGGAGCATATAAAGGAAAAACTACTATTTAACTGCAACCAGTTAAATAAATATATCACACTGTTCCTGATTTCCCCGAAATCAGTTGCAACAATATAAACAGGTGATCATGTAGCTATAACAAGGTATGCGCAACCATGTCGGTATAGCAAGATATGTGTGTCCATATATAAGTATGTATGATATCAAGGTAGCTGTAGCAAGGTATGTGTCTATACATATTCATAATACCCTCCAGGTATATGTATGTATGTATGCCAGATGTACAGGTAGCTATGTCTCATATGTGTATATACCTATCACAATAGTATAATACCATATAGGTATATGGGTAACTAGCATGTAAGTGTACAGGTATATGTCATAAGCACACTAAAAATATGAATCAATGTCTCAATGTCCCTAACCAGACAATATCATTTCTATATATGCATTGTGCGTGACATGGCAATTATTGACGGTGTGTGTGGCATACAATCAGTACTCGTGCAACATGAGCCGTCAATAATAGTGCGGTGTCCTAAGGATACTAGTCCAAGCACAACAATTACTAAGCAGTAGGGTAAATGTGCAATCCTAAATCTGACATAGAATATGTGACAAAAGTAACATCTCTAGCCCAGATGCAAAACACCATGCGGGCGATTCCCCTGTAGATGTTAAATCTACTCACCAACACTCCTGGCTAAGTGTAGCCTGTTAGTTGTATGTATGCCCTAGAGGCCAGTATTGTACAGATGATGTATATTATATTGGATGCTTAGACATATATAGAGATGACTTTCTTGCTCGATATGATAGTATGCTATCTGGTTACTCTTTATCTTAACATGTACACTTGTCTCTTTAAACTGTCATATAGTTACATGTTGATAAAGCCCTTAGGATGTGTACTTGACTACCTGGACTATGATGCAGATCATACTAGTGGGGACATGGTAGTCCATAAGTACATCCTTCATGGTCCCTAGTCGTGGGTGTATCGAGACGGGGCATCGATATACCAGTGTAGACTAGCGTATACGCTTCTCGACCCATAAGATGGGCGATGGATGATCCCATATCCATTGGTGTTTGACATCAGAGATGGTATACGGGTGCTCAGTGGAGACTGGGTACACTGGACGGACTCGCCGAGAACCCCCAGATGGTATTATACCTCACGTCAGATGGCAGTTCTTAGGTGACACTTGTGCAGGTTAGTCTGTAGACCCGAGATCGTCATAGAGTCTTGTGTGATTCCCACTGTGCTTTGATCTCCACCTTACCACGTCCATGAGGGCGTGCAAAACGGTGGTCTTTGGGCACAGTCCCGAGTCACATGGAGGCAATGAGCAATAGGAGAGGTTTCGTCTCTCCCGGTATTGGGGGTTGACGTTGCGCTGTGCTCGATTGGCCGTAACAGGGAAGTCCCTGGCCAGGGCTGATCAGAGATTTACTGGTAAGTGTTACCAGTAGTTTCTCGACCCGTTATGAGCCTCACATCGGCACTACTTATCGGTTATTGGGGTCTGACGTTTACCACCCCTAGACTTGATATGCGACATATCGGACGAACAGACCGGACTTTACGGTAAGTGTTACTGGTTGGATTCACAGGAGTGTGAGCGGGCTAGCTCGTCGATCTTCTGATCGCTCAATACCCGGATGGCTGTTACGTTTAGCAGACCGCTTGCGGCTTGTGGGTGCTTGATATGATCATCATCTGCTACCGGCGTATTGACGATTCTTTAGAGTCCTACACAGAGGTTTCCTGGCTCAAGCGAAACGAAATAGGAGCGCATATGAGATATGTGCAGGACCGAGAATAATGCGTGTATGTGATACCGTATTCCATTCTCACGATGAATGTATCGATTGGTTATATTCGATATAACCTAGATATCGAATCAACGATTGATTCGATAAGCCGATACATAGGATACTAGTCGGCTATATACGATATGACCGGATCGTTAAGTCAAGTGTTGATTTAATGATTTAATGTATAATTATATATTTGATATATTATTTTGCATTAACTAGTATTGGTTCACTTTAAATGGATTTTCTCACTTGATGTGCAAGTTGTATATGTGATATACTTTTGTGCACATCTTTGTATCATGTTTGATGATGCTTGCTCTTTTGGTTAAATGTAAAGAATTAAACCTAGGTTAAGAAAGTGATTAGGGTTTTAATTATCCATTCTTTTATTTATTGATTTTGGAAAAATAATGGGATAAGAATACAAAATGGTTGCTTTCATTCTTGAACCTTTGTGAAGCTTCATGAAGCTTTGACCAAAGTGACCAATTTGTCTTCATGCTTAACCCTAACCACTCTTTTAACCTTGGTCAATTCTCTACACCTAACCATGGTTCCTATTATGATAAGTATTCATTTCTTTTTCATTTTTGATTAACTTATCATAATATTTCCTTCTTCTTGATCTTCTTCTTCAAGAAAGAAAGCTTGATGCCATCAATGGCAACTTGAGTTCTAAAGTTCGAAATCCAATTATAAAGTGAACCCACCTCCTATTTCTTCACCCTCTACCTCTTGCCAAGTTGTTTTGGGTGTTTTCTTCACAAGTTTCACAAATTTTTGAAGTCGGAACTTTAACTTGTGATGCCTCGATGTAGATCATCTTCGGCACGAAGCCGACGACCTAGTCCGCCAATTTCTCCGATCAAGTCGACGATTGAGTCCGAGATTCGAGATGGACAGCGAGAGGACGCCTACGTGGAGCCAAGGAAGTGGATATCCGGATCTACAAAGGTTGTAGCTTCTTATCTTTAGTTAAGTTGTTAACTAGATTCGTATATCGCCTAAACTTCTAGTCAACGATCCGTATTAGGGTTTCTCGGCACCCGTAAAACTTGAAATTGGCATGGTTAATACCTTGTGAGACCTCTTGAGAGTGCCTAGGAACCCTACAGTGGTATCAGAGCCTAGCTAGAGCCTTAGGCGAAGTCTAGACGATGTTTGGAACCCGATCGAACCGAAACCCTAAAACCCAAAATGCTCTCTGGAAATTTTCTGAAAATTTGGATTTTTGTCAATTAAAAATATGCAGAAAAATAAGCAGGGTCTTATTTGAATTACTGTGAATTACGAGGGCCTAAATTGATGTTTCCACCGCGGAACCGCGGCACGAGCTTGGCATGTGCGGCGATTCCGCGGCCGTACTGTCCCCTTGTCTGATGATTTCTGCACAGTAACTCATATAATTTAATGCTATATTTTCTGGGTATTTTTATTGTGAATTTTCAGATGAGTATTCTGGGGTTGTATTGGGAATCAAAGATTCGATCGAATTTTCAAATTTTGTCTGTGTGGTTTTCCGGATAATTTTAGAATATGTTAAAAAGTTCGACCGGATATAAATACCCAACTTTTCCCCTGCCAGAAAATTTCCAAGTGTTGGATTTTTCTGTGGTTTAAAGACATTCTAAGTAGTGCAAGTAACGCGATGGTCCCTCTAGAAGACAACAAACCTTAACTCGATTATATGACCGTCTTGAACTACCCTTTGAACCTTCGGGTTTGGGGCAGTACGGCGTGCCACATGTGAGGCGTTGGCTTGACCCTTCTACGGCTGGACCGTTGGTACTGAGGCATGAAGTGAATGTCTTTGAACTTATTTCATGTGTTGAACGGTTTCGGGAAAACTTGGGTGTTCGAATGTTCGATCGGAAAGTTTAATATTTTCTATTTATCCGGAATGGGGTACAGTAATTGGAATTCACAAACAGTTATGAGATAACTGGATGAATGTTATAAATCTAGCAGTTTAGTTTCATTTGATATTGAAAAGAGTTTTCGATAATGAGACTAAAATGCGGGGTTTATAACTGTTAGGCATGTGATGTCTAAGTATTTCATTTGATTAGGCATGTGATGTCTAAAGAGGTTGCGGATTCCAACTGTTGTAGTTTTACACTTTCTTTTCTGTGACCGTAAGTGTAATATGTGATATCGCCGGTTTCGTTGCTATATGTCAACGACAATTGGGATGCGCATATTTACTTACGTTGATGACATGTGATGTTATGTGTTGCTGGATATGTTATATTGGATTGTCGTGTTTGAATAGCCCGGGGGTTTTTATGTGAGATGAGTGTTTTTCATTTTCATTCATGAAAAAACTTGTATGTAATATTCTTTTATTTGGGGCACTTCCAGGTTGCGGAAGTTGTCACCTTTTGTATATTATTTACTTTTCCGCATTAGGATAGACCCAAGGAGGGGAGCACAAGTAACCGGGTTCTAGGGTCCAGTGGGAGACCATCTCGAGGAGTGGAGTCCGGGTCTCTTAACCCTAGAATTGGCAGGGTTGCTTGCCGCTCTCGTAGGGGTCTAGGGGTGTGGGATTGGCTATTCATCACGACCGTGGAATCCGTGTTTTATACTGGCTCATATTGAAAACACGGACGTCCAAGTATATCCAATGTTTCATATGTTTCTTCTGCTGCGAGTTCTGTGATGGATACTTTATATAGTATATATGATATATTATATAGACGTTACTTATGTTTTGCACCCGCACTAGCCCTGCCCTGCTCTGTCGTTAGTTACCTAACCTAACGGTGCACGAGGGGACATCGAGGCGAATGCGGATGGCATAAGTGTACGTCGTATTTATCTGTGATGTTTAGGTATTTAAATGATGGGACTTCATTAATGTGATTAATGAAAGAAAAGAAACCTAAGATGTTGTAGAATCAAATTTTAAACAAAACAGGTAGCTACAGTTCTTGCTTTGCATAGCGGTATATATGATATACCCTGCACCTTATTCGATGAGGAAAGGACCGAGATCCCTTCACCGGGAGTGACTCCTTTAGCAATAACTGGCAGATGCTACACACTCGGTTTGACTTTTGATTGCTTCTATAGTTTCTGCTTTGCACAGTGGTATATATGATATATCCCGCACCTCATTCGACGAGGAAAGGGCCGACGATCCCTTCACCGGGAGTGACCCCTTTAGCAAAACTAGAAAAGCCTCAAAATCACTCCATTTCAAAACTTCATTTGATTCTACAACGATATCAAGTTCATTACGCAATAGGTTTTCAGAAAAACCTGTCGTAGCCCTCCGTCATTTCAGATAAGTACTAGTTAGTATTCGTGCTGCGGTTGTTTGGCATGCGTCAAGGCGTAGTGTACGGTAGCTAACTAGTGCTTATCTGCTAGCATACGATGCGATTGGATTAGGGTATTCGCACGGCGTTGTTTGGCATGCGTCAAGGGTCGTGCGGGTGGGTTTAATTCAATCAAGAAATGTACGGGTTGAACTTGACTAGCGGACTATGGGTTGTTTGGCATGCGTCAAGGTCATAGCACGCTAGGGGCAAAATATTATCGGGAATTTCAAGTGTTGAAATTTGCAATGAGATTGCATACCTTCTATGAGATAGTTAGATCCCGATACCCACTGCGAGTAAGAGTTACTCCTGGGAGAGTTTTACACATTGCAATTAGCTGATCAAGTAGGTGTCTAAAAAGGTGTCAACTGGGTTATGCCTCTGGGAAAACGAGGTTTACATTAATTAGGTTCGTGCAAAAGCACGGGGGACCTCCCTCAAAGTACCGACACTTGCCTGGCTGAAAGATTGGCGAACTTGTAGTGTGTAATCAATCCCGGCTAGTCTTTCCTTTTAGGGTTTGAAGGAAGATTTGATAAAAACCAGTGGGAGCCATCCTGATTAGATAAGATAATAACCAATCTGATCTTGCAAGAGCATACGCTAAAGTATTTTCTTCTCTCTCTCTCCAGGTAGTGACCATTTCATGCCCTAATAAAGATAATAATATGGATGTATTGACCGAACCCGCATGTTATACTGTGCTGGGGAACGTTGGTTCCGTTCTTTCCTATAAGAGTTATAGGACCGAACAGGAAATAGGGGAATACCAGGATTCCCATGCCACCCGAATGAAGAAAGTACATGATGATGCATTTTCTTCAGGTGTGTTCGTTACAGAGAACTGTTTCTCCATTTGCTCTACGTCCTGGGTATTAGATACCGGGTCAGGATCCCATATATGTAACCAGTTACATGGGCTAAGGAAAGGTAGAGAACTTGGAGAAGGTGATAAAGACATTAGAGTTAGAAATGGTGCAATTGTTGCAGCTAAGACTGTCGGGGAATATCACCTTGTATTACCAACTGGTAATACATTGGTTCTGAACGAATGCTATTACATGCCGAACCTGATATGCAACATTATATCGGTTTCTTTGTTGAGCAAAGAGGGATATAATTTTGTATTACAGGACAATGTTATGAACATTTCCGTAACCAAAAATTGATTGGATCAGGCACGTTGTGCAATGGCATTTATGTTCTAAATCAGTCAACAGTTCTGAGCATAACAAACACACACAAGAGGAAGAGTTCTGAATTGAACGAATCCTTCTTGTGGCATTGTTGACTGGGTCACATCAATGCGACACGACTAGCAAAGTTGCATAAGGATGGATATTTAAATCCGTTTGAATTTTCATCTTATGACACTTTCCAGTCATGTCTCAAAGGCAAGATGACCAAAACTCCGTTTACGGGACACGGAGAAAGAGTTACTGAACTCTTAGGACTGATACATAGTGATGTATGCGGTCCCATGTCTACACATGCCAGGGATGGTTCATCGTACTTCATTACATTCACTGACGATCTCTCTAGATTCGGATATGTGTTCCTGATGAAACACAAATCAGAACCTTTTGAGAAATTTAGAGAATATAAACAAGAAGTCGAAAACCAAACCGGAAAAGTATTAAAATTCTTCGATCTGATCGAGGTGGTGAATACTTGAGCAATGAATTCCTGGACTTCCTAAAAGAGAATGGGATTCTCTCTCAGCTGACTCCTCCATATACACCACAGCACAACGGTGTATCTGAACGGAGAAACCGCACCCTATTAGATATGGTGCGCTCAATGATGAGTACAGCTGAGTTACCCATTTCCTTCTGGGGATATGCGCTTGAGACAGCCATGGACCTATTGAATAGAGTTCCTACCAAATCAGTGCCTACCACTCCATATGAGATATGGAAAGGGAAGAGACCACATCTTAATTATATTAAGATATGGGGTTGTCCAGCCTATGTCAAAAGACAAAATCCGGACAAACTCGAGGCAAGATCTGTCTTATGTAAGTTTGTAGGATATCCCAAAAATTCACAAGGGTATATCTTCTACCACCCCGAGGAACAAAAGGTGTTTGTTTCTCGACATGCCACTTTCTTAGAAAAAAGTTTTCTTATGAAACAGATAAGTGGCATTGAGGTAGAACTGGAAGAGGTTCCAGCGACACAAACTACAACAGAAGATTTGGTTGAACCAGAGGATTCAGTAGTTCCCGATGAACCCCAGCCTCTCGGCCGATCTAGCAGGGTTTCTCGTCCACCTGAGAGATACTACGGTTTTCTCATGGATGGTGGAAGCGAGGATTGCATCATGGAGGATGATGACCCAACTAGCTTCGAGCAGGCCATCACGAGTAGGGACTCAGTGAAATGGCTGGATGCTATGCGGTCCGAGATGGAATCCATGTACACCAACAAAGTATGGACTTTGGATGTTGCTCCTGAAGGGGTAAAACCCATCGGGAGCAAGTGGATCTTCAAGAAAAAACTTGGTGTAGATGGGAAAGTGGAGACTTTCAAAGCTAGACTTGTATCAAAGGGTTTTCGTCAAAGACCAGGTGTGGACTATGACGAAACCTTTTCTCCAGTGGCTATGCTTAAATCCATCCGGATCATGCTTGCCATCGCTGCATATCATGATTACGAAATCTGGCAAATGGATGTTAAAACCGCCTTTCTAAATGGTGATTTAGAAGAGTGTGTGTACATGACTCAGCCAGAGGGCTTCATAGACAGTGGGAGCAGCGGGAAGGTGTGCAAGATGCTTAAATCCATTTATGGATTAAAGCAAGCATCGCGGAGTTGGAACATCTGCTTTGACGTCGTTATCAAAGAGTTTGATTTCGTCAAAAACCCAGATGAACCTTGTATCTACAAGAAGGTGGCAGAGAGTAAGGTTGTCTTCCTCGTATTGTACGTGGACGACATACTCTTGATAGGAAATGATATTCCTATGCTGCAATCGGTCAAGCTCTTCTTATCACAAAGATTCTCGATGAAAGATCTTGGTGATGCCTCCTGCATATTGGGAATTAGGATCTATAGAGATAGATCCAAACGGATATTGGGATTGTCCCAATCCAGGTACATTGACACCATACTAAAAAGGTTTAGTATGGAAGAATCCAAGCGTGGGAACTTGCCCACGATCTCTGGAGTCACTCTCTCCAAAGAGATGTCTCCCAAGACTGATTTGGAGAGAGCTCGCATGCAAGGGATACCCTATGCTTCGGCTGTAGGCTCTATCATGTACGCGATGCTATGTACCAGACCCGATGTAGCATACTCACTAAGTGTAGTGAGCAGGTATCAAGCTGATCCTGGAGAGAGTCACTGGACAGCTGTGAAGAGCATTCTCAAGTACTTGCGAAGGACTAAAGAGATGCTCTTGGTGTATGGTAACGGAGAACTCCAAGTGGAGTCCTTTACCGATTCGAGCTTCCAGAGTGATAAGGACGACTCTAAGTCGCAGTCGGGCTTTGCCTTTACCCTTTACGGAGGGGCAGTTAGCTGGAAGAGTTCCAAGCAGGAAACCGTGGCAGACTTGACGATGGAGGCTGAATACATCGCTGCCAAGGATGCCGCTAAAGAGGCTGTCTGGATCAAGAAGTTCATTACTGAACTTGGTGTGGTTCCATCCATTGAGCATCCAATACCTTTGTATTGTGATAACAATGGAGCGGTGGCTTTGGCCAAAGAACCTAGGTCCCATCAGCGATCCAGGCATATTCTGAGGCGGTATCACCTGATCCGGGAGATAGTTGATCGCCGGGAGATCGAGGTCAGGAGGGTTGACACGAAGAATAACACGGCGGATCCACTCACGAAGGCCATTCCCCAGATACAGATTGAGAGACTCTTCGGGATGCTCGGTATGCGATACTACAGCAGCTGGCCCTAGTGCAAGTGGGAGATTGTTAGTTGTATGTATGCCCTAGAGGCCAGTATTGTACAGATGATGTATATTATATTGGATGCTTGGACATATATAGAGATGACTTTCTTGCTCGATATGATAGTATGCTATCTGGTTACTCTTTATCTTAACATGTACACTTGTCTCTTTAAACTGTCTTATAGTTACATGTTGATAAAGCCCTTAGGATGTGTACTTGACTACCTGGACTATGATGCAGATCATACTAGTGGGGATATGGTAGTCCATAAGTACATCCTTCATGGTCCCTAGTCGTGGGTGTATCGAGACGGGGCATCGATATACCAGTGTAGACTAGCGTGTACGCTTCTCGACCCATGAGATGGGCGATGGATGATCCCATATCCATTGGTGTTTGACATCAGAGATGGTATACGGGTGCTCAGTAGAGACTGGGTACACTGGACGGACTCGCCGAGAACTCCCAGATGGTATTATACCTCACGTCAGATGGCAGTTCTCAGGTGACACTTATGCAGGTTAGTCTGTAGACCCGAGATCGTCATAGAGTCTTGTGTGATTCCCACTGTGCTTTGATCTCCACCTTACCACGTCCATGACGGTGTGCAAAACGGTGGTCTTTGGGCACAGTCCCGAGTCACATGGAGGCAATGAGCGATAGGAGGGGTTTTGTCTCTCCCGGTATTGGGGGTTGTTGTTGCGCTGTGCTCGATTGGCCGTAACAGGGAAGTCCCTGGCCAGGGCTGATCAGAGATTTACTGGTAAGTGTTACCAGTAGTTTCTCGACCCGTTATGAGCCTCACATCGGCACGACTTATCGGTTATTGGGGTCTGACGTTTACCACCCCTAGACTTGATATGCGACATATCGGACGAACAGACCGGACTGTACGGTAAGTGTTACTGGTTGGATTCACAGGAGTGTGAGCGGGCTATCTCGTCGATCTTCTGATCGCTCAATACCCGGATGGCCGTTACGTTTAGCAGACCGCTTGCGGCTTGTGGGTGCTTGATATGATCATCATCTGCTACCGGCGTATTGACGAGTCTTTAGAGTCCTACACAGAGGTTTACTGGCTCAAGCGAAACGAAATAGGAGCGCATATGAGATATGTGCAGGACCGAGAATAATGCGTGTATATGATACCGTATTCCATTCTCGCGATGAATGTATCGATTGGTTATATTCGATATAACCTAGATATCGAATCAACGATTGATTCGATAAGCCGATACATAGGATACGAGTCGATTATATGCGATATGACCGGATCGTTAAGTCAAGTGTTGATTTAATGATTTAATGTAAAATTATATATTTGATATATTATTTTGAATTAACTAGTATTGGTTCACTTTAAATGGATTTTCTCACTTGATGTGCAAGTTGTATATGTGATATACTTTTGTGCACATCTTTGTATCATGTTTGATGATGCTTGCTCTTTTGGTTAAATGTAAAGAATTAAACCTAGGTTAAGAAAGTGATTAGGGTTTTAATTATCCATTATTTTATTTATTGATTTTGGAAAAAGAATGCGATAAGAATACAAAATGGTTGCTTTCATTCTTGAACCTTTGTGAAGCTTCATGAAGCTTTGACCAAAGTGACCAATTTGTCTTCATGCTTAACCCTAACCACTCTTTTAACCTTGGTCAATTCTCTACACCTAACCATGGTTCCTATTATGATAAGTATTCATTTCTTTTTCATTTTTGATTAACTTATCATAATATTTCCTTCTTCTTGATCTTCTTCTTCAAGAAAGAAAGCTTGATGCCATCAATGGCAACTTGAGTTCTAAAGTGAGAAACCCAATTCTAAAGTGAACCCACCTCCTATCTCTTCACCCTCTACCTCTTGCCAAGTTGTTTTGGGTGTTTTCTTCACAAGTTTCACAAATTTGTGAAGTCGGAGCTTGAACTTGTGATGCCTCGACGTAGATCATCTTCGGCACGAAGCCGACGACCTAGTCCTCCCATTTCTCCGATCAAGCCGACGATTGAGTCCGGGATTCGAGATGGATAGCGAGAGGACGCTTACGTGGAGCCAAGGAAGTGGATATCCGGATCTACAAAGGTTGTAGCTTCTTATCTTTAGTTAAGTTGTTAACTAGATTCGTATATCGCCTAAACTTCTATTCAACGATCCGTATTAGGGTTTCTCGGCACCCGTAAAATTTTAAATTGGCATGGTTGATGCCTTATGAGACCTCTTGAGAGTGCATAGGAACCCTACATAGCCAACCACCTGTTTTCCCTTTGCAGCCGTGTCCGTAGTCCCCGCTTGCGAACCTACCACATCAAAACAATAAAGCAAGCATATATTAATAATAACCCTAAAACATGAATAAACTACATTTAACCGACACAACAACACAAAACATACTCTCAAATGTTCGTATTGTGGGTAATGTGCGTAGCGACACGACGAAAACAACTCAAGAGTAAAACATCACATAGTGCACGATCCGTGTCGTATAACGTATCGCGTGATTGTTAAAGAAATTCTTGTTTGTGTAAATCGAATAAAGCGAATAAGTTTCTTTGTGTCGGTAATTAGAGAATTGAATAAAATTCACAATCAAAGAATTATATTTGACCACAATCAATTACGGTGTCGGTTGTAGATCGTAAGCGAGTGCGGATCGTCCATAGGGATTGTTCGATTCGTTTCTATGTTTGATTTGTTTGAATTGAAAAGTTAATTGAAAAGAAAAGAATACATGATTCAAGATTTTATCGATTGATTCAAGTGTCACTAATCTAACCAAGAATCAAGAAAATGATAAACAATCGAGAATCGGGTTTCGATGATATTTCCAACTAAATATCAAGAATCTAAAAGAGGCTCGTAGGAATCGATCGGATCTATAGACGTGATGTAATCTCAAGATATCGTGTTCTTGTCCTTCGAAAAATTGATACTAGATCGATGATGATCGACGAGAGTTGGGGCATTCTCGTGAAACTAGGGTTTCATCATTTAACCCTTGTTCTTTCGTCGATATCATTCACATTCTAGCCTCTAGCAATTTCAAGAAACGATCGTAACTCCCCAATTTCGAGCGATATCAATCAAGAAAGCATCGCAACGAACTGGGTTGTCGGTTCTTGAACTTGCTAGGGTTTACAAAACTCGTAGGACTCAAGAATCGATTTAAGATATGTTACATCATCATTATATTGATCGTCTCGACTCCTCGACGAGCGGAGTATTACTCAAACATCACAACAAGAACTACAACTAGAAATTGAGATCGAATCATAATGCAAAAATTTAAAGAAAACAAGATAAAAGAATATCACCTTTTATTTATATCAACAATTTGATTACAGTCGCTCAAGAACTACAAGAGGAAGAACGAAATTGTCGATTTGGCTTCGCTCGGCTCCGTGAGTCGCGGGTCGGCTTGGACCACTTGCTTTGTTGGAGATCGGCTCTGCTCCTAAAAGGTTGAAAGGCTTCTTGCTTGATTTGGTACTCGGGAATCTTTGCTTTTGATTGGAATTAGGGTTAGGGTTTAACACAAGTCCTGTCACTAGACTTGTGGAAGAAGATGAAGAAAGAGAGTGAATGGATCTAGATTGATACTAGATTGGCTAAAGATGATTAGATTCATAACCCTAGGTCTAGGCTTTTATTTATAAACTTCCCAAAACCTAGGTCTAGGTTTGAAATTACAATCCCCTCCAAAAGTTTGTTGAGGAGCTTCTAGAAAGAGTTTGTTGGGAGCGGGCTTAGGTTTTAAGCTAGGATTAATTAAGCTTAGAAAACCCTAGTTTGCTGATCTAGCAGAAGCTTCTGGAATCTTCTGGAATTTGACATGTCTTTCTGAAGTGTGAGCCCTGAGTGAAGCATTGTGCACTGAAATTGAGGAGGTGAAGTGTGAAGACGGCCGCAGAACCGCGACTCAAGCTGGCTTCTGCCGCGGTTCCGCGGCCATGTAGGCTCCTTGGGGCTTGGGCTCTTTGCAGTGGTCTTGGGTTGACACTTGGGGCTTTAGCTGATATGTTGAATTGTATTTTGCCTTTTGGATTGCTACCAGAACTGAAATCATTGAGTTGGCGTAATGTTTGATCAGCACCATGTAAATTCTTGGCTTTTCCTCTGGGTTTTCCTGCACAGATCTCAAAACAAGTGTTGCGCAATATAGGGATGATGCGATGCCATGAAATGCAGTCAATTTCCTTAGAAATGCTGGTTTTAAGGTCTAACACATGTAATCTGATATTTTGCGACAGATTTGATAATATGTGAAATATGAATGCCGAACACTTCTATATGAATGCAAATGATGAGTAAATTGCCGGCTAAAAGATGCAATATTTTTGACTAATCAAATTCCCCTAAACTTAATTTCGATCGTCTCGAGCGAATTTTTTTTATTAAAAAGAGAAGGAGAAAATAAAGAAAGAGAAAAACTAACTAGCACACTTTCATAGGCAAACACGATTGCACTGAGCACGTGCAACTAGCCTTTAAACCTCTAGGTGTCCCTAGTAGGGGGAGTGTTGTCTCCTGAGGGTTTTCAGCGGATTGCACCGACAAAATCCAATAATAAAAGAAAGATCATGAATATTACATTTAAAGAAAAGAATCGTAAAAGAAAAGCTTTGAAAATTAGGGTTTCCAACTAATCTAGCTTTTCGGTTGTCATCAGCCCTATCTTAATGGTCATGAAAAGATGTTAGAAATCACGTCCTACCTCAATAAAACATCGTCTTATTTTTCAATCCTATCTTTCTTCCAAACATCGATCATATAACCCTGCGTGTGTGTCAAGACATCCCTACACCCGGAGAATTCAATTCAAGCTATCATGCTCTTTCCCATCAGCATCAGTACTTTTTAATTAATGAATATTTAGATGAGATTGCTCACACATATTCATGCGACCGTTAATACTTCTTGAGGTACTAACCGACCGATTACTCCTGTGCTTGCTTACTTGGTGTATTTTCCTCGTCTTGCACCACCTCAGGCATAGCAGTGACTCCCAGACCAGTTGGCCTTAGGGCACCCTCGCTATACATTTTTTTATTGCCCTTGGTGATAACAAAACCAGTGTCCATTTTTCTCACCACATTATATTTTCTTTATTCACTTTTTTTCTTTTTATTTCCTTCATATATCGGCTTTAAGACAAGAGCTTTTCAAGGTATCCTCTACTATCCCAGGCTTCAAGACGTGTGTAAGTGCGAATAGCAGGGTAGCAACGTTCAAAATGTTTGGCTTCCAGAATAGAAACTATTTTTCAGACTTATTTTTATCCTCAGATTAGTGACGACCTTCATCTTACTAACCCTTGGGACAACGGCTCATAACTACTTATTACTAGTTCGTATAAGAAAACTTCTAATTTTCTTGGTTTTCTTAAATTTTTCTAATCTCATGGATGTAATTGTTCACTATCTAAACTTTTATTATCTTATTTATATACAAAAAAGTGATCAAATATTAAAATTATTTTTATACTTGAAATTTTTTAAATTTTTATGGGTTTTGAAAATTTTTCAATTTTTATGGATTTAAAAAAAATGTTTTGTGCTTATGCAAATGATATGCAAATGATGCAAAA
This sequence comes from Agapanthus africanus, assembly GCA_030015575.1. Taxonomy (NCBI): domain Eukaryota; kingdom Viridiplantae; phylum Streptophyta; class Magnoliopsida; order Asparagales; family Amaryllidaceae; genus Agapanthus; species Agapanthus africanus. The sequence continues at coordinate 361,390,482 of CM057346.1, forward strand.
ATAAGCACAAACCTCCCACAAACTTGTTTTCAACAGTGTCCTCACTGTTGCCAACCGCTATACCTACAAAACCTGTAAGCCTGGGGGGAATTATTAGTGGGGGCAAAATATATAAGTGAAGAACTTCCCCCAAACTTATTCTTTTCACTCACCTTCATTCAAAAAATGATGCAGTGATATACAGGATATGAAGGTGAGACGGAGGAATTTTAATCCAAATAAACTGGTTCCTGTAAGAAAAGGAGCTCCTCCGTGGGGTCAGTGGAAAAATACGGCTTTAGTCTATGTCCATTCATTTTGAAAAATGTGCCGTTTTTAACATTTTCTACCTCTACTGCCCCGTGCGGGTATACAGACCGCACAACAAAAGTTCCCTTCCACCGAGATCGGAGCTTACCCGCGTGAAGGTGTAGTCGTGAATCATAAAGAAGGACTTGTTGACCTTGTGAAAATGTTTTCCTCAAAATGTTTTTATCGTGAAAAACCTTAGTCCTATTCTTTACAATTACAGCGTTATCGTAAGCTTCATCGCGGAGTTCGCTTAGCTCATTTAGTTGCAGCTTCCGAAAGTTGCAAGCTAGGTTTAGGTCAAAATTTATTTTCTTAATAGCCCATAATGCTTTATGCTCAATCTCGACGGGTAAATGACATGCTTTCCCAAACACTATCCTATATGGAGATATTCCTAGGTCGGTTTGAAATGCAGTTCTGAATGCCCAAAGTGCATCCGTCAGTTTGGTCGACCAGTCTTTTCTATTTTTAGCAACAGTCTTCTCCAGGATAAGTTTGATTTGTCTGTTTGAGATTTCAGCCTGCCCACTTGTTTGGGGGTGATAGGGTGTAGAAAGTCGGTGGTTGATTGAGAATTTCCGCATCAGAGTCTCGAAAGACCTGGCAGAAATGTGTCCCATTAATGCTAATGATAGCGCGTGGGTGTCCAAATCGCGAAAAGATATTCTCTTTAAAGAACTTAATGACAACTTTCCTGTCATTAGTACGACATGAAATGGCTTCAACCCACTTTGAGACATAATCAACCGCCAGCAGTATGTACAAATTCCCAAAGGAGTTGGAAAAGGGACCCATAAAATCAATGCCCCAAACATCGAATATTTCAACAACCAAAATGGGTTGCTGAGGCATTTCATTCCTCTGGGAGATTCTACCCGTGTACTGACATTGTGTACAGGTTTTGCAATGCTCAAATGCGTCCTTGAATAAGGTCGGCCAATAAAATCCACATTGCAAAACCTTCTCCGCCGTTTTTCTAGGACCGAAGTGACCCCCACAGGCCTGATCATGACAAAAAGAAAGAACACTCTTGAACTTTTCTTTCGGGACACACCGGCGAATGATCTGATCAGGACAATATTTAAATAAATATGGATCATCCCAGTAAAAGTGTTTTACTTGGGATAGAAAACGGTATTTTTCCTGTTTTGACCAATCGCTCGGTATAAGTCTCGTGACAAGATAGTTCACAATATCCCTGAACCATGGTTCATTGGATATGTTCAAGAGTTGTTCGTTAGGAAACGAATCATTGATCGGCAGGGTCATAAGGGAAGAAGAGATGCGTGAAAGATGGTCGGCTACTACGTTTTCACATCCTTTCTTATCTTTGATAATAAGATCAAATTCTTGTAACAGTAGGATCCAACGTATTAGTCGACCTTTTGCATCTTTCTTCGCCAGAAGATGTTTTAAAGCGGAATGATCAGTGTACACAACTATAGGAGAGCCAATTAAGTAAGGCCTGAATTTTTCTAATGCAAATACAACCGCTAAAAGTTCTTTTTCTGTGGTTGTATAATTGATTTGAGCATCATTCAGGGTCTTACTTGCATAGTATATCACGTGTGGCATCTTTTCGATGTGCTGTCCTAAGACTGCACCTACTGCAAAATCAGATGCGTCACACATCAGCTCAAAGGGGTAGTCCAAGTTTGGCGATGATAGCACGGGGGCTGAAGTGAGTGAGTGTTTAAGTGAGTCGAAAGTTGTCTCGCAGTCCGAGTCAAAATGGAAGGTCGAATCCTTGGCCAGGAGAAGAGTTAAAGGTCTAGCAATTTTGCTAAAGTCCTTAATGAATCTTCTATAAAAGCCCGCATGGCCAAGGAAAGATCGAATATCTTTGATGCTTTTGGGATGAGGGAGGTTTTGAATGACATCTATCTTAGCTCTGTCAACCTCAATGCCTTTCTGTGAAATGACATATCCAAGAACAATTCCTTCTTGGACCATGAAATGGCATTTTTCGCAGCTCAAAGTTAAGTTCTTCTCTTTGCAACGAGTAAGAACAGTGTCAAGATTCGATAGGCAATCAGAAAAAGAGTCTCCAAAAATCGAGAAATCGTCCATAAAGATCTCCAGAAAATTCTCTACCATATCAGAGAATATCCCCATCATACACCGCTGAAAGGTAGCGGGAGCATTGCATAACCCAAAGGGCATGCGGCTGTAAGCAAAGGTACCAAAAGGACAAGTAAAAGTGGTTTTATCTTGATCCTTTTTGGCGATGGGGACCTGATTATAGCCTGAGTATCCGTCCATAAAACAATAATACTCTCGTCCCGCTAAGCGTTCCAGCATCTGATCAATGAATGGTAGAGGAAAGTGGTCTTTCCTCGTGGCAGCATTGAGTTTTCTATAATCGATACATACACGCCACCCAGTTTGGGCGCGTGTCTGAATCAACTCTTTTGCTTCATTGGTTATAACAGTGATGCCGGATTTCTTAGGAACGACATATATAGGACTTACCCATTGGCTATCGGAGATGGGGTATATAATACCATTATCTAGGCATTTGACGATCTCTTTCATTACTGCTTCCTTCATGACGGGATTCAACCGTCTCTGTGGTTCTCGGGTTGGTCTGGCATCATCCATCACATGTATATGATGTTCAACTATCAAAGGACTAATCCCTTTGATGTCCGCCATACTCCAACCAAACACCTCTTTGTTAGATCTCAATACCGATAAAAGTGCATTCCCTTGCTCTAATGCTAGAGAAGCAGATATTATAACCGGTAAAGACTCCTTCTCACCTAAATAAACATATTTCAGATGAGACGGTAAAATTTAGAGATCTAATTCGGGCGGAGCAATGATAGAAGCAGGGATCATTGAGTGATTTTTGGATTTACAAAGAAGCTCGGAGGCTGTGAAAGATACAGACTCGGGTGGAGAAAAGTCAGGAGTGCAGGACTCAAGTGTACAAAAAGTGTCCTCACTAAGATCTTGTGGAAATCAAACAGAGATGTGGTAATGTCATCGAGATCAGAAAAGCAAAGTTCCTCAGCTCCACAACTATCGGGAGCGATCTCATGGACAGAGCACACATCTAAAATATGAGCAGAGGGTTCTGATGGCTGACTTCCAACTTAGTATATATTTAGTTCAATGGTCATATTTCCTAATGATAAATTCATTGAACCGTTTCTACAGTTAATAACAGCGTTGGAAGTGGCAAGGAAAGGACGACCCAGAATCACCGGAATTTGGTCCCGGGGGTTTGCTACAGGTTGTGTGTCAAGTACAATGAAGTCTACAGGGAAAACAAATTCCTAGACCTTTATCAACACATCCTCTATTCACCCCTTGGTTTGGTGATTGAACGGTATGCCATTTGGAGAGTGCAGTGAGCAGGTTTTAGCTCTCCAATCCCTAATTGCTCATATACAGAATATGGAAGTAGGTTAACACTTGCGCCAAGGTCTAAAAGTGCACGATTTATGTTTTTACCCCCAATAGAAATCGATATTGTAGGACATCCTGGGTCCTTTCGTTTCTTTGGTAGCTGGGGGATAAAAGCAGTGCTGATATTATTAGCCATAAAGACCTTCTTTGGCACTTGAGTCTTCCTCTTCCTAGTGCACAAGTCCTTAAGAATTTTCGCATATGCGGGGACTTGTTGAATCGCATTTAGGAGAGGGATGTTGATGTTAACCTGTTTGAACATTTCCATAATATTCTCCATATGAGGACTCGTTCTATTACCCCTTAACCGATTCGGGTAAGGTGCTTTCGCAATAAGCGCCGGGTCCATCATAGGAGAAGGAAGCGGTGGTAGACGAGGTCCCAAAAGAGGTGTGGGGACCGTCTGTGGAGAACTATAAGGGTTGGGTTCAGGTGTCGAGCCTAGTGGGAAATGGAGAATAGGCTCTCGAGAAGGTGGTGTGGTAGAAGAAGAAGGATCAGAAGGAGAAGTGTGTGTGTGAGGAAAGGTCTCAGCCGGGGTGTTAATGATAGGATTTTCAGTATCATCAATACCTTCCCCGACATGATTGTTCAGCACTCTTCCCGATCTCAACGTTGTGACGGCATTTACATTGTAATGCCCAGGATTCTGTAGGGGTTGAGAGGGAAGTTTCCCTTTTTCTCTCGCACTCATTTCGGCTTTAAGTCGAGCTATTTCATCTTCCATCGATCTGATACTCTCATCTTGAGATGCTGAGTTTTTCTTTATCTCACTGACGGAAGATCTAACCTCAGTCGAAACCTCTATGAAATTTGATAAAAGTGATTTCATGGTTTGAGTGAATTGAGAGAATTCGTCAGAACAGGACAACTGCATAGGATTAGACTGTGCAGGATTGTTGACCTGGTTTTGGAAATTTTGTGACTGGTAGGGGTGCTGAGTGGGTTGAAGGGATTGCTGTTGTGGTGGAGGAAGAGCTCTTTGAAAATTATTCGTGTTTGGAACCATATTTTGAGATTGGATTTCGTTCGAAGCGAAATTCGGGTGATTCCTCCAACCCTGATTGTACGTGGAAGAATATGGATCGTTTCGAGGTCTTTGAAATGGGACATTAGAATGCTCGTGACCTTGAAACGCAGAGTTTAATGGACATTCTTCCGTTAAATGAGACGGATCAGAACACCACCCACAAACAGTTTTGGGGAGCGACATTGGGTTTAGGGAGGCTGCAAAAAATTTGTGTTCCATAGCGTCGAGCTTCTTTTGCATTGCTGCCATCTCAGCTCGAACACCTATGGACACATCAATTTGGTCTAGGCCACCCCTATTCAATGGTTGGGTTCCACTCTCCCACTGTAGTGATTTTTCAGCGAACTCTTCTAAATACTTCCACACTTCCCCATCATCCTTGGTCATAAAAGTACATTGACACATGTTTTCAAGGCTCTGTTTAGTGTTTGGGTTAATGTGTAGGGTTCCTAGGCACTCCCAAGAGGTCTCACAAGGCATCAACCATGCCAATTTCAAATTTTAACGGTGCCGAGAAACCCTAATACGGATCGTTGGCTAGATTTTTAGGCGAAAAGCAAACTAGTTAACACTTACTCTCATGGTACGGAAATACAACCTTTGTAGATCCGGTCCTCCACCTCCACGGCTCCGTGATGAAGTCATCTCCGCTGTCCAAATCAAAATCCGGGCTCTAGCGTCGGCTTCATCGGAGAAAGAGCGGGCAAGGTCGTCGGCTTCGTGCCGAAGATGATCTACGTCGAGGCATCGCTAGATCAAGCTCCAACTTCACCAAGTGATGAAACTTCTGAAGAAAACACACTCTACTACTTGGCAAGAGGTAGAGGATGAAGAAATAGGAAGTGGGTTCACTTTAGAATTGGATTTCTCACTCATCTCATCAATCCACCATTGACGAAGTGAAGCTTTCTTCATTGAAGAAGATGAAGAAGAAGAAGAAAGTGTTATGATAAGTTAATTTAAAATCAAAAGTAAATCAATACTTATAATAACTTTAACTATAGTCAAGTGTAGAGAATTAACCAAGGTTAGTTGAATGGTTAGGGTTAGGAGAAGAAGACAAGAATGGTAGCTTTGGTCAAACCTTCATGAAGTTTCAACTAGAAATAAAGAAAGCCACCATTCTTCTCTTTAATCCTTTCTAAAAATAAATAAATAAATAAATAAGATAAGGAAAACCCTAATCATTAACCTAACCATGGTTTAATCTTTACACTTAACCAAGTTAACATGCATCATCAAACATGATACAATTAAGTGCACAAAAATATATCACATATACAATGCGCACATCCGAGTGAGAAAATCTATCTTAAATGAACCGATACTAGTTAATGTAAAGTGATATATCAAATATATAATTATACATTAAATCATTAAATCAACACTTGATTTAACGATCCGGTCATATCGCATATAACCGACTAGTTTCAACAGTAACAACTTATCGAATCAACACTTGATCCGATAACCCGGCTATATCGCATATAACCGATCAATGTCACAAATCGCGAGAATCGTATACAGTATCACATACTGGTATCATTCTCGGTCCCGCACATATCTCATATGCGCTCCTATTTCGTTTCGCTTGAGCCAGGAAACCTCTGTGTAGGACTCTAAAGACTCGTCAATACGTCGGCAGCAGATGATGATCATATCAAACACCCACAAGCCGCAAGCGGTCTGCTAAACGTAACGGCCACCCGGGTATTGAGCGATCTGAAGATCGACGAGCAAGCCCGCTCACACTCCAGTGAATCCAACCAGTAACACTACCGTACAGTCCGGTCTGATCGTCTGATATGTCGCATATCTCGCCTAGGGGTGGTAAACGTCAGACCCCAATAGCTCGATAAGTCGTGTCGATATGAAGTCTATAACACTTCGAGAAACTACTGGTAACACTTACCAGTAAATCTCAGCAACCCTGGCCAGGGATTTCCTGTTATAGCCAATCGAACACAGCGCAACATCAACCCCCTATACCGGGAAAGACGAATCCCCTCCTATCGCTCATTGCCTCCATGTGACTCGGGACTGTACCCAAAAACCACCGTTTTGCACGCCCTATTGGACGTGGTAAGATGGAAATCAAAGCACAGTGGGAACCACACAAGAATCTATGACGATCTCGGGTCAACAGACAACTCTGTACCAGTGTTACCAGAGAACTGCCATCTGACGTAAGGTATAATACCATCAGGGAGTTCTCGGCGAGTCCGTCCAGTGTACCCAGTCTCTACTGAGCACCCGTATATCATCTCTGATGTCAAACACCGATGGATATGGGATCATCCATCGCCCATCTATATGGGTCGAGAAGGTGCACGCTAGTCTACTCTGGTATATCGATGCCCCGTCTCGATACACCCACGACTAGGGACTTTGAAGGATGTACTTATAGACTATCTGTCCCCACTAGTATGATCTGTATCATAGTCCAGGTAGTCAAGTACACATCCTAAGGTCTTTACCAACATGTATCAGAGAGTCAATCAATGTACACGTTAAGGCAAAGAGTAACCAGATAGCATACTATCATGTCGAGCAAGAAAGTCCTCCCTATATATGTCCCAGCATCCATTACAATATACATCCTATGTATAGTAATGGCCTCTAGGGCATACATATAACTAACAATCTCCCACTTGCACTAGGGCCATCTGATAGCAGTGGTTGCAGTATCTCATACTCAACCATCCCATAAAAATCTCTCTCTGGGAACAGGCCTTTGTGAGTGGATCCGCTGTGTTGTCCTCTGAGTCTACTCTGCTAACCTCGATCTCCCTGGAGATCAACTATCTCCATGATCAGGTGATACTGCCTTAGAATATGTCTGGATCACTGATGGGACCTGCGTTCCTTGGCATAAGCCACAACTCCATTGTCACACAATGGGAGGAACATGGTTCATCTTATGAACCAATATACACCCAAACAACCTCTTTGGTAGCATCTTAAGTAGCGATGTATCCTGCCTTTATCGTCTAGTGTGCCACGGTATCTAGCTTGGAACTCTTCCAACATACCATCCCTCGATTGAGGGTAAAGACAATGCCTGCGACTGACATTCAGTCGTCTTTATCACCCTGGAACCCTTCTAGTGATTCTCCCTAGGATCAAATGATATCATCTCACTACAATTAGTGAGTATCCTAACATCCAATTATATCTATCTTATAGAACCAAAAACCCAGGATTTAGGAGGTATCATCTTGATCCTATGTGGAGAATCATTGTGATAAGCGGAGATTGATCGAGCGTAGCATAGGAAACTCCTTCCCTATCAAGAGTATGTCATCCACATACTCTACGAGTATCGTCACCATACTCCCTACTACCTTTTTATTTATACAAGGTTCATCTACCATTTTGATGATGTCAAACTCTTTGACTAATTCATCAAAACAGATGTTCCAACTCCGCGATGCCTTCTTTATCCTATAAAGCACCTTGCACACGTTTCCGCTGCTCCCACTGTCTACGAGGCCCTCTGGCTGTGTACTTATAGACGCTCTCTTCTAAAACATAATTTAGAAAAGCAGTCATGGCACCCAACCGCCAGATATCGTATTCATGGTATGTAGCCATGGCAAGTAGGATCTGGATGGACTTAAGCATAGCCACTTGAAAAGGTTTCATCATTATCTATGCCTGGTCGATGACGAAAAGCTTCAACAAGTCTATCTTTGAAAGTCTTAACTTTTCCATTTACACCAAGTAATCTTCTCAAGATATACTTGCTCCTGATGGGGATTTAACCCTTCAGATATAGCAACCAAAGTCCATACTTTGTTGGTGTACATGGATTCCATCTCAGATCACTAAGCATCCAGCCATTCTTACAGAGTCTTACTCCTGATGGCCAGCTCGAAACTAGTTGGGTCATCATCTCATGATGCAATCCTCGCTCCCACTGTTACAGAGAAACCGAAGTATCTCTCAGGTGGGTGAGGAACCCTACTAGATCGGCGGAGAGGTTGAGGTTCGTTGGTAACTATTGAATCCTTTGGTTCTTTCAAATCATCAGCTGCAGTTTGTATAGCTGGAACCTTTCCAGTTCTACATTACAGACTTTGCCTCGAGCTTGTCCGGATTTTGCTTTTAGACATAAGCCGGACAACCCCAAATCTTAACTAACTTAAGAGATGGGCTCTTCCCTTATCATATCAAATATGAAATGGTAGGCAACTGATTTGATTCGAACCCTATTCAATAGGTATGCAGCTTCTCAAGTGCATAACTCCCAAAAGGAAATAGGTGACTCAGTAGTACTCATCATAGAGCACACCATATCAAATAGGGTGTATCTGCTCCGCCCCGATATACCATCGTGCTATGGTGTATACGGAGGAGTAATGCTGAGAGAGAATCTCATTCTCCTTTAGAATAGTCCAGGATTTCCATGCTCAAGTATTCTCCTCCTTGATCACATCAAAGGACATAATACTTTTACCCGTGTTTTGGTTCTCTACTTCTAAATCATATTCTGTGAATATCTCAAAAGGTTCGGACTTGTGTTTCAACAGGAACATAGGTCTGAATCTCGAAAGATCATCAGAGAATGTAATGAAGTATAAAGAACCGGTCTTGGCATGTGTAGACTGGGGACCTACATACATCAACATGTATCATCCCAAGAGTTGACTAACTCTTTCTCTGTTTCCAATAAACAGAGCTATGGTCATCTTATCTTTGTGACATGACTGGCAAGTTTCACAAGATGTAAATTCAAACTGATTTAAATATGCATCTACATGTAACTTTAGCTAGTCGGGTCGCATTGATATGACCTAGTCTACAATGCCTTAAGAAGAATTCGTTCATTTCTGAACTCTTCCTCTTGTGTGTGTTCCGTATACTAAGAACTGTAGTTTGATTTAGAACATCAACGCTTTTAGATAACGTGCCTGATCCGATCAACTTTTGATATAGGAAATGTTCAAAACATTATCCAACAATACAAAATTTTATCATTTCTTTACTAATAAAGAGATAGATATGATTTTGTATGTCAGGTTCGGTATCTAATAACATTCGTTCAGAATCAATGTATTGGTAATACAGGGTGACAGTGACCAACAGACTTGGCTGCAACTCTTGCCCCGTTTTCTGCCTCATGAAACTTATCACCCGTTCTCAGTTCTTTACCTATCTGTAGCCCATGTAACATATTACATATATGGGATCCTGATCCGGTATCATATACCCAGGACGTAAAGGATACTGAGAAACAGTTCTGTATAATGAACATACCCGAAGATGATGCATCAGCATGCACTCTCTTCGTTTGGGCGGCATAGGAATTCTGGTATTCCCCAATTTCCTGCTCTGTCTTATAACAATTATAAGTTGGAGCGGGACCAACGTTCCCCAGCTCAGTATAACAAGCGGGTTCGGTCAAAAATCCGTATTATTATCTTGATTAAGGCGTGATATGGTCGTTACCTGGAGAGAGAGAGAAGAAAACACTCAGCGTGCGCTCTTGCAAGAATAGATTGGTTTTTATTTTATCTAATCAGGATGGCTCCCACTGCTTTTTATCAAATCTTCCTTCAAACCCTAAAAGGAAAGACTAGCCGGGATTAATTACACACTACAAGTTCGCCAATCTTTCAGCCAGGCCAGTGTCGGTACTTTGAGGGAGGTCCCTCGTGCTTTCGCACGAACCTAATTAATGTAAACCCCGTTTTCCCAAAGGCGTAACCTCGTTGACACCTTTCTAGACACCTACTTGATCGGCTAATTGTAATGTGTAAAACTCTCCCAGGAGTAACAATTACTCGCAGCGGGTATCGGGATCCAACTATCTCATAGAAGGTATGCAATCTCATTGCAAATTCCAACACGTGAAATTCTCGATAATATTTTGCCCCATGCGATCTATGACCTTGACTGAGTCAACAAACCATAGACCGCAAGTAAAGTTCAACCCGTCATTTCTTGATTGAATTAAACCCACCCGCACGACCCTTGACTGAGTCAACAAGGCCGCACGACTACCCTAATCCAATCGCATCATATGCTTTACAGATAAGCAATAATCAGCTACCGCACACTACGCCTTGACTGAGTCAACAAACGCAGCACGAATACTAACTATTACCTATCTGAAATGACGGAGGGCTACGTCAGGTTTTTAAGAAAACCCTTTGCGTAATGAACTTTATATCGTTGTAGAATCAAATGATTTTAAAATGGAGTTTTTTTAGGCTTTTCTAGTTTTGCTAAAGGAGTCAGTCCCGGTGAAGGGATCGTCGGTCCTTTCCTCGTCGAATGAGGTGCGGGATATATCATATATATCACTGTGCAAAGCAAAAACTCTTAAAAGCAATCAAAAGACAAACCGAGTGTGTAGCATCTGCCAGTTATTGCTAAAGGAGTCACTCCCGGTGAAGGGATCCCGGTCCTTTCCTCATTGAATAAGGTGCAGGATATATCACATATACCGCTGTGCAAAGCAAGAACTGTAGCTACCTGTTTTATTTTGAAATTCGATTCTACAACATCTTAGGTTTCTTTTATTTCATTAATCACATTAATGAAGTCCCATCATTTAAGTACCTAAACATCACAGATAAATACGACGTACACTTATGCCATCCGCATTCGCCTCGATGTCCCCTCGTGCACCGTTAGGTTAGGTAACTAACGGCAGAGCGGGGCAGAACTAGCGCGGGTGTAAAACATAAGTAACTCTATATAATATATCGTATATACTATATACAGTATCTATCAAAGAACATCACAGATATCGCAGCAGAAGAAACATATGAAATATTGGATATACTAGGACGTCCGTGTTTTCAATACGAGCCAGTATAAAACACGGATTTCACGGTCGCGATGAATAGCCAAACCCACACCCCTAGACCCCTACGAGAGCGGCAAGCAACCCTACCAATTCTAGAGTTAGGAGACCCGGACTCGACTCCTCGAGTTGGTCTCCCACTGGACTACAGAACCCGGTTACTTGTGCTCCCCTCCTTGGGTCTATCCTAGTGCGGAAAAGTAAATAATATACAAACGGTGACATGTTCCGCAACCTGGAAGTGCCCTAAATAAAAGAATATTACATACAAGTTTTTACATAAATGAAAATGAAAAACACTCATCTCACATAAAAAACCCCGGCTATTCAAACACGACGATCCAATATAACATATCCAGCAACACATAACATCACATGTCATCAACGTAAGTAAATATGCACATCCCAATTGTCGTTGACATATAGCAACGAAACCGGCGACATCACATATTACACTTACGGTCACAGAAAAGAAAGTGTAAAACTACAACAGTTGGAATCCGCAACCACCTCAGACATCGCATGCCTGACCAAATGAATTACTTAGACATCGCATGCCTAACAATTATAAACCCCGCATTTTAGTCTCATTATCGAAAACTCTTTTCAATATCAAGTCGGGCAATTCAACAAGATTCCCGACAAACTGATCGAATGCTCGTCGCAAACTTTAGTAGGCGGCTGCACCCCTGATACCGTCGACGAAGTGCACCAAGGCGGAACACCGCTGCCGCGAGCACCCGAACGGATGCTTTCGGCGACGGGGTTCTCCTACAGTCACTTGGTCGGGGCAATGAAGTGAGGCTGTCTATTAAGTTTACCCGGCGAGTATCCGCGTACGCTACGTGATTGCGACGGACTTCTGATCACATCAAAATTCCATGGCAACCGTTCAAGTGAGACTAAACTTCTATGTTTATAACATTCATTCAGTTATCTCATAACTTCTTGTGAATTCCAATTATTGTATCCCATTCCAGATAAATAGAAAATGTTAAACTTTCCGATCGAACATTCAAACACCTAAGTTTTCCCGATACAGATCAACACTTGAAATATGAGTCTAACAACATTCAGTTTGTGCCTCAGTACCAACGGTCCAGCCGTAGAAGGGTCAAGCCAACGCCTCACATGTGGCACGCCGTACTGCCCCAAACCCGAAGGTTCAAAGGGCAGTTGAAGACGGTCACATAATCGAGTTAAGGTTTGTTGTCTTCTAGAGGGACCATCGCGTTACTTGCACTACTTAGAACGTCGTTAAACCACGGAAAAATCCAACACTTGGAAATTTCCCGACAGGGGAAAAGTTGGGTATTTATATCCGGTCGAACTTTTTAACATATTCAAAAAATTATCCGGAAAGCCACTTAGACAAAATCTGATACTCCAATCAAAACACCGAATCCCCTAAACAACTCCAGAAAATTCAACTCTTGAATAAATGTTAAAAATACCCAGAGAACTCAGCACCTGAAACAATGAATTACTGTGCAAACAGTTAGGGCTGACGTCACAATTCTGCCGCGAAACCGCCGCATAAGCTAGGCTTATGCCGCGGTTCCGCCGCCGATTGTACTGTTCATGCAAAACATTTTGCGCCGTAATTCTTAAATTTCCCTGCTGAGTTTTCTGCATATTTTTAATTTGGAAAAATCCACGTTTTTCAAAAAAAGACAAAGAGCATGTTTGGAATTGGGTTTCGGGTTCGTTCGGACTTCAAATTGCGTCTAGACTTCGCCTAAGGCTCTAGATAGGCTCTGATACCACTGTAGGGTTCCTAGGCACTCTCAAGAGGTCTCACAAGGCATCAACCATGCCAATTTCAAATTTTAACGGTGCCGAGAAACCCTAATACGGATCGTTGGCTAGATTTTTAGGCGAAAAGCAAACTAGTTAACACTTATTCTCATGGTACGGAAATACAACCTTTGTAGATCCGGTCCCCTACCTCCACGGCTCCGTGATGAAGTCATCTCCGCTGTCCAAATCAAAATCCGGGCTCTAGCGTCGGCTTCATCGGAGAAAGAGCGGGCAAGGTCGTCGGCTTCGTGTCGAAGATGATCTACGTCGAGGCATCGCTAGATCAAGCTCCAACTTCACCAAGTGATGAAACTTCTGAAGAAAACACACTCTACTACTTGGCAAGAGGTAGAGGATGAAGAAATAGGAAGTGAGTTCACTTTAGAATTGGATTTCTCACTCATCTCATCAATCCACCATTGATGAAGTGAAGCTTTCTTCATTGAAGAAGATGAAGAAGAAGAAGAAAGTGTTATGATAAGTTAATTTAAAATCAAAAGTAAATCAATACTTATCATAACTTTAATTATAGTCAAGTGTAGAGAATTAACCAAGGTTAGTTGAATGGTTAGGGTTAGGAGAAGAAGACAAGAATGGTAGCTTTGGTCAAACCTTCATGAAGTTTCAACAAGAAACAAAGAAAGCCACCATTCTTCTCTTTAATCCTTTCTAAAAATAAATAAATAAATAAATAAGATAAGGAAAACCCTAATCATTAACTTAACCATGGTTTAATCTTTACACTTAACCAAGTTAACATGCATCATCAAACATGATACAATTAAGTGCACAAAAATATATCACATATACAATGCGCACATCCGAGTGAGAAAATCTATCTTAAATGAACCGATACTAGTTAATGTAAAGTGATATATCAAATATATAATTATACATTAAATCATTAAATCAACACTTGATTTAACGATCCGGTCATATCGCATATAACCGACTAGTTTCAACAGTAACAACTTATCGAATCAACACTTGATCCGATAACCCGGCTATATCGCATATAACCGATCAATGTCACAAATCGCGAGAATCGTATACAGTATCACATACTGGTATCATTCTCGGTCCCGCACATATCTCATATGCGCTCCTATTTCGTTTCGCTTGAGCCAGGAAACCTCTGTGTAGGACTCTAAAGACTCGTCAATACGCCGGCAGCAGATGATGATCATATCAAACACCCACAAGCCGCAAGCGGTCTGCTAAACGTAACGGCCACCCGGGTATTGAGCGATCTGAAGATCGACGAGCAAGCCCGCTCACACTCCAGTGAATCCAACCAGTAACACTACCGTACAGTCTGGTCTGATCGTCTGATATGTCGCATATCTCGCCTAGGGGTGGTAAACGTCAGACCCCAATAGCTCGATAAGTCGTGTCGATATGAGGTCTATAACACTTCGAGAAACTACTGGTAACACTTACCAGTAAATCTCAGCAACCCTGGCCAGGGATTTCCTGTTATAGCCAATCGAACACAGCGCAACATCAACCCCCTATACCGGGAGAGACGAATCCCCTCCTATCGCTCATTGCCTCCATGTGACTCGGGACTGTACCCAAAAACCACCGTTTTGCACGCCCTCTTGGACGTGGTAAGATGGAAATCAAAGCACAGTGGGAACCACACAAGACTCTATGACGATCTCGGGTCAACAGACTACTCTGTACCAGTGTCACCAGAGAACTGCCATCTGACGTAAGGTATAATACCATCTGGGAGTTCTCGGCGAGTCCGTCCTGTGTACCCAGTCTCTACTGAGCACCCATTTATCATCTCTGATGTCAAACACCGATGGATATGGGATCATCCATCGCCTATCTATATGGGTCGAGAAGGTACACGCTTGTCTACTCTGGTATATCGATGCCCCGTCTCGATACACCCATGACTAGGGACTTTGAAGGATGTACTTATAGACTATCTGTCCCCACTAGTATGATCTACATCATAGTCCAGGTAGTCAAGTACACATCCTAAGGGCTTTACCAACATGTATCAGAGAGACAATCAATGTACACGTTAAGGCAAAGAGTAACCAGATAGCATACTATCATGTCGAGCAAGAAAGTCCTCCCTATATATGTCCCAGCATCCACTACAATATACATCCTATGTATAGTAATGGCCTCTAGGGCATACATATAACTAACATAATGCCCTCATAAATGATTCGGCAAAGCTCCCATCTCGGGATGCCGTGATGAGGACACTGAACCAAAAGATTCTTGAAACGTTCAAAGCATTTCGAGAATGGTTCAGTAGGGAGCTGGGCAAATTGATTCAGTTCGCTACGGATTCGAGTTGTCTTTTGTATTGGGTAAAATTTCTTAAGGAATGCAGCGACGAATTCTTCCCAATTCGTAATAGAGTGTGCGGTAGTTTTATATAGCCACTTCTCGGCTATATTGCACAATGTAAATGGAAGAAGTCGTAGACGCATCGCATCTACTGAAAGTGTGACGTACCCATCATTGCGCGTACGTTTTCAAATTTTGTAATGAAAACGTAAGCGTCCTCAGTCTCGAGTCCGTGGAATTTGGGTAAAAAGTTGATGTATTGGGGTTTAATCTCAAAGTTATCCCCATTGGCTGGTGGTGTGGATAAGCAGGTCGACAGAGGACCTCGAATAGGGTAGCACCTCTCTTGAAGAGAGATGCGGATTGGATTCTGCGCACCAACGGACGGCGGCAGATTAGGGTTAAAGAAGTTCGATAGAGGTGGATCCATCAGTGTGGGTGTGGTAGTGGGTAAAGAAGAAGTAAATGGAGAAATATCGACTTCGGAGTCGATAAAGGGTACGCGGACTAAACGAGCACTAGAATCCCGTGTCCAGCCTATCTTGTACTAAAAAGGGTTAGTACAAGTGGCAGCGTGGCTTATAATTAGGGGTAATGAATGAATGCGGTGTTTGCTTTGAAAAAGGGACAGATTTTTGAAAAAATGATGCGACACAACAAATGCAGCACACAAAAACCCTAGAATCTAGTGGTCACCTAGGTCCGGCTCTAGACCGCTCCTAACTGCCAAAAGAAAAGTCGCAGGATAGAATCCTTCACTGCCTCTTTGTCACCCTGTGGCGAGGTAAGTGCCAGGTAAGTGGGAAGGTACTCCACTACGTAAGTAGTGGGCCTAATTAATAACCACTAGCCTTCGACACACTTGCCTAGACACCACAAGAAAACGCGGATAAGCAATGAATTACCCACGGCCTTCTTCTGTCCTAAGTGAGCGTGACGGTCCTTAGAGTCATCTCTAGATATTTTTTAGTTAATGTGGGTCAATGCGGATGCAAGTTTTGTGGTTTTCGGGGCCTAGGAAGGGTAATGAACTCCCCACCTAATTTGGATTTGGCCGTGCCCCTTAATATCCGTATTAGAATGCAAACAACCAAGAATAAAAAACACGCACAAATTTACTTTTGCAATTTGCGAGCTGCGATTATTTGCAAAGAAGCCTGCAGAGATTTGTTAGTTGGAGCTAAAAAGAGGAGAGAGGAGAAGGTAAGAAAGCACCTGAGAGAAAAATTGTACAGAGAACCCACAAAAGGGCCGCGGTTCCGCCGCAATAGCCTCTTAATGCCGCCCTTCCGCGGTCTCTTGTGCTGATCACTGCACCAAAATTCAACAGCAGCTTCCTGTTGATAACTCCAGCTCTCTGGAATTTTCCAAAAATTTTCTTCAATTGCCAAACAGCTCCAGATTTCCTTGCAATGAACAACAACAAATCGTTTAGGGTTTGCACGAATTTTGATCTCAAAACAACAATGGAATAAATATTTCAATTCAAACTTTAATATGAAACGAATTAGCGCGTAATCCCCGGCAACGGCGCCATTTGATTGTAATAGAAATTCTTGTTTGTGTAAATCGAATAAAGAGAATAAGTTTCTTTGTGTCGGTAATTAGAGAATTGAATAAAATTCACAATCAAAGAATTATATTTGACCGTAATCAATTACGGTGTCGGTTGTAGATCGTAAGCGAGTGCGGATCGTCCACAGGGATTGTGCGATTCGTTTCTATGTTTGATTTGTTTGAATTGAAAAGTTAATCGAAAAGAAAAGAAAACATAATTCAAGATTTTATCGATTGATTCAAGTGTCACTAATCTAATCAAGAATTAAGAAAATGATAAACAATCGAGAATCGGGTTTCGATGATATTTCCAACCAAATGTCAAGAATCTAAATGAGGCTCGTACGAATCGATCAGATCTATAGACGTGATGTAATCTCAAGATATCGTGTTCTTGTCCTTCGAATAATTGATACTAGATCGATGATGATCGACGAGAGTTGGGGCATTCTCGTGAAACTAGGGTTTCATCATTTAACCCTTGTTCTTTCGTCGATATCATTCACATTCTAGCCTCTAGCAATTTCAAGAAACGATCGTAACTCCCCAATTTCGAGCGATATCAATCAAGAAAGCATCGCAATGAACTGGGTTATCGGTTCTTGAACTTGCTAGGGTTTACAAAACTCGTAGGACTCAAGAATCGATTTAAGATATGTTACATCATCATTCTATTGATCGTCTCGACTCCTCGACGAGCGGAGTATTACTCAAACATCACAACAAGAACTACAACTAGAAATTGAGATCGAATCATCATGCAAGAATTTAAAGAAAACAAGATAAAAGAATATCACCTTTTATTTATATCAACAATTTGATTACAGTCGCTCAAGAACTACAAGAGGAAGAACTAAATTGTCGATTTGGCTTCGCTCGGCTCCGTGAGTCACGGGTCGGCTTGGACCACTTGCTCTGTTGGAGATCGGCTCTGCTCCTAAAAGGTTGAAGGGCTTCTTGCTGTATTTGGTACTCGGGAATCTTGGCTTTTGTTTGGAATTAGGGTTAGGGTTTCACACAAGTCCTGTCACTAGACTTGTGGAAGAAGATGAAGAAAGAGAGTGAATGGATCTAGATTAATACTAGATTGGCTAAAGATGATTAGATTCATAACCCTAGGTCTAGGCTTCTATTTATAGAATTCCCAAACCCTAGGTCTAGGTTTGAAATTACAATTCCCTCCAAAAGTTTGTTGAGGAGCTTCTAGAAAGAGTTTGTTGGAAGCTAGCTTAGGTTTTAAGCTAGGATTAATTAAGCTTAGAAAACCCTAGTTTGCTGATCTGGCAGAAGCCTCTGGAATCTTCTGGAATTTGACATGTCTTTCTGAAGTGTGGGCCCTGAGTGAAGCATTGTGCACTGAAATTGAGGAGGTGAAGTGTCAAGACGGCCGCGGAACGCGGCTCAAGCCGGCTCCGGCCGCGGTTCCGCGGCCATGTAGGCTCCTTGGGGCTTGGGCTCTTTGCAGTGGTCTTGGGTTGACACTTGGGGCTTTAGCTGATATGTTGAATTGTATTTTGCCTTTTGGATTGCTACCAGAACTGAAATCATTGAGTTGGCGTAATGTTTGATCAGCACCATGTAAATTTTTGGCTTTTCCTCTGGGTTTTCCTGCACAGATCTCAAAACAAGTGTTGCGCAATATAGGGATGATGCGATGCCATGAAATGCAGTCAATTTCCTTAGAAATGCTGGTTTTAAGGTCTAACACATGTAATGTGATATTTTGCGACAGATTTGCTAATATGTGAAATATGAATGCCGAACACTTCTATATGAATGCAAATGATGAGGAAATTGCCGGCTAAAAGATGCAATATTTTCGACTAATCAGTAGGGTAAATCTGCAATTCTAAATCTGACATAGAATATGCGACAAAAGTAACATCTCTAGCCCAGACGCAAAATACCATGCGGGCGATTCCCCTGTAGATGTTAAATCTACTCACCAACACTCCTGGCTAAGTGTAGCCAACCTCCTGTTTTCCCTTTGCAGCTGTGTCCGTAGTCCCCGCCTGCGAACCTACCACATCAAAACAATAAAGCAAGCATATATTAATAATAACCCTAAAACATGAATAAACTACATTTAACCGACACAACAACACAAAACGTACTCTCAAGTGTTCGTATTGTGGGTAACGGGCGTAGCGACACGACGAAAACAACTCAAGAGTAAAACCACACATAGTGCACGATCCGTGTCGTATAACGTATCGCGCGAACACAAAACACTACAACCTACCTAAGTGATCCCAGATTTTTCATACAGTGAAAACTAAACAAACAGACAAGACCAAATACACCCAAACCCCAGCATAGACCTACCCTCAAAAACCCACACCCCAACTCTCCAGAAAACCCGACGTCGCCGGAATTGGGCTTCTCGTCGCAGGCCCTGGCCGGTGGGTGGTCCTCATGTCTCAGGTGGGGTCCAATGGTCTCAGGTACAACACATCTATATTTTTTAGTTTTATAGTCAACTTTCCGGGTCACAGCAGACCACATATATCACAAAACGACACTAAAATACGATATTATGCATCAAACAAAACTTTAAACACATCAAATAGAAACTAACTAACTACAAAGCACAAAAACTAATTGAAGAAGAGATAGAGATCACTACCTAGCTAAAAGAACCTAAATATCCAAGCTTCTCCTAGCTCCAAGGCATCCAAGAGGCACAAGTGAAGAAAAATGTGATTTTTGTGATATATTTTGGGATTTTGAGGATTTAGTGTGCAAGAATTGAAGAAGAAGGGAAGGGAAAAGATCAAGAGCAGTAGAGAGAGAGAGAGAGAGGGATTCAGCCAAGTGAGGGAGGGGAGGGTTTTGTGAGGGATTTCCTAGCAATTTCCCATTAAATGCAAAGTTAATCCATTCACACACACACTTGCACACATGCATGCACCTCCTTCTATTTCTTTTCTTTTCTTTTAAATTCAATTCAAAAACCAATACAAATATCTAGATGTTATGTCAACGGTTTTATTAACTTAAACTTAATTTTCGAAAAGAAGACTTAAGAGAAAATTCCCAAAATGTGAATACCGCAATAAAATAATATTAAAATTGGGAAAAATTCAAATTGGACCAAAACGTCCCATATAACCCCAAAGATTATGCACTAGCTTTATTTTAGCTAAACTAGGTGCTGACAAATCTATATGGTCGTTTGATCACAGTCGGTTTAAAACATAAAATACCGACAATTTTACCCAAAAACGGAAAAATTCACATAACGATTTCTAAAACGTTACAATCTCCCCCCTTATAAAAATTCGTCATCGAATTTAAAATTCGTCCCCGAATTTAAAATTCTCAATAAGCGTACCTTCGAAGAGAAGATTACAAAGTCTCATATCTCGCTCGCAGCCTCCCAAGTGATCACCTCACTAAACGGCTACGTCAAAGAAAACTCTCCACAGATGGCAAGACCCTTGACCGAAGTTTCTCCACCTGCCGAGCCACTAACACAAATGGCTGCCGGTGAACGAAAAGATCGCGTCAAAGCTAATGGTATGATGCCGAATCATTAGAGAAAGGTCATGAAGGTATTTGCAAAGTATCGACACAAGGAATACGGGGTGAACACTCAATAATCTGGACGAAAGTGCCAAATTAAAGGCAACGAAACTAACTAGCTAAAATATCTCAAAAGGACCTACAATCCTGGGATAAGCTTTCCAAAACACAACACGTCATTCATTGGAAAGTCCGTAGGAATACACGATCCCCCACTACGAACCCACGTCTGCGACCAACATGGTCGGCATAAGACCTCTGTCCGCACAGGACTGTCATCATCCTGACTTGAACCAACTGGATCACCTCCGAAGTCTCTAGACTAGCTGGGGTCCAAAAATCCTACTACGCAGAGTCAAAAAAATAGACTGGTGATCGACACGACCTAACCCCTAAACCTAAAGGTTGCCAATTGGAGTGCCTCCTGATAACAGCTATCGAAGGAGAACCCTAACAATGGCGAGTGACGATCCCAACTGCCGACAACAACAAGTACGTACGCACAAGCATAACAAAGAACAACTGAGCAAACTGAGAATAACCGGACAACAAACACCCGAATGGAGTCACACCCTTACTAAACCTGGGTAGACACCACTGCGAAATTCGTGGAGATCTGCTCCCAATCCTACTTCGGAACGATTAAAGGTTGCAACTCTCCAGCTGGTCTCAGATGCTCAACCAACACACAAGGAAGAACTGGTGCAGTTGTCAACCGAATCTCCAACTGCCGAAAACTTTATACGCATACCTCAGTCCAAATGAAAAGAACCTCCTTTCAGGTCAGTCCAGTCAATGGTGCAACAATACGCTAGTAATCCTGCACGAAACGGCGGTAAAAACCTTCTAAGCCCAAAAGTCAACGGACCTCCGTCTGTACACTAGTCTGGGCCAAAGCTGTACGGTCTCGATCTCCCTCGGAACCATACGAAACCGTCTCCCATAACTACAAGACCTAGGAGTCAACACAAACAAGCCTGAAGGAACACTCTGAGAATCTAGCAAACAGCTGGCACTCTCCCATCGTCTGCAAAACAAATCTTCAAGTGCTGCTCCTGTTCCTCACGACACATTGTGTAGACCAGAATGTCGTCAATTACACAATAATAACCGGTCGAGGAACGGCCTGAAGAAATCTGGTTCATCATATTTACGAATGCTGCTAGGGCATGGGCGAGTCCAACGACACCACCACAACACGAACTTCCCGTAGCACGCACAAAAGCCGTATTCGGAATGCCATCACTCCGAACCCGCAATGATGATGACCTGATCCCCAAATAAACTTAGAAAAATGTCTCGCACTCTAGAGCTGATCGAAGAAATCGTCAATGCGAGGTAAATGATACCTAACCACACCGTAAGCTGATTTAATTGAAGATCCATTAATACACAACCTCAAACTGCCGTCTTGCTCCTTGACGAACAGAAATAGGAGCTCCTCAAAGCGAAACACTCAGACGCACAATCCTCCCAACAACCAACTCTGCAGCAGATCCTTAAGCTCCCTAAGCTTCGTCGGCTCATCTAGAACAACGTCGGAAAACTCTCGCACGATAAGTACCCGGTCCAACAAACCCACTGTGGCTCCGGTATCTCGAATGAACGCCAAGAATCCACAACATCCTCTCCTCAAAAGTCTACTAGCGAAAAAGACTGAATTCAAGCTGTGAGAGGCGACACCACTGTCCCCTGCACAACAAGAACTAACTTGTCGGGAAAACAAACCTGACTGTTTTCTCACGGTAGTCCACAGACGCATAGCACGTAGTTAACCAATCCATGCCCAGGAGAACGTCAAATCCAACTTCTCTAGAGGGATCAAGTGACGGATGAATCTCCTAACCGATTGGCACCCGACTGAAATATGTCTTGCGCAACAAAAGAATCGCTAACAGAAGTTACACAACAAGCGGCTGATCTAGCTAATACGATCCTCGTCCCAACCACAGCACAAAGTGTGTAATACAAACCAGTACATCAAGGAACATATGAATTTAGAGTACCTGCAAACTCAGCATTAGATGCCCGCGCGTCCCGATGAGTAGAGGCAAACTCCCGAGTCTGTCTTCTACCCGAAACAGGCTGAAATCATCCTCTCTGTGGTATAGCTGCCTCGTGACTACGTGGCTTAGTACTAACTCGAACCCGATGATCCAAACTCCCGCACCGATAACATCCGGAAGAAAACTGCTGACCATCCTGGGGATAAGAGCTTGACGACTGTCCTCGCCTTAAGCCTCTTGTACTCCCATGACGTGCATGAAACCTGTCACGACAACTGAACCTCTGTCTATGGGCTGGCATACCTGCATGAGCCCTCCTCTGATCCGAAACTCCTAAAGTCTCCGGAAGACGTGTCTCGTCAACTGGGGCTGCATCCACTGGTGCTGTGTAGGTGACGGAATACTGTGTGCTGATTGCAAGGAACAACTGGGTAACAGGGGTGACAACCTCCTGTCGCTGCGCTCGAATGGCCTCAGCCAATGAACTCATCGTCTGGCGCAAGTCCTGCATATCTGCCACAAGCCTAGCGATACTATCAATCGAAGGCGAAACCGTCTGCACCTGTACAACGAGCGTACCATCCTGGTCAGTCCTCACTCTCCCCGAGTCAATACTAACCTCGGCCCTCGCTGCAACTCTCTGAGTCCCCATAGTCGTCGGCGGCAAAAGCTATAAATAGAATATAAAATCATAAGAATATGTATCATCAAGGAAGGAATTTCAAGAAATTTGTACTTAGGCACTTTAGGCGGAGTACTGCATCGTGAGTATGCTGCAGACATACACACACTACGTTACTCTACTTAAGCTACCTACTCCAGCATACCAAGGTCATCCTGTACTCCAGAAGGTAAAAACCTAGCGTTCTGATACCAACTTTGTCACGACCCGAAATTGGCACTTGACGGCCCTAATACTACGCAACGTCTACAGGCGTAACGTAGTAAAAGAAAGCCAAAACCCAGAAATCTAAACCATCAAAAGTAATAAGAAAGTGCTAATAGTATTTTCAAAACCTTTGAAATCACAACCCAAATTCTTTAAAGTCTCACTTTTATCCCTTAAAATTTTGGCAGCACCTCCTTTGTAAAAACAAGCCCCCAAAATGGTTACAACATAAATATAAAGTAAAGCATCCCAAACTGGAGCAAAATCCACGCCCAACGGCGGAAAACATTCACCACAACAGATATACGACGCCGTAGCGAAGAAAGAGACGATATAAATAAAACTGCATAAAAACCTCCAAGTCACAAAATAATATACAATATCGTCCTCACACCAAGTCACTAAGTCATACATAATACTGGTAGATGGAGAGTACATGGATACAACGAATATACAATATAACATCGGATAACCACTAAACCCACCTGGGCAAAACTGCACACTGTCAGGCTAAGCGGTATCCGCAGCAAAAGATGATACGAAGGATGAAAATAGCCTGCCTCTGACTATCCTGAGGAACACCTGCAAACACTGTGGCACAACGGGGGTGAGTTGCCAACTCGTGAATAGTAAATAACATATGCAGGTAATCGCGAGTATGCACGTACAACGCGAATCTAACATAAGCATTTAATATCAATGAATAGTCATATGTAATGCAATAATCTTGAAAAGTACACTAGCAGGTACAATTAATACATGAAGCCATAATATGACGATCAATATGCAATAATCATGTAAGGTACTCTATCAGATACTACTAATACATGAAGCAGTGCGAAAACAATGAATGTGGAGTATGGACTAAAACAAGTCATTTCCACGGAAATCCTAACCTCGTGGTAGGACCAAAATCCAACAAGACAATAAAATTCCCAATTTCCACAATTCAGCCCCAAATTGGCTCTCATATCATGTAAGTCTCATATATCCTTAATATACAACATCAAGTAAATCTCATATATCCTGACTGTCCAACATCAAGTATATCTCATATATCACGAATGCACAACATCAATATATCCCACATATCCAGTGTGTACAATATCAGTATAAAGTAAGTTTCATATAAGGTGAGTGTCTAACATCGACACCCAAAACATCATGAAACAAGTATCCAGCATCGACACCAAAATACTGATCTCTGAGGCGCCATCACCTAGGACTGGCCCTCCAATGTCATGTATGTACATCCTAATAACCTGGATAAGCACCACCCGCAATCTGCAAGGCATGTACGTACATAACCTCGATCGATATCCTCCAGATATACGTCGAGTCCAACTACTGTCACCGGATGGAAAACGCCCCCAGCCGGGCTCAACGGCATGGACCATCGATCTTCTTGCCCCGGGGAACCAACCGGGCTCCACCATGTACCCGTACATGGCCCACGACACCTCCTCGCATGGGGTATATATAAGCTCTGAACCGAGAAATCTCATGGTGGAAGCTGAATTATCATATCAAGAGAAACCGGGTTTTTTAAATAATGCATAATTTCATGAAACAACCACGGTCCTCAAATCGAGAAAACATCAAGTAGTGAATATGTATGAATGCATGAATCAATACACATATATTAGCGTCCCATTCCACTAATATTGGTGTAAAGGCATATATAACAGCGTCCCACTCCACTGTTATATATACATAGTAGTAAAAGTATCAGAGAACATCATATGACATCTATGAATGCAGTATATGCAATATGAAACAGTAATAGGAGCATATAAAGGAAAAACCACTATTTAACTGCAACTAGTCAAATAAATATATCACACTGTTCCTGATTTCCCCGAAATCAGATGCAACAATATAGACAGGTGAACATGTAGCTATAACAAGGTATCCGCAACCATGTCGGTATAGCAAGATATGCGTGTCCATATGTAAGTATGTATGATGTCAAGGTAGCTGTGCAAGGTATGTGTCTATACCTATTCATAATACCCTCCAGTATATGTATGTATGTATGCCAGATGTACAGGTAGCTATGTCTTATATGTGTATATACCTTTCACAATGGTATAATACCATATAGGTATATGGGTAACTAGCATGTAAGTGTACAGGTGTGCTATATGTCATAATCACAATAAAAATATGAATCAATGTCTCAATGTCCCTAATCAGGCAATATCATTTCTATATATGGTTTGTGCGTGACATGGCAATTATTGACGGTGTGTGGCATACAATCAGTGCTCGTGCAATATGAGCCGTCAATAATAGTGCAGTGTCCAAAGGATACTAGTCCAAGCACAACAATTACTAATCAGTAGGGTAAATGTGCAATTCTAAATCTGACATAGAATATACGACAAAAGTAACATCTCTAGCCCAGATGCATAACGCCATGCGGGCGATTCCCCTGTAGATGTTAAATCTACTCACCAACACTCCTGGCTAAGTGTAGCCAACCACCTATTTTCCCTTTGCAGCTGTGTCCGTAGTCCCCGCCTGCGAACCTACCACATCAAACAATAAAGCAAGCATATATTCATAATAACCCTAAAACATGAATAAACTACATTTAACCGACACAACAACACGAAACATACTCTCAAGTGTTCGTATTGTGGCTAACGTGCGTAGCGACACGACGAAAACAACTCAAGAGTAAAACCACACAAAGTGCACGATCCGTGTCGTATTACGTATCGCGCGAACGCAAAACACTACAACCTACCTAAGTGATCCCAGATTTTGCATACAGTGAAAACTAAACAAATAAACAAGACCAAATACACCCAAACCCCAGAATAAACCTACCCTCAAAAACCCACACCCTAACTCTCCAGAAAACCCGACGTCGCCGGAATTGGGCTTCTCGTCGCCGGCCCTAGCCGGTGGGGTGGTCCTCGTGTCTCAGGTGGGGTCCTATAGTCTCAGGTACATCACAGCTATATTGTTTAGTTTTCTAGTAAACTTTCCGGGTCACAGCAGACCACATATATCACAAAACGTCACTAAAATACGATATTATGCATCAAACAAAACTTTAAACACTTAAAACAGAAACTAACTAACTACAAAGCACAAAAACTAATTAAAGAAGAGATAGAGATCACTACCTAGCTAAAAGAACCTAAAGATCCAAGCTTCTCCTAGCTCCAAGGCATCCAAGAGGCACAAGTGAAGAAAAATTTGATTTTTGTGATATATTTTGGGATTTTGAGGATTTAGTGTGCAAGAATTGAAGAAGAAGGGAAGGGAAAAGATCAAGAGCAGTAGAGAGAGAGAGGGATTCGGCCAAGTGAGGGAGGGGAGGGTTTTGTGAGGGATTTCCTAGCAATTTCCTATTAAATGCAAAGTTAATGCATTCACACACACACTTGCACACATGCGTGCACCTCCTTCTATTTCTTTTCTTTTCTTTTAAATTTAAATCAAAAACCCATACAAATATCTAGATGTTATGTGAAGGGTTTCATTAACTCAAACTTAATTTTTGAACAGAAGACTTAAGAGAAAATTCCCAAAATGTGAATACCGCATTAAAATAATATTAAAATTAGGAAAAATTCAAATTGGACCAAAACGTCCAATATAACCCCATAGCTTGCGCACTAGTTTATTTTAGCTAAACTAGGTGCTGAAAAGTCTATATGGTCGTTTGATCACAGTCGGTTTAAAACAGAAAATACCGACAATTTTACCCAAAAACGGAAAAATTCACTTAACGATTTCTAAAACGTTACATCGACTATCGGGATTATGATGGAGATCAAACTAGTGGGGCCTGGGCAGTCTATAAGGATATCTTTTAATAGCTCCTAGTCAAGGGTATATCGAGACAGGGCATCGATATTTCCAGAGTAGACTAGTGTGTACGTTTCTTGACCCTGGGGGTGATGGTTGATCCCATAACTGTTGGTGTTTGACATCAAAGTTTTTACACAGGTGCTCATTGGAGAATGGGTACACCGAACATGACTCGCCGAGAACTCCTAGATGGTATATATACCTATTGTCAGATAGTAGTTCTCTGGTGACACTTGTACAGGTTAGTCTGTAAACCCGAGATCGTTATAGTGTCTTGCGTGATTCCCACTGTACTTTGATTTCCTCCCTACCATGGCTCTGCTGAGTCCTGCAAACAGGTGGATTTTGGGTACAGTCCCGAATCGCATGGAGGTAGTGAGCGATAGGAGGTGTTTTGTCTCTCCCGGTATAGGGAGTTGATGTCGCGCTATGCTTGATCGGCCATAACAGCAAGTCCCTGGCCAGGGTTCTCAAGATTTACTGATAAGTGTTATCAGTAGTTTCTCGAACCGTTGTGGGCCGTAAATCAGCATGACTTATAAAGTTACTGGGTTTTGACTTTTACCAGCCCTATACTTCAAAAGCGATGTATCAGAAGAAGAGACCGGACTGTACGGTAAGTGTTGCTAATAGGCTCGTTAGGGTTGGGATGAGTTCGCCCGTCGGCCATCTCTTTTTCGTCATGTACCTGGATAGCCGTTACGCACAGCTAATGCCGCTGACGTGCTTGTGGTTAAACCCACTCCCAGCGTATTATCGAGTCGTTATAGTCCCACACAGAGAGTTCCCTGGTTCAGGAAAAAGATGTAGAGTCCGTAAGTTGTTACGGCTGGGTTTCGATCATGTTCGTGTAATCGTTACAGGAATAATGATCGGAATGTTAATACCGGTAGGCTTTGGTTTAAGCCGCATGCCGGTATTATATTATTGGATTATTTGTATTCATATTTTTCGGAATTCGGATACGGGTATATTTATACGGTATACGATGGAAGGGTATTATTGTAATTGTTACAACAATACCTTCTAGAAGGAGACACCTCATAAATGGATATTTATTTTGTGAAAATAAATAAATGAGGTGGCATTTGGAAAAGTCTAAGCATGGATGAAGGAATGGCTTGTTTAATTATTTATTCATTTTGAGTTACTATTGAAGCATGGTGCTATTTTTTTTTTGTATGCTTCAATTATTTCATTTTGAACCATATTATTTTTCCATGCTTGAACATTCATTTTACACTCGCACATTCTCTCTCTTCATTCTCTCCTTCTTC
Organism: Agapanthus africanus; assembly: GCA_030015575.1. Classification (NCBI taxonomy): domain Eukaryota; kingdom Viridiplantae; phylum Streptophyta; class Magnoliopsida; order Asparagales; family Amaryllidaceae; genus Agapanthus; species Agapanthus africanus. The sequence continues at coordinate 361,419,229 of CM057346.1, forward strand.
CTCCTCTTTGCTTCAACCTCACAAGAGTTGTGAATCAAAAGTTTAAAGCAAAAATAATAATCCAATACTTAATCTCTAAATCATCTTAGTGATCACTTTTATCAAACTTGATCTCTAAGTTGAACTCTTGTGAAAAGTTTGTAGCTTGTTCGATAGCTCTCGGGTGGATCGTCTTGGATCTTGAGGTGGCCGAAGATCGAGCTCATTGCAACCATAAGGAGCCTAGGAGTCACTTTCAAGTGAAGATCCGAAGGACCAGTTCCATTAGGTATAAAAACTATCATAGTAGATTAGATCTCTTGATGGTTTTTGCTAGTTAGGGTTTAAGCACTAATCTTTGATTATGTGGGTATTGCATGCAATAAAAATTATTGTTTACCGCTTCCGCCTCCTCACAAGTGTTGTGAGGGTGTGCAACATCCACTAACATGGTATCAGAGCCTATCATAAACCTTAAATACCTTGTAGCAACGTTATAATTCCACCGTTTTTCGTCGTGCAAAAACTGCCGAAAAACAGTTTTGAAAATCGATGTTTTGAGATGTTTGCACACCCCGCGGGCTTACAGTTTGAACCAAGAAGCCGCGGGGTGGAGAGAGCAAAACCTAGGGATACCCCAGGGGGGGACCGAACGGCTGGGCCCACTCCCTAAGACCACCACAAAGTGGTCTTGGCGGTGGGGACCCGAAACTGCCCCACCATAGGCAGTTTCGGGTCTGCCTCACCTCCTGGCCACCTCGTGGTGGCCTCGGGAGTGGGGAACCCCTTCTATGCCCCCTATTCGACCGTTAATATGTTGTTCATCATCTCCATGAAGTTCGGGTGGGTTTCGAGTTCGTTTCGACTCCCGGATTGGCTCAAAAGTTCGTTTTTTGAAAACTTGCTCGCTCGATTTTTTCAAGTGTTGGAAAATGTTTTAGTTTGCAAATCCTTGTGCGGAATTCTAATGTTGCGACTTCCTTACATGGTTTGTGATGTGGATGTGTGTTTCGAAACATCGACTAATTTCTATACGATGATTAGTCGGGGTTGCACACATCGGTTTTGATATCATGAGATGGTATGGGTATATGAATGTGTTGGACCGTCATGATGAATGGCCGGGGGGATGTGAAATGAGCGTTTTTTTTTTTTTCATTCAATGTAATTTGTAAAAATCAATGTAATATTATTTTTGCGGGGCACATCCGGGTTGAGATTGTAGCCACCGTTGTATAATTTCATTTTACTATTTTTGCTCTTAGGATAGACCCAAGATGGGGTGCACAAACTACCGGGTTCTCGAAGTGCCGAGTGGCCTACTCACTTTGTTGACGGAGGTTGCTTCACTTCGGGAATTTAGCGGGTAGTTTTCCGCACCCGGAGGGGTCTAGGATGGGGTTTTGGCTATTCAACAAGACCGTGGAACCCGTCTTTCATTAAGGTCTTGAATGAAATACGGAATTCCTAGTATATCTCATGTATTCATCTAGGATCTGAAATGGCCATATTTATATATGAGATATATAATAAACGTTGCTTATGTTTTGCACCCGCGCTAGTCCAGCCCCCGCTCTGCCATTAGTTAAGTAACCTAACGGTGCATGATGAGGCTCAGTGGCGAATGCAGATGGCATAAGCGTACGTTCTATTTTCGTTTCTTTTCTGTGATGTTTAGGAAACATAAATGATGGGACAACATTAATGTGATTAATGTTAAGGAAAGAAACCTAAAGATGTTGTATAATCAAACTTTTTAAAATGGGTAACTCTAGATTTTGCTTTGCATCGTGGTATTCTTGAATATCCTGCACCTCATTCGATGAGGAATGTGTCACGACCCGAAAAGTACGGAACATGACCGGCACTTAAATTACAAAACGTCTTGAGGCGTACGTAATCTAAGTAAGCCAAAACCCAAAAAATCAAAACCAAAAAAGAGTAGAGTGAAGGAAAAACCAAGTAAAGCAAGTAGTTTTAATCAACATAGGCCGAAGTATGTATTTTTAAAATCTCAAGTATTTTCTGAAAATTTCGGTAGAGTCTCCTTTGTAAATACTGGCCCCCAAACGGGATACAACATGAATAGTATACGAAATAAGTAAAAAGGCATCCCCAAGCGGGAGCTAGCTCTTCGTCAATCGACAGTCACAACCACGCAACCAAAAATATACAACGCCAATGGCGAGGATCAAAACTCAAAAGAACTCAAAACAACATGAAAGACATAATAATACAACGCGCGACTCTTTGGTCGAAAGAATAACATGTCTGGTTTTCTATCTCTCTCAAATATACAATCTGGTTGATGGAGTTTCTAGATACAACTAAAATAATAATAAACAATGGCGGTCCTAATGCAAAGAACCCACCTGCCAAAGCAATCACCCGAAAAGAACAGTGTGCCAGGAAAGCCGCAAAGAACCTGTACGGCAAAACCTGAAAGGAACTGTGGCACAACGGGGTTGAGTTGCCAACTCGTGAGTAGAAAACATCTACGAGTAGAAATCGCACGCATAACGCTATCCTAGTTCATATCAGGTAATATCCTTAATAAAATCCTAGTCCAGCTATGTATAGTGTAATACTACATGCTCGTGTCAGTGCCTCAAATAGTAACATATCTGATATATGATGTATGAATGCATTATGAATTTAAACAAAATATATCATGAGTGAGAAAACTGTTTTCTTTAATCAATGAGATTTCTATATGTATTCCAATCGCGTATCATCAATGAACGCAACAGAGAAATCAGTGTCAAGCATCAACACAAAACATAAGTCTCAGTATCTCAATATCAAATCATCAATATCTTAAATCTCAAATCTCAATCTCAATATCTCAGGCATGCGTATAATCTGCGGGATCGGCCCTCGGGCTCCGGCAGAACGAATCAGCCCATAACTTCAATCTCACGGCCACGAACGGTATCCTCCGGACATCCGCCGCGCCAGGTAAAATCACCGGTAGGTAGTCTGCTCCTGCCAGGCTCATCGTCTACTCGTCGAACTTCTTGCCCGGGGTACCAAATCGGGTCCACCATGTACCCGTAGACGCTTCATCCAACTCCTCGAATCGGGTCTCGAAAACCATCTCAGAACCGAGAAAACATCATGGTGGACACTCATACATCACGAGAAAACCGCCATTTGCATTTTTAAAATGATGATACCAAGCTTTTATTAAATCTTGCGGTTTTCCCCCAAATCCAGAAATCTCATATAAATCCAAAATCATCAAAATCATGATACCAATAAACAGTGAATACCGGCATAAATCTCCATAATATTACATAACCAATGACTATATGGATGCATCTGATATCATGCAATGAATGCAATAATTAAACTAGAATATGGAAACTATAACATATTACAACTATCAGCTAACAAGCTATGTCACTGAAATAGTATTTTCTAAAGTGTACGTGACATGGCAATTACCGATGAAGATGTGTGTGAGCCGGCAAGCGAGTGTACGTGGAGCATACGTGTCATCGATAATGGTGCTGGTGTCCTAACAACATGGTTTCATAATTACTACATACACACTAACATGCAATGAGGCGATAACAACATAATAAGGAAAATGAATAGTAAATACAACAATAATAAGCGGAACATGAATAATAACGTAACAACAAGGAATCTATCTTACTATACATGTGTTATACTATTTTGCCATTTGAAATAGTACGAATCATGGTGTTTTGAAAATAAGGACTACGGTGTTTTAAAGAAAAGATACGTCTTTTAAAATATCCATAGTATCCCTTAGTATGTCTTTAAAATTCTCACTATTCGTCAGTTTTGGAAATAGGTATGACTCGGATCCAGTCTAACATCTATTAGGTAAACTACAGGTCTAACTAACAACCAATCGAAAGGGGTATGGAAACCACCTAGATCTGAGTCGATATATATACATGCATAATAGTCGGTGATCCCGCCTCAATAATATCATGTACGATACAACATATCATATGACATCCTCGAATCAAGAGTGCGGATCTATGATCAATATATAGCTCTTACGGTAAATCCGTCGTACGGCCTTCCAAATCTGGGTATGGGTCAAATGTCACATCTATCACATTAATCATCTGGTATCTTCTTTATCAAATATCATGATCGGGGTACTGATCTACGTCTAGTACAATACTGATACCATCTATGAAATGCATGTAAGTCCACGTTGCTCACCCTGGTTCTTACGGGGAGGCAGAAACGGCGAAAAACGATTTTTTTTGGCGCAAAGGCAACATGGACTAAAAGACGGATCTTTGCTAAACTAGAAACTAGCAAACAACTAGAGGCTTTAAATACTATGCCATAGAAATTATACCTCACGAAACTGGTCCTTCGGGTCTTCATTCCGTTGTCCCGCTCGTCCATCCAAGCTCCAAGGAACGATCCGGATCTTGGTCACCTCCGCGGCCTCCTTGAGTCGAAGACGATCCACCCGAGAGATGTACACCGAGCTCCACCTCGATCCAAGGCAACTAGGGCGACAAGATCTCTAGTCTTGTTGTCCTAGGTTGTGTAGAAGTAGTAGAGGGATGGTTTTGTCAAGTGGGATCCTTTATCTCTCGACACATGAGATCAAAGGATGATTTCAAAAGGAGGAAGATGAAGGAGAGTTTTGCAACCATGGAGCTCTTTCTCTTTTTCTTTTCTAAGAGAGAGAATGAGCATGAGAAAATGAATATCATTTCCAAAAGAAAAAGGCACCATGGTTGCAATAATAGTAAAACAACATCATTACAAATCCTATCATGATAAAGTTGATGCTACATTGAATTGACCATTTTCATAATCAAAAATAAAAAGAAAATCCAAAGAAGAGTGTAGACCTCTCATGAAGGTCAATGGTCAACACCGGTCAACGGGTCAACAAAGTCAAGAGAGGTCATGGTGGTCAAATGGTCAATGCAATTAGCCATCACAAAATTATCACAAAAAGGATTAGTAAAATAATGTCTCCGGCTCATAATGGTTTTGACCGAACGAATTGTTAAAACCCTAATGAGCCTGCCACATAACGGTTTTGGCCGAACGAACTGCCAAAACCCAAATGGGGCACCTCCTCCTTTATCGCTCCTCAAAACTGTGCATACACACCTGCATCGGCATTCCGTAAAATGCGAATGCACAGAAGACAAAACAAATCCATCCGTGCAATACTAGGATCCGGCTTAAACCAAGGCCCACTAGTATTGCCTGCCCGAACAGCATACGCACACAAGTGCACATAAGTGATCGCAGCCCTGCCGTAAAACCATACAGCCTATACACATTTCATTCAGTGCAGGGAAACTCTCTGTGTGGGACTCTAAAGACTCGACTCTACGCTGGCAGTGTAGGGATCCTAGGCACTCTCAAGAGGTCTCACAAGGCATCAACCATGCCAATTTCAAAAATTACGGTGCCGAGAAACCCTAGACTACGGATCGTTGGCTAGATGTCTAGGCGAAAGAAGCAACTAGTAAACTACTTTACTAAGAGAACGGAAATACAACCTTTGTAGATCCGGTGCTCCACCTCCATGGCTCCGTGATGATGTCTCCTCGCTGTCCAAAACGGATCCCGGGCTCTAGCATCGGCTTCATCGGAGAAAGAGCGGGCTAGGTCATCGACGACGATGCCGAAGATGATCTACGTCGAGGCATCACTAGATCAAGCTCCACCTTCACCAAGCCATGATAACTTGTGAAGGAAACACCCTATGCTACTTGGCAAGAGGTAGAGGATGAAGAAATAGGAAGTGGGTTCACTTTAGAATTGGATTTCTCACTCATTTTCAAGAGTTGCCATTGATGGAGCAAGGTTCTTCATCTTGAAGATGAAGAAGAAGAAGAAGAAAAAGTTATGATAAGTTAATTCCAAAAAGAAAATTAAAAGAATACTTATCATAACCAAACCATGGTCAAGTGTAGAGAATCAATCATGGTTAGTGGGAATGGTTAGGGTTAAGCATGAGACAAAATGGTGACTTAGGTCAAAGCTTCATGAAGCTTCAACTAGAAAACAAAGTTAGCCACCATTTTCTCTTAATGCTTATCATTTTCCAAATGAATAACTAAATAAGATAAATGAAAAAGAAAACAAAACCCTAACCATTCATATAACCATGGTTTAATCTTTACACTAACTCAAGTGAGCAAGTATCATCAAACATGATACAAACTTGTGTACAAAAGTATATCACATATACAATGTGCACAATCCAAGTGAGAAAATCCATTTAAAGTGAACCAATACTAGTTAATGCAAAGTAATATATCAAATATACAATTATGCATTAAATCATTAAATCAACACTTGATTTAACGATCCGGTCATATCGCATATAACCGACTAGTATCCAATGTATCGACTTATCGAATCAACCCTCGATTCGATAACTAGGTTATATCGCATATAACCATTCGATACATTCATCGCGAGAATAGAATACGGTATCACATACACGCATTATTCTCTGTCCCGCACATATCTCATATGCGCTCCTATTTCGTTTCGCTTGAGCCAGGAAACCTCTGTGTAGGACTCTAAAGACTCGTCAATACGCCGGCAGCAGATGATGATCATATCAAACACCCGCAAGCCGCAAGCGGTCTGCTAAACGTAACGGCCACCCGGGTATTGAGCGATCAGAAGATCGACGAGCAAGCCCGCTCACACTCCAGTGAATCCAACCAGTAACACTACCGTACAGTCCGGTCTGATCGTCTGATATGCCGCATATCTTGCCTAGGGGTGGTAAACGTCAGACCCCAATAGCTCGATAAGTCGTGTCGATATGAGGTCTATAACAGTTCGAGAAACTACTGGTAACACTTACCAGTAAATCTCAGCAACCCTGGCCAGGGATTTCCGGTTATAGCCAATCGAACACAGCGCAACATCAACTCCCTATACTGGGAGAGACGAATCCCCTCCTATCGCTCATTGCCTCCATGTGACTCGGGACTGTACCCAAAAACCACCGTTTTGCACGCCCTCTTGGATGTGGTAAGATGGAAATCAAAGCACAGTGGGAAGCACACAAGACTCTATGACGATCTCGGGTCAACAGACTACTCTGTACCAGTGTCACCAGAGAACTGCCATCTGACGTAAGGTATAATACCATCTGGGAGTTCTCGGAGAGTCCGTCCAGTGTACCCAGTCTCCACTGAGCACCCGTATATCATCTCTGATGTCAAACACCAATGGATATGGGATCATCCATCGCCCATCTGTATGGGTCGAGAAGGTATATGCTAGTCTACTCTGGTATATCGATGCCCCGTCTCGATACACCCACGACTAGGGACTTTGAAGGATGTACTTATAGACTATCTGTCCCCACTAGTATGATCTGCATCATAGTCCAGGTAGTCAAGTACACATCCTAAGGGCTTTACCAACATGTAACAGAGAGACAATCAGTATACACGTTAAGGTAAAGAGCAACCAGATAGCATACTATCATGTCGAGCAAGAAAGTCCTCCCTATATATGTCCCAGCATCCACTACAATATACATCCTATGTACAGTAATGGCCTCTAGGGCATACATATAACTAACAATCTCCCACTTGCACTAGGGCCATCTGTAGCAGTGGTTGCAGTATCTCATACTCAACCATCCCATAAAAATCTCTCTCTGGGAATAGGCCTTCGTGAGTGGATCCGCCGTGTTGTCCTCTGAGTCTACTCTCCTTTCCTCGACACCCTGGAGATCAACTATCTCCATGATCAGGTGATACTGCCTTAGAATATGTCTGGATCAGTGATGGGACGGACGTTCCTTGGCATAAGCCACAACTCCATTGTCACACAATGGGAGGAACTAAGTTCATCTCATGAACAAATATACGTCCAGACTGCCTCTTTGGTAGCATCTTAAATAGCGATGTATCGAGCCTTTATCGTCTAGTATGCCACGGTATCTAGCTTGGAACTCTTCCAACATACCGTCCCTTTACTGAGGGTAAAGACAATGCCTGCGACTGACATTCAGTCGTCTTTATCACCCTGGAACACTTCCAGTGATTCTCCCTAGGATCAACTGATACCATCTCACTGCAACTAGTGAGAATCCTAACATCCAATTAGATCTATCTCATAGATCCAAACTCAGGATATAGGAGGTATCACTTTGATTCTATAGAGAATCATTGTGATAAACGGAGATTGGCCGAGCGTAGCATAGGAAACTTCTTCCCTATCAAGAGTATGTCATCCACGTACTCTACGAGGATCGTCACTATACTCCCTACTACCTTTTTGTATATACAAGGTTCATCTACCATTTTGATGATGTCAAACTCTTTGACTAACACATCAAAACAGATGTTCCAACTCCGCGATACCTTCTTTATCCTATAAAGCATCTTGTACACGTTTCCGCTGCTCCCACTGTCTACGAAGCCCTCTGGCTGTGTACTTATAGACGTTCTCTTCTAAAACATCATTTAGAAAAGCAGTCATGGCACCCAACTGCCAGATATCGTAGTCATGATATGTAGCCGTGGCAAGTAGGATCTGGATGGACTTAAGCATAGCTACTTGAAAAGGTTTCATCATTATCCTGTTAGTTATATGTATGCCCTAGAGGCCATTACTGTACATAGGATGTATATTGTAGTGGATGCTGGGACATATATAGGGAGGACTTTCTTGCTCGACATAATAGTATGCTATCTGGTTGCTCTTTACCATAACCTGTATACTGTTTGTCTCTCTGTTACATATTGGTAAAGCCCTTAGGATGTATACTTGACTACCTGGACTATGATGCAGATCATAGTAGTGGGGACAGATAGTCCATAAGTACATCCTTCAAAGTCCCTAGTCGTGGGTGTATCGAGACGGGGCATCGATATACCAGAGTAGACTAGCGTATTCCTTCTCAACCCATACAGATGGGCGATGGATGATCCCATATCCATTGGTGTTTGACATCAGAGATGATATATGGGTGCTCAGTACAGACTGGGTACACTGGACGGACTCGCCGAGAACTCCCAGATGGTATTATACCTCACGTCAGATGGCAGTTCTCTGGTGACACTGGTACAGGTTAGTCTGTAGACCCGAGATCGTCATAGAGTCTTGTGTGGTTCCCACTGTGCTTTGATTTCCACCTTACCACGTCCAAGAGGGCGTGCAAAACGGTGGTTTTTGGGTACAGTCCCGAGTCACATGGAGGCAATGAGCGATAGTAGGGGATTCTTCTCTCCCGGTATAGGGAGTTGATGTTGCGCTGTGTTCGATTGGCTATAACAGGAAATCCCTGGCCAGGGTTGCTGAGATTTACTGGTAAGTGTTACCAGTAGTTTCTCGAATTGTTATAGACCTCATATCGAAACGACTTATCGAGCTATTGGGGTCTGACGTTTACCACCCCTAGGCGAGATATGCGACATATCAGACGATCAGACCGGACTGTACGGTAGTGTTACTGGTTGGATTCACTGGAGTGTGAGCGGGCTTGCTCGTCGATCTTCTGATCTCTCAATACCCGGGTGACCGTTACGTTTAGTAGACCGCTTGCGGCTTGTGGGTGTTTGATATGATCATCATTAGCTGCCGGCGTATTGACGAGTCTTTAGAGTCCTACACAGAGGTTTCCTGGCTCAAGCGAAACGAAATAGGAGCGCATATGAGATATGTGCGGGAACAAGAATAATGCGTGTATGTGATACCGTATTTCATTCTCGCGAACAATGTGTCGAATGGTTGTATGCGATATAACCTAGTTATCGAATCGAAGATTGATTCGATAAGCCGATACATTTGATACTAGTCGGTTATATGCGATATGACCGGATCGTTAAATCAAGTGTTGATTTAATGATTTAATGTATAATTATATATTTGATATATTACTTTGCATTAACTAGTATCGGTTCACTTTAAATGGATTTTCTCGCTCGGATGTGCGCATTATATATATGATATGATTTTGTGCACATGCTTGTATCATGTTTGATGGTGCATGTAAAATTGGTTAAGTATAAAGAATTAAACCTTGGTTAATGAAATGGTTAGGGTTTATTATTTGCTTATTCATTTTAGAATAACTTATCATATTCATTTCTTTCTTCTTCTTCTTCTTCATCACATGAAGAAGCTTGCTTCATCAATGGTGATTGATAAAAACAAGTAAGAAATCCAATTCTAAAGTCTACCCACTTCCTATTTCTTCATCCTCTACCTCTTGCCAAGTAGTAGAGTGTGTTTCCTTCACAAGTTTTCTAGACTTGGTGAAGTTGGAGCTTGATCTAGCGATGCCTCGACGCAGATCATCTTCGGCACGTCGTCGATGACCTAGCCCGCTCTTTCTCCGATGAAGCCGACGCTAGAGCCCGGGAATTCATTTGGACAGCGAGGGGACTTCGTTGCGGAGCTATGGAGGTGGAGCACCGGATCTACAAAGGTTGTATTTCCGTATTCTTGTAGTTAAGTGTTAACTAGTTTGCTTTTCGCATAAAAATCTAGCCAACGATCTTGTTAGGGTTTCTCGGCACCGTTAAAATTTGAAATTGGCATGGTTTATGCCTTGTGAGATCTCATTAGTGTGCCTAGGAACCATACAGTGGTATCAGAGCCTAGCTAGAGCCTTAGGCGAAGTCTAGACGGAGTTTGAAGTCCGATCGAGCCCGAAACCCCATTTTTCCACGCTCTCTGGACTTTTTCTGAAAACGTGGATTTTTCCAAATTAAAAATTGCTAAAAAATTCAGCAGGGAATTCTACGAATTACGATGCAAAATTTTTCCAGTGAAGCTTCCAGAGTGCGGCGGAACCGCGGTATAAGCACTGCTTATGCGGCGGTTCCGCGGCCAAATTATTAGATTGTCCAATATTTTTTGCACAGTAATTCTTGTTTTCAGGTGCTGGATTTTCTAGGAATTTTTAATATTTATTCAAGTGTTGAATTTTCTGGGGTTGTTTTGGGGATTCGGTGTTTCGATCGGAGTATCAAACTTTGTCTATGTGTCTTTCCGGATAATCATTGGAATATGTTAAAAAGTTCGACCGGATATAAATACCCAATTTTTCCCCTGTCGGGAAATTTCCAAGTGTTGGATTTTTCCGTAGTTTAACGACGTTCTAAGTAGTGCAAGTAACGCGATGGACCCTCTAGAAGACAACAAACCTTAACTCGATTATGTGACCGTCTTGAACTGCCCTTTGAACCTTCGGGTTTGGGGCAGTACGGCGTGCCACATGTGAGGCGTTGGCTTGACCCTTCTACGGCTGGACCGTTGGTACTGAGGCACGAAATGAATGTTGTTAGACTTATTTCATGTGTTGAGCTGTACCGGAAAACTTGGGTGTTCGATTGTTCGATCGGAAAGTTTAACATTTTCTATTTATCCGGAATGTGATACAGTAATTGGAATTCACAAATAGTAATGAGATAACTGAATGGATGTTATAAATCTAGCGGTTTAGTCTCACTTGATTGGTTGCCACGGAATTTTGATGTGATCAAAAGTCCGTCGCAATCACGTAGCGTACGCGAATACTCGCCGGGTAAACTTAATAGATAGCCTCACTCCATAGCCCCGACCAAGTGACTGTAGGAGAACCCCGTCGCCGAAAGCATCCGTTCGGGTGCTCACGGTAGCGGTGTTCCGCCTTGGTGCACTTCGTCGACGGTATCGGGGGGTGCGGCTGTCTACTGAAGTTTGCGACGAGCATTCGATCAGGATGTCGGGAATCTTGTTGAATTGCCCGACTTGATATTGAAAAGTGTTTTCGATTTTGAGACTAAAATGCGGGGTTTATAATTGTTAGGCATGCGATGTCTAAGTAATTCATTTGATTAGGCATGCGATGTCTATGGAGGTTGCGGATCCAACTGTTGTAGTTTTACACTTTCTTTTCTGTGACCGTAAGCGTAATATGTGATATCGCCGGTTTCGTTGCTATACGTCAACGACAATTGGGGTATGCATACTTACTTACGTTGATGACATGTGATGTTATGTGTTGCTGGATATGTTATATTGGATCGTCGTGTTTGAATAGCCGGGGTTTTTTATGTGAGATGAGTGTTTTTCATTTTCATTCATGTAAAAACTTGTATGTAATATTCTTTTATTGGGACACTTCCAGGTTGCGGAAGATGTCACCCTTTGTATATTATTTACTTTTCCGCACTAGGATAGACCCAAGGAGGGGAGCACAAGTAACCGGGTTCTGGAGTCCAGTGGGAGACCAACTCGAGGTGTCGTGTCCGGGTCTCCTAACTCTAGAATTGGTAGGGTTACTTGCCGCTCTCGTAGGGGTCTAGGGTGTGGGTTTGGCTATTCATCACGACCGTGGAATCCGTGTTTTATACTGGCTCGTATTAAAAACACGGACGTCCTAGTATATCCAATATTTCATATGATTCTTCTGCTGCGTTATCTGTGATGTGATCATGTGATGTTCTGTGATGGATACTATATATAGTATATATGATATATTATATAGGCGTTACTTATGTTTTACACCCGCGCTAGCCCTGCCCCGCTCTGCCGTTAGTTACCTAACCTAACGGTGCACGAGGGGACATCGAGGCGAATGCGGATGGCATAAGTGTACGTCGTATTTATCTGTGATGTTTAGGTAATTTAAATGACGGGACTTCATTAATGAGATTAATGAAATAAAAGAAACCTAAGATGTTGCAGAATCGAATTTCAAAATAAAACAGGTAGCTACAGTTCTTGCTTTGCACAGCGGTATATGTGATATATCCTGCACCTTATTCGATGAGGAAAGGACCGAGATCCCTTCACCGGGAGTGACTCCTTTAGCAATAACTGGCAGATGCTACACACTCGGTTTGTCTTTTGATTGCTTTTAAGTGTTTTTGCTTTGCACAGTGATATATCCCGCACCTCATTCGACGAGGAAAGGACCGACGATCCCTTCACCGAGAGTGACTCCTTTAGCAAAACTAGAAAAGCCTCAAAAGCACTCCATTTTCAAAATCATTTGATTCTACAACGATATCATGTTCATTACGCAATAGGTTTTCAGAAAAACCTGTCGTAGCCCTCCGTCATTTCAGATAAGTACTAGTTAGTATTCGTGCTGCGGTTGTTTGGCATGCGTCAAGGCGTAGTGTACGGTAGCTAACTAGTGCTTATCTGCTTGCATACGATGCGATTGGATTAGGGTATTCGTACGGCGTTGTTTGGCATGCGTCAAGGGTCGTGCGGGTGGGTTTAATTCAATCAAGAAATGTACGGGTTGAACTTGACTAGAGGACTATGGGTTGTTTGGCATGCGTCAAGGTCATAGCGAGCTAGGGGCAAAATTATCGGGAATTTCAAGTGTTGAAATTTGCAATGAGATTGCATACCTTCTATGAGATAGTTGGATCCCGATACCCGCTGTGAGTAAGAGTTACACCTGGGAGAGTTTTATACATTACAATTAGCCGATCAAGTAGGTGTCTAGAAAGGTGTCAACGGGGTTACGCCTCTGGGAAAATGAGGTTTACATTAATTAGGTTCGTGCGAAAGCACGGGGGACCTCCCTCAAAGTACCGACACTGGCCTGGCTGAAAGATTGGCGAACTTGTAGTGTGTAATTAATCCCGGCTAGTCTTTCCTTTTAGGGTTTGAAGGAAGATTTGATAAAAAGCAGTGGGAGCCATCCTGATTAGATAAAATAATAACCAATCTATTCTGGCAAGAGCGCACGCTGAGTGTTTTCTTCTCTCTCTCTCCAGGTAGTGACCATGTCACGCCTTAATCAAGATAATAATACGGAATATTGACCGAACCCGCTTGTTATACTGAGCTGGGGAACGTTGGTCCTGCTCCAACTTATAATTGTTATAAGACAGAGCAGGAAATTGGGGAATACCAGATTTCCCGTGCCGCCCAAACGAAGAGAGTGCATGCTGATGCATCATCTTCGGGTGTGTTCATTACAAAGAACTGTTTCTCTGTATCCTCTACGTCCTGGGTATGTGATACCAGATCAGGATCCCAGATATGTAATCTGTTACATAGGGCTACAGAAAGGTAGAGAACTGAGAACGGGTGATAAGTTTCATGAGGCAGAAAACAGGGCAAGTGTTGCAGCCAAGTCTGTTAGTCACTGTCACCCTGTATTACCAATACATTGATTCTGAACGAATGTTATTAGATACCGAACCTGATATACAAAATCATATCACTCTCTTTATTGGTAAAGAAATGATAAAATTTTGTATTGTTGGATAATGTTTTGAACATTTCCTATATCAAAAGTTGATCGGATCAGGCACGTTATCTAAAAGCATTGATGTTCTAAATCAAACTACAGTTCTTAGTATATGGATCACACACAAGAGGAAGAGTTCAGAAATGAACGAGTCCTTCTTGAGGCATTGTAGACTAGGTCATATCAATGCGACCCGACTAGCTGAAGTTACATTTAGATGCATATTTAAATCAGTTTGAATTTACATCTTGTGAAACTTGCCAGTCATGTCACAAAGATAAGATGACCATAGCTCCATTTACTGGAAACAGAGAAAGAGTTAGTGAACTCTTGGGATGATACATGTTGATGTATGTAGGTCCCCTGTCTACACATGCCAAGACCGGTTCTTTTACTTCATTACATTCTCTGATAATCTCTCATGATTCAGACATACGTTCCTGTTGAAACATAAGTCCGAACCTTTTGAGATATTCATAGAATATAAGTTAGAAGTAGAGAACCAATACGGGTAAAAGTGTTATGTCCTTTGATGAGATCAAGGAGGAGAATACTTGAGCACGGAATTCCTGGATTATTCTAAAGGAGAATGAGATTCTCTCTCAGCATTACTCCTCCGTATACACCATAGCACGATGGTATATCGGGGTGGAGCAATAACACCCTATATGATAAGGTGTGCTCTATGATGAGTACTACTGAGTTACCTATTTCCTTTTGGGAGTTGTGCACTTGATAAGCTGCATACCAATTGAATAGGGTTCAAATCAAATCAGAAGCCTACAACTTCATATGTGATATGGAAAGGGAAGAGCCCATATCTTAAGTTGGTTAAGATTTGGGGTTGACCGGCCTATGTCTAAAAGCAAAATCCGGAAAAACTCGAGGCAAGGTCAGTTATGTAGAACTGGAAATGTTCCAGCTATACAAAATGCAGCTGATGATTTGGTAGAACCAAAGGGTTCAATAGTTTCCAACGAAGCTCAGCCTCTCCGCCGATCTAGTAGGGTTCCTCAGCCACCTGAGAGATACTTCGGTTTCTCTATGACAGTGGGAGCGAGGATTGCATCATGAGATGATGACCCAACTAGTTTCGAGCTGGCCATCAAGAGTGGGACTCTGTATGAATGGCTGGATGCTTAGCGATCTGAGATGGAATCCTTATACACCAACAAAGTATGGACTTTGGTTGCTATATCTGAAGGGTTAAATCCCCATCAGGAGCAAGTATATCTTGAGAAGATTACTTGGTGTAGATGGAAAAGTTGAGACTTTCAAAGCTAGACTTGTTAAAAGTTTGCATCATTGACCAGGTATGGATAATGATGAAACATTTTCAAGTAGCTATGCTTAAGTCCATCCAGATCCTACTTGTCACGGCTACATACCATGACTACGATATCTGGTGGTTGGGTGTCATGACTGCTTTTCTAAATGATGTTTTAGAAGAGTGCGTCTATAAGTACACAGCCAGAGGGCTTCGTAGATAGTGGGAGCAGCGGAAACGTGTGCAAGATGTTTTATGTAATAAAGCAGTCATCGCGGAGTTGGAACATCTGTTTTGATGGATTAGTCAAAGAGTTTGACATCATCAAAATGGTAGATGAACCTTGTATAAACAAAAAGGTAGTGGGGAGTATGGTGGTGATCCTCGTAGAGTACGTGGATGAAATACTCTTGATAGGGAAGGAGTTTCCTATGCTACGCTCGGTCAATCTCCGCTTATCACAATGATTCTCCATATAGGATCAAAATGATGCAGCCTAAATCCTGGGTTATGGATCTATGAGATAGATCTAATTGGATGTTAGGATTCTCACTAGTTGTAGTGAGATGGTATCAAACGATCCTGGGGAGAATCACTGGAAGGGTTCCAGGGTGATAAGGACGACTGAAAGTCAGTCGCAGGCATTGTCTTTACCCTCAGTAAAGGGACGGTATGTTGGAAGAGTTCCAAGCTAGATACCGTGACATACTAGACGATAAAGGCAGGATACATCGCTACTAAAGATGCTACCAAAGAGGCTGTTTGGGTGTATATTGGTTCATGAGATGAACTATGTTCCTCCCATTGTGTGACAATGGAGTTGTGGCTTATACCAAGGAACGCAGGTCCCATCAGTGATCCAGACAAATTCTAAGGCAGTATCACCTGATCATGGAGATGGTTGATTTCCAGGGTGATCGAGGTTAGGAGAGCAGACTCAGAGGACAACATAGCGGATCCACTCACAAAGGCCTATTCCCAGAGAGAGACTTTTATGGGATGGTTAAGTATGAGATACTACAACCACTGCTGCAGATGGCCCTAGTGCAAGTGGGAGATTGTTAGTTATATGTATGCCCTAGAGGCCATTACTGTACATAGGATGTATATTGTAGTGGATGCTGGGACATATATAGGGAGGACTTTCTTGCTCGACATGATAGTATGCTATCTGGTTGCTCTTTACCTTAACGTGTATACTGTTTGTCTCTCTGTTACATGTTGGTAAAGCCCTTAGGATGTATACTTGACTACCTGGACTATGATGCAGATCATACTAGTGGGGACAGATAGTCCATAAGTACATCCTTCAAAGTCCCTAGTCGTGGGTGTATCGAGACGGGGCATCGATATACCAGAGTAGACTAGCGTATACCTTCTCAACCCATACAGATGGGCGTTGGATGATCCCATATCCATTAGTGTTTGACATCAGAGATGATATACGGGTGCTCAGTAGAGACTGGGTACACTGGACGGACTCGCCGAGAACTCCCAGATGGTATTATACCTCACGTCAGATGGCAGTTCTCTGGTGACATTGGTACAGGTTAGTCTGTAGACCCGAGATCGTCATAGAGTCTTGTGTGGTTCCCACTGTGCTTTGATTTCCACCTTACCACGTCCAAGAGGGCATGCAAAACGGTGGTTTTTGGGTACAGTCCCGAGTCACATGGAGGCAATGAGCGATAGGAGGGGATTCGTCTCTCCCGGTATAGGGAGTTGATGTTGCGCTGTGTTCGATTGGCTATAACAGGAAATCCCTGGCCAGGGTTGCTGAGATTTACTGGTAAGTGTTACCAGTAGTTTCTCGAATTGTTATAGACCTCATATCGACACGACTTATCGAGTTATTGGGGTCTGACGTTTACCACCCCTAGGCGAGATATGCGACATATCAGACGATCAGACCGGACTGTACGGTAGTGTTACTGGTTGGATTCACTGGAGTGTGAGCGGGCTTGCTCGTCGATCTTCTGATCGCTCAATACCCGGGTGGCCGTTACGTTTAGCAGACCGCTTGCGGCTTGTGGGTGTTTGATATGATCATCATCTGCTGCCGGCGTATTGACGAGTCTTTAGAGTCCTACACAGAGGTTTCCTGGCTCAAGCGAAACGAAATAGGAGCGCATATGAGATATGTGCGGGACCGAGAATAATGCGTGTATGTGATACCGTATTTCATTCTCGCGAACAATGTGTCGAATGGTTGTATGCGATATAACCTAGTTATCGAATCGAAGATTGATTCGATAAGCCGATACATTTGATACTAGTCGGTTATATGCGATATGACCGGATCGTTAAATCAAGTGTTGATTTAATGATTTAATGTATAATTATATATTTGGTATATTACTTTGCATTAACAAGTATCGGTTCACTTTAAATGGATTTTCTCGCTCGGATGTGCGCATTATATATGTGATATGATTTTATGCGCATGCTTGTATCATGTTTGATGGTGCATGTAAAATTGGTTAAGTATAAAGAATTAAACCATGGTTAATGAAATGGTTAGGGTTTATTATTTGCTTATTCATTTTAGAATAACTTATCATATTCAAATCTTTCTTCTTCTTCTTCTTCATCACATGAAGAAGCTTGCTTCATCAATGGTGATTGATAAAAACAAGTGAGAAATCCAATTCTAAAGTCTACCCACTTCCTATTTCTTCATCCTCTACCTCTTGCCAAGTAGTAGAGTGTGTTTCATTCACAAGTTTTCTAGACTTGGTGAAGTTGGAGCTTGATCTAGCGATGCCTTGACGCAGATCATCTTCGGCACGTCGTCGATGACCCAGCCCGCTCTTTCTCCGATGAAGCCGACGCTAGAGCCCGGGAATTCATTTGGACAGCGAGGGGACTTCGTTGCGGAGCTATGGAGGTAGAGCACCGGATCTACAAAGGTTGTATTTCCGTATTCTTGTAGTTAAGTGTTAACTAGTTTGCTTTTCGCCTAAAAATCTAGCCAACGATCTTGTTAGGGTTTCTCGGCACCGTTAAAATTTGAAATTGGCATGGTTTATGCCTTGTGAGACCTCATTAGTGTGCCTAGGAACCCTACATATCCACGCCTGGTCGATGACGAAAAGCTTTAACAAGTCTAGCTTTGAAAGTCTCAACTTTTCCATCTACACCAAATAATCTTCTCAAGATATACTTGCTCCTGATGGGGATTTAACCCTTCAGATATAGCAACCAAAGTCCATACTTTGTTGGTGTACATGGATTCCATCTCAGATCGTTAAGCATCCAGCCATTCTTACAGAGTCACACTCCTGATGGCCAGCTCGAAACTAGTTGGGTCATCATCTCATGATGCAATCCTCGCTCCCACTGTCATAGAGAAATCGAAATATCTCTCAGGTGGGTGAGGAACCCTACTAGATCGGCTGAGAGGCTGAGGTTCGTTGGTAACTATTGAATCCTTTGGTTCTGTCAAATCATCAGCCGCAGTTTGTATAGCTGGAATATTTCCAGTTCTACATAACTGACCTTGCCTCGAGCTTGTCCGGATCTTGATTTTAGACATAGCCCGGACAACCCCAAATCTTAACCAACTTAAGATATGGGCTCTTCCCTTTCCATATCACATATGAAGTGGTAGGCAACTGATTTGATTTGAACCCTTTTCAATAGGTATGCAGCTTCTCAAGTGCATAACTCCCGAAAAGGAAACAGGTAACTCAGTAGTACTCATCATAGAGCACACCTTATCACATAGGGTGTAATTGCTCCACCCCGATATACCACCGTGCCATGGTGTATACAGAGGAGTAATGCTGAGAGAGAATCTCATTCTCCTTTTAGAATAGTCCAGGATTTCCGTGCTCAAGTATTCTCCTCCCTGATCACATCAAAGGAAAAATACTTTTACCCGTATTTTGGTTCTTTACTTCTAACTCATATTCTGTGAATATCTCAAAAGGTTCGGACTTGTGTTTCAACAGGAACATATGTCTGAATCTTGAGAGATTATCAGAGAATGTAACGAATTACAAAGAACCAGTCCTGGCATATGTAGACAGGGGACCTTACATACATCATCATGTATCAGTCCCAAGAGTTTACTAACTCTTTCTCTGTTTCCAATAAACGGAGCTATGGTCATCTTATCTCTGTGACATGACTGGCAAGTTTCACAAGATGTAAATTCAAACTGATTTAAATATGCATCTAAAATGTAACTTCAGCTAGTCGGGTCGCATTGATATGACCTAGTCTACAATGCCTCAAGTAGGATTCGTTCATTTCTGAACTCTTCCTCTTGTGTGTGTTCCGTATACTAGAGAACTGTAGTTTGATTTAGAACATCAATGCTTTTAGATAACGTGCCTGAACCGATCAACTTTTGATATAGGAAATGTTCAAAACATTATCCAACAATACAAAATTATACCCTTTCGTTACTAATAAAGAGACTGATATGATTTTGTATATCAGGTTCGGTATCTAATAACATTCGTTCAGAATCAATGTATTTGGAATACAGGGTGACAGTGACCAACAGACTTGGCTGCAACACTTGCCCCGTTTTCTGCCTCATGAAACTTATCACCCGTTCTCAGTTCTCTACCTTGCTTTAGCCCTATGTAACAGATTACACATCTGGGATCCTGATCTGGTATCACATACCCAGGACGTAAAGGATACTGAGAAACAGTTCTCTATAATGAACACACCCGAAGATGATGCATCAGCATGCACTCTCTTCGTTTGGGCGGCACGGGAATTCTGGTAATCCCCAATTTCCTGCTCTGTCTTATAACAATTATAAGGTGGAGCGGGACCAACGTTCCCCAGCTCAGTATAACAAGCGGGTTCGGTCAATATTCCGTATTATTATCTTGATTAAGGCGTGATATGGTCGCTACCTGGAGAGAGAGAGAAGAAAACACTCAGCGTATGCTCTTGCAAGATCAGATTAGTTATTATTTTATCCAATCAGGATAGCTCTCACTGCTTTTTATCAAATCTTCCTTCAAACCCTAAAAGGAAAGACTAGCCGGGATTAATTACACACTACAAGTTCGCCAATCTTTCAGCCAGGCCAGTGTCGGTACTTTGAGGGAGGTCCCCCGTGCTTTCGCACGACCCTAATTAATGTAAACCTCGTTTTCCCAGAGGCATAACCTCGTTGACACCTTTCTAGACACCTACTTGATCGGCTAATTGTAATGTATAAAACTCTCCCAGGAGTAACTCTTACTCGCAGCGGGTATCGGGATCCAACTATCTCATAGAAGGTATGCAATCTCATTGCAAATTTCAACACTTGAAATTCCCGATAATATTTTGCCCCTAGCTCGCTATGACCTTGACGCATGCCAAACAACCCATAGTCTGCTAGTCAAGTTCAACCCGTACATTTCTTGATTGAATTAAACCCACCCGCACGACCCTTGACGCATGCCAAACAACGCCGTACGAATACCCTAATCCAATCGCATCGTATGCTAGCAGATAAGCACTAGTTAGCTACCGTACACTACGCCTTGACGCATGCCAAACAACCGCAGCACGAATACGAACTAGTACTTATGTGAAATGACGGAGGGTTACGACAGGTTTTTCTGAAAACCTATTGTGTAATGAACTTGATATCGTTGTAGAATCAAATGATTTTTAAAATGGAGTGTTTTTTAGGCTTTTCTAGTTTTGCTAAAGGAGTCACTCCCGGTGAAGGGATCGTCGGTCGTTTCCTCGTCGAATGAGGTGCGGGATATATCATATATATCACTGTGCAAAGCAAAAACTCTTAAAAGCAATCAAAAGACAAACCGAGTGTGTAGCATCTGCCAGTTATCGCTAAAGGAGTTACTCCCTGTAAAGGGATCTCGGTCCTTTCCTCATCGAATAAGGTGCAGGATATATCACATATACCGCTGTGCAAAGCAAGAACTGTAGCTACCTGTTTTATTTTGAAATTCGATTCTACAACATCTTAGGTTTCTTTTATTTCATTAATCACATTAATGAAGTCCCATCATATAAATACCTAATCATCACAGATAAATACGACGTACACTTATGCCATCCGCATTCGCCTCGATGTCCCCTCATGCACCGTTAGGTTAGGTAACTAACGGCAGAGCGGGACAGGGCTAGCGCGGGTGTAAAACATAAGTAACGTCTATATAATATATCATATATACTATATACTGTATCCATCACAGAACATCACATGATCACATCACAGATATCACAGCAGAAAAATTATATGAAATATTGGATATACTAGGACGTCCGAGTTTTCAATACGAGCCAGTATAAAACACGGATTCCACGGTCGCGATGAATAGCCAAACCCACACCCCTAGACCCCTACGAGAGCGGCAAGCAACCCTACCAATTCTGGAGTTAGGAGACCCGGACTCGACTCCTCGAGTTGGTCTCCCACTGGACTCCAGAACCCGGTTACTTGTGCCCTCCTCCTTGGGTCTATCCTAGTGCGGAAAAGTAAATAATATACAAAGGGTGACAACTTCCGCAACCTGGAAGTGCCCCAATAAAAGAATATTACATACAAGTTTTTACATGAATGAAAATGAAAAACACTCATCTCACATAAAAACCCCCGGCTATTCAAACACGACGATCCAATATAACATATCCAGCAACACATAACATCACATGTCATCAACGTAAGTAAATATGCGCATCCCAATCGTCGTTGACATATAGCAACGAAACCGGCGATATCACATATTACACTTACGGTCACAGAAAAGAAAGTGTAAAACTACAACAGTTGGAATCCGCAATCTCCATTGACATCGCATGCCAAATCAAATGAATTACTTAGACATCGCATGCCTAACAATTATAAACCCCGCATTTTAGTCTCAAAATCGAAAACACTTTTCAATATCAAGTCGGGCAATTCAACAAGATTCCCGACATCCTGATCGAATGCTCGTCGCAAACTTCAGTAGACGGCTGCACCCCTGATACCATCGACGAAGTGCACCAAGGCGGAACACCGCTGCCGCGAGCACCCGAACGGATGCTTTCGGCGATGGGGTTCTCCTACAGTCACTTTGTCGGGGCTATGGAGCGAGGCTGTCTATTAAGTTTACCAGGCGAGTATCCGCGTACGCTACGTGATTGCGACGGACTTTTGATCACATCAAAATTCCGTGGCAACCGATCAAGTGAGATTAAAGTGCTATGTTTATAACATTCAAATTAGTTATCTCATAACTTTTTGTGAATTCCAATTATTGTATCACATTCCGGATAAATAGAAAATGTTAAACTTTCCGATCGAACAAGCGAACACCCAAGTTTTCCCGAAACAGCTCATCACATGATCACATGAAATATGTCTAAAAACATTCAGTTCGTGCCTCAGTACCAACGGTCCAGCCGTAGAAGGGTCAAGCCAACGCCTCACATGTGGCACGCCGTACTGCCCCAAACCCGAAGGTTCAAAGGGCAGTTCAAGACGGTCATATAATCGAGTTAAGGTTTGTTGTCTTCTAGAGGGACCATCGCGTTACTTGCACTACTTAGAACGTCGTTAAACTACGGAAAAATCCAACACTTGGAAATTTCCCGATAGGGGAAAAATTGGGTATTTATATCCGGTCGAACTTTTTAACATATTCAAAAATTATCCGGAAAGCCACATAGACAAAATCTGATACTCCGATAGAAACACCGAATCCCCAAAACAACCCCAGAAAATTCAACTCTTGTATAAATATTAAAAAATTTCCAGAAGACTCAGCACTTTGACACAAGAATTACTGTGCAAGACACGTGGCCAAAATCACCAACATGGCCGCGGAACCGCCGCGAAATCCAGGGTGGGGCCGCGGTTCCGTGGCTCTTTGGTCGATTTAGAGTCACGTGCTTCACAGTAACTCATAGGATTCCCTGCTGAATTTTTTGGCATTTTTTAATTCACAAAAATCCCTGTTTTTGAAAAAAATCCAGAGAGCATGTTTCAAGTTCGGGTTTTGGTTCGATCGGATTTCAAATTGCGTCTAGACTTCGCCTAAGGCTCTAGCTAGGCTCTGATACCACTGTAGGGATCCTAGGCACTCTCAAGAGGTCTCACAAGGCATCAACCATGCCAATTTCAAAAATTACGGTGCCGAGAAACCCTAGACTACGGATCGTTGGCTAGATGTCTAGGCGAAAGAAGCAACTAGTAAACTACTTTACTAAGAGAACGGAAATACAACCTTTGTAGATCCGGTGCTCCACCTCCATGGCTCCGTGATGATGTCTCCTCGCTGTCCAAAACGGATCCCGGGCTCTAGCATCGGCTTCATCGGAGAAAGAGCGGGCTAGGTCATCGACGACGATGCCGAAGATGATCTACTTCGACGCATCACTAGATCAAGCTCCACCTTCACCAAGCCATGATAACTTGTGAAGGAAACACCCTATACTACTTGGCAAGAGGTAGAGGATGAAGAAATAGGAAGTGGGTTCACTTTAGAATTGGATTTCTCACTCATTTTCAAGAGTTGCCATTGATGGAGCAAGGTTCTTCATCTTGAAGATGAAGAAGAAGAAGAAGAAAAAGTTTTGATAAGTTAATTCCAAAAAGAAAATTAAAAGAATACTTATCATAACCAAACCATGGTCAAGTGTAGAGAATCAATCATGGTTAGTGGGAATGGTTAGGGTTAAGCATGAGACAAAATGGTGACTTAGGTCAAAGCTTCATGAAGCTTCAACTAGAAAACAAAGTTAGCCACCATTTTCTCTTAATGCTTATCATTTTCCAAATGAATAACTAAATAAGATAAATGAAAAAGAAAACAAAACCCTAACCATTCATATAACCATGGTTTAATCTTTACACTAACTCAAGTGAGCAAGTATCATCAAACATGATACAAACTTGTGTACAAAAGTATATCACATATACAATGTGCACAATCCAAGTGAGAAAATCGATTTAAAGTGAACCAATACTAGTTAATGCAAAGTAATATATCAAATATACAATTATGCATTAAATCATTAAATCAACACTTGATTTAACGATCCGGTCATATCGCATATAACCGACTAGTATCCAATGTATCGGCTTATCGAATCAACCCTCGATTCGATAACTAGGTTATATCGCATATAACCATTCGATACATTCATCGCGAGAATAGAATACGGTATCACATACACGCATTATTCTCGGTCCCGCACATATCTCATATGCGCTCCTATTTCGTTTCGCTTGAGCCAGGAAACCTCTGTGTAGGACTCTAAAGACTCGTCAATACGCCGGCAGCAGATGATGATCATATCAAACACCCGCAAGCCGCAAGCGGTCTGCTAAACGTAACGGCCACCCGGGTATTGAGCGATCAGAACATCGACGAGCAAGCCCGTTCACACTCCAGTGAATCCAACAAGTAACACTACCGTACAGTCCGGTCTGATCGTCCTATATGCCGCATATCTTGCCTAGGGGTGGTAAACGTCAGACCCCAATAGCTCGATAAGTCGTGTCGATATGAGGTCTATAACAGTTCGAGAAACTACTGGTAACACCAGTAAATCTCAGCAACCCTGGCCAGGGATTTCCGGTTATAGCCAATCGAACACAGCGCAACATCAACTCCCTATACCGGGAGAGACGAATCCCCTCCTATCGCTCATTGCCTCCATGTGACTCGGGACTGTACCCAAAAACCACCATTTTGCACACCCTCTTGGACGTGGTAAGATGGAAATCAAAGCACAGTGGGAACCACACAAGACTCTATGACGATCTCGGGTCAACAGACTACTCTGTACCAGTGTCACCAGAGAACTGCCATCTGACGTAAGGTATAATACCATCTGGGAGTTCTCGGCGAGTCCGTCCAGTGTACCCAGTCTCCACTGAGCACCCGTATATCATCTCTGATGTCAAACACCAATGGATATGGGATCATCTATCGCCCATCTGTATGGGTCGAGAAGGTATACGCTAGTCTACTCTGGTATATCGATGCCCCGTCTCGATACACCCACGACTAGGGACTTTGAAGGATGTACATATAGACTATCTGTCCCTACTAGTATGATCTGCATCATAGTCCAGGTAGTCAAGTACACATCCTAAGGGCTTTACCAACATGTAACAGAGAGACAATCAGTATACACGTTAAGGTAAAGAGCAACCAGATAGCATACTATCATGTCGAGCAAGAAAGTCCTCCCTCTATATGTCCCAGCATCCACTACAATATACATCCTATGTACAGTAATGGCCTCTAGGGCATACATATAACTAACAGGCAGTGGGTTTAACCACAGACCGCAAGCGGCACTAGCTGTACGTAACGGTCCCCAGGTAGATGTCGATAAGAAGGCCGATGAGGTAAACCCATCCGAACTCCTACTGAGCCTGTATGTGACAATCTCCGTACAGTCCGGTCTGTTCGTCTGATACATCGCATGGCGGGCCTAGGTAGGTGGTGAACGTCAGTCCCCTAATAGCGGTACAAGTCGTGTCGGAGTGTAGCCCAGAACACCCTGAGATAACACTGGAAACCTACCAGTATATCTCGCTTGCCCTGGCCAGGGACTACTCGTGTAATGGCTCTCCTAGACACAGCGCGATGTCAACCCCCAATACCGGGAGAGACGAATCCTGTCTAACCGTCACTGCCTCCAAGTGCTTCGGGACTGCACCCAACTACTACCTGTTTGCACCACTCCTTTGAGCCGTGGTAGGGTAGTAATCTAAGTACAGTGGGAACACACTTGAGGCGAAGTGACAGTGTCAAGTCAGCGGACTAAGCTGGACTCATGTCACCTGGGAATTGATAACCGACGATAGGTATAATACCAACCATCAGTTCCCGACGAGTCCTGTCCAGTGTACTCGTAACCTAACGAGCAATCGCATACTATCTCCAGTACGACGTACTGATGGCTGTGGGACAGACCATCTCTCCTGCTGGAATGAGAAGCGTATACGCTAGTCTACTCTGGAGTATCGATGCCCTGTCTCGATAGTCCTACGACTAGGGAGCTGTAAAAGGATGTGCTTATAGATTACCCAGCCCCCACGAGTGTGACTGCCATCACAACGCTGGTAATCAAGCAAAGATCTTAAGGGCTCTACTAATATGTATAAGCGATATGCTAAAAGAAACACATGCACATATTGAAGTAGAAACAAACCAAGTAGCATACTACCATTTTGAGAAAGATTGTCTATAAAAATGTGAATATCCCAAGCTTGCATCAAGTAATATACAAACTAGTATGATACATTAATGGCCTCTAGGGCATATACACTAAAAATCTCCCACTTGCACTAAGGCCATGTACTGGCGTATCGAAGACCTATCATCTCGATCAGACGCTCGAACTGAGTCTGGGGTAGGGCCTTCATGAGTGGATCTGCAGTGTTATTCTCCGAATCTACTCTCTTCACCTCGATCCCCCGGCGATCTACGATCTCCCTGATCAGGTGGTACCGCCTCAAAATGTCCCTGGACTTCTGATGGGATCTGGGTTCCTTCGCTAAAGCTATAGCGCCATTGTTGTCGCAATACAGCGGTATTGGATCAACAATGGTAGGAACCACCTGAAGCTCCGTGAGGAACTTCTTCATCCAGACAGCTTCCTTTACGGCATCGCAAGCAGCTATGTACTTCGCTTCCATAGTTGAGTCAGCAACGGTCTCCTGCTTGGAACTCTTCCAGCAAACCGCCCCTCCATTGAGGGTAAAGACATAACCCGACATGGACTTGGAGTCATCCTTGTCACTCTGGAAGCTGGAGTCAGCAAAGGCCTCGATCTGGAGGTCTTTTCCGCCATACACCAAGAACATCTCCTTAGTCCTTCTCAGGTACTTGAGAATGTTTTTTACCGCTATCCAGTGTTTCTCTCCTGGGTCCGACTGATACCGGCTTACAACGCTCAATGCGTATGCTACATCTGGTCTGGTACATAACATCGCATACATTATAGTGCCTACCGCAGATGCGTAGGGTATAGATGACATGTGAGCCCTTTCCAAATCAGTCTTGGGAGACATCTCTTTGGAGAGGATGATTCCGTGACAAGCCGGTAGATTACCGCGCTTGGAATCTTCCATACTGAACCCTTTTAGTATGGTGTCGATGTACCTTGACTGTGAAAGTCCCAACATCCTCTTAGATCTATCACGATAGATCTGGATCCCCAGAATGTAGTTGGCATCGCCCAGGTCCTTCATGGAGAACCTCTGCGACAAGAATCCTATGACTGACTGTAGCATAGGAATATCATTTCCTATTAGGAGAATGTCATCCACGTACAAGACGAGGAATACCACAGTTCTCCCTACAATCTTACTGTAAATGCATGGTTCATCTGGGTTCTTGATAAAGTCGAATTCCTTGACAGTATCATCAAAGCAGATGTTCCAACTCCGCGATTCCTGCTTCAGTCCATAGATGGACTTGAGCAACTTGCACACTTTACCGCTGCTCCCACCCTGAATGAATCCCTCTGGCTGATCCATAAAGACGCTCTCTTCCAAATTTCCATTTAGGAAAACCGTTTTTACGTCCATCTGCCATATCTCATAATCATGGAAGGCAGCAATGGCAAGGAGGATCCGAATGGATTTGAGCATAGCCACTGGAGAAAAGGTCTCGTCATAGTCCAAACCAGGTCTTTGACGAAAACCCTTTGCTACAAGTCTAGCTTTATAGGTTTCAACCTGCCCATCTACACCAATCTTCTTTCTGAAGATCCATTTGCAGCCTACGGGTTTTACCCCTTCTGGAGCAAAGTCTAAAGTCCAAACTTTGTTGGTGTACATGGACTCCATCTCGGTCCGCATCGCATCCAGCCATTTTACCGAGTCACCGCTCTGAATGTCTTGCTGGAAGCTAGTAGGCTCACCATAATCAATAGTGCAATCCTCTCTATCCCTGTCTATGAGAAAACCGTAGTATCTCTAGGGCGGATGAGACTGCCTACTACTCCTGCGGAGTGGCACAGGGATGTCCGGTTCTCCTGAAACTTCTGGTTCTTCCAAGCTTTCAGTAATAGCTTGTGGTTTTGGAATTTCTTCCAGTTCTATTGCGCTCCCATTTATCTGATTTTCTAAAAATTCAGTTTCCAAGAAGTGGGCATGCTGAGAAACAAAAACCTTTTGTTCCTCTGCGGAATAGAAAAAATACCCCCTGGAGTTCTTTGGGTATCCTACAAACTTACACAGTACTGAGCATGTCTCGAGCTTGTCTGCATGCTGCTTTTTTACAAAAGCTGGACATCCCCATGTCTTAAGATATTTAAGACAGGGTTTCTTCCCACTCCACATCTGATATGGGGTAGTAGGCACAGTCTTGGTTGGAGCCTTGTTTAAGAGATATGCAGTTGTTTCTAGTGCATAACCCCAGAAAGATCGCGACAACTCAGCCTTACTCATCATGGAACGAACCATATCCAATAGGGTTCGATTCCGCCTTTCCGATACACCATTGTGTTGTGGTGTGTATGGAGGAGTACGCTGAGAGAGAATTCCATTCTCTTTTAAGTAGTCCAGAAACTCGGCACTCAAGTATTCACTACCTCGATCAGATCTTAGTGTCTTGATACTTTTGCCTGTTTGTTTTTCAACTTCATTCTTGTATTCCTGAAATTTCTCAAAGGCCTCGGATTTGTGCTTCATCAAGAAGACATGCACATACCTAGAGAAATCATCCGTGAAAGTAATGAAGTATGAATAACCACTTCACGCATTTGTAGACATTGGACCACACACATCACTGTGTAGAGTCCCAAGAGCTCGCTTGCTCTTTCTCCGTGTCCAGTAAACGGAGTCTTTGTCATCTTTCCCATGAGACAAGATTCACAAGTGGCATAAGACTGATACTCGAACGGATTCAAGTATCCCTCTTTATGTAATTTTGTTAACCGTGTCTCATTAATTTGACCCAGTCTACAATACCATAAGAAAGCCTGATTTGTTTCCGGAGACTTTCTTTTAAATGTGTTCTGGACACTGAAAATCTGAGCTTGATTTAATACGTAGATACCGTTTTCTAATATACCTGACCCAATCCGAACTTGATTTTGGTGGATGTTTACTACATCGCTTACAAAAGTAAAATCATATCCTTCCCTAGAAAGTAAGGATACAGATATGATATTACAAGTCGTACCTGGTACATAAAAACAGTTACGCAGAATCAATATCTGCCCAGTTGTCAGTCCAAGATGATATTCCCCTACGGATTCAGCATACATGCTCATTCTGTTAGCAACCCTGAGAGTCATATCACCTTTCTTGTTAACCCTACGGTTTCTCAGAGCCTGTAACGAATTAAAGATATGAGATCCTGATCCGGTATCCAATACCCAGGAAGTAGGGTTAACTGACATACAGTTCTCTATTACAAACACACCCGAAGCCGAAGCCACAACATGCTTCAAATTCTGGCTACTGGCTTTATAAGCCCTGCAATCTTTCTGCCAATGTTCATTCCTGTAACAATAGGAACATCCCTCTTTTACTGTATCCAGTCCCGAAACTTCTGTTGGGTTCCTAGGCACTCTCAAGAGGTCTCACAAGGCATCAACCATGCCAATTTCAAATTTTGCAAGTGCCGAGAAACTCTAATACGGATCGTTAACTAGATATATAGGCGAAAGAACGGAAATACAACCTTTGTAGATCCGGTCCTCCACCTCCATAGCTCTGCAATGAAGTCTCATCGCTGTCCAAATGGAATCCCGGGCTCTAGCGTCGGCTTCATCGGAGAAATAGGCGGGTAAGGTCGTCGGCTTCGTGCCGAAGATGATCTACGTCGAGGCATCACAAGATCAAGCTCCCACTTCACCAAGTCATGAAACTTGTGAAGAAAACACCCTATACTACTTGGCAAGAGGTAGAGGATGAAGAAATAGGAAGTGGGTTCACTTTAGAATTGGATTTCTCACTCTTTTTCTCACTTTGTCATTGTTGGTAGCAAGCTTCTTCATGTGAAGAAGAAGAAGAAGATGAAGATGAATATTATGATAAGTTAATTAAAAAGGAAATGAAAAAGAATACTTATCATAATAATAACCATGGTCAAGTGTAGAGAATGAACTAGGGTTATGTGGAATGGTTAGGGTTAAGCATGAGACAAAATGGCCACTTAGTCAAAGCTTCATGAAGCTTCAAAATCAAACAAAATAAACCACCATTTTCTTTCATTATCTTATCCATAAAGAAATAAAAAAATAAATGAATAAATAAATATGAAAAACAAAACCCTAACCATTTAAATAACCATGGTTTAATCTTTACACAAAACTTAAGTAAGAATGTATCATCAAACATGATACAATCAAGTGCACAAAAGTATATCACATATACAACTTGTGAACTACAAGTGAGAAAATCCATTTAATGTAAACCAATACTAGTTAATGCAAAGTAATATATCAAATATATAATTATGCATTAATTCATTAAATCAACACTTGATTTAACGATCCGGTCATATCGCATATAACCGACTAATATGCAATGTATCGGCTTATCGAATCAATCCTTGATTCGATAACTAGGTTACATCGCATGCAACCATTCGATACATTCATCGCGAGAATGAAATACGGTATCACATACACGCATTATTCTCGGTCCCGCACATATCTCATATGCGCTCCTATTTCGTTTCGCTTGAGCCAGGAAACCTCTGTGTAGGACTCTAAAGACTCGTCAATACGCCGGCAGCAGATGATGATCATATCAAGCATCCACAAGCCACAAGCGGTCTGCTAAACGTAACGGCCACCCGGGTATTGAGCGATCAGAAGATCGACGAGCAAGCCCGCTCACACTCCTGTGAATCTAACCAGTAACACTTACCGTACAGTCCGGTCTGATCGTCTGATATGTCGCATATCTCGCCTAGGGGTGGTAAACGTCAGACCCCAATAGCTCGATAAGTCGTGTCGATATGAGGTCTATAGCAGTTCGAGAAACTACTGGTAACACTTACCAGTAAATCTCAGCAACCCTGGCGAGGGATTTCCGGTTATAGCCAATCGAACACAGCGCAACATCAACCCCCTATACCGGGAGAGACGAATCCCCTCCTATCGCTCATTGCCTCCATGTGACTCGGGACTGTACCTAAAAACCACCGTTTTGCACGCCCTCTTGGACGTGGTAAGGTGGAAATCAAAGCACAGTGGGAATCACACAAGACTCTATGACGATCTCGGGTCAACAGACTACTCTGTACCAGTGTCACCATAGAACTGCCATCTGACGTAAGGTATAATACCATCTGAGAGTTCTCGGCGAGTCCGTCCAGTGTACCCAGTCTCCACTGAGCACCCGTATATCATCTCTGATGTCAAACACCAATGGATATGGGATCATCCATCGCCCATCTGTATGGGTCGAGAAGGTATACGCTAGTCTACTCTGGTATATCGATGCCCCGTCTCGATATACCTACGACTAGGGACTTTGAAGGATGTACTTATGGACTACCATGTCCCCACTAGTATGATCCGCATCATAGTCCAGGTGGTCAAGTACACATCCTAAGGGCTTTACCAACATGTAACAGAGAGACAATCAGTGTACACGTTAAGGTAAAGATCAACCAGATAGCATACTATCATGTCGAGCAAGAAGGTCCTCCCCATATATGTCCCAGCATCCACTACAATATACATCCTATGTATAGTAATGGCCTCTAGGGCATACATATAACTAACAATCTCCCACTTGCACTAGGGTCATCTGATAGCAGTGGTTGTAGTATCTCATACTCAACCATCCCATAAAAGTCTCTCTCTGGGAAAAGGCCTTTGTGAGTGGATCCGCCGTGTTGTCCTCAGAGTCTACTCTCCTTACCTCGATCACCCTGGAGATCAACTATCTCCATGATCAGGTGATACTGCCTTAGAATATGTCTGGATCATTGATGGGACGGACGTTCCTTTGCATAAGCCACAACTCCATTGTCACACAATGGGAGGAACAAAGTTCATCTCATGAACAAATATACATCCAGACTGCCTCTTTGGTAGCATCTTAAGTAGCGATGTATCCTGACTTTATCGTCTAGTATGTCACGGTATCTAGCTTGGAACTCTTCCAACATACCGTCCCTTTACTGAGGGTAAAGACAATGCCTGTGACTGACATTCAGTCGTGTTTATCACCCTGGAACCTTTCCAGTGATTCTCCCCAGGATCGGTTGATACCATCTCACTACAACTAGTGAGAATCCTAACATCCAATTAGATCTATCTCATAGATCCAAAACCCAGGATTTAGGAGGTATCATATTGATCCTATATGGAGAATCATTGTGATAAGCGGACATTGACCGAGCGTAGCATAGGAAACTCCTTCCCTATCTAGAGTATGTCATCCACGTACTCTACGAGGATCATAACCATACTACCTTACTACCCTTCTTGTTTGTACAAGGTTCATCTACCATTTTGATGATGTCGAACTCTTTGACTAATCCATCTAAACAGATGTTCCAACTCCGCGATACCTGCTTTATTCTATAAAGCATCCTGTACACGTTTCCGCTGCTCCCACTGTCTACGAAGCACTCTGGCTGTGTACTTATAGACGCTCTATTCTAAAACATCATTTAGAAAAGCAGTCAAGGCACCCAACCGCCAGATATCGTAGTCATGGTATGTAGCCGTGGCAAGTAGGATCTGGATGGACTTAAGCATAGCCACTTGAAAAGGTTTCATCATTATCCACGCCTGGTCGATGACAAAAAGCTTTAACAAGTCTAGCTTTGAAAGTCTCAACTTTTCCATCTACACCAAGTAATCTTCTCAAGATATACTTGCTCCTGATGGGGGTTTAACCCTTCAGATATAGCAACCAAAGTCCATACTTTGTTGGTGTACATGGATTCCATCTCAGATCGCTAAGCATCCAGCCATTCTTACAGAGTCTTACTCCTGATGGCCATCTCGAAACTAGTTGGGTCATCATCTCATGATGCAATCCTCGCTCCCACTGTCATAGAGAAACCGAAATATCTCTCAGGTGGGTGAGGAACCCTACTAGATCGGCGGAGAGGCTGAGGTTCGTTAGTTACTATTGAATCCTTTGGTTCTATCAAATCATCATCTGCAGTTTGTATGGATGGAACCATTCCAGTTCTACATAACAGTATTTGCCTCGAGCTTGTCCGGATTATGCTTTTAGACATAGCCCGGAAAACCCCAAATCTTAACTAGCTTAAGACATGGGCTCTTCCCATTCTATATCTCATATGGAGTGGTAGGCAGTGATCTGATTCGAACCCTATTCAATAGGTATGCAGCTTCTCAAGCGCATAACTCCCAAAAAGGAAACAGGTATCTCAGTAGTACTCATCATAGAGCACACCTTATCATATAGGGTGTGATTGCTCCGCCCCGATATACCATCGTGCTATGGTGTCTACGGAGAAGTAATGCTGAAAGAGAATCTCATTCTCCTTTAGAATAGTCCAGGAATTCCGTGCTCAAGTATTCTCCTCCCTGATCACATCAAAGGACATAATACTTATACCCTTATTGGTTTCCTA
Organism: Agapanthus africanus; assembly: GCA_030015575.1. Classification (NCBI taxonomy): domain Eukaryota; kingdom Viridiplantae; phylum Streptophyta; class Magnoliopsida; order Asparagales; family Amaryllidaceae; genus Agapanthus; species Agapanthus africanus. The sequence goes on from CM057346.1 coordinate 361,453,196, forward strand.
CTTCTAACTTATATTCTGTGAATATCTCAAAAGGTTCGGACTTGTGTTTCAATAGGAACATATGTCTGAATCTAAAGAGATCATCAGAGAATGTAATGAAGTACAAAGAACCAGTCCTGGCATATGTAGACAGGGGACCTTACATACATCAACATGTATCATCCCAAGAGTTCACTAACTCTTTCTCTGTTTCCAATAAACAGGGCTATGGTCATCTAATCTTTGTGACATGACTGGCAAGTTTCACAAGATGTAAATTCAAACTGATTTAAATATGCATCTAAAATGTAACTTCAGCCAGTCGGGTCGCATTGATATGACCTAGTCTACAATGCCTCAAGAAGGATTCGTTCATATCTGAACTCTTCCTCTTGTGTGTGTTCCGTATACAAAAGAACTGTAGTTTGATTTAGAACATCAATGCTTTTAGATAACGTGCCTGAACCGATCAACTTTTGATATAGGAAATGTTCAAAACATTATCCAACAATACAAAATTTTATCATTTCTTTACTAATAAAGAGATAGATATGATTTTGTATATCAGGTTCGGTATCTAATAACATTCATTCAGAATCAATGTATTGGTAATACAGGGTGACAGTGACCAACAGACTTGGCTGCAACTCTTGCCCCGTTTTCTGCCTCATGAAACTTATCACCCGTTCTCAGTCCTCTACCTTTCTGTAGCCCTATGTAACATATTACATATCTGGGATCCTGATCTGGTATCACATACCCAGGACGTAAAGGATACTGAGAAACAATTCTCTGTAACGAACACACCCGAAGATGATGCATCAGCATGCACTCTCTTCGTTTGGGCGGCATAGGAATTCTGGTAATCCCAATTTCCTGCTCTGTCTTATAACAATTATAAGTTGGAGCGGGACCAACGTTCCCCAGCTCAGTATAACAAGCGGGTTCGGTCAATATTCCGTATTATTATCTTGATTAAGGCGTGATATGGTCGCTACCTGGAGAGAGAGAGAAGAAAACACTCAGCGTGCGCTCTTTCAAGAATAGATTGGTTATTATTTTATCTAATCAGGTTGGCTCCCACTGCTTTTTATCAAATCTTCCTTCTAACCCTAAAAGGAAAGACTAGCCGGGATTAATTACACACTACAAGTTCGCCAATCTTTCAGCCAGGCCAGTGTCGGTATTTTGAGGGAGGTCCTCCGTGCTTTCGCACGAACCTAATTACAGTAAACCTCGTTTTCCCAGAGGCGTAATCTCGTTGACACCTTTCTAGACACCTACTTGATCGGCTAATTGTAATGTGTAAAACTCTCTCAGGAGTAACAATTACTCGCAGCGGGTATCGGGATCCAACTATCTCATAGAAGGTATGCAATCTCATTGCAAATTTCAACACTTGAAATTCCCGATAATATTTTGCCCCAAGCGATCTATGACCTTGACTGAGTCAACAAATCATAGACCACAAGTAAAGTTCAACCCGTCATTTCTCGATTGAATTAAACCCACCCGCACGACCCTTGACTGAGTCAACAAGGCCGCACGACTACCCTAATCCAATCGCATCATATGCTTTGCAAATAAGCACTAATCAGCTACCGCACACTACGCCTTGACTGAGTCAACAAACGCAGCACGAATACTAACTAGGACTTATCTGAAATGACGGAGGGCTACGTCAGGTTTTTAAGAAAACCTTTTGCGTAATGAACTTTATATCGTTGTAGAATCAAATGATTTTAAAATGGAGTGTTTTTGAAGCTTTTCTAGTTTTGCTAAAGGAGTCACTCCCGGTGAAGGGATCGTCGGTCCTTTCCTCGTCAAATGAGGTGCGGGATATATCATATATATCACTGTGCAAAGCAGAAACTATAGAAGCAATCAAAATACAAACCGAGGGTTGTAGCATCTGCCAGTTATTGCTAAAGGAGTCACTCCCGGTGAAGGGATCTCGGTCCTTTCCTCATCGAATAAGGTGCAGGATATATCACATATACCTCTGTACAAAGCAAGAACTGTAGCTACCTGTTTTATTTTGAAATTCGATTCTACAATATCTTAGGTTTCTTTTATTTCATTAATCACATTAATGAAGTCCCATCATTTAAGTACCTAAACATCACAGATAAATATGACGTACACTTATGCCATCCGCATTCGCCTCGATGTCCCCTCGTGCACCGTTAGGTTAGGTAACTAACGGCAGAGCGGGGCAGGGCTAGCGCGGGTGTAAAACATAAGTAACATCTATATAATATATCGTATATACTATATACTGTATCTATCACCGAACATCACATGATCACATCACAGATATCGCAGCAGAAGAATCATATGAAATATTGGATATACTAGGACGTCCGTGTTTTCAATACGAGCCAGTATAAAACACGGATTCCACGGTCATGATGAATAGCCAAACCCACACCCCTAGACCCATACGAGAGCGGCAAGCAACCCTACCAATTCTAGAGTTAGGAGACCCGGACTCGACTCCTCAAGTTGGTCTCCCACTGGACTCCAGAACCCGGTTACTTGTGCTCCCCTCCTTGGGTCTATCCTAGTGCGGAAAAGTAAATAATATACAAATGGTGACATCATCCGCAACCTGGAAGTGCCCCAATAAAAGAATATTACATACAAGTTTTTACATGAATGAAAATGAAAAACACTCCTCTCACATAAAAACCCCCGGCTATTCAAACACGACGATCCAATATAACATATCCAGCAACACATAACATCACATGTCATCAACGTAAGTAAATATGCATATCCCAATTGTCGTTGACATATAGCAACGAAACCGGCGATATCACATATTACACTTACGGTCACAGAAAAGAAAGTGTAAAACTACAACAGTTGGAATCCGCAACCTGCATAGACATCGCATGCCTAATCGAATGAATTCCTTAGACATCACATGCCTAACAATTATAAACCCCGCATTTTAGTCTCATTATCGAAAACACTTTTCAATATTAAGTCGGGCAATTCAACAGGATTCCCGACATTCTGATCGAATGCTCGTCGCAAACTTTAGTAGGTGGCCACACCCCCGATACCGTCGACGAAGTGCACCAAGGCGGAACACCGCTGCCGCGAGCACCCGAACGGATGCTTTCGGCGACGGGGTTCTCCTACAGTCACTTGGTCGAGGCAATGGAGCGAGGCTGTCTATTAAGTTTACCCGGCGAGTATCCGCGTACGCTACGTGATTGCGGAGGACTTTTGATCACATCAAAATTCCGTGGCAACCGATCAAGTGAGACTAAAGTGCTATGTTTATAACATTCATTCAGTTATCTCATAACTGTTTGTGAATTCCAATTATTGTATCACATTCCAGATAAATAGAAAATGCTAAACCTTCCGATCGAACAATCAAACACCCAAGTTTTCCCGAAACAGATCAACACATGAAATAAGTCTAAAAACATTCAGTTCGTGCCTCAGTACCAACGGTCCAGCCGTAGAAGGGTCAAGCCAACGCCTCACATGTGGCACGCCGTACTGCCCCAAACCCTAAGGTTCAAAGGGCAGTTCAAGACGGTCACATAATCGAGTTAAGGTTTGTTGTCTTCTAGAGGATCCATCGCGTTACTTGCACTACTTAAAACGTCTTTAAACCACGGAAAAATCCAACACTTGGAAATTTTCCGGCAGGGGAAAAAGTGGGTATTTATATCCGGTCAAACTTTTTAACATATTCTAAAATTATCCCGAAAAACACACACTGACAAAATTAGACAATCCGGTCGAAACACCGAGACCCCAATAAAACCCAGAAAATTCAACTCTTGAAAAAATATTAAAAATTCCCAGGAAAACCAGCACTGCAAACTAAGAATTACTGTGCAAATTTTAACGCAAGAAGAGACCACATGGCCGCGGAACCGCCGCATTAGCCATGCTAATGCCGCGGTTCCGCCGCACATTGGTGGATTCAGGGGTACGGGCTTCTCAGTAATTCTTATAATCTTCTGCTGGTTTTTCTGCATATTTTTAATATGGAAAAAACCCAGTTTTTCAAAATTGTCCAGAGAGCAAATTTGGGTTTGGGTTTTGATTCGATCGGACTTCTAATTCCGTCTACGCATCGCCTAAGGCTCTAGCTAGGCTCTGATACCACTGTAGGGTTCCTAGGCACTCTTAAGAGGTCTCACAAGGCATCAACCATGCCAATTTCAAATTTTGCAAGTGCCGAGAAACTCTAATACGGATCGTTAACTAGATATATAGGCGAAAGATGCAACTAGTTAATAACTTAACTAAAAGAACGGAAATACAAGCTTTGTAGATCCGGTCCTCCACCTCCATAGCTCCGCAATGAAGTCTCCTCGCTGTCCAAATGGAATCCCGGGCTCTAGCGTCGGCTTCATCGGAGAAATGGGCGGGCAAGGTCGTCGGCTTCGTGCCGAAGATGATCTACGTCGAGGCATCACAAGATCAAGCTCCCACATCACCAAGTCATGAAACTTGTGAAGAAAACACCCAATACTACTTGGAAAGAGGTAGGGGATGAAGAAATAGGATGTGGGTTCACTTTAGAATTGGATTTCTCACACTTTTTCTCACTTTGCCATTATTGGTAGCAAGCTTCTTCATGTGAAGAAGAAGAAGAAGATGAAGATGAATATTATGATAAGTTAATTAAAAAGGAAATGAAAAAGAATACTTATCAAAATAATAACCATGGTCAAGTGTAAAGAATGAACTAGGGTTATGTGGAATGGTTAGGGTTAAGCATGAGACAAAATGGTCACTTAGTCAAAGCTTCATGAAGCTTCAAAATCAAACAAAATAAGCCACCATTTTCTTTCATTATCTTATCCATAAAGAAATAAACAAATAAATGAATAAATAAATATGCAAAACAAAACCCTAACCATTTAAATAACCATGGTTTAATCTTTACACAAAACTTAAGTAAGAATGTATCATCAAACATGATACAATCTAGTGCACAAAAGTATATCACATATACAACTTGTGAACTACAAGTGAGAAAATCCATTTAAAGTGAACCAATACTAGTTAATGCAAAGTAATATATCAAATATATAATTATGCATTAAATCATTAAATCAACACTTGATTTAACGATCCGGTCATGTCGCATATAACCGACTAATATGTAATGTATCGGCTTATCGAATCAATCCTTGATTCGATAACTAGGTTACATCGCATGCAACCATTCGAATCATTCATCGCGAGAATGAAATACGGTATCACATACACGCATTATTCTTGGTCCCGCACATATCTCATATGCGCTCCTATTTCGTTTCGCTTGAGCCAGGAAACCTCTGTGTAGGACTCTAAAGACTCGTCAATACGCCGGCAGCAGATGATGATCATATCAAGCATCCACAAGCCGCAAGCGGTCTGCTAAACGTAACGGCCACCCGGGTATTGAGCGATCAGAAAATCGACGAGCAAGCCCGCTCACACTCCTGTGAATCCAACCAGTAACACTTACCGTACAGTCCGGTCTGATCGTCTGATATGTCGCATATCTCGCCTAGGGGTGGTAAACGTCAGACCCCAATAGGTCGATAAGTCGTGTCGATATGAGGTCTATAACAGTTCGAGAAACTACTGGTAACACTTACCAGTAAATCTCAGCAACCCTGGCCAGGGATTTCCGGTTATAGCCAATCGAACACAGCGCAACATCAACCCCCTATACCGGGAGAGACGAATCCCCTCCTATCGCTCATTGCCTCCATGTGACTCGGGACTGTACCTAAAAACCACCGTTTTGCACGCCCTCTTGGACGTGGTAAGGTGGAAATCAAAGCACAGTGGGAATCACACAAGACTCTATGACGATCTCGGGTCAACAGACTACTCTGTACCAGTGTCACCAGAGAACTGCCATCTGACATAAGGTATAATACCATCTGGGAGTTCTCGGCGAGTCCGTCCAGTGTACCCAGTCTCCACTGAGCACCCGTATATCATCTCTGATGTCAAACACCAATGGATATGGGATCATCCATCGCCCATCTGTATCGGTTGAGAAGGTATACGCTAGTCTACTCTGGTATATCGATGCCCCGTCTCGATATACCCACGACTAGGGACTTTGAAGGATGTACTTATGGACTACCATGTCCCCACTAGTATGATCCGCATCATAGTCCAGGTGGTCAAGTACACATCCTAAGGGCTTTACCAACATGTAACAGAGAGACAATCAGTGTACACGTTAAGGTAAAGATCAACCAGATAGCATACTATCATGTCGAGCAAGAAAGTCCTCCCCATATATGTCCCAGCATCCACTACAATATACATCCTATGTATAGTAATGGCCTCTAGGGCATACATATAACTAACAACTTCTGCCCTTCTCTTTCTTTCTTCTTCCCTGGTTTCCTTCAGGGTAGTAGGTAGAGACTGTTGAACTAAGTCAGTATCTGACCCGTTCTTCAACGTGGTCTTTAGGTCCGTGAGTTCAAAAGAGCTGGTCTCTGTAAGGACGTTGCCCCCTACAGATGACCCGATAGCTAACCTCGCTTGAAGCAATTCTTTCGAGATCTCATATCTTGCGATACGAGATTGCTCTACATATAAATCTTTGTTATGGAGGAAGATAGAGACTAAGTCCATCTTCTCGTGCTGCCTCTGGTATTCACCATTAACTGAGGCTAACACGGGGCACTTGGCTTTCGCACAGTTCTTTTCCGATGTTTCGCGGATATGAATATCCGTGACAGGGGAAACTGGACCTGAGACGGCAGGGGTTGGATCAGTCAAGAGGTGTCCCAGCTTGTCATGGGCAATGGACATCTGGACAGACCTTTGCCAATCATAACAGTCAGATTCAGTCATTTTATTATCTAGATGTAACCTATGTCTGGTCACTGGGTCGCTGCAATTAAGAGAGAGAGAAGAAAACACTTTAGCATGATGCTCTTGCAAGTTTAGATTGGTTTTTAATTTATCTAAATAGGATGGCTCCCACTGTCTCTCGAATCCCTCCTCAAACTATAAAGGAAGAATTAGTCGGGATCAATCTCACCGTACAATACTTGCTTAACCGTTCAGCCAGGCTGGTGTCGGTACTTCGAGGGAGGTTTTCCAACGCTTTCGCGAAGTTCCTTAATTAAGTAACCTCTTTTCCCTGTGGGCGTAGCCCCGCTAACACCTTTCTAGACACCTACTTGGTTTATAGCATTGATCGTTAAGTGAGAAAGTTCCGGAGGAGTAGCATATACTCACAGTAGGATCGGGATCCAAATATCATCGCGTGAAAAAACTGAAGGAATCCTACCAGAATCATCACACTCCAAATGTTATGCAGCGCTAGCAAGTTTCAGTTCTTTTGAAACTCCCGATGTGGATTTTTGCCCCATGCTCTTATGATCTTGACGAAGGTCAACAAATCATAAGTCACATGTCAAGTTCTACCCGTCATTGTCCAGGTTAATTTGAACCCACTCGTATATACCCTTGACGAAGGTCAACAAGGTAATACGACTGTGCCAAACCAATGCATCTATCTATGCTATATATGAACACCCAACAGCTACTAATCACTATGCCTTGACGAAGGTCAACAAACATAGCTTGAATACTATTGAATATTCATACAAAATGACGGAGGGCTACGAATGGTTTTGGCGAAACCGTGAACGTAGTGAACTTGATATAATCGATGGAACGAGATAGCTTTTAAAAAGGAGTGGTTCAAGCTCCGCGTTTAAAATGCTGGTTTTTGAAAAGAACCGAGTGGTTTTCAAAGTGTTCCAACGACTTTTACTTGGTTTATTTTCTTGCATTAATTCCAATGCGTCCCATCATTTAATCCTACCATTGCAGAAAACAACCAAAATATGGCGTACGCTTATACCATCCGCATTCGCCACGGGGTCCTGTCATCACCCGTTAGGTTACTTAACTAACGACAGAGCGGGGGCTGGACTAGCGCGGAAGCAAAACATAAGCAACACCTAAATAGATATCATATATAGATATATATAGCAATGGTAGCCAATCCAGATCACAGATAAACACTTTGGATATACTAGGAATTCGCGATTCGTTCAAGCCTGCAACGAAAGGCGGATTACACGGTCGCGATGAATAGCTAAATCCTACCCTATACCCCTACGGGTGCGGCAAACTACCCGCCAAGTACCCGAAGCGAATCAACCTCCCTCAACACCGTGAGTAAGCCACTCGGCACTTCGAGATACCCGGTAGTTTGTGCACCCCACCTTGGTTCTATCCTAGGAGCAAAAACAGAAAAAAGAAATTATACAATGACGGCTACAACCCCGACCCGGTTGTGCGGCCAAACAAATAATATTACATCAATTTACAAATTTTACAATGAATGAAAGAAAAAGAAACTCTCATCTCACATCCACCCCGGCTATTCATCCATGACAATCCAACGAGTTCATATACACAAACCATCAACATTACAGATCACAGATATGTATAACCCCCACGAATCGACGTATAGCGATTAGCGGACGTTCAATACATATATCACATCACAGATAATATCCATTAGCCAAAGTCTATGGAACATCGATCAAAATACGGATTTGTAACCACCCCAAATGTCATTTTGTTCTCTGAAAAATCTGGGTAGAAACAACATGTATTAACCCAAAACAACCATTTAAGAACACTGTAGCAAAAAGGAGTCGCGGCCGAGTCAACTCGGCCGCGGATCAGCGGCCAAACAAATGGTTTGGCCACGGTTCCGCGGTGAGTTGGCCGAGTCAGCGGCTCAATTTTGCTGGGTGTTCTAACAAAAGCCTGAGCTGATTTTTCATGTATGTCAAATAATTTTTTGAACAGTCTAAAAAATCAACAGAAAGTGAAAATTTTCCCGGACTTGTTTTGTGATTTTTTCCGATCGATATTCTTAACACTTGGCTAACTTGCTAGTTTATGTTTAGCTAGGCTCTGATACCACTGTAAGTCCACGTTGCTCATCCCGGTTCTTACGGGGAGGCGGAAACGGCGAAAAACGATTTTTTTTGGCGCAAAGGCAACATGGACTAAAAGCCGGATCTTTGCTAAACTAGAAACTAGCAAACAACTAGAGGCTTTAACTACTATGCCGTAGAAATTATACCTCACGAAACCGGTCCTTCGGGTCTTCATTCAGCTGTCCCGCTCGTCCATCCAAGCTCCAACGAACGATCCGGATCTTGGTCACCTCCGCGGCCTCCTTGAGTCGAAGACGATCCACCCGAGAAATGTACACCGAGCTCCACCTCGAGCCGAGGCAACTAGGGCGACAAGATCGCTAGCCTTGTTGTCCTAGGTTGTGCAGAAGTAGTAGAAGGATGGTTTTGTCAAGTGGGATCCTTTATCTCTCAACACATGAGATCAAAGGATGATATCAAGAGGAGGAAGATGAAGGAGAGTTTTGCAACCATGGAGCTCTTTCTCCTTTTCTCTTCTAAGAGAGAGAATGAGCATGAGAAAATGAATATCATTTCCAAAAGAAAAAGGCACCATAGTTGCAATAATAGTAAAACAAAATCATTACAAATCCTATCATGATAAAGTTGATGCTACATTGAATTGACCATTTTCATAATCAAAAAGAAAAAGAAAATCCAAAGAAGAGTGTAGACCTCTCATGAAGGTCAATGGTCAACACCGGTCAACGGGTCAACAAAGTCAAGAGAGGTCATGGTGGTCAAATGGTCAATGCAATTAGCAATCGCAAAATTATCACAAAAAGGATTAGTAAAATAATGTCTCCGGCTTATAATGGTTTTGACCGAACGAATTGTCAAAACCCTAATGAGCCTGTCACATAACGGTTTTGGCCGAACCAACTGCCAAAACCCTAATGGGGCACCTCCTCCTTTATCGCCCCTCAAAACTCTGCATACACACCTGCATCCGCATTTCGTAGAACGCGAATGCATAGAAGACAAAACAAATCCATCCGTGCAATACTAGGATCCGGCTTAAACCAAAACCCACTAGTATTGCCTGCCCGAACAGCATACACACACAAGTGCACGTAAGTGATCGCAGCCCTGCCGTAAAACCATACAGCCTCTACACGTTTCGCTCAGTGCAGGGAAACTCTATGTGTGGGACTCTAAAGACTCGACACTACGCTGGCAGTGGGTTTAACCACAGACCGCAAGCGGCACTAGCTGTACGTAACGGTCCCCATGTAGATGTCGATAAGAAGGCCGATGAGGTAAACCCATCCGAACTCCTACTGATCCTGTATGTGACAATCTCCGTACAGTCCGGTCTGTTCGTCTGATACATCACATGGCGGGCCTAGGGGGTGGTGAACGTCAGTCCCCTAATAGCGGTACAAGTCGTGTCGGAGTGTAGCCCAGAACACCCTGTGGTAACACTGGAAACCTACCAGTATATCTCGCTTGCCCTGGCCAGGGACTGCTCATGTAATGGCTCTCCTAGAAACAGCGCGATGTCAACCCCCAATACCGGGAGAGACGAATCCTGTCTAACCGTCACTGCCTCCAAGTGCTTCGGGACTGCACCCAACTATTACCTGTTTGCACGACTCCTTTGAGCCATGTTAGGGTAGTAATCTAAGTACAGTGGGAACACACTTGAGGCGAAGTGACAGTGTCAAGTCAGCGGACTAAGCTGTACTCATGTCACTGGGAACTGATAACCGACGATAGGTATAACACCAACCATCAGTTCCCGATGAGTCCTATCCAGTGTACTCGTAACCAACGAGCACCCGCATACTATCTCCAGTACGACGTACTGATGGCTGTAGGACAGACCATCTCCCCTGCTGGGATGAGAAGCGCATACGCTAGTCTACTCCGGAGTATCGATGCCCTGTCTCGATAGTCCTACGACTAGGGACCTGTAAAAGGATGTGCTTATAGATTACCTAGCCCCCATGAGTGTGACTGCCATCACAACGCTGGTAATCAAGCAAAGATCCTAAAGGCTCTACTAATATGTATAAGCGATATACTAAAAGAAACACATGCACATATTGAAGTAGAAACAAACCAAGTAGCATACTACCATTTTGAGCAAGATTGTCTATACAACTGTGAATATCCCAAGCTTCCATCAAGTAATATACAAACTAGTATGATACAGTAATGGCCTCTAGTCCTACGACTAGGGACCTGTAAATGGATGTGCTTATAGATTACCTCGCCCCCATGAGTGTGACTGCCATCACAACGCTGGTAATCAAGCAAAGATCCTAAGGGCTCTACTAATATGTATAAGCGATATACTAAAAGAAACACATGCACATATTGAAGTAGAAACAAACCAAGTAGCATACTACCATTTTGAGCAAGATTGTCTATACAACTGTGAATATCCCAAGCTTCCATCAAGTAATATACAAACTAGTATGATACAGTAATGGCCTCTAGGGCATATACACTAACAATGCATGCGTGTGTGTGAAAACACCACGCCTAAAGAACCCGCTAAAATATCATGTCGTATCTCAAATACGGACCATATCACATCACCGATCTCCTGGCCTCGAGCCCAATCTCATCGACTCATCTCCAAACTACATACAATATCCTCAACATTCATTCATGTGTATATGAATGTATATATGCATAGTCCCATACCCATGCGTATATACATATATACACATTCCTATATACGCACAAGAAGATGATATATGCAAGTGTATATGTGTGTGTGTGTATCCAAATCCTTACTCTAGGGTTTCGTGACAAAGACATCCGCTAAAGTCATTTCTGTAGGGTTACTAGGCTCTCTAACAAGGGTTAAGAAAGTATCAACCATGCCCGATTAAAATTTTAGCCGTGCCTAACAACCCTAAACAAGATCTTTGCTAGAAAATTAGGGTTTCACATGCAAGTAAATAGCATCTACAAGTAAGTGAATATGAAATACAACCTTTCTAGATCGGTCCTTCACTTCTTTAGCTCCTTGTTGAAGTCCCTTCGCTGCGATCGTGGTTCTTCCGGACTCTTGCATGGCTTCACGAGGCTAAAGGAGCGTCCTTGCTTGAATTCTTCGAGGCCGAAGATGATCTACGTCGAGGGGATGCCAACTCAAGCTTCTACTTCACTAACTAGAGAATTAGTGAAGCAAACACCCTAAACTAAAGTGCAAGTCTAGTAGAGGATGGAGAAATAGGAAGTGGGCCCTCTTTAGAATTTTATTTCTCACAATGCTTCTCACTTTAGATCAAACCCTAGAGAGCTCTTTTTCTCAAGGAAGAAGATGAAAAAAATAATGAGAGAAAGATAATGATCAAGTGAGAAAGCTAACCATGGCGAGTGAGTATAATATACTAACTCATGTAGAGACATAACCATGGCTAATCCTTATGGTTGGGTTAACAAATATCCATAGTAAAAACAAATTTAGTGGACTTAGTCAATGCATCCACAAGCTTCCACAAGCTTCATGCATTTTTCTAATCCTCCACTAATTTTGTAATTACTTTAAATATTACAACCCAACATAATAAATAGCATGGTTTAAGTCTCATACACCCATGAAAGATGTATCATTAACCATGATACAAAATGAAAAACACACATTTAATATATATCACATATATACAAAAGTTGTGCACATGTGAGAAAAATCCTTAAGTGAACAAATGTTAGTTAATGTAAATTAGTATATCATATATACAATTATACACTAAATTATTAAATCTACACTTGAATTAATAATCCGGTTATATCTCATATAACCGACTAACATCCAATGTATTGACTTATCGAATCAACACTTGATTCGATAACCCAGCTATATCACATAAAAATGACCGATACAAAAAGTCGCGAGAATAGAATACGATATCATATACACGCATCATTCTCGGTCCCGCACATATCACGTATGCGCTCCTATTTCGTTTTGCCTGAGCCGGTAAAACCTCTATTTAGGACTCTAAAGACTTGTCAATATGCCGGCAGTAGGTGATGATCACATCAAGGATCCACAAGCCGTCAGCGGTACTAGCTGGACGTAACGGCTACCCGGGTATTGAGCGATCAGAAGATCAGCAAGCAAGCCCGCTCCAACTCCTGTAAAATCCAAACGGTAACACTTCCCGTACAGTCCGGTCTCCTCGTCTAATATGTCGCATATCTAGTCTAGGGGTGGTAAACGTCAGACCCCAATAACCGATAAGTCATGCCGATGTGAGGCTCATAACGGGTCGAGAAACTACTGGTAACACTTACCAGTAAATCTCTAAATTAGCCCTGGCCAGGGACTTTCCTGTTATGGCCAATCGAGCACAGCGCAACATCAACCCCCAATACCGGGAGAGACGAAACCCTTCCTATCGCTCATTGCCTCCATGTGACTCGGGACTGTACCCAAAAACCACCGTTTTGCACGCCCTCTTTGACGTGGTAAAGTGGAAATCAAAGCACAGTGGGAATCACACAAGACTCTATGACGATCTCGGGTTTACAGACTAAACTACACAAGTGTCACCAGAGAACTGCCATCTGACGTGAGGTATAATACCATCTGGGAGTTCTCGGCGAGTCCGTCCAGTGTACCCAGTCTCCACTGAGCACCCGTATACCATCTCTGATGTCAAACACCAATGGATATGGGATCAGCCATCGCCCATCTCATGGGTCGAGAAGCGTATACGCTAGTCTACACTGGTATATCGATGCTCTGTCTCGATACACCCATGACTAGGAACCTTAAAGGATGTACTTATGGACTACACTGTCCCCACTAGTATGATCTGCATCACAGTCCAGATAGTCAAGTACACATCCTAAGGGCTTTACCAATAAGTAACTATAGGACAGTATCAAGAGACAAGTATATATGTTAAGATAAAGAGCAACCAGATAGCATACTATCATATTGAGCAAGAAAGTCCTCTCTATATATGTCCAAGCATCCAATATAATATACATCATCTGTACAATACTGGCCTCTAGGGCATACATACAACTAACACTTTCATCAATTCTCGCTAACCCTAAATCCATAAGCTCCTAAGGCTTCTCTTACTCGGTGTACCTATCTCCTATTAACATATAAAAGTATATCGTTACCACATCACCTCATTCCTCATAATTTTTCGGGGGTGCTATACGCCATCCATCCGACTTTTCCCCGTAGATATAAATCTACTCACCTGGTCTTCGCTTGCCGGTGCCGACGTCGCCACGCGCTTGGTTGTCGTCACGAAGTCCACTAGGGGTACCTAAATGTCACAACGTATCGCATTAAAACCCAAATTCGAAATCGAAGCGGCATACGAAAACCAATCGACACGCGTATCACGTATAGGTCAAAACCTCTCGCCTACGCATGCAAGAATAGCCAAACCTACCCTCGATGTCGACTTACAAACATCAATCCATTGAGAAAAACCCAAACGCACCCATTTGCACATTCACAAACACTAATTATAATATGAAATAGGTTAGAATTCACAAAAACCCCAAACTCACTTTATAAGTTATTTTTCCGAAAACCTAGCAAGCAAAATTTGCCGTTTTAGTACAACACTTGATGTTTTAACAAATCTAGCGGCCGCAATGTTCACTAATTAGCTTGATTAAGCCACACAAACATTCACTACTAATTTATCTCAGCAAACTATATACGTTTTAAAAACCTAGTTTGCAATTTTACCCAAATTTCAACCATTTTTGCAAAAATACAAAAACAACAATTTTGCTTGGATTTGCATAATCTAAAATATTAAACTACAATTTAAAATGTTAATAATATCATGAATACCCTAATTATATTTTTAATCTCACACATGCAATAAAATTCCAAAACCTAGTTTGCAAAAATACTTAATTTGGACATTTTAAATGTTACAATTTGGAAAATAGCAACTAGATTAATTTTGCATAGCATTAACATGTTAAATACATCACACAATCATAATCTCATAACACCAAAACCCCAATTTGAATTCATTCCCCTCTCTAGAATTTCCAAGTTTTCAAGAAAACCCCTAATTAAGCATCTAATTAGCTAATTTCAAGCAATTAACAACAAATTCACAAAAGGGTCTAAATTATACCTCCCAATTTTGTAGATCTCCCTTGAATTCTAGCCATCCAAAATACTCTCTTTTCACCACAATCCATGCATGTTAGGCTAAACTAAAATGGGTAAGAGCTTGATTTGGATTTTGGGATTTTTTTAATGGATATTTGATGAAATTTTGAAGCAAAAGAGATGGGAAAATGGGGGGAAAAGAGGGGGCTGCTGCAGCAAGGGTTTCGGCCTGGGTAAGGATGGGGGAGAGTGAGGGAGAATGGTGTTAAAAATTCCAAGTCAATGCCCCTCCCAATTACCATAATACCCCTACCCAAAATAAATATAATAAACCATTTATTTTAACCTTTCTTTTCACATGAAAGAAGACAAAAAGGAGGGGGGGAAGTGAGCGGGCTGCTGTTTGTGGTGGTGGAGCCGGCCACATGTGGAGGTGAGTGTGTGTGAGAGAGTGTACAAAAAGATTCCATGCAAAAGAACCCCTCAAGTTACCCAATTGCAAGTTTTAGTTAAATTATTTAAATTTAGTTTTCCCCTTAATTATAACCAGTTAGAACTTGAAATAAATTGCTAAAAATTTATATTACTAATTAGATTTTAGTTGTCATGGTTCTATAGTGTGTAATTAGCCTATTCAAATTTGTATTTATCGCTTATTTAATGTATTTTTAACAGCTTGAAATAATATTAAAATAATTAATTTCGGAAAAATTTTCAGAAAATTAGAAATTATACCAGTGGCTCAATAAACACCAAATACTAGCAATTACATAGCTAGAATATGTATATATAATTTTATATTAAAATATATTTATACTTTGAATTTTTACGAAAACCCCCCTTATTTTACCGATTTTCCGAAATTTCACCGAAACGATTTTCAAAATGTTACAATCTTCCCTCCTTAAAGAAATTCGGTCCCCGAATTTAATTAAAAACTCCCCCCAAATACTAAAACATTTCAGCAAACCCATCAAATCGTCGGGGCTCCGAAATCATAAATACATAAGACAAATCGTAGCGCAATGCATGCGCATGAAAAAGAGTGTATAACTCCAGATCAAAACTCCATCAAGCATCCCGCAATCATCGGAGTCATGGAGAAGGCACAATGTCTAAATACAAAACGAAAATCAATATGATATACATCATTAAAACATCTGGAAGCAATGCATGCCAAATCTTTTTCAAATCGCTGTGCGATGTGTGTATCACTGCATAGTGGCGGACGTCCATTGTGAGAAAATAACTATAACTATAACTATATATATATATATCCTTTGTTTAACATACACGTTCCGCCATTTTGAAAACAATTTCAGAAGGGTTTCCTTTATAAAAAGTTTCGTGTCATCACGAACACGTAGATAAATACTGAGACTATAGCTCCTCTTTGGAAATCCCTTCGATAACTATCAATGCATGCAAAAATATACTCACTTACTGTCCTCTGACTAGTCTTGCTCAGTACTAAGGCAAATAGCAAGTATCACAAAATATACTGCTCCAAAAGAAATCAATCCCAAATATATCTATGAATGCCACGTACGTCTGGTGCGCACGGAAATCAAAATCCATTAATGTGCCTTACATGTACACGGAAACAAAATCTAAGTGCAACGGGTGTGCACGAAAACACCTATCAAGGGCAACGTGTGTGCCTGACAGAAAAACCAGGTGGATCTGATATGCACGAAAAAACTCGATTTAGTGCATCTGGTGTGCACCTAAATCACATCAAGTGACTTAAGTATGCGCAAAATCCAAATCAAGTGCACAATGTGCATGAAAACGAATAACGAATATCACAATCGAAATCGACGGTATACAACACACTTCAATCAAAATCCCAATCACGTATACCGTGGTATAAAATCTCCTCATCCTGTGCATCAGCGTGCACAAAAGCAAATAGAATACTAGAAGTGCATGAAAACTATGCCGAAAGCATAAGTCAAATCATATACATGCCCAAGACATGAAATCACATATCATGAAACTCGGTCATCAAAACTCAATCATGCAATAAATCACCCAAAAATACTGAAATCCACAATGACGGATACGTGATAGTCAATCACAAAATCACAACTCATAAATACTGTCGTCGATATGTCCGTCCTTCAAAGTCGAGAAGTTGCCGGTGCATCCAATGCTAGCAGAGCAAGATATCTACTTGCCTTCTGATCATGGCCTATCGCCTAGTGCCCTTAGGCTCTCATCCTCTAAAGATCTCTGGCCAAATGTCATGGTCACTCATAACATGTCTTGTCGACGATACCGAACTCTGGCCTGCTGGTGTGCGTAAAATGACCACTCCTGGGTCCAAGTCTTCTCGTGCATTATTCCAGAAAGGGCCTGTCGAGGTCTCTCCCAAATCTCGTCTCTGCCGAACAGTCCGGAAGTTATTACCCTTCACTAGATCTATTTCTTGTTCCGGAACGGCTGCATTCTCATCGCGACTCCTTCTGGAAGATATATCCATATACAACACCTCTGCAACCGTATCCCATCTCTGATGTCGGCGGAGTGGAACGTCATCTCATCAAGATCTCGTATGAACCACTTACTCCACTTTTCTCTAATGTCGACCGATTCGGACTCATCTCTCCATGGCTGCATGGACTGCGCTCCAACGGCTATACTCGTATCTGGAGTCTCCCAAACAATGCATCTCACCACATAGCATCCGAATGAAGTCGAACCATTCGATCGACTCATCAAAACCTCATAATCCCCCAAGAGCTCAATATCTTGGGTACATTTTAATAGTATCGAGTACATACCACAGCATCGGTGGACCAGCCGTAGAAGGGCAAATCCAAGCCTCACTAATGGCACCGCGGAACCGCCGCAAAGCCTAAGGTTCAAAGGTTTTCACACGGTCATTATGTCGAGTTAGGTTTCATTCTTATAGAGGGTCCATTGAATTGCTTGCATGTCTTTCCGAATACTTCAAACTTAGAATATGGGTCCTGACATTCGATCGCCTCTATCGACTCTCAACGTACCTGTGTGAAGTCGTCTCTAGCTGGAATCAATCTATCTGAAGACCTCGCATCGGGGTAAGAGAACAAACCACATGTCCTAGTCATTCATCCTCGGGTGACTAGCGACCTTCTATCATATCTCTAAGTACAACTCGTGCTGCAATAGCTCCAAGCATCTGGGGTGATATCTCATCCTTCGCAGCAGCAACTGGCTCATTCGTCCGCATGCTGAACAGTGCCTAAATCATCAAAATACGGTGCATTAACGGTCATCACATTCTGGCTGGCTTCTAGCGGTAGCCCAATCCTCTGGTGCAGATCTACACGTCCGAGAAATCTCGTAAAAGCGATCCATTAAACACTCGTAGCGCGAAAACGCAATAAAACGACGCCACTATGCAATCATAGCCCCTGGAATCACGCTCTGGTCAATCCTCGTCCATGACGAGCTCATGCTGACCGCAACTCTAGCCATAGCTCTCCACGCCTGTACCACCATGAAAACAAAACCATAAACTGGTACCGATGAGGCTAGATCATTGGAAGGAATATAATACTGGGCAAGGAAATGTACATCCTAAGGCTTCTTAAGCGGAGTATCGTATCGTAAGTATGCCGCGGAACATACACACGGTATGTCACTCTACTTGAGCTACCTACTCCATCAACCAAGGGTCATCCTACACTCCGAAGGTAAAACCTGGCTCTAGTACCAACTTTGTCATGACCCGAAAAGTACGGAACATGACCGACACTTAAATTACGAAACGTCTCGTGGCGTACGTAATCTAAGTAAGCCAAAACCTAGAAAATCAAAACCAAAGAAGAGTAGAGTGAGGAAAAACCAAAGTAAAGCAAGTAGTTTTAATCAACATAGGCCAAAGTATGTATTTTTAAAATTTCAAGTATTTTCTGAAAATTTCGGCAGAGTCTCCTTTGTAAATACTGGCCCCCAAACGGGATACAACATGAATAGTATACGAAATAAGTAAAAAGGCATCCCCAAGCGGGAGCTAGCTCTTCGTCAATCGACGGTCACAACCACGCAAGCAATAATATACAACGCCAAGGGCGAGGATCAAAACTCAAAAGAACTCAAAACAACATGAAAGACATAATAATACAACGCATGACTCTAAGGTCGAAAGAATAACAGGTCTGGTTTTCTATCTCTTTCAAATATACAATCTGGTTGATGGAGTTTCTAGATACAACTAAAGTAATAATAAACAATGGTGGTCCTGATGCAAAGAGCCCACCTGCCAAAGCAATCACCTGGAAAGAACAGTGTGCCAAGAAAGGCGCAAAGAACCTGTACGGCAAAACCTGCAAGGAACTGTGGCACAACGGGGGTTAGTTACCAACTCGTGAGTAGAAAACATCTACGATTAGAAATCGAATGCATAACGCTATCCTTGTTCATATCAGGTAATATCCTCAATAAAATCCTGGTCCAGCTATGTATAGTGTAATACTGTAAGTCGATGTACAACACCCCACGACGTGCGGGGAGGCGGAAATATGAAAAACGATCTTGTTCTTTGCTTAAACATCGACTAACCGCATGAATCGAAGCTAAACGATAACTAACATCAAACATAGAAGTTCTAAACTAATATGTAAAGGGATTATACCTAAAGAACCGTGTCCTTCGTCTTTACGAACTCCACCTCTTCCTCGGCCTTCTCCAAGTAGTAGACGATCCACCACGAGAGCTTAACTCCAAGCTTTTCCTCTAAACTTGAGGTAACTAGGTATCTTTAAGTGCTAATCAAAGTACCTAGATGAAATAGAGTATGGTTATGGATTAAGTAGTCTAACTAATCCTTGTACTCAACACATGAGAGGGGAAGATTAGGGTTTGAAGAGAGAGAGCTTGAGGAGAGAGAAGATGAACATAATAATTAGAAGAGAAAATGAGTTATCATAATATATATCAAGCATTTTATTTATCAAGAAAAGAAAAGAAAATGATTTACAACCATGCTTGATAAATATCTTGTGGTGATTCATCTCCATGAGTCAATAAGCAATTATGAAGCATTAATGACATGGATGAATCATCCATATGACTCAGTAATCTCATTCAATGTATATGCCACCTAAACCTCCTTAGTCACCAAATTCTAGAAGCTTCTCGCGCAATTACGAGAACACCCCTCCTATCCGTGAAAACACGGAAAAACTTTAGACTGTATAAATCCAATAACCGGATACTAGTAACTGGCTTAAACCAAAGCCGACTAGTAAAAACTGTCCGAAAGTCGTACGTGCGTAAACACACGTATGCGTCCGAACCCTTGTCGTAAAACCATACGACCTCTATATCGTTTCGCCTGGAGTAGGGAAACTCTCTGCGTGGGACTCTAGAGACTCGACTACTACGCTGGCAATGGGTTTAACCACAGACTGCAAGTGGCACTAGCTGTACATAACGGTCCCCAGGTAGATGTCGATAAGAAGGCCGATGAGGAAACCCATCCGAACTCCTACTGAGTCTGATGTGACAGTCTCCGTACAGTCCGGTCCGTTCGTCTAAGACTATCGCATATCGGGCCTAGGGGGCGGCAAGCGTCAGTCCCCTAATAGCTGTATAAGTCGTGTCGGAGCGAAGCCCATTACACCCTGAGAAACTACTGGAACCTACCAGCAAATCTCGCTTGCTCTGGCCAGGGACTTTGCGTAATGGCTCTCTGACACAGCGCGATATCAACCCCCAATACCGGGCGAGACGAATCCTGTCTAACCGCCACTACCTCCAAGTGCTCGGGACTGCACCCAACTGCTACCTGTTTGCATGACTCCTTTGAGCCGTGGTAGTGTAGCAATCTAAGAACAGTGGGACACACTCGAGGCGAAGTAGCAGTGTCAAGTCTGCGGACTATGCTGTACTCATGTCACCTGGGAACTGTTCACTGACGACTGGTATAAAACCATCCAACAGTTCCCTGTGAGTCCTGTCCGGTGTACCCGTAACCCAACGAGCACCTGCATACTATCTCCAGTACGACGTACTGACGGCTGTGGGAAAGACCATCTCCCCAACTGGTATGAGAAGCATACACACTAGTCTGCTCCGGAGTATCGATGCCCTGTCTCGATAATCCGATGACTAGGGACCTGAATAAGGATGTGCTTATAGACTACCCAGCCCCCACAAGTGTGACTGCCATCACAATGCTGGTAGTCAAGCAAGATCCTAAGAGCTCTATCAATACGTATACTCACATATTAAGATAGAAAAACCAAGTAGCATACTACCATGTTTAGCAAGACTGTTATATACATGTGAATATCCCAAGCTTCCATTAAGTAATATACAAACTAGTATGATACAATAATGGCCCCTAGGGCATATACACTAACAATCTCCCACTTGCACTAGGGCCATGTACTGGCATATCGAAGACCGATGATCTCGAGTAGCCTCTCGAACTGAATCTGAGGTAGGGCCTTCGTGAATGGATCAGCAATGTTCTCTTCAGAAGCAACTCTCCGAACCTCGATCTCCCGACGATCAATGATCTCCCTGATCAGGTGATACCGCCTCAAGATGTGTCTGGACTTCTGATGGGACCTTGGTTCCTTCGCTAAAGCTATAGCTCTGTTGTTGTCGCAATACAGAGGTATTGGATCAACTATGGTAGGAACCACCTGAAGTTCTGTTAGGAACTTCTTCATCCAGACTGCTTCTTTTGCGGCATCGCAAGCAGCTATATACTCCGCTTCCATCGTCGAGTCAGCAACGGTGTCCTGCTTGGAGCTCTTCCAGCACACCGCCCCTCCATTGAGGGTAAAGACATAACCCGACATGGACTTGGAATCGTCCTTATCACTCTGGAAGCCGGAATCAGCAAAGGCCTCCAACCTGAGGTCTTTTCCGCCGTAAACCAAGAACATCTCCTTAGTCCTCCTTAGGTACTTGAGAATGTTCTTTACTGCTATCCAGTGCTTCTCCCCTGGGTCTGACTGATACCGGCTTACCACGCTCAGTGCGTAAGCTACATCTGGTCTGGTACACAACATCGCATACATTATAGAGCCTACCGCAGAAGCGTAGGGTATAATTGACATGCGTTCCCTTTCCAAATCAGTCTTGGGAGACATCTCTTTGGAGAGGGTGATTCCGTGACAAGCCGGTAGATTACCGCGCTTAGAATCTTCCATACTGAATCTTTTCAGTACAGTGTCGATATACCTGGACTGCGAAAGTCCCAACATCCTTTTGGATCTATCACGATAGATCCGGATCCCCAGAATGTAAGAGGCATCACCCAGGTCTTTCATGGAGAACCTGTGTGAAAAGAATCCTTTGATAGATTGTAGCATAGGAATATCATTTCCTATCAATAGAATGTCATCCACGTACAAGACGAGGAATACGACACTTCTGGCTACAACTTTACTATATATGCACGGTTCATCTGGATTTTTGATAAAGTCATATTCTTTGACTGTCTCATCAAAACAGATGTTCTAACTCTGTGATGCCTGCTTTAGTCCATAAATGGACTTAAGCAGCTTGCATACTTTCCCGCTGCTCCCACTCTGATTGAAACCCTCTGGCTGATCCATATAGACGCACTCTTCTAAATTTCCATTCAGAAAAGTCGTCTTTACGTCCATCTGCCAGATTTCATAATCATGGAAGGCAGCAATAGCAAGAAGGACCCGAATGGATTTGAGCATAACCACTGGAGAAAAAGTTTCGTCATAGTCCAAACCAGGTCTTTGACGAAAACCCTTTGCAACAAGTCTAGCCTTATAGGTTTCCACCTGTCCATCTACACCAATCTTTTTCTTGAAGATCCATTTGCATCCTATGGGTTTTACCCTATCTGGAGCAAAGTCCAAAGTCCATACTTTGTTGGTGTACATGGACTCCATTTCGGTCCGCATTGCATCTAGCCATCGTACCGAGTCGCCGCTCTGGATGGCCTGCTGAAAGTCAGTAGGTTCATCATCATCTATGATGCAATCCTCTCTATCCCCATCTATGAGAAAACCGTAGTATCTCTCAGGCGGATGAGACGGCCTACTACTCCTGCGGAGGGGTGCGGGAATGTCCTGTTCTTCTTAAACTACTGGTTCTACCAAACTTTCAGTATTAGTTTGTGGTACTGGAATTTCTTCCAGTTCTATTTCGCTCCCACTTATTTCCTTTTCTAAAAACTGATGTTCCAGAAAATGGGCATTACGAGAAACAATAACCTTTTGTTCCTCTGCGTAATAGAAATAATATCCTTTGGAGTTCTTTGGATATCCCACAAACTTACATTTTACTGATCGTGCCTCGAGCTTGTCCACATGCTGCTTTTTAACAAAAGCTGGACATCCCCAAATCTTCATATGCTGAAGATGGGGTTTCTTCCCAGTCCATATCTGATAAGGAGTAGTAGGCACAGTCTTGGTAGGAGCCCTGTTCAGAAGATACGCTGTTGATTCTAGCGCATAACCCCAAAAAGATCGCGGTAACTCAGCATTGCTCATTATGGATCGTACCATATCCAATAGGGTTCGATTCCGTCTCTCCGATACACCGTTATGCTGTGGAGTGTATGGAGGAGTAAGTTGAGAGAGAATTCCTTTCTCTTTTAGGTAACCTAGGAACTCGGCACTCAAGTATTCACCACCTCGATCAGATCTAAATGTCGTGATACTTTTGCCAGTTTGGTTTTCTACTTCATTCTTATACTCTTGGAATTTCTCAAAAGCCTCGGATTTATGTTTCATCAGATAAATGAATCCGTATCTTGAGTAATCATCCGTGAAAGTAATGAAATAGGAAAAACCACCTCTTGCATGCGTAGACATTGGACCACATACATCACTGTGTATGAGTCCTAAGAGCTCGCTCGCTCTTACTCCATGTCAAGTAAATGGAGTCTTTGTCATCTTTCCTTTGAGACAAGATTGACAAGTGTCATAAGTTTGATATTCGAACGAGTCCAAATATCCTTCTTTATGCAACTTAGTCAACCTTCTCTCATTGATGTGACCCAGTCTACAATGCCATAAGAAAGCTTTATTTAAATCTGAAGACTTTCTTTTTAGTGTGTTCTGGACATTGAAAATTGGGAGTTGGTTTAAAACATATATACCGTTATTTAGTGTACCGGACCCAATCAATCCATGATTAAGGTGGATGTTAACAACATCTCTTACAAACGTGAAATCATAACCTTTATTTTATAACAAGGAAACTGATATGATATTACACGTTAAGCTTGGTACAAAAAAACAGTTATGTAAAACCAAAATGTGTCCACTCATCAATCCTAGGTGATAATCCCCGACGGACGCAGCTCCCGCGCTAGCTCCGTTAGCAACCTTTAGGGTCATATCACCTTCCTTCAGCACTCTACGGTTTCTCAGTACCTGCAATGAATTGCAAATATGAGATCCTGATCCGGTATCCAATACCCAGGAAGTAGAGTTAATTGACAGACAATTCTCAATTACAAACACACCCGAAGTCGAGGCCACAGCTTGCTTCGGTTCCTGGTTCTTGGCGTTCCACGCCTTGCAATCTTTCTTCCAGTGCCCTTTCCTGTGACAATAGAGGCACTCATCCTGGCCCACTACCGGTACCGTAAACTTTTTCTTTTCCTTCCCTCCCACCTTACTTACACCTCCTCTAGGTCTGGGGGCGGCCTTCTTCTTCCTTCCTTTGGCCCTAGCCTTGGACCCGGAAGAAGATGCACCGCCAACAAACATAGCGGGTGTTTCCCTTGCCTTCTGCAAGGTGCCCTCTGCACTCCTTAACATGTTCAGGAGTTCTGGAAGTTCAACTTCTTTTCTTTGAATGTTGAAGTTCAGGATAAACTGGGCTTAGGTGGAAGGAAGGGACTGGAGAATAAGGTCTGTATAGAGCTCATTATCCAAAGTCGCCCCAAGGTCTGCGAGCTCTTCTATATAGCCGATCATCTTTAGGACATGTTCTCCTACCGATGACCCGACAGCCAACCTCGCTCGAAACAAGTTCTTAGAGGTCTCGTATCTTGCTATACGAGATTGCTCTCCATAAAGTTCCTTTGTATGGAGAAATATGGCATCTAGTTCCATATCCTCGTGCCTCCTCTGATGTTCATTGTTCATCGAGGCAAGCACGATGCACTTGGCTTTCGCGCAATCGAAATCCCAGGTTTTGCGGATTTCCTTATCCGCATTACTGGATTTGGGACCAGGGACAGCAGGTGCCGTAGCGGTGAGGACGTACCCCAATTTGTCATAGGTCAAAGCCATTTTGACATTCCGCAGCCAATCTTTATAGTTTGGCCCTGTCAGTATATTTTTCTCTAAAAGTAACTTAAGTCCGATCATTTTCAGGGTCGCTGCAAATAGGAGAGAGAGAAGAAAACTCTTTATCATGATGCTCTTGCAAGTTTAGAGTGGTTTTTAGTTTATCTAAACTGGATGGCTCCCACTGTTTCTCGAGTCCTTCCTCAAACCATAAAAGAAGAATTAGCCAGGACTATTCTCACCGTACAATACTTGCTAATCTGTTTAGCCAGGCTAGTGTCGATACTTCGAGAGAGGTTTTCCAACGCTTTCGCGAAGTTCCTTAATTAAATAACCTCTTTTCTCTGGGGGCGTAACCCCGCTGACACCTTTCTTGGCACCTACTTGGTTTATAGCATTGATCGTTAAGTGACGAATATCCTGATAAGTAGCATATACTCACAGTAGGATCGGGATCCAAATATCATTGTATGATAATGTTGAAGGAATCCTACCAACATTCATCAAACTCCAAATGGTATGCAACTCTTTGCAAATTTCAGTTTCTTTAGAAATTCCCGATATATATTTTTGCCCCATGCTCTTATGACCTTGGCTTTGGTCAAAATGTCATAAGTCACATGTCAAGTTCTACCCGTCATTATCTTGTCAATTTGAACCCATCCGTATATACCCCTGACTTTGGTCAAATGATAATACTACTGTCCCAAACCAACTCATCTATCTTATGCAACAAATGAAAACCCAGCAGCTACCAAACACTATGCCTTGACTTTGGCCAAAATGCATAGCTTGAATACTACTGAATACCCAAATGAAATGACGGAGGGCTACGAATGGTTTTGGCGAAACCGTGAACGTAGTGAACTTGATATAACCGAAGGAACCTGATAGCTTTTAAAAGGAGTGGTTAAAGCTCCGTATTTAAAAATATCTGTTTTTAAAATTAACCGAGTGGTTTCTTTTAAATTGTTCTAACGATTAAACTTTTGGTTTATTTTATTTGCATTATAAATAATGGGTCCCATCATTAACCTTTCATTGCAGAAAACAACGAAAATACAACGTCCTCTTATGCCATCCGCATTCGCCACGGGGTCCCGTCATCACCCGTTAGGTTACTTAACTAACGACAGAGCGGGGGCTGGGCTAGCGCGGGTGTAAAACATAAGTGACGTCTTAATAGCTATCATATATAGATATTGTACATTCGTCAGACGCAATAATAGGCATTCCAGATCACAGATGAACTTTATTGGATTTTCAAGCAATCCGTGTTTGTTTTGAGCCTGTAACAAAAGACGGATTACACAGTTGTGATGAATAGCCATTACCCCACCCAAGACCCCAACGGGTACGGCAAACTACCCACCCGGCAGTTTGTGCACCACACCTTGGGTCTGTCCTAAGAGCAAAAACAGTAAAATGAAATAATACAACGGTTGCTACAACCGCAACCTGGATGTGCCCCGCAAAATAATATTACAACAAATTACATTTACATCAAATGAATTAAATAATAACCCATCACATAACCCCGGCTAAACATCACAACAGTCCAACACAGTTCATATACACAAACAGATAAAATCCATTACAGAAATGTGCAACCCCTGCCAACCGACATACTAGCAGTTAGGGGAGGTTTACGAACACATTATACAAACACAGATATAATCCAACAAGCAAATACCGTATAATTTCGATCGATTAAACACATTTAATTTTTCTCCAATACTTCTCTGTAAATCTGAAACCTGAGCAAAAATAAAAAATTCCAGAAAATACCAAATATCACAGAGAACCAACACAGGAAAATTGGGTTCATGAATCGGCAACTCGGCGGTGGAAGCGCGGCGGATCGGTAGGATCCGCCGCGGTTCCGCGGCGCTTTAGCCGATTCATGGGCCCAATTTTCTTGGGTGTTCTAATACTATCATTTTGGGCTTTCTGAACCTGCCTGAAAAATTTTTGGACTTCATTTAAAAATCGACAGAAACCATGATATCGGGGTTTTCCGGTTTTGGTTTTTTCCGTTCGAAATTCATACAATTTTGCAAGTGAGTTATTTATTGTTTAGCGAGGCTCTGATACCACTGTAAGTCAATGTACAACACCCCACGACTTACGGGGAGGCGGAAATATGAAAAACGATCTTGTTCTTTGCTTAAACATCGACTAACCGCATGAATCGAAGCTAAACGATAACTAACATCAAACATAAAAGTTCTAAACTACTATGTAAAGGAATTATACCTAAAGAACCGTGTCCTTCGTCTTTACGAACTCCACCTCCTCCTCGGCCTTCTCCAAGTAGTAGACGATCCACCACGAGAGCTTAACTCCAAGCTTTGCCTCTAAACTTGAGGCAACTAGGTATCTTTAAGTGCTAATCAAAGTACCTAGATGAAATAGAGTATGGTTATGGATTAAGTAGTCAAACTAATCCTTGTACTCAACACATGAGAGGGGAGGATTAGGGTTTGAAGAGAGAGAGCTTGAGGAGAGAGAAGATGAACATAATAATTAGAAGAGAAAATGAGTTATCATAATATATATCAAGCATTTTATTTATCAAGAAAAGAAAAGAAAATGATTTACAACCATGCTTGATAAATATCTTGTGGTGATTCATCTCCATGAGTCATTAAGCAATTATGAAGCATTAATGACATGGATGAATCACCCATATGACTCACTAATCTCATTCAATGTATATGCCACCTAAACCTCCTTAGTCACCATCTTCTAGAAGCTTCTCGCGCAATTACGAGAACGCCCCTCCTATCCGTGAAAACACGGAAAAACTTTAGACTGTATAAATCCAATAACCGGATACTAGTAACTGGCTTAAACCAAAGCCGACTAGTAAAAACTGTCCGAAAGTCATACGTGCGTAAACACACGTATGCGTCCGAACCTATGTCGTAAAACCATACGACCTCTATATCGTTTCGCCTGGAGTAGGGAAACTCTCTGCGTGGGACTCTAGAGACTCGACTACTACGCTGGCAGTGGGTTTAACCACAGACCGCAACTCCTACTGAGTCTGATGTGACAATCTCCGTACAGTCCGGTCCGTTCGTCTAAGACTATCGCATATCGGGCCTAGGGGGCGGCAAGCGTCAGTCCCCTAATAGCTGTATAAGTCGTGTCGGAGCGAAGCCCATTACACCATGAGAAACTACTGGAACCTACCAGCAAATCTCGCTTGCCCTGGCCAGGGGCTTTGCGTAATGGCTCTCTGACACAGCGCGATATTAACCCCCTGTTAGTTATATGTATGCCCTAGAGGCCATTACTGTACATTGGATGTATATTGTAGTGGATGCTGGGACATATATAGGTAGGACTTTCTTGCTCGACATGATAGTACGCTATCTGGTTGCTCTTTATCTTAACATGTATACTTTATGTCTCTCTGATTACATGTTGATAAAGCCCTTAGGATGTGTACTCGACTTCCAGGACTATGATGAAGATCATACTAGTGGGGCCTGGGTAGTCAATGAGTATATCCTTCATTGTTCCTAGTCGTGGGAATATCAAGACGGGGCATCGATATTCCAGAGTAAACTAGCGTATATCTTCTCGACCCATGTGATGGGCGATGGATGATCCCATATCCATTGGTGTTTGACATCGGAGATGGTATGTGGGTGCTCAGTGGAGACTGGGTACACTGAACGGACTCGCCGAGAACTCCCAGATGGTATTATACCTCACGTCAGATGGCAGTTCTCTGGTGACACTGGTACAGCTTAGTCTGTTGACCCGAGATCGTCATAGAGTCTTGTGTGTCTCCCACTGTGCTTTGATTTCCACCCTACCACGGCTCTACTGAGGCGTGCAAACAGGTGGTTTTTGGGTACAGTCCCGATTCACATGGAGGCAATGAGCGATAGGAGGGGATTCGTCTCTCCCGGTATTGGGGGTTGATGTTGCGCTATGCTCGACTGGCCATAACAGGAAATCCCTGGCCAGGGTTGCAGTGACCTACTGGTAAGTGTTATCAGTAGTTTCACACATGTCATGGACTTCACGTCGGCATGACTTATCGAGCTACTGGGGTCTGACGTTTACCACCCCTAGACGAGATATGCGGCATATCAGACGAACAGACCGGACTGTACGGTAAGTGTTACTGGTTGGATTCACAGGAGTGTGAGCCGGCTTGCTCGTCGATCTTCTGATCGCACAATACCCGGGTGGCCGTTACGTTTAGCAGACCGCTTGCGGCTTGTGCGTGTTTGATATGATCATCATCTGCTGCCGGCGTATTGACGAGTCTTTAGAGTCCTACACAGAGGTTTCCTAGCTCAAGCGAAACGAAATAGGAGCGCATATGAGATATGTGCGGGACCGAGAATAATACCAGTATATGATACTGTATTTGATTCTCGCGATTTGTAACATTGATCGGTTATATGCGATATAGCCGGGTTATCGGATCAAGTGTTGATTCGATAAGTTGTTACTATTGATATTAGTCGGTTATATGCGATATGACCGGATCGTTAAATCAAGTGTTGATTTAATGATTTAATGCATAATTATATATTTGATATATTACTTTGCATTAACAAGTATAGGTTCACTTAAATTGGATTTTCTCAATTGATGTGCATATTGTATATGTGATATATTTTTTGTGCACAAGATTGTATCATGTTTGATGATACATGCATGCTTGGGTTTGTGTAAAGAATTGACCATGGTTATATGAATGGTTAGGGTTTTATTTTATTTACTTATTCATTTATTTATTCTTTTTGTTTATTTTGGCAAAAGAAAATGATAAAGATGAATGAATGGTGGCTATGTTTGTTTTTAGTTGATGATTCATGAAACATTGACTAAGTCACCATTCTTGTCTCATGCTTAACCCTAACCATTTATACTAACCCTAGTTCATTCTCTACACTTAACCAAGGGTTAGTATATGATAAGTATTATATTTCTTTTCTATTTTTATTAACTTATCATATTCATCTTCATCTTCTTCTTCATCTTGAATAAGAAGAAAACAATGCCACCATCAATGGCAACTTGAGAATAAGAGTGAGAAATCCAATTCTAAAGTGAACCCACTTCCTATTTCTTCATCCTCTACCTTTTGCCAAGTAGTATAGGGTGTTTTGTTCACAAGTTTCCTGACTTGGTGAAGTGCGAGCTTGATCTAGTGATGCCTCGACGTAGATCATCTTCGGCATCGAAGCCGACGACCAAGCCCGCCCATTTCCTCGATGAAGCCGATGCTAGAGTCCGAAATCCGATTTGGACAGCGGAGGGACATCATTGCGGAGCTTAGGATGTGATGGACCGGATCTACAAAGGTTGTAGCCCCTTTCCTTTTAGATAAACTCTTTTACTTGCATCGCATTGCCTATATATCTAGTTAACGATCCGTATTAGGTTTTCTCGGCACATGTAAAATTAGAATTGGGCATGTTTGATCACTTGTGAGACTTCATTAGTGTGCCTAGGAACCCTACAGTGGTATCAGAGCCTAGCTAGAGCCTTAGGCGATGCGTAGACGGAATTAGAAGTCCGATTGAACCGAAACCCCAATCGCATTTTGCTCACTGGAAATTTTTGAAAAACGTGGTTTTTTCCAGATTAAAAATATGCAGAAAACTCAGTAGAAGATTCTAAGAATTACTGTATAAAACGGGGCCCCTGAATCCATTAAAGCGCGGCGGAACCGCGGCATTAGCATGCTAATGCGGCGGTTCCGCGGCCCTTTTGTCTCCTCTTGCAATAAATTTTGCACAGTAATTCCTAGTTTGCAGTGCTGGTTTTCCTGGGAATTTTTAATAATTTTTCAAGAGTTGAATTTTCTGGGTTGTATTGGGGACTCGGTGTATCGATCGGATTGTCTAATTTTGTCAGTGTGTTTTTCCGGGTATTTTTAGAATATGTTAAAAAGTTCGACCGGATATAAATACCTACTTTTTCCCCTGCTGGGAAATTTCCAATTGTTGGATTTTTCCATAGTTTAACGACGTTCTAAGTAGTGCAAGTAACGCGATGGACCCTCTAGAAGACAACAAACCTTAACTCGATTATGTGACCGTCTTGAACTGCCCTTTGAACCTTCGGGTTTGGGACAGTACGGCGTGCCACATGTGAGGCGTTGGCTTGACCCTTCTACGGCTGGACCGTTGGTACTGAGGCACGAACTGAATGTTGTTAGACTTATTTCATGTGTTGAGCTATTTCGGGAAAACTTGGGTGTTCGAATGTTCAATCGGAAAGTTTAACATTTTCTGTTTATCCGGAATGTGATACAACAATTGGAATTCACAAAAGTTATGTGATAACTGAATGAATGTTATAAACATAGCACTTTAGTCTCACTTGATCGGTTGCCACGGAATTTTGATGTGATCAAAAGTCCGTCGCAATCACGTAGCGCACGCGGATACTCGCCGGGTAAACTTAATAGACAGCCTCACTCCATAGCCCCGACCAAGTGACTGTAGGAGAACCCCGTCGCCGAAAGCATCCGTTCGGGTGCTCGCGGTAGCGGTGTTCCGCCTTGGTGCACTTCGTCGACGGTATCGGGGGTGCGACCGTCTACTAAAGTTTGCGACGAGCATTCGATCAAAATGTCGGGAATCTTGTTGAATTGCCCGACTTGATATTGAAAAGTGTTTTCGATAATGAGACTAAAATGCGGGGTTTATAATTGTTAGGCATGCGATATCTAAAGAATTCATTTGATCAGGCATGCGATGTCTGAGGTGGTTGCGGATTCCAACTGTTGTAGTTTTACACTTTCTTTTCTGTGACCGTAAGTGTAATATGTGATGTCGCCGGTTTTGTTGCTATATGTCAACGAAAATTGGGATGCGCATATTTACTTACGTTGATGACATGTGATGTTATGTATTGCTGGATATGTTATATTGGATCGTCGTGTTTGAATAGCCGGGTTTTTTTTATGTGAGATGGGTGTTTTTCATTTTCATTCATGTAAAAACTTGTATGTAATATTATTTTATTGGGGCACTTCCAGGTTGCGGAAGATGTCACCGTTGATGTATATTATTTACTTTTCTGCACTAGGATAGACACAAGGAGGGGAGCACAAGTAACCGGGTTCTAGGGTCCAGTGGGAGACCATCTCGAGAAGTCGAGTCCGGGTCTCCTAACCCTAGAATTAGTAGGGTTGCTTGCCGCTCTCGTAGGGGTCTAGGGGTGTGGGATAGGCTATTCATCACGACCGTGGAATCCGTGTTTTATACTGGCTCGTATTGAAAACACGGACGTCTTAGTATATCCAATATTTCATATGTTTCTTCTGCTGCGATTTATCTGTGATGTGATCATGTGATGTTCTGTGACAGATATTATATATAGTATATATGATATATTATATAAACGTTGCTTATGTTTTACACCCGCGCTAGCCCTGCCCCGCTCTGCCGTTAGTTACCTAACCTAACGGTGCAGACGGGACATCGTAGCGAATGCGGATGGCATAAGCGTACGTTATATTTATCTGTAATGTTTAGGTGGACTTAAATGATGGGATATTCATTAATGAGATTAATGAAAGAAAATAAACCTAATTGATGTTGTGGAATCGAATTTCAAAATAAAAACAGGTAGCTACAGTTCTTGCTTTGCATCGCGGTGTTCATTGTAGAACATCCTGCACCTTATTCGATGGGGAAAGGACCGAGATCCCTTCACCGGGAGTGACTCCTTTAGCAATAACTGGCAGATGCTACACACTCGGTTTGTCTTTTGATCGCTTCTATAGTTCCTGCTTTGCACAGTGATATATATGATATATCCCGCACCTCATTCGATGAGGAAAGGGCCGACGATCCCTTCAACGGGAGTGACCCCTTTAGCAAAACTAGAAAAGCCTAAAAAACATTCCATTTAAAAACCATTTGATTCCGCAACGAGCTCAAGTTCAAAGCGTTAAAGGTTTTCATAAAAACCATTCACAACCCTCTGTCATTTTAGGAAGTAGAGTACTTAGTATTCGTGCTGTGTTTGTTGACCATAGTCAAGGCACAGTGTACGGTAGCTAAGTGATGTCTTCCTACACCGCATATGATGCGATTAGTTAGGACAGTCGCGTGACTTTGTTGACCTTAGTTAAGGGTCATGTGGGTGGGTCTAATTAATCACGAAATGACGGGTAGAACTTGACTAGTACTTATGATTTGTTGACCATAGTTAAGGTCATAGGTGCTAGGGGTAAAAACCTTTATCGGGAGTTTCAAGTGTTGAAATTTGCAATGAGATTGCATACCTTCTATATGATAGTTGGATCCCGATACCCACTGCGAGTAATTGTTACTCCTGGGAGAGTTTTGCACTTTGCAATTAGCCGATCAAGTAGGTGTCTAGATAGGTGTCAACGGGGTTACGCCTCTGGGAAAACGAGGTTTACTGTAATTAGGTCCGTGCGAAAGCACGGGGAACCTCCCTCAAAGTACCGACACTGGCCTGGCTGAAAGATTGGCGAACTTTTAGAGCGTAATTAATCCCGGCTAGTCTTTCCTTTTAGGGTTTGAAGGAAGATTTGATAAAAACAGTGGGAGCCATCCTGATTAGATAAAATATATAACCAATCTAATCTTGCAAGAGCGCACGCTGAGTGTTTTCTTCTCTCTCTCTCCTGGTAGCGACCATATCACGCCTTAATCAAGATAATAAAATGGATGTATTGACCGAACCCGCTTGTTATACTGTACTGGGGAATGTTGGTCCCGCTCCAACTTATAATTGTTATAAGACAGAGCAGGAAATAAGGGGAATACCAGAATTCCTATGCCGTCCAAACGAAGAAAGTTCATATGATGCACCTCCTTCGGGTGTGTTCATTATAAAGAACTGTTTCTCAGTATCCTCTGCATCCTGGGTATTCGATACCGGATCAGAATCCCTGATATGTAATCTGTTACATAGGGCTACAAAAGGGTAGAAAAACTGAGAAAGGGTGATAAGTTTCATGAGACAGAAAACGGGGCAAGTGTTGCAGCCAAGTCTGTTGGTCACTGTCACCCTGTATTACCAATACATTGATTCTGAACAAATGCTATTAGATACCGAACCTGATATACAAAATTATATCAGTCTCTTTATTAGTAAAGAAATGATAAAATTTTGTATTGATGGATAATGTTTTGAACATTTCCTATATCAAAAGTTCATCGGTTCAGGCATGTTATCTAAAAGCATTGACGTTCTAAATCAAACTACAGTTGCTAGTATGCAGAACACACACAAGAGGAAGAGTTCAGAAATGAACGAATCCTTCTTGAGGCATTGTAGACTAGGTCACATCAATGCGACCCGACTAGCTGAAGTTACATTTTAGATGCATATTTAAATCAGTTTGAATTTATATCTTATGAAACTTGCCAGTCATGTCACAAAGATTAGATGACCATAGCCCTGTTTATTGGAAACAGAGAAAGAGTTAATGAACTCTTGGGACTGATACATGATGATGTATGTAAGGTCTCCTGTCTACACATGCCAGGAATGGTTCTTTATACTTCATTATATTCTCTGATAATCTCTCAAGATTCAGACATATGTTCCTGTTGAAACACAAGTCCGAACCTTTTGAGATATTCACAGAATATAAGTTAGAAGTAGAGAACCAATACGGGTATAAGTATTATGTCATATGATAAGATCAGGGAGGAGAATACTTGTGCATGGCATTCCTGGACCATTCTAAAGGAGAATGAGATTCTCTCTCCGCATTACTCCTCTGAATACACCACAGCACAACGGTGTATCGGGGCGGAGCAATCGCACAATATTAGATATCGTGTGCTCTATGATGAGTATTACTGAGTTACCTATTTCCTTTTTGGGTTGTGCACTTGAGAAGCTGCATACCTATTGAATTGGGTTCAAATCAAATCAGTTGCCTACCACTTCATATGTGATATGGAAAGGGAAGAGCCCATATCTTAAGTTAGTTAAGATTTGGGGTTGTCTGGCCTATGTCAAAAGCAAAATCCGGACAAGATCGAGGTAAAGTCAGTTGTGTAGAACTGGAAAGGTTCCAGCTATACAAAACTGCAGCTGATGATTTGACAGAACCAAAGAATTCAATAGTTCCCGACGAACTTCAGCCTCTCCGCCGATCTAGCAGGGTTCCTCACCTGCTTGAGTGATACTTCGGTTTCTCGATGACAGTGGGAGCAAGGATTGCATCATAAGATGATGACCCAACTAGATTCGAGCAGGCCATCAAGAGTAGGGACTCTGTAAGAATGGCTGGATGCTTAGCAATCTGACATGGAATCCATATACACCAACAAAGTATGGACTTTGGTTGCGATATCTGAAGGGTTAAATCCCCATCAGGAGCAAGTATATCTTGAGAAGATTACTTGGTGTAGATGGACAAGTTGAGACTTTCAAAGCTAGACTTGTTAAAGGTTTTCGTCATCGACCAGGCAAGAATATTGATGAAACCTTTTCCAGGGACTATGCTTAAGTCCATCCAGATCCTACTTACCACGGCTACATACCATGACTACGATATCTGGTAGTTGGGTGCCATGACTACTTTTCTAAATAATGATTTAGAAGAGAACGTCTATAAGAACACAGCCAGAGGGCTACGTAAACAGTGGGAGCAGCGGAAACGTGTGCAAGATGTTTTATGTGATGAAGCAGGCATCGCGGAGTTGGAACATCCGTTTTGATGAGTTAGTCAAACAATTTGACATCATGGTAGATGAACCTTGTATATACAAAACGGTAGTAGAGAGTGAAGTGGTCGTCCTCGTATTGTACGTGGACAACATACTCTTCATAGGAAAGGAATTTCCTATGCTACGATCGGTCGATCTCCTCTTATCACATAGATTCTCCATAAAGGATCAAAGTGATACCTCCTAAATCCTGGGATTTGGATCTATAAGATAGATCTAAATAGATTTTAGGATTCTCACTAGCTATAGTGAGATAGTATCAGTTGATCCTGGGGAGAATCACTGGAAGTGTTCCAGGGTGATAAAGACGATTGAATGTCAGTCACAGGCATTGTTTTTACCCTCAGTAAAGGGACGGTATGTTGGAAGATTTCCAAGCTAGATACCGTGACAAACTAGAAGATAAAGGCTGGTAACATCGCTATTAAAGATACTACCAAAGAGGCAGTTTTGGTGAATATTGATTCATAGGATGAACTAGGTTCCTACCATTCTGTGACAATGGAACTGAGGCTTTGACCCTAGAACCCTGGTCCCATCAGTGACCCAGACATATTCTGAGGCAGCATCACCTGATCATGGAGATAGTTGATCTCTAGGGTGATCAAGGTTAGGAGAGTAGACTCAGAGGACAACACGGCGGATCCACTCACGAAGGCCTTTTCCCAAAGAGAGACTTTTAAGGGGATGGTTGAGTATTAGATACTACAACTACTGCTACGGATGGCCCTAGTGCAAGTAGGAGATTGTTAGTTATATGTATGCCCTAGAGGCCATTACTGTACATTGGATGTATATTGTAGTGGATGCTGGGACATATATAGGTAGGACTTTCTTGCTCGACATGATAGTACGCTATCTGGTTGCTCTTTATCTTAACATGTATACTTTATGTCTCTCTGATTACATGTTGATAAAGCCCTTAGGATGTGTACTCGACTTCCAGGACTATGATGAAGATCATACTAGTGGGGCCTGGATAGTCAATGAGTACATCCTTCATTGTTCCTAGTCGTGGGAATATCGAGACGGGGCATCGATATTCCAGAGTAGACTAGCGTATATCTTCTCGACCCATGTGATGGGCGATGGATGATCCCATATCCATTGGTGTTTGACATCGGAGATGGTATGCGGGTGCTCAGTGGAGACTGGGTACACTGAACGGACTCGCCGAGAACTCCCAGATGGTATTATACCTCACGTCAGATGGCAGTTCTCTGGTGACACTGGTACAGCTTAGTCTGTTGACCCGAGATCGTCATAGAGTCTTGTGTGTCTCCCACTGTGCTTTGATTTCCACCCTACCACGGCTCTACTGAGTCATGCAAACAGGTGGTTTTTGGGTACAGTCCCGATTCACATGGAGGCAATGAGCGATAGGAGGGGATTCGTCTCTCCCGGTATTGGGGGTTGATGTTGCGCTATGCTCGACTGGCCATAACAGG
The DNA here is from genome assembly GCA_030015575.1 of Agapanthus africanus. NCBI lineage: Eukaryota > Viridiplantae > Streptophyta > Magnoliopsida > Asparagales > Amaryllidaceae > Agapanthus > Agapanthus africanus. Next base: position 361,490,573 of record CM057346.1, read on the forward strand.
AAATCCCTGGCCAGGGTTGCAGTGACCTACTGGTAAGTGTTATCAGTAGTTTCACACATGTCATGGACTTCATGTCGGCATGACTTATCGAGCTACTGGGGTCTGACGTTTACCACCCCTAGACGAGATATGCGGCATATCAGACGAATAGACCGGACTGTACGGTAAGTGTTACTGGTTGGATTCACAGGAGTGTGACCGGGCTTGCTCGTCGATCTTCTGATCGCTCAATACCCGGGTGGCCGTTACGTTTAGCAGACCGCTTGCGGCTTGTGGGTGTTTGATATGATCATCATCTGCTGCCGGCGTATTGACGAGTCTTTAGAGTCCTACACAGAGGTTTCCTAGCTCAAGCGAAACGAAATAGGAGCGCATATGAGATATGTGCAGGACCGAGAATAATACCATTATATGATACTGTATTTGATTCTCGCGATTTGTAACATTGATCGGTTATATGCGATATAGCCGGGTTATCGGATCAAGTGTTGATTCGATAAGTTGTTACTATTGATATTAGTCGGTTATATGCGATATGACCGGATCGTTAAATCAAGTGTTGATTTAATGATTTAATGCATAATTATATATTTGATATATTACTTTGCATTAACTAGTATAGGTTCACTTAAATTGGATTTTCTCACTTGATGTGCATATTGTATATGTGATATATTTTTTGTGCACAAGATTGTATCATGTTTGATGATACATGCATGCGTGGGTTTGTGTAAAGAATTGACCATGGTTATATGAATGGTTAGGGTTTCATTTTATTTACTTATTCATTTATTTATTCTTTTTGTTTATTTTGGCAAAAGAAAATGATAAAGATGAATGAATGGTGGCTATGTTTGTTTTTAGTTGAAGATTCATGAAGCATTGACTAAGTCACCATTCTTGTCTCATGCTTAACCCTAACCATTTATACTAACCCTAGTTCATTCTCTACACTTAACCAAGGGTTAGTATATAATAAGTAATATATTTCTTTTCTATTTTTATTAACTTATCATATTCATATTCATCTTCTTCTTCATCTTGAACAAGAAGAAAACAATGCCACCATTAATGGCAACTTGAGAATAAGAGTGAGAAATCGAATTCTAAAGTGAACCCACTTCCTATTTCTTCATCCTCTACCTCTTGCCAAGTAGTATAGGGTGTTTTCTTCACAAGTTTCATGACTTGGTGAAGTGCGAGCTTGATCTAGTGATGACTCGACGTAGATCATCTTCGGCATCGAAGCCGACGACCAAGCCCGCCCATTTCCTCGATGAAGCCGATGCTAGAGTCCGGAATCCGATTTGGACAGCGGAGGGACATCATCGCCGAGCTTAGGATGTGGTGGACCGGATCTACAAAGGTTGTAGCCCCTTTCCTTTTAGATAAACTCTTTTACTTGCATCGCATAGCCTATATATCTAGTTAACGATCCGTATTAGGTTTTCTCGGCACATGTAAAATTAGAATTGGGCATGTTTGATCACTTGTGAGACTTCATTAGTTTGCCTAGGAACCCTACACCCCCAATACCGGGAGAGACGAATCCTGTCTAACCGCCACTGCCTCCAAGTGCTCGGGACTGCACCCAACTGCTACCTTTTTGCACGACTCCTTTGAGCCGTGGTAGGGTAGCAATCTAAGAACAGTGGGACACACTCGAGGCGAAGTAGCAGTGTCAAGTCTGCGGACTATGCTGTACTCATGTCACTTGGGAACTGTTCACTGACGACTGGTATAAAACCATCCAACAGTTCCCTGTGAGTCCTGTCCGATGTACCCGTAACCCAACGAGCACCTGCATACTATCTCCAGTACGACGTACTGACGGCTGTGGGACAGACCATCACCCCAACTGGGATGAGAAGCGTACACACTAGTCTACTCCGGAGTATCGATGCCCTATCTCGATAATCCAACGACTAGGGACCTGAATAAAGATGTGCTTGTAGACTACCCAGCCCCCACTAGTGTGACTGCCATCACAACGCTGGTAGTCAAGCAAGATTCTATGAGCTCTATCAATACGTATACTCACATATTAAGATAGAAAAACAAAGTAGCCTACTACCATGTTTAGCAAGACTGTTATATACATGTGAATATCCCAAGCTTCTATTAAGTAATATACAAACTAGTATGATACAATAATGGCCCCTAGGGTATATACACTAACAAATACTACATGCTCGTGTCAGTACCTCAGATAGCAACATATTAGATATATGATGTATGAATGCATTATGAATTTAAACAAAATATATCATTAGTGAGACAACTGTTTTGTTTAATCAATGAGATTTCTATATGTATGTCAATCACATATCATCAATGAACGCAACAGAGAAATCCGTGTCAAGCATCGACACAAAACATAAGTCTCAGTATATCAATATCAAATAATCAGTATCTCATATCTCAAACCTCAAATCTCAATCTCAATATCTCAGAGATCCGTATCATCTACGGGATCGGCCCTCGGGCTTCGGCAGAACGGATCAACCTATAATATCAATCTCACGGCCACGAACGGTATCCTCTGGACATCCGCCGCGTCAGGTAATATCACCGGTAGGTAGTCTGTCCCTGCCAGGCTCATCGTCTACTCCTCGAACTTCTTGCTCCGGAGTACCATACCGGGTCCACCATGTACCCGCAGATGGTTCATCCAACTCGTCGAATCGGGTCTCGAAAACCATCTCAGAACTGAGAAAACATCATGGTGGACACTCATACATCACGAGAAAACCGCAATTTGCATTTTTAAAATGATGATACCAAGCTTTTATTAAATTCTTGCGGTTTTCCCCCAAATCCAGAAATCTCATGTATATCCAAAATCATGAAAATCATGATACCAATAAACAGTGAATACCGGCATAAATCTCTATAATACTGCATAACCAATGACTATATGGATGCATCTGATATCATGCAATGAATGCAATAATTAAACTAGCATATGGAAACTATAACATATTACAACTATCAGCTAGCAAGCTATGTCACTGAAATAGTATTTTCTAAAGTGTACGTGACATGGAAATTACCGATGAAGATGTGTGTGAGCCGGCAAGCGAGTGTACGTGGAGCATACGCGTCATCGGTAATGGTGCTGGTGTCCTAACAACATGGTTTCATAATTACTACATACACACTAACATGCAATGAGGCGATAACAACATAATAAGGAAAATGAATAGTAAATACAACAATAATATGCGGAACATGAATAATAACGTATCAACAAGGAATCTATCTTACTATACATGTGTTATACTATTTTGCTGTTTGAAATAGTACGAATCGTAGTGTTTTGAAAATAAGGACTACTGTGTTATTAAGAAAAGATACGTCTTTTAAAATATCCATAGTATCCCTTGGTATGTCTTTAAAATTCTCACGATTCGTCAGTTTTGGAAATAGGTATGACTCGGGTCCAGTCTAACATCTACTAGGTAAATTACAGGTCTAACTAACAACCAATCGAAAGGGGTATGGAAACCACCTAAATCTGAGTCGATATATATACATGCATAATAGTCGGTGATCCCGCTTCAATAATATCATGTACGATACAACATATCATATGCCATCCTCGAATCAAGAGTGCGGATCTATCGTCATTATATAGCTCGTACGGTAAATCCTTCGTACGGCCTCCCAAATCTGGGTACGGGTCAAATGTCACATCTATCACATTAATCATCTGGTATCCTCTTTAACAAATATCATGATCGGGGTTATGATCTACGTCTAGTACAATAATGATACCATCTATGAAATGCATGCGTGTGTGTGAAAACACCACGTCTAAAGAACCCGCGAAAATATTATGTCGTATCTCAAATACGGACCATATCACATCACCGATCTCCTAGCCTCAAGTCCAATCTCATCGACCCATCTTCAAATATCATACAATATCCTCAACATTCATGCACGTGTATATGAATGTATATATGAATAGTCCTATACCCATGCGTATATACATATATACACATTCCCATATACGCACAAGAAGATGATATATGCAAGTGTATATGTGTGTGTATGCAAATCCTTACTCTAGGGTTTCGTGACTAAGAAATCCGCTAAAGTCCTTTCTTCAATTCTCGCTAACCCTAAACCTATAAGCTCCTAAGGCTTCTCTTACTCGGTGTACCTATCTCTTATTAACATATAGAAGTATATCGTTACCACATCACCTCATTCCTCATAATTTTGCGGGGGTGCTATACGCCATCCACCCGACTTCTCCCCGTAGATATAAATCTACTCACCTGCTCTTTGCTTGTCGGTGCCGACGTCGCCACGCACTTACTTGTTGTCATGAAGTCCACATTGGGTACCTACATGTCACAACGTATCGCATAAAAACCCAAATTCGAAATCGAAGCGGCAAACGAAAACCAATTCGACACGCGTATCACGTATAGGTCAAAACATATCGCCTACGCATGCAAGAATAGCCAAACCAACACTCGATGTCGATGTACAAACATCAACCCCTCGAGAAAAACCCAAACGCACCCATTTGCACTTTCACAAACACTAATTATAATACGAAATAGGTTAGAATTCACAAAAAACCCAAACTCAATTTAAAAGTTATTTTTCCGAAAACCCAGCAAGCAAAATTTACCGTTTTAATATAACACTTAATGTTTTCACAAATCTAGGGGCCTCAATGTTCACTAATTAGTTTTATTAAGCCACACAAACATTCACTACTGATTTATCTCACCAAACTATATACGTTTTAAAAACCTAGTTTGCAATTTTACCCAAATTTCAATCATTTTAGCAAAAATGCACAAACAACAATTTAGCTTGGATTTGCATGATCTAAAATATTAAACTACAATTTAAAATATTAATAATATCATGAATACCCTAATTAGATTTTTAATCTCACACATGCAACTAAATTCCAAAACCTAGTTTGCAAAAATACTTAATTTGGACATTTTAAATGTTACAATTTGGAAAATAGCAACTAGATTAATTTTTCATAGCATTAACTTGTTAAATACATCACACAATCATAATCTCACAACACCAAAACCCCAATTTGAGTTCAAACCCCTTTCTAGAATTTCTAAGTTTTCAAGCAAAACCCTAATTAAGCATCTAATTAGCTAATTTCAAGCAATTAACAACAAATTTACCAAAGGGTCTAAATTATACCTCCCAATTTTGTAGATCTCCCTTGAATTCTAGCCATCCAAAATTCTCTCTTTTCACCACGATCCATGCATTTTAGGCTAAACTAAAATGGGTAAGGGATTGATTTGGATTTTGGGATTTTTTTGAAGGATATTTGATGAATTTTTGAAGCAAAAGAGATGGGAAAATGGGGGAAAAGAAGGGGCTGCTGCAGCAAGGGTTTCAGCCTGGGTAAGGATGGGGGAGATTGAGGGATAATGGTGTTAAAAATTCTAGGTCAAAGCCCCTCCCAATTACCATAATACCGCCACCCAAAATAAATATAATAAACCCTTTATTTTAACCTTTCTTTTCACATGAAAGAAGACAAAAAGGAGGGGGCGGGGGATGTGAATGGGCTGTTGGTGGTGGTGGTGGGGCCGGCCACATGTGGAGGTGAGTGTGTGTGAGAGAGTGTACAAAAAGAATCCATGCAAAAGAACCTCTCAGGTTACCCAATTGCAAGTTTTAGTTAAATTATTTAAATTTTTGTTTTCCCCTCAATTATAACCAATTAGAACTTGAAATAAATTGCTAAAAATTTATATTACTAACTAGATTTTAGTTTTCATGGTTCTATAGTGTGTAATTAGCCTATTCAAATTTGTATTTATCCCTAATTTAATCTATTTTTAACAGCTTAAAATAATATTAAAATAATTAATTTCGGAAAATTTTTCAGAAAATTATAAATTTTACCAGTGGCTCAATAAACACCAAATACTAGCAATTACATAGCTAGAATATATATATATAATTTTATATTAAAAAATATTTTTACATTGACTTTTTACGGAAAACCCTCTTATTTTACCGATATTCCGAAATTTCACCGAAACGATTTTCAAAATGTTACAGAAAGGGCCGAGATCCCTTCACCGGGAGTGACCCCTTTAGAGAAACTAGCAAATGTTTCAAAGCACTCGATTTGATTTTATAGTTGATGTAATGTTTGCTTTGCATCGTGGTATTTATATATCCAGCACCTTATTCGATAAGGAAAGAGCCGAGATCCCTTCACCGGGAGTGACCCTTTTAGCAAGATTAGAAAGATGCTATAAAACCATTCGACTTTTAAAACCGAAGCTTAAACCACTCCTTCTCACTCGATTCTACGACGATATCAAGTTCAAAATGTTAATGGTTTTCATAAAAACCATCCGTAGCCCTCCGCTATTTTAAGAAGCAGAGTACTTAGTATTGGTGACACGTTTGTTGACGATAGTTAAGGCGTGGTGTATGGTAGCTAAGTGATGTCTTCCTACAAAGAATTTGATGCGATCGATTAGGACATTCGTATGACTCTGTTAACCATAGTTAAGGGTCATGCGGGTGGGTCTATATCAATCCCGAAATGGCGGGTGGAACTTGACTAGTGCTTATGATTTGTTGACCATAGTTAAGGTCATAAGACACTAGGGGTAAAAATCATATCGGGAATTTCAAGAGTTGAAATTTGCAATGAGATTGCATACCTTCTATATGACAGTTGGATCCCGATCCCACTGTGAGTAAAAGTTACTCCCGGGAGAGTTTTGCACTTTACATTTAGCTAATCCAGTAGGTGTCTAGAAAGGTGTCAACGGGATTATGCCTCTTGGAAAACAAGGTTTACTTTAATTAGGTCCGTGCGAAAGCACGGGGAACCACTCTCAGAGTATCGACACTGGCCTGGCCGATCGGTTAGTGAACTTGTTGATTGCAATTAATCGTGGTTAGTTTTCTTTTTTAAGGTTTGAAGGAAAATTTGATAAAAAGCAGTGGGAGACATCGATTAGATAAGATTAATAACCAATCTAATTATGCAAGAGCAATCGCTGAGTGTCTTCTTTTCTCTCTCCTAATGGCAGATACCTATGACGGGACTTAAGCTTTTATTAAATAAGAATAAACTCACGAGACTGAATTACAAAGATTGGCTAAGGAACGTAAATATTGTCCTGACCTATAATAAGGTCGGATACGTCCTGACTACTCCAGCCCCTCGGAGCCCAGGCCCTGATTCTTTAGTTGCAGGCAAAGAAATCCGCAAGACATGGGATATAGACTGTGCAACATCCAAGTGCCTCGCGCTTGCTTCTATGAACAATGAACATCAGAAGCAGCGTGAGAAGATGGATGTACAATCCATCTTTCTCTATACAAAGTAGTTTTATGGAGAGTAATCTCGTACTCTCTGATACGAGGCATCTTGAAAGTTGTTTCAGATGCGGATGGCTGCTGGCACGTCTGTAGGTGACCATGTATTGAAGATGATTGGACTTATCGAAGAACTAGAGGACCTAGGTTGGACCATGGAGAACGAACAATATATTGATATTGTTCTACAGTCCCTTCCCCTGCCTTTGCTCAGTTCATTGTAAACTTCAACATGTACAGCATGGAGAAGTCATAACCTGAACTCCTCAATATGTTGAGGAGTACGGAGATCACGCTAAAGGTAGCGAAAACTCCCACTCTAATTGCTGGGCCATCTTCCTCTTCCGTCCCGAAAGCCAAGGCTAAGGGAAAGAAGAAGAAGAAGAATCCCATCAAGCTGAGAGGCGGAGTGAAAAAGGCACCGGGAAAGGACAAGATAGGGGATGCTGTGATAGGACGAGGGGAATGCTTCCATTACCACCAGACTGGGCACTGGAAGAGAAACAACATTGGATACCTGGCCGGACTAAAGAAGAAGAAGCATGGTGATGCTTCCACTTCAGGTGTGTTTGTAACAGAAAACTGTTTTTCAATTAACTCAGCTTCCTGGTATTGGATACCGGGTCAAGATCTCACATCTGCAATTGTGTGCAGGGGCTGAGAAATAGCAGGTTTTTAAAGAAAGGTGATCACACTCTCCGGGTTGGGAATGGTTCCTCAGTACATGCTACAGTAGTAGGAGAGCATCACCTTAGTTTGCCGTTGGGTTGTGTATTGGTTTTGAACCCATGTTATTTTGTAACTTCGATGTTATGTAAAATTATATCTGTATCGTTGTTGGACAATACTGGATATAATTTTGTATTACAATCTAATGTTATGAATATAACCTTAATCAAGAGTTGATTAGGTCTGGTACATTAAATAACGGGATATACGTCCTAAACCAGCACACAGTTTTCCATATACAACACACAAACAAAAGAAAGGTTTCAGACATAATTGAACCTTTCATTTAGAATTGTAGACTAGGTCATATTAACAAGACAAGACTAACCAAGCTAAATAAAGATGGATATTTAAACCTGTTTAATTATAAATCTTATGCGACTTGTGTCACGACCCAAAATATTAGCTCGCAACCAACACTTAAATCACGCGACGTCTACAGGCGTAACTGTAACGCCTTGAAAAGTCGTTTTGGTGTTTTCCCGAAAATCGGTGAAAATTTGGTATTTTTCCGTAAATCGTCATTTTTGTTATTTTGTAGTTTAGGCCTAATTATACCTAATTTGGATAGGTAATTGCTAGTTTTTAGTAGCTAATGAGTTACTAATAAAATTCTGGTCGTTTAAAATTTTTCCCTAATTTTTCAATTTTTAATATTATTTTAAGCCGGTAAAAATACATTAAATTAGTGATAAATACAAATTTCTTTGGGCTAATTTTATTGTTTAGAATCATGTCAACTAAAATCTAGTTTTTAATATAAATTTTTAGTATTTTATTTTATGTTCTATTTAGTTATAATCGAAGGAAACTAAAATTTTAATTTTTTTGAACTAAAACTTGCAATTTTGTACTTGTGGGGGGTCTTTTTGCATAGAACTTTTTTGTAAAGTCTCTCACACTCACCCTCACTCCCCTTGGCCGGCCCCACACTACTGGAATTAGCCACTTCCCCCTCCTTTTTACCTTAACTCATGTGAGGAAATGGGTTAAAAAAAGGGTTATATATATATTAATTTGAGGTAAGGGTATTATGGTATATTGAGAGGGTTGACTTGGACCTTTTTCCCCAACTCCCCCACACCTCTCCCCACTCCCTTTCAGCTGAGAATCTTGCAAAAAAAAAGCCCCAAATTTTCCTCTCTTTTTCCATAAAAAATTCACCCATTTCCATCAAAAATCAAAGCTAAAATTCAAATCAAAGCCCTACACATTTTCCGTCATCTCTTTTAGCATGGATCTTGGTGCAAGGATTTCAATTTCGAGGTTTAGATTTCATGTTTGATCATGGATTGTGAGGTATAACTTTTGACCTATTGTTCCATTGTTGGTTTAAATTTCTTAATGTAGCTTATTAGGTGCTTAATTATGGTTTAATTGCTAGTTTGGGATATTCTTGAAAAGGGTTTGATTTTGGGATTAGGGTTTGTAAAATTCAAGTGAGGGTTTCTAGCATTAGATTATGGCTATAATGAGTGATTAACATGTTAATTCTATGCAAAACTAAACCTTGTTGCTTATTGCTAGATTGTTAAATTTAAATTGTCCTAATTATGATTGTTTTGCAAACTAGAATTTTGTAATTTATATAAAGTAGTGAGATTAAATTCTAGTTAATGGTTGTGTGGCTTAATTAATATGTTTTAATGAGAATTATGGCCACTAGAATTGTTAAAATATTTAAAGTTGATTAAAACACCAAGTTTTGAGCTAAAATGGAAAATTGTGCTAATTTTGTTAACTATGTTTTGCAAATATATATATTTTGATGAGATTAAATTATTGGAATGGTTTATATGACTTGGTTATGATATTGAGTGGATATTGCGGCCGCTAGATTTGTTTAAAACGTCGAGTTTTGTACTAAAACGGGTAATTTTTGCTTGCTAGATGTTCGGAAAAATGGCTTTGAAAGTGAGTTTGGGGTTTTTGTGAATTTTATGCTATTTTATATCATAATTAGTGCTTGTGATTGTGTTTGGATTTTTCTCGATGCTTTGGCGTTTGTACGCCGACGTCGAGGGTTTTTGGGTTGATTTGTGAAAACAACCATAGGTTTTGACCTATGTGGGATTCGTGTGTCGTTTTGGTCATGAGTCGGATATTAATGCGATATGGTGCGTTATGATATGTAGGTACCCCCTGTGAACTTTGAGACGACAAGAAAGCGCATGGCGACGTCAGCACCGGCGAGCGAGGACCGGTGAGTAGATTTATATCTACAGGGAGAAGTCGGGTGGATGGCGTATAGCACTCCCGTAGTTTGTGGTGATGTATACGAATACGTATACACACATGTATTGATTATATATATTGTTTGATGTCATTGATGACATAGATGGATTTTAGGTGTGATTGGATTAGTTTAGTGTTGCGAAACCCTAGTGTAGTGGTTGCACCACACATACACACACACCCATACATGCATACATTCTTCTTTCATATGTGCATACTTGGGATTATATTCTTGTGTTCGCATGGGTATGGGACAATGTGTTCACATACTGGATTTGAGGATAGTAATTAGGATTTGAGGTGAGTCGATGAGATACTATTTGAGACCATAAGATCGGTGATATGGTAAAATTCGTATTTAAGATACGTCATGATGTCATAGCGGATTTTAGACGACGTTACCTTATGAATAGTGATATAAATAAAATGGTCGACATGTGATCGTGATATGAGATATGATATGCTAGGATATTGATACTAGGCCGTATTGGACGATGTATACCTCTTGATGATGATATGTGCCGATGATATCTGTTTGTTCGAGACTGTCGATCAGTAGTCAGATCATGATTATATTGATGATAGTAGTATTGTACTAGACATAGATCAATACCCGGATTATGATCTTGATAAAGAGGATACCAGGTGAATAATTTTATGAATGTGATATTGACCCGTACCCCGATTTGGGATGCCATACGACGGATTTACGTACGAGCTATATATTGATGTTTGATCTGCACTCTTGACATGGGAATATTTGATTATAGATATGGTATCGGATGTGATGTTATCGAGGCGGGATCACCGACTAATATATATGTACATATATGTATCGACTCAGATGGAAGGCGGTTTCCTTACCTTCAGTTAGCATGTTAGCTCAGCCCTATAGTTTAGTGTAGTTGTATGACTCATATGACTTTAACTGTAGATTAGTTATCGTTGTGTTTAGTATTTAGCTCCGGCTCATTATTGCTGTTCGCTTCCCACCGCATACTTATATTGTGATTCCTATTTGCATTGTTGATATCATGCTGTTAGGACACCAGCACCATTACCGATGATGCGTATGTACCACGTACACTTACTTGCCGGCTCACACACATCTTCATCGATAATTGTCATGCCACGTACACTTTAGAAATACTATTGCATTGTCATAGGTTGTTAGCTAATAATTTAGACATGATATTAGTGTACTTGCCTTATATGCTAGATTAGACATTGTAGTTATTACTTGTTACTTCATGCATGTTATTATTCATTGTTATGCCGCATTCATGGATTTTTATGCCTATATTCACTGTTTACATGCTATTGAGGATTTGGATTCGGATTTCCATGAGATTTTCTGGATTTGGGGGGAAAACCGCAAAACTTATATAAACTTCTTTTCTCTCTTTAAAATAAAATGTGCGGTTTTCCGATGATGTATGAGTCGTCCACCATGAGTTTGCTGATGGATTTCGAGACCCGAGTTCGAGGAGTGGAGGAACCATTTCTGGTACATGGTGGACCAGGTGCGGTACCCCAGGGCAAGAGGATCGCAGATGATGACGTTGAGCCTGACAGGGGAGCACTGCCGACCGATGATTTTACCCGATGCGTCGGATATCCGGAGGATACCGTCGTGGTCTTGAAATGGATGGTAGGGGCCGGTCTGGACTGACGGCGCCCTAGATATTGAGATTGAGAAATTGAGATTTCGAGATATTGAGGTACTGAGATTTGATGATACAGTCTAGTCTGGATAGCCGGAGCCTGAGATTTTGAGACATTAAGATTTATGTTTTGTGTCGATGCTAGACACTGTTTATGTTGATTTCATTTATGATACCTCATTTTAAAAATACAAAGGAAATCTCACTAAATTATGAAAGCAGTTTGTTTAGTACATGTATTCTGTTTTCATGCATTCATACATCATCCATATGATATATTGCTACATGAGGCACTGACACGGGCATATGGGATTACAATTGGGTTAGATATTTACCCTAGCCATTGTTTAGGCTGCTGGTTATATTTGAGGATATATTATGATCGAATGACCTCGGATTGCGTTGTTCATACGATTTCTGTTCGTAGATGTTTTTCTACTCACGAGTTGGCAACTCACCCCAGTTGTGCCACAGTTTCTTGCAGGTTTTGCCGTACAGGTTTCATTACGGCTTTGCCGGTACTGCTTCTTTCAGGTGACTTGCTAGTAGGTGGGTTTATTTGTATCGTACCCATCATTATACATTGTATATTATTATTCAGTTGTATCTAAAAGTTCCATCAACCAAACATGTATTTATTTCAGATAGAGACCTGTGTTGTTTATTCTTTCGACTTTAAAGTCGCGCGTTGTATTTCTATGGATTTCTTGCTGTTTTGAGTTTCCTTTTGAGTTTAGATCCTCGCCCTTGGCGTTGTATATTATATTTCTTGTGTGGTTGTGACCGTCGTTTGACGAAGAGCTAGCTCCCGCTTGGGGATGCCTTTTTATTGATTTCGTATACTATTCATGTTGTATCCTGTTTGGGGGCCAGTATTTACAAAGGAGACTCTGCCGAAATTTTCAGGAAATATTTGATGTTTTTTTAAAAACGCATAATTCGGCTTATTCTACTAAAACTACTTGATTTAAATTGGTTTTCCTTCACTCTACTACTTTTCTTGGTTTGGATTTCCGGGTTTTCGGCTTACTTAGAGTACGTACGTCTCGAGACGTTCGTAGTCTAAGTGCCGGTCATATTCCGTACTTTCGGGACGTGACAAAGTTGGTATCAGAGAGTTAGGTTTTATCTTCGGAGCGTAGGATGACCCTTGGTTGATGGAATAGGTGAATAAAGTAGAGTGGCGTACCGTGGGTATGTTCCGCGGCATACATACGATACGCTACTCCACTTAAGAAACCTTAGGATGTACATTTCTTTGCTCAGTATTATATTCATTCCTGATCTAGCCTCATCGGTACCAGTTATGGTTTTCTGCCACGATTACGGGCAGGGAGAGCTATGGCTAGAGTTTCGGTCAGCGCGAGCTCGTCACGAACGAGGACAGACCAGGGCGTAATTCCGGCGACACACGATTTCAGAGATGTGTCTTTTTATGGTGTTTTCACGCCACGAGCGTGGGATGGATCGCTGTATGAGATTACTCGGACGTGCAGATTAGCACCAGAGGAAATTGAGCCATTGGCAGAGGCCAGCCAGATTTTGATGACCGTTGAGGTATTGCTTATTCGTGAAGATTGAGGCACGGTTCAGCGTGAATACGAGTGAGCCAGTTATTTCTGCGAACGAAGAGATATCACCCCAGATGTTGGAGCCATTACAGTACGAGTTGTACTAAGAGATGATAGAAGGACGCTAGTCACCGAGGATGAATGACTAGGACATGTGGTTCGTTCGCTACCCCGATGCGAGGTCATCAGATAGATTGATTTCCAGCTAGAGACGACTTCACGCAGAGACATTGAGAGTCGACAGTGACGATCGAATGTCATAAACCTATTATTCCAAGTTTAAAGTATTCGGAAGAGCATTCAGGCAATTCTATGGACCCTCTAGAAGAATGAAACCCTAACTCGACTTAATGACCGTGTGAAAGCCTTTGAACCTTAGGGTTTGCGGCTGTTCCGCGGCGCCATTAGTGAGGCTTAGGTTTGCCCTTCTACGGCTGGACCATCGATGCTGTGGTACGTTCTCGATACTGTTAAACTGTACCCAAGATGTTGAGCTCTTGGGGGATTATGAGGTTTTGACAAATCGATCGGATGGTTCGACTTCATTCAATGGCTAGGTGGTGAGATGCATTCTTGGGAGACTCCAGATACGAGGATAGCCGTTGGCACTCAGTCCATGCAGCCATGACGAGACGAGTCCGAAGCAGTCGACGTTAGAGAAAAGTGGAGTAAGAAGTTCGTACCAGATCTGGATAAGATGACGTTCCACTCCGCCGACATCAGAGATGCGATACGCAAGCCGAGGCATTGTGCTTGGCTATACCTTCCAGAAGGAGTCGCGATGAGTACGCAGCCGTTCCGGAACAAGAAACTGATATAGTAAAGGACGATGACTTCCAGATAGTTCGGCATAGACGAGATTTGGGAGAGACCTTGACAGGACCTTTCTGGGATGAATTACGAGAAGACTTGGACCCAGGAGTGGTCATGTTACACACACCGGCAGGCCAGAGTTCAGGATCGTCGACGAGACATGCTATGAGTGACCACGACAGTTGGCCAGAGATTCTTGCAGGATGTGCTTGAGCGGGACTATTCCGCCATACTTGATTTTGGTATTTTGAGCGATCTATCCGCATGATTTTGTTTTGATGATTGAGTTTCATGATATCGTTTTCATGCACCATGGTTGCACCTACTGAGTATTTACGATTTTTGCACAGTTGTTGCACTTGAGATAGTTTTCGTGCCTTGGTTTCTCATGTTTGTGATTATATGGATTTCATACAGTTGAGTTGATTTGTGCGTATATACGCATACGATTTGGTTTTTGCACTCGGTATAGTTCACATATGCTTGCAGTGCAGTGATACGCATTTTGTGCACTTAGATGCACTGGACTTCGATTTCGATTGTGATGCTCGATATTGGTTTTGTTCACCTTGTGCACCTGATTGGATTTTGCACATGTTCGGCGCTTGATATTAGATTTCATGATTTCGTGCATGATAGATTCACCTGCCTTGGATTTTCACGCATGTTGAGCGCATGTTTTGAGATGCGATTTTGGTGCACACCAGATGCACTAAATCGAGATTCTTTGTGCGTGTCAGATGCACCTGTCTTTGCTGTCAGGCACACACGTTGCCAATGACAGATGTTGTGTGCACACCCGATGAACTTAGATGTTGTTTCTGTGCGCATGTATGGCACATATATGGATTTTGATTTCCGTGCGCACCAGACGCACGTAGTATTCATATGCATATTTTGGGATTGATTTCTTATAGAGCAGTACGTTTTTATGATATTTGCTATGTGTTTTCGTACTGAGCAGGACTAGTCAGAGGACAGTACCTGAATGTATTTTGCATGCATTGATAGCTATCGAAGGGAATTCCAAAAAGCGAGCTATAGTCTTAGTATTTACCTACGTATCTGATATGACACGAAACGTTTAAAACAAGGAAAACCTTCTAAATTGTTTCCCAAAACGGTGGAACGTACATTTTAAACAAAAGGTATATATGTATATGGTTATTTTCTTATGATAGACGTCCGCCACTGTGCAGTGTTATGCGCATTGCACAGCGACTTTAAGAGATTTGGCATGCATTTCCTTCAGATATTTACATATATATATTTGATATTTACGTGTATAGTTTTGAGTTATATCATATTGGTTTTGTATTGGATTTGACATTTGCGTCTTTACCATGAGTCCGATGATTGCGGGATGCTTGACGGAGTTTTGATTTTGAGTTATATGCTCATTATTCATGCGCATGCGTTGCGCTACGATTTGTTTTATGTATTTATGATTTCGGAGCCTCGACGACTTGATGGTTTTGCTTAGATGTTTTAGTATTTGGGGGGAGTTTTAATTTAAATTCGGGGATCGAGTTTCTTTAAGGGGGGTAAATTGTAACGCCTTGAAAAGTCGTTTTGGTGTTTTCCCGAAAATCGGTGAAAATTTGGTATTTTTCCGTAAATCGTCTTTTTTTGTTATTTTATAGTTTAGGCCTAATTATACCTAATTTGGATAGATAATTGCTAGTTTTTAGTATCTAATGAGTTACTAATAAAATTCTGGTTGTTTAAAATTTTTCCCTAATTTTTCAATTTTTAATATTATTTTAAGACGGTAAAAATACATTAAATTAGCGATAAATACAAATTTCTTTGGGATAATTTTAATCTTTAGAATCATGTCAACTAAAATCTAGTTTGTAATATAAATTTTTAGTATTTAATTTTAAGTTCTATTTAGTTATATTCGAAGGAACTAAAATTTTAATTTTTTTGAACTAAAACTTGCAATTTTGGACTTGTGGGGGGTCTTTTTGCATAGAACTTTTTTGTAAAGCCTCTCACACTCACCTTCACTCCCCTAGGCCGGCCCCACACTGCTGGAATTAGCCGCTTCCCCCTCCTTTTTACCTTAACTCATGTGAGGAAATGGGTTAAAAAAAGGGTTATATATATATTTATTTGAGGTAGGGGTATTATGGTATATTGAGAGGGTTGACTTGGACCTTTTTCCCCAACTCCCCCACACCTCACCCCACTCCCTTTCAGCTGAGAATCCTGCAAAAAAATAGCCCCAAATTTTCCTCTCTTTTTCCATAAAAAATTCACCCATTTCCATCAAAAATCAAAGCTAAAATTCAAATCAAAGCCCTACACATTTTCCCTCATCTCTTTTAGCATGGATCTTGGTGCAAAGATTTCAATTTGGAGGTCTAGATTTCATGTTTGATCATGGATTGTGAGGTATAAATTTTGATCTATTGTTCAATTGTTGGTTTAAATTCCTTAATATAGCTTATTAGGTGCTTAATTATGGTTTAATTGCTAGTTTGGGATATTCTAGAAAAGGGTTTGATTTTGGTATTAGGGTTTGTAAAATTCAAGTAAGAGTTTCTAGCATTAGATTATGGTTCTAATGAGTGATTAACATGTTAATTCTATGCAAAACTAAACCTTGTTGCTTATTGCTAGATTGTTAAATTTAAATTGTCCTAATTATGATTGTTTTGCAAACTAGATTTTTGTAATTTATATAAAGTTATGAGATTAAATTCTAGTTAATGGTTGTGTGGCTTAGTTAATATGTTTTAATGAGAATTATGGCCACTAGAATTGTTAAAATATTTAAAGTTGATTAAAACACCAAGTTTTGAGCTAAAATGGAAAATTGTGCTAATTTTGTTAACTAGGTTTTGCAAATATATATATTTTGATGAGATTAAATTATTGGAATGGTTTATATGACTTGGTTATGATATTGAGTGGATATTTCGTCCGCTAGATTTGTTTAAAACGTCGAGTTTTGTACTAAAACGGGTAATTTTTGCTTGCTAGATATTCGGAAAAATGGCTTTGAAAGTGAGTTTGGGGTTTTTGTGAATTTTATGCTATTTTATATCATAATTAGTGCTTGTGATTGTGCAAATGAGTATGTTTGGATTTTTCTCGATGGTTTGGCATTTGTACGCCGACGTCGAGGGTTTTTGGGTTGATTTGTGAAAACTACCATAGGTTTTGACCTATGTGGGATTTGTGTTTCGTTTTGGTCATGAGTCGGATATTAATGCGATACGGTGCGTTTTGATATGTAGGTACCCCCTGTGGACTTTGAGACGACAAGCAAGCGCATGGCGACGTCGACACCGGCGAGCGAGGACCGGTGAGTAGATTTATATTTACGGGGAGAAGTCGGGTGGATGGCGTATAGCACCCCCGCGGTTTGTGGTGATGTATACGAATACGTATACACACATGTATTGATTATATATATTGTTTGATGTCATTGATGACATAGATGGATTTTAGGTGTGATTGGATTAGTTTAGTGTTGCGAAACCCTAGAGTAGTGGTTGCACCACACATACACACACACCCATACAAGCATACATTCTTCTTTCATATGTGCATACTTGGGACTATATTTATGTGTTCACATGGGTATGGGACTATGTGTTCGCATACTGGATTTGAGGATAGTAATTGGGATTTGAGGTGAGTCGATGAGATGCGATTTGAGACCATAAGATCGGAGATATGGTAAAATTCGTATTTGAGATACGTCATGATATCATAGCGGACTTTAGACGACGTTACCATGTGAATAGTGATATAAATAAAATGGTCGACATGTGATCGTGATATGAGATATGATATGCTAGGATATTGATACTAGGCCGTATTGGGCGATGTATACCCCTTGATGATGATATGTGCCGATGATATCGGTTTGTTCGAGACTGTCGATCAGTAGTCAGATCATGATTATATTGATGATAGTAGTATTATACTAGATATAGATCAGTACCCGGATTATGATCTTAATTAAGAAGTGTTAGTGTATATGCCCTATATGCCATTACTGTATCATACTAGTTTGTATATTACTTAATGGAAGCTTGGGATATTCACAATTGTATAGACAATCTTGATCAAAATGGTAGTATGCTACTTGGTTTGTTTCTACTTTGATATGTGCATGTGTTTCTTTTAGCATATTGCTTATACATATTAGTGGAGCCCTTAGGATCTTTGCTTGATTACCAGCGTTGCGATGGCAGTCACACTTGTGGGGGCTGGGTAATCTATAAGCACATCCTTATACAGGTCCCTAGTCGTAGGATTATCGAGACATGGTATCGATACTCCGGAGTAGACTAGCATATGCGCTTCTCATCCCAGCAGGGGAGATGGTCTGTCCCACAGCCATCGGTACGTCGTACTGGAGATAGTATGCAGGTGCTCGTTAGGTTACGGGTACACTGGACAGGACTCGTCGGGAACTGTTGGTTGGTATTATACCTATCGTCAGTTATCAGTTCCCAGGTGACATGAGTACAGCTTAGTCCGTTGACTTGACACTGTCGCTTCGCCTCGAGTGTGTTCCCACTGTTCTTTGATTACTACCCTACCACGGCTCAAAGGAGTCATGCAAACAGGTAGTAGTTGGGTGCAGTCCCGAAGCACTTAGAGGCAGTGACGGTTAGACAGGATTCGTCTCTCTCGGTATTGGGGGCTGATATCGCGCTGTGTCTAGGAGAGCCATTACACATAGTCGTCCCTGGCCTGGGCAAGCGAGATATACTGGTAGGTCTCCAGTGTTATCTTAGGGTGTTCTGGGCTACACTCCGACACGACTTATACCGCTATTAGGGGACTGACGTTCGCCACACCCTAGGCCCGCCATGCGATATTCTTAGACGAATAGACCGGACTGTACGGAGATTGTCACATACAGGCTCAGTAGGAGTTTGGATGGGTTTACCTCATCGGCCTTCTTATCGACATCTACCTGGGGACCGTTACGTACAGCTAGTGCCGCTTGCGGTCTGTAGTTAAACCCACTGCCAGCGTAGTGTCGAGTCTTTAGAGTCCCAGATAGAGAGTTTCCCTGCACTGAGCGAAACGTGTAGAGGCCGTATGTTTTTACGGCAGGGCTATGATCACTTGCGTGCACTTGTGTGCGTATGCTGTTCGGGCAGGCAATACTAGTGGGCTTTGGTTTAAGCCGGATCCTAGTATTGCACGGATCGATTTGTTTTGTCTTCTGTGCATTCGCATTCTATGGAATGCGGATGCGGGTGTGTATGCACAGTTGTGAGGAGCGAAGAGGAAGGTGGTGCCTCATTAGGGTTTTGACAGTTGATTCGGTCGAAGCCATAATGAGGCGGACTCATTAGGGTTTTGGCAGTTCGTTCGGTCAAATCCATTATGAGCCGGGGACATTATTTACTAATCTTTTTTAGTGATAATTATGTAATGGCTAATTGCTTTGACCATTTGACCATACTTGACTTTGTTGACCATTTGACCAAAGTTGACTTGGACCTTCATGAGAGGTCTAGAGTTTTCCTTGGTTTTCTTTTTATTCTTTGGATTATGAAAATGGTCAAGTCATTAGTAGCCATCAACTTTATCATGAAAGGATTAGTAATGATGATATTAGTGTATTATTGCAACCATGGTTCACTCTCTCTAGCTCATAATTCATTTCTCATTCTCTCTCTTAGAAAAGAAATGAGAGAGCTCCATGGTTGTTCTCCATCTTCTTCCTCCTCTTCATTATTCCTTTGATCTCATGTGTTGAGAGAAAAAGGATCCAAATAGATAAACACTTCAATCTATCTCTTCTACACATCCTAGGACATCAAGACTAGCGATCTTGTTGCCCTAGTTGCCTCGGCTCGAGGTGGAGCTCGCAGTACATCTCTCGGGTGGATCGTCTTCGACTCAAGAAGGCCGCGGAGGTGATCAAGATCCGGATCGACCCTCGGAACGTGGATGGACGAGCCGGAAAGCGGAATGAAGACCCGAAGGACCGGTGTCGTGAGGTATAATCTCTATGACATAATAGATAGTACCTCAAGTAGTTTGCTAGTTTGTAGTTTAGCATAGATCCTTCTTTTAGTCCATGTTGCCTTTGCGCCAAAAAAATTGTTTTTCGCCGTTTCCGCCTCCCCGTAAGAACCGTGGTGAGCAACGTGGACTTACAGTGGTATCAGAGACTAGCTAAACATAAACTAGCAAGTTAGCGAAGTGTTTAGAATTTCGATCAGAAAAAAATCGCAAAACACGTCCGGAAAAACCATGTTTCTGTCGATTTTTTATACCGCTCTAAAAATGATTTAACATACATCAAAAATCGGCTCAGGGTTTTGAAAAAACACAGAACAAAAAACGATCCAGTGACTCGGTCAAAGCGCCGCGGATCCACGGCAAGAACATGCTTCCTGCCGCGGAACAGCGGCCGAGTTGACTCGGCCGTGGACTGGGTTTTGTGCAGTGTTTTTATTTGGATGTTTTGGGATTTTTAGTGTAGTTAGTTTCTGCCCAGATTTTCCAGAGAACAAATTAGTTTTTGGGGTGGTTACAAATCTGTATTTTGATCGAAATTCCGTAGACTTTGGCTAATGGATATTATCTGTGATGTGTTATATGTATTGAACGTCTACTAATCGTTATACGTCGATTAGTGAGGGTTATACATATCTGTGATCTGTAATGTTGATGGTTTGTGTATATGAACTCGTTGGATTGTCGCGGATGAATAGCCGGGTGTATGTGAGATGAGAGTTTCTTTTTCTTTCATTCAATGTAAAGTTTGTAATTGATGTAATATTATATTATGGCCGCACATCCGGGATGATGTTGTAGCCGCCATTGTATATTATTTCTTTTTACTGTTTATGCTCCTAGGATAGACCCAAGGTGGGGTACACAAATTACCGGGTATCTCGAAGTGCCGAGTGGCCTACTCACGTTGTTGAGGGAGGTTGCTTCACTTCGGGTACTTGGCGGGTAGTTTGCCGCACCCGTAGGGGTCTAGGGTGTGGTTTGGCTATTCATCGCAACCATGTAATCCGTCTTTCATTGCAGGCTCGAATGAAACGCGGATTCCTAGTATATCCAAAGTGTTCATCTGTGATCTGGAATGGCTATCATTGCATCTGACGAATGTATTTATCTATATATGATATCTATTTAGGCGTTGCTTATATTTTGCATCCACGCTAGTCCAGCCACCGCTCTGTCGTTAGTTAAGTAACCTAACGGGTGATGACGGGACCCCGTGGCGAATGCAGATGGCATAAGCGTACGTCATATTTTCGTTGTTTTCTGCAATGGTAGGATTAAATGATGGGACGCATTAAAATTAATGCAAGAAAATAAACCAAGTAAAAGTCGTTGGAACACTTTTAAAAACCACTCGGTTTCTTTTCAAAAACAACTTTTAAATGCGAAGCTTAAACCGCTCCTTTTAAAAGCTATCAGGTTCCTTCGATTATATCAAGTTCACTACGTTCACGGTTTCGCCAAAACCATTCGTAGCCCTCCGTCATTTCAGTTAAATATTCAGTAGTATTCAAGCTATGTAGTTTGACCTTCGCCAAGGCATAGTGATTGGGAGCTGCTGAATATTTATCTGTAGCATAGATAGATGTGTTGGTTTGGGACAGTCATACTATTATTTTGGCCTTCGTCAAGGGTATGTACGGGTGGATTCAAATTAACCAGGATAATGACGGGTAGAACTTGACATGTGACTTATGATATGTTGGCCTTCGTCAAGGTCATAAGAGCATGGGGCAAAAATCCACATGGGGAGTTTCTAAAGAAATTGAAACATGCTAGTGCTGCATACCATTTGGAGTGTGATGATTCTGGTAGGATTCCTTTAGTTTTATCACACGATGATATTTGGATCCTGATCCTACTGTGAGTATATGCTACTCCTCGGGAACTTTCTCGCTTAACGATCAATGTTATAAACCAAGTAGGTGTCTAGAAAGGTGTTAGCGGGGCTACGCCGACAGGGAAAAGAGGTTACTAAGGAACTTCGCGAAAGCGTTGGAAAACCTCCCTCGAAGTACCGACACTGGCCTGGCTGAACGGTTAAGCAAGAATTGTACGGTGAGATTGATCCCGACTAATTCTTCCTTTATGGTTTGAGGAGGGATTCGAGAGACAGTGGGAGCTATCCTGTTTAGATAAATTAAAAACCAATCTAAACTTGCAAGAGCATTATGCTAAAGTGTTTTCTTCTCTCTCTCTTAATTGCAGCGACCCAGTGACCAGACATAGGTTACATCTAGATAATAAAATGACTGAATCTGACTGTTATGACTGGCAAAGGTCTGTCTAGATGTCCATTGCCCATGACATGATGGGACACCTTTTGACTGATCCAACCCCTGCCGTCTCAGGTCCAGTTTCCCGTGTCACGGATATTCATATTCGTAAGACATCGAAAAAGGACTGTATGATAGCCAAGTGCCTCGTGTTAGCCTCAGTTGATCGTGCATACCAGAGGCAGCACGAGAAGATGGACTTAGTTTCTATCTTCCTCCATAACAAAGATTTATATGGAGAGCAATCTCGTATCGCAAGATATGAGACCTCGAACGAATTGCTTCCAGTGAGGTTGGCTGTCGGGTTATCTGTAGGGGGCAACGTCCTTACAGAGACCAGCTATTTTGAGCTCACGGACCAGAAGACCATGTTGAAGAACGGGTCAGATGCTGACTTGATTCTACAGTCTCTACCTTCTACCCTGAAGGAAACCAGGGAAGTAGAAGGAAAGAGAAGGGCAAAAGTTTCGGGACTGGAAATAGTAAAAGAGGGACGTTCCTATTGTTACGGGAATGAACATTGGCAAAAGGATTGCAGGGCTAGTAAAGCCAGTAGCCAGGATTCGAAGCATGTTGTGGCTTCGGCTTCGGGTGTGTTTGTAATAGAGAACTGTATGTCAGTTAACCCTACTTCCTGGGTATTGGATACCGGATCAGGATCTCACATCTGTAATTCGTTACAGGCTCTGAGAAACCGTAGGGTTATCAACATAGGTGATATGACTCTCAGGGTTGCTAACGGAATGAGCATGTACGCTGAATCCGTAGGGGAGTATCATCTTGTACTGACAACTGGGCAGATATTGATTCCGCGTGACTGTTTTTATGTACAAGATACGACTTGTAATATCATATCTGTATCCTTACTTTCTAAGGAAGGATATGATTTTACTTTTGTAAGCGATGTGGTCAACATCCACCTAAATCAAGTTCTGATTGGGTCAGGTACATTAAAAAACGGGATATACGTATTGAATCAAGCTCAGATTTTCAGTGTCCAGAACACACTTAAAAGAAAGTCTCCGGAATTAAATCAGGCTTTCTTATGGCATTGTAGACTGGGTCACATTAATGAGACACGGTTAACAAAGTTACATAAAGAAGGATACTTTGATCCGTTCGAGTACCAATCTTATGCCACTTGTGAATCTTGTCTCATGGGAAAGATGACAAAGACTCCGTTCACTGCACACGGAGAAAGAGCAAGCGAGCTCTTGGGACTCATACACAGTGATGTGTGTGGTCCAATGTCTACACATGCACGAAGTGGTTATTCATACTTCATTACTTTCACAGATGATTTCTCTAGGTATGGACATGTCTTCTTGATGAAGCATAAATCCGAGGCCTTTGAGAAATTTCGGGAATACAAGAATGAAGTTGAAAAAAAAACCGGCAAAAGTATCAAGACACTAAGATCTGATCGAGGTGGTGAATACTTGAGTGCCGAGTTTCTGGGCTACTTAAAAGTGAATGGAATTCTCTCTCAGCTTACTCCTCCATACACACCACAACACAACGGTGTATCGGAAAGGCGGAATCGAACCCTATTAGATATGGTTCGTTCCATGATGAGTAAGGCTGAGTTACCGCGATCTTTCTGGGGTTATGCACTAGAATCAGCTGCATATCTTTTGAACAAGGTTCCCTCAAAGACTGTGCCTACCACACCATATCGGATGTGGTGTGGGAAGAAACCCCATCTTCAATATCTGAAAATATGGGGATGTCCAGCTTTTGTAAAAAAGCAGCATGCGGACAAACTCGAGGCACGCTCAGTACTGTTTAAGTTTATGGGATACCCAAAGAACTCCAGGGGGTATTTTTTCTATAACGCAGAGGAACAAAAGATTTTTGTTTCTCGTCATGCCCACTTTCTGGAACATTAGTTTTAGAAAAAGGAGATAGTAGGAGCGTAGTAGAACTGGAAGAAATTCCAGAACCACAAGCTATTACTGAAACCTTGGTAGAACCAGAAGGTTCAGGAGAACCGGACATCCCAGCGCCACTCCGCAGGAGTAGTAGGCAGTCTCATCCGCCCGAGAGATACTACGGTTTTCTCATAGACGGGGATAGAGAGGATTGCACTATTGACTATGGTGAGCCTACTGGCTTCCAGCAAGCCATTCAGAGCGGTAACTCGGTAAAATGGCTGGATGCAATGCGGACCGAGATGGAGTCCATGTACACCAACAAAGTTTGGACTTTGGACTTTTCTCCAGAAGGGGTAAAACCCGTAGGCTGCAAATGGATCTTCAGAAAGAAGATTTGTGTAGATGGGCAGGTTGAAACCTATAAAGCTAGACTTGTAGCAAAGGGTTTTCGTCAAAGACCAGGTTTGGACTATGACGAGACCTTTTCTCTAGTGGCTATGCTCAAATCCATTCGGATCCTTCTTGCCATTGCTTCCTTCCACGATTATGAGATCCGGCAGATGGGCGTAAAGACGGCTTTCCTAAATGGAAATTTGGAAGAGTGCGTCTATATGGATCAGCCGGAGGGATTCATTCAAAGTGGGAGCAGCGGTAAAGTGTGCAAGTTGCTCAAGTCCATTTATGGACTGAAGCAGGCATCACGGAGTTGGAACATCTGCTTTGATGATACTGTCAAGGAATTCGACTTTATCAAGAACCCAGATGAACCATGCATTTACAGTAAGATTGTAGGGAGAACTGTGGTATTCCTCGTCTTGTACGTGGATGACATTCTCCTAATAGGAAATGATATTTCTATACTACAGTCGGTCAAAGGATTCTTGTCATAGAGGTTCTCCATGAAGGACCTGGGCGATGCCAACTACATTCTGTGGATCCAGATCTATCGTGATAGATCTAAGAGAATGTTGGGACTTTCACAGTCCAGGTACATCGACACCATACTGAAACGATTCAGTATGGAAGATTCCAAGCGCGGCAATCTACCGGCTTGTCACGGAATCACCCTCTCTAAAGAGATGTCTCCCAAGACTGTTTTGGAAAGGGCTCGCATGTCATCTATACCCTACGCATCTGCGGTAGGCTCCATAATGTATGCGATGTTATGTACCAGACCAGATGTAGCATACGCATTGAGCGTTGTAAGTCGGTATCAGTCGGACCCAGGGGAGAAACACCGGATAGCAGTAAAGAACATTCTCAAGTACCTGAGAAGGACTAAGGAGATGTTCTTGGTGTATGGAGGAAAAGACCTCCAGATTGAGGCCTTTGCTGACTCCAGCTTCGAGAGTCACAAGGATGACTCCAAGTCCATGTCGGGTTATGTCTTTACCCTTAATGGAGGGGCGGTTTGCTGGAAGAGTTCCAAGCAGGAAACCGTTGCTGACTCAACTATGGAAGCAGAGTACATAGCTGCTTGCGATGCCGCAAAGGAAGCTGTCTGGATGAAGAAGTTCCTCGCGGAGCTTCAGGTGGTTCCTACCATTGTTGATCCAATACCGCTGTATTGTGACAACAACGGAGCTATAGCTTTAGCGAAGGAACCCAGGCCCCATCAGAAGTCCAGGCACATTTTGAGGTGGTATCACCTGATCAGGGAGATCGCAGATCGCCGGGAGATCGAGGTGAAGAGAGTAAATTCGGAGGATAACACTTCAGATCCATTCACGAAGGCCATATCCCAGACTCAGTTCGAGCGGCTGATCGAGATGATAGGTCTTCGATACGCCAGTACATGGCCCTAGTGCAAGTGGGAGATTGTTAGTGTATATGCCCTAGAGGCCATTACTGTATCAAACTAGTTTGTATATTACTTAATGGAAGCTTAGGATATTCACAGTTGTATAGACAATCTTACTCAAAATGGTAGTATGCTACTTGGTTTGTTTCTACTTTGATATGTGCATGTGTTTCTTTTAGCATATTGCTTATACATATTAGTGGAGCCCTTAGGATCTTTGCTTGATTACCAGCGTTGTGATGATAGTCACACTTGTGGAGGCTGGGTAATCTATAAGCACATCCTTATACAGGTCCCTAGTCGTAGGATTATCGAGACAGGGTATCGATACTCCGGAGTAGACTAGCGTATGCGCTTCTCATCCCAGCAGGGGAGATGGTCTGTCCCACAGCCATCGGTACGTCGTACTGGAGATGGTATGAGGGTGCTCGTTAGGTTACGAGTACACTGGACAGGACTCGTCGGGGACTGTTGGTTCGTATTATACCTATCGTCAGTTATCAGTTCTCAGGTGACATGAGTACAGCTTAGTCCGTTCACTTGACACTTTCACTTCGCCTCGAGTGTGTTCCCACTGTTCTTTGATTACTACCCTACCATGGCTCAAAGGAGTCGTGCAAACAGGTAGTAGTTGGGTGCAGTCCTGAAGCACTCGAAGGCAGTGACAGTTAGACAGGATTCGCCTCTCCCGGTATTGGGGGTTGATATCGCGCTGTTTCTAGGAGAGCCATTACACATAGTCTTCCCTGGCCAGGGCAAGCGAGATATACTGGTAGGTTTCCAGTGTTATCTCAAGGTGTTCTGGGCTACACTCTGACACGACTTGTACCGCTATTAGGGGACTGACATTCGCCACCCCCTAGGCCCGCTATGCGATATTCTTAGACGAACAGACCGGACTGTACGGAGATTGTGACATACATGCTCAGTAGGAGTTCGGATGGGTTTACCTCATCGGCCTTCTAATCGACATCTACCTGGGGACCGTTACGTACAGCTAGTGTCGCTTGGGGTCTGTGGTTAAACCCACTGCCAGCGTAGTGTCGAGTCTTTAGAGTCCCACATAGAGAGTTTCCCTGCACTGAGCGAAACGTGTAGAGGTCGTATTGTTTTACGGCAGGGCTACGATCACTTACGTGCATTTGTGTGCGTATGCTATTCGGGCAGGCAATACTAGTGGGCTTTGGTTGAAGCCGGATCCTAGTATTGCACGGATGGATTTGTTTTGTCTTCTGTGTATGCGCATTCTACGGAATGCGGATGCGGGTGTGTATGCACATTTGTGAGGAGCGAAGAGGAAGGAGGTGCCTCATTAGGGTTTTGACAGTTGATTCGGTCGAAACCATAATGAGGCGGACTTATTAGGGTTTTGTCAGTTCATTCGGTCAAAACCATTATGAGCCGGGGACATTATTTGCTAATCTTTTTTGGTGATAATTATATGATGGCTAATTGCTTTGACCATTTGACCACACTTGACTTTGTTGACCATTTGACCAAAGTTGACTTGGACCTTCATGAGAGGTCTAGAGTTTTCCTTGGTTTTCTTTTTATTTTTTGGATTATGAAAATGGTCAAGTCATTAGTAGCCATCAACTTTATCATGAAAGGATTAGTAATGATGATATTAGTGTATTATTGCAACCATGGTTCACTCTCTCTAGCTCATAATTCATTTCTCATTCTACAACAACAACAACAACAACAACTGAGCCTTTTATCCCAAGCATATGGGGTAGGCTACATGAACCAACATGAGAATCATGCCGGGTCCAGCACATGAATCCTCTGTCTCCACTCACTTCTATCGAACAATATACTTTCATTGAGTCCTTTGGCAACCATATCGTTTCGTATCACCTCCATCCATGTTTTCTTCGGTCTTCCTTTTACCCTTTTGCCATTGCCCATATCGAGAGTATCTATTCGTCGAACCGGTGCTTCCATAGGTCTGCGTCGCACATGACCAAACCATCTTAGCCGGTTTTCCCGCATCTTCTCCTCCAAAGGTGCTACACCAACTTTTGCACGAATATCCTCATTTCGCACCTTATCTTTTCTAGTGTTACCGCACATACAACGAAGCATGCGCATCTCCGCTACGTGCATCTTCTGTGTATGATGCTTCTTAGGATCCCAGCATTCTGTACCATATAATAAGGCAGGCCGAATAGCGCTCCGATAAAATTTCCCTTTCAATTTTAACGGAAAGTTACGATCACACAAAATCCCTGTTGCACTCCTCCATTTCAACCAACCAGCTTGGATCCTTTGATTAACATCACTATCGATCTCTCCATTCTTTTGGATGATGGAACCTAGATATCTAAACTGGTCGCTCGGTGATATCTCTTGCCCTTCCAATGTTATACCAATATGGTTTTGACTTCTCTGGCTACTAAATTTGCAGTGCATATATACTGTCTTGGACCTGCTCAATCTGAATCCCCGAGATTCCAATGTTTGCCTCCATAATTCCAATTTGGCATTAACCCCTGCTTTCGTCTCATTTACTAGAACAATATCATCAGCGAATAGCATACACCAAGGTACCTCATCTTGGATAGTTCTAGTAAGCTCATCCATCACGATGGTAAACAGGAATGGACTTAATGCAGATCCTTGATGTAAACCAATAGTGATCGGAAAATCACTCGTTAAGCCGCCGCAAGTTCTGACATTTGCCACTACTCCATCGTACATATCCTTGATTATGTCAATATACTTGACGGGGACCCCTTCTTCATCATTGTCCCCCATAATACCTCTCTAGGTACCTTGTCGTACGCTTTTTCTGTTAGTGTATATGCCCTAGAGGCCATTACTGTATCATACTAGTTTGTATATTACTTAATGGAAGCTTGGGATATTCACAGTTGTATATACAATCTTGCTCGAAATGGTAGTATGCTACTTGGTTTGTCTCTGCTTTAATATGTGCATGTGTTTCTTTTAGCATATTGCTGGTATACATATTAGTAGAGCCCTTACGATCTTTGCTTGATTACCAGCGTTGTGATGGCGCTCGCACTCGTGGGAGCTGGGTAATCTATAAGCACATCCTTATACAGGTCCCTGGTCGTTGGACTATCGAGACAGGGCATCGATACTCCGGAGTAGACTAGCGTATGCGCTTCTCATCCCAGTGTGGGAAACGGTCTGTCCCACAGCCGTTAGTACGTCGTACTTGGGATAGTATGCGGGTGCTCGTTAGGTTACGAGTACACTGGACAGGACTCGTCGGGAACTGTTGGTTGGTAATATACCTATCGTCAGTTATCAGTTCCCAGGTGACATGAGTACAGCTTAGTCCGCTGACTTGACACTGTCACTTCGCCTCGAGTGTGTTCCCACTGCACTTTGATTACTACCCTACCACGGCTCAAAGGAGCTGTGCAAACAGGTAGTTTTTGGGTGCAGTCCCGAAGCACTTGGAGGCAGTGACGGTTAGACAGGATTCGTCTCTCCCGGTATTGGGGGTTGACATCGCGCTGTGTCTAGGAGAGCCATTACACGAGTAGTCCCTGGCCAGGGCAAGCGAGATATACTGGTAGGTTTCCAGTGTTATCTCAGGGTGTTCTGGGCTACACTCCGACACGACTTGTACCGCTATTAGGGGACTGACGTTCACCGCCCCCTAGGCCCGCCATGCGATGTATCAGACGAACAGACCGGACTGTACGGAGACTGTCACATACAGGCTCAGTAGGAGTGCAGATGGGGTTCACCTCGTCAGTCTTCTTATCGACATCTACCTGGGGACCGTTACGTACAGCTAGTGCCGCTTGCGGTCTGTGGTTAAACCCACTGCCAGCGTAGTGTCGAGTCTTTAGAGTCCCACACAGAGAGCTATTCGCCTTTAGGCAAAATGAGTAGAGGTCGCATGGTTTTGCGACAGGGTTCGTTCGCATCCGCGCACTTGTGCACGTTTGCTGTCCGGACAGTTTATACTAGCGGGCTTTGGTTTAAGCCGGATCCTAGTATATGATTAGAGATTGGTTTTTCTCATTGTGTTCGTGTTCCTCGGATCACGAATGCGGGTGCGTATGCACAGTTGCTTGAGATTGAGGGAGAGGACCTTGATTAGGGTTAATGGCTATTGTCATTTTATTAACCCTAATATTTATGTGTGTGTTATTGTTAATTAGTAATTAGTTTAATAATTATCCATGGTTGTGGTTGTTGACCTTTTGACTTCTTTGACTTGTTGACCAAGGTTGACACTTTGACCATCATAATTTCTTTTGGAAGATGCTTTTTGATCTTTGCAATTTGAAATGATAATGGTCATGTCATGATTTACCATGATAATTATCTAGCTAATTATTCAATTAAATTAATTCACACATATTAGTGAGAATGGCTCTATTATTTTCTCATTCTCTCATATCATTTCTCTCTCTTGCTCATCCTCTCCCTCAAGCTCTCTCCCTCTCATGTGTTGAGAAACAAAAAGCTTGAGAAAAACCTTCACTTGATCCTCTCTACTCTCTTCTAGGGTTCAAGTCTTAGCATTTCTTGCACTCTAGTTACTCCTAGCTTGGAGTTGAAGCTAAAGGTGGTGGCTTTCAAGTGGATCTTTCTTTGACGGAAGAAGACAAGCAAGGTGAGGCCTTTCTACCATTCCGACGAGCAAGGAGAGAAGGAGTTCGAGCTCAAGGTATAACCTTTCTACAACTTAGTTAGTTGTTAGTTTACTTTAGCTAGTTTTCGTTTAGCAAAGATCCTCACAAGCAAAGTCCATGTTGCCTAAGTCATTAAAAATCCGTTTTTTATTATGTTTTCCGCCTCCCCGTAAGCACCGGGGTGGGCAACACGGACTTACAGTGGTATCAGAGCCTAACTAAACTCAAACTAGCTAGGTAGTGAAGTGTAACGAAGTTTCGAAACCGGAAAATCCAAAAACCAAACTTTTGCAAAACCCTAGTTTCTGTTAAAATTTTTCCTGCTCTAAATGAAAAACTTTATACTTGTAAATTCGTCTCAGGGTTTTCTATTAACACCCATGAAAAACGGTACAGTGATTCGTTCAAACCGCCGCCCTTCCGCGGCACAAGGTAGGCATGTGCCGCGGAAGCGCCGCGGTTTGTCGTGTTCTCTGCATCGTTTTTCGTGCAGTGTGTGTTGTTGTTGGTTTTGGGATTTTTAGGATATATTATATGTGCCCAGATTTTCCAGAACTAAAATTTACTTTTGGGGGCCTATAAATCCGTATTTTTCGGAACTTCACTACACTTTAACTACATCGGTTATATCTGTAATGCTTGCATGTATTGAACGTCGGCTAATCGCTATAAGACGATTAGTCGGGGTTATACATGATCTGTGATTGTTATTGGTTTGTGGATATGAATGGATTGGATTGTCGCGGGTGAATGGCCGGGGTGGATGTGAGATGAGCGTTGTTTTTCTTTCATTCATTTGTAACATGTAAATTGATGTAATAATATTGTTTGGATGGCCGCACAACCGGGTCGGGGTTGTAGCCGTCATTGTATAATTCTTTTTACTGTTTTTGCTCCTAGGATAGACCCATGGAGGGGGTGCACAAACTACCGGGTATCTCGAAGTGCCGAGTGGCCTACTCACGGTGGTGAGGGAGGTTGCTTCGCTTTGGGTGCTTGGCGGGTAGTTTGCCGCACCCGTAGGGGTCTTGGGTGGGGTTTTGGCTATTCACCGCGACCGTGTAATCCGCTTTGCGTTGCAGGCTCGAACGCATTGCGGATTCCTAGTATATCCAATGTATTCATCTGTGATCTGTAATGTCTATCATTGCTGTATATTTATATATTATAACTATTTAGGCGTTGCTTATGTTTTACAGCCGCGCTAGCCCAGCCCCCGCTCTGTCGTTAGTTAAGTAACCTAACGGGTGATGACGGGGCCCCGTGGCGAATGCGAATGGCATAAGCGTACGTCATATTTTGGTTGTTTTCTGCAATGGTAGGATTAAAAGATGGGACGCATTAAAAGAACTAATGCAAGAAATAAACCAAGTAAAAGTCGATTGGAACACTTTGAAAACCACTCGGTTCTTTTCAAAACTAAACTTTTAAACGCGGAGCTTGAACCACTCCTTTTAAAAGCTATCTCGTTCCATCGATTATATCAAGTTCACTACGTTCACGGTTTCGCCAAAACCATTCGTAGCCCTCCGTCATTCCACATGAATGGTCAAAAGTATTCAAGCTATGTATTTTGGCCAAAGTCAAGGCATAATGATTGGTAGCGTTTGGGTATTCATGTGCAGCATAGATAGATGCGTTGATTTGGGACAGTCGTGCTGCCATTTTGGCCAAAGTCAAGGGTAGGTACGGGTGGGTCCAAATTAACCAGGAGAATGACGGGTAGAACTTGACATGTGACTTATGATATTTTGGCCAAAGTCAAGGTCATAAGAGCATGGGGCAAAAATCCACATCGGGAGTTTCATAAGTACTGAAACTTGCTAGTGTTGCATACCATTTGGAGTGTGATGATTCTGGTAGGATTCCTTCGGCTTTATCACGCGATGATATTTGGATCCCGATCCTACTGTGAGTATATGCTACTCCTCGGGAAAACTCTCACTTAACGATCAATGCTATAAACCTAGTAGGTGCCTAGAAAGGTGTTAGCGGGGCTACGCCCACAGGGAAAAGAGGTTACTTAATTAAGGAACTTCGCGAAAGCGTTGGAAAACCTCCCTCGAAGTACCGACACTGGCCTGGCTGAACGGTTAAGCAAGTATTGTACGGTGAGAATGATCCCGGCTAATCCTTTTCTTTACGGTTTGAGAAGGGATTCGAGAGACAGTGGGAGCCATCCAGTTTAGACAAACTAAAAACCACTCTAAACTTGCAAGAGCATCATGCTAAAGTGTTTCTTTTCTCTCTCCTAATTGCAGCGACCATTCAAGATGACCGGACTTAAGTTACTATTAGATAAAAACATATTGACAGGGCCAAACTACAAAGATTGGCTCAGGAATGTCAAGATGGCTATCACTTATGACAAGCTGGGGTATATACTTACCACCAAAGCTCCCCCTGTCCCAGGTCCCACCTCCAGCGTCGCGGATGTTGAAATCCGTAAGACATGGGAGATAGATTGCGCGAGGGCCAGATGCCTCGTACTAGCCTCGATGGACAACGAACATCAGAGGAGGCACGAGAATATGGACCTAGAGTCCATATTTCTCCATACAAAAGAACTGTATGGAGAGCAGTCTCGTATCGCTAGATACGAAGTGTCGAAGAAGCTCTTTTCGGCAAGGTTGGCCGTCGGATCATCGGTAGCGGACCACGTGCTTAAGATGATCGGCTACATAGAGGAGCTCGCGGACCTTGGGACCACGTTGGAGAATGAACTCTATACCGATTTGATTCTCCAGTCCCTTCCTTCCACTTACGCCCAGTTCATTCATAACTTCAACATGCAAGGAAAGGAGGTTGAACTTGCCGAACTTCTGAACATGTTGAGGACTGCTGAGGGCACCCTACAGAAGGGTAGGGAGACATCCACTTTGTTTGTAGGAGGATCTTCCTCTTCTAGGTCCAGGGCGAAAGCCAAGGGCAAGAAGAAGAAAGCCCCCGCCAAACCAAGAGGCGGTGTCGGTAAATTGGATACGAAGGGAAAGGGTAAAGCAACAAAGGTAGCGGGGAAGCTGGTGGGGAAGGAAGAATGCTTCTATTGTCACAAAAGTGGTCACTGGAAACAAGATTGCAAGGCTTGGAAAGCCAGAACACAGGATTTGAAGCGAGTTGCAGCTTCAGCTTCAGGTGTGTATGTTATTGAAAACTGTCTATCAATAAACTCTACTTCCTGGGT
This sequence comes from Agapanthus africanus, assembly GCA_030015575.1. Classification (NCBI taxonomy): domain Eukaryota; kingdom Viridiplantae; phylum Streptophyta; class Magnoliopsida; order Asparagales; family Amaryllidaceae; genus Agapanthus; species Agapanthus africanus. The sequence goes on from CM057346.1 coordinate 361,524,701, forward strand.
ATTGGATACCGGATCAGGGTCTCATATCTGTAATTCTTTGCAGGCGTTGAGAAAGCGTAGAGTTTTGAAGGCAGGTGACATGACCCTCAGAGTTGCGAACGGTGCTAGCATGGATGCTGAGGCCGTGGGGGACTATCACCTGGGATTATCAGATGGACACTTTTTGGTTTTGCGTAGTTGTTATTATGTACCAAATGCAACCTGTAATATCATTTCTGTATCTTTATTATCTAAAGAAGGTTATGAATTTGCATTTGTAAGTAATGTAGTGAACATTCACCTTAATCAAGTGTTGATTGGGTCAGGTACATTGAACAACGGTATATACGTTTTAAACCAACCACAGATTTTCAATATCCAGAATACACACAAAAGAAAGTCTCCAGAAATTAATAAAACTTTCTTATGGCATTGTAGACTGGGTCACATCAACGAGAGAAGATTGACTAAGTTACATACTGAAGGATATTTAGATTCGTTCGAATATCAATCGTATGCAAGTTGTCAATCCTGTCTCAAAGGAAAGATGACAAAGGCTCCGTTTTCTGGACACGGAGAAAGAGCGAGCGAGCTCTTGGGACTCGTACACAGCGACGTGTGCGGTCCAATGTCTACACATGCGCGAAGCGGTTATTCTTACTTCATTACCTTTACGGATGATTTTTCAAGGTACGGTTATGTCTTCTTAATGAAACATAAATCCGAGACTTTTGAAAAATTCCAGGAATATAAGAATGAAGTAGAAAAACAAACAGGCAAAAGTATCAAGATCCTAAGATCGGATCGAGGAGGAGAATACTTAAGTGCCGAATTCCTGAACTATTTAAAAGAGAATGGAATTCTCTCTCAGCTTACTCCTCCATACACTCCGCAACATAACGGTGTATCGGAGAGACGGAACCGAACCCTATTGGATATGGTACGGTCCATGATGAGTAACGCTGAGTTACCGCGATCGTTCTGGGGGTATGCGCTAGAAACAGCTGCATATCTTTTGAACCGTGTTCCCACTAAGACTGTGCCTACCACACCATATGAGTTATGGAGTGGGAAGAAACCCTATCTTAATCACATTAAGACATGGGGATGTCCAGCTTTTGTAAAAAAGCAGCATGCGGACAAGCTCGAGGCACGCTCAGTACAGTGCAAGTTTGTGGGATATCCAAAGAACTCCAAGGGATATTACTTCTATTGCGAAGAGGAACAAAAAGTCCTTGTTTCTCGCCATGCCCACTTTCTAGAACATCAGTTCATAGAAAAAGAAATAAGTGGGAGCGCAATAGAACTGGAAGAAATTCCAGAACCACAAACTATTACTGAAAGTTTAGTGGAACCAGAAGGTTCAAAAGAACAGGACATTCCTATGCCGCTCCGCAGGAGTAGTAGGCAGTCTCATCCGCCCGAGAGGTACTACGGTTTTCTCATTGACGGGGATAGAGAAGACTGCATCCTGGATTGTGATGAGCCTACTAGCTTCCAGCAAGCCATTCAGAGCGTCGACTCGGTAAAATGGCTGGATGCAATGCGGACCGAGATGGAGTCCATGTACACCAACAAAGTATGGACGTTGGACATTGCTCCAGATGGGGTAAAACCCGTAGAATGCAAGTGGATCTTCAAAAGGAAGATTGGTGTAGATGGACAGGTTGAGACCTATAAAGCTAGACTGGTAGCAAAGGGTTTTCGTCAGCGACCTGGTTTGGACTATGACGAAACCTTTTCTCCAGTAGCTATGCTGAAATCCATTCGGATCCTTCTTGCCATCGCTGCTTTCCACGATTATGAGATTTGGCAGATGGAAGTAAAGACAGCTTTTCTAAATGGTCATTTAGAGGAGTGTGTCTATATGGACCAGCCAGAGGGTTTCATTCAGGGTGGGAGCAGCGGAAAGGTGTGCAAGTTGCTCAAGTCCATTTATGGACTCAAGCAGGCATCGTGGAGTTGGAACATCTGTTTTGATGAGACGGTCAAAGAATTTGGCTTTATCAAAAATCCAGATGAACCATGCATCTATTGTAGATTTGTAGCGAGAACTGTAGTATTCCTCATTTTATACGTGGATGACATTCTCTTAATAGGAAATGACATTCCTATGCTACAATCTGTCAAGGGGTTCTTGTCACACAGGTTCTCCATGAAAGACCTGGGTGATGCCTCCTACATTCTGGGTATCCGGATCTACCGTGACAGATCCAAGAGGATATTAGGACTCTCGCAGTCCAGGTACATCGACACCATACTGAAGAGATTCAGTATGGAAGATTCCAAGCGCGGTAATCTACCGGCTTGTCACGGGATCACCCTCTCCAAAGAGATGTCTCCCAAGACTGATTTGGAGAGGGATCGCATGTCTATTATACCCTACGCTTCTGCGGTAGGCTCTATAATGTATGCGATGTTGTGTACCAGACCGGATGTGGCTTATGCACTGAGTGTGGTAAGCAGGTATCAGTCAAACCCTGGGGAGAAACATTGGATAGCAGTAAAGAACATTCTCAAGTACCTGAGAAGGACTAAGGAGATGTTCTTGGTGTATGGCGGAAAAGACCTGCAGGTTGAGGCCTTTGCTGACTCCAGCTTCCAGAGTGACAAGGATGATTCCAAGTCCATGTCGGGTTTTGTCTTTACCCTCAATGGAGGGGCGGTGTGTTGGAAGAGCTCCAAACAGGAAACCGTTGCTGACTCGACTATGGAAGCGGAATACATCGCTGCATCTGATGCCGCAAAAGAAGCTGTCTGGATGAGGAAGTTCTTGAAAGAACTTCAGGTGGTTCCGTCCATTGTTGACCCAATACCTCTGTATTGCGACAACAACGGGGCTATAGCTTTAGCGAAGGAACCCAGGTCCCATCAGAAATCCAGACACATCTTAAGGCGGTATCACCTGATCAGGGAGATCGTGGATCGCCAGGAGATCGAGGTCCGGAGAGTTGCATCAGAGGATAACACTGCAGATCCACTCACGAAGGCCCTACCCCAGACTCAGTTCGAGCGGCTGATCGAGATGATAGGTCTTCGATACGCCAGTACATGGCCTTAGTGCAAGTGGGAGATTGTTAGTGTATATGCCCTAGAGGCCATTACTGTATCATACTAGTTTGTATATTACTTAATGGAAGCTTGGGATATTCACAGTTGTATATACAATCTTGCTCGAAATGGTAGTATGCTACTTGGTTTGTCTCTGCTTTAATATGTGCATGTGTTTCTTTTAGCATATTGCTGGTATACATATTAGTAGAGCCCTTAGGATCTTTGCTTGATTACCAGCGTTGTGATGGCGCTCGCACTCGTGGGAGCTGGGTAATCTATAAGCACATCCTTATACAGGTCCCTGGTCGTTGGACTATCGAGACAGGGCATCGATACTCCGGAGTAGACTAGCGTATGCGCTTCTCATCCCAGTGTGGGAGACGGTCTGTCCCACAGCCGTTAGTACGTCGTACTTGGGATAGTATGCGGGTGCTCGTTAGGTTACGAGTACACTGGACAGGACTCGTCGGGAACTGTTGGTTGGTAATATACCTATCGTCAGTTATCAGTTCCCAGGTGACATGAGTACAGCTTAGTCCGCTGACTTGACACTGTCACTTCGCCTCGAGTGTGTTCCCACTGCACTTTGATTACTACCCTACTACGGCTCAAAGGAGCTGTGCAAACAGGTAGTTTTTGGGTGCAGTCCCGAAGCACTTGGAGGCAGTGACGGTTAGACAGGATTCGTCTCTCCCGGTATTGGGGGTTGACATCGCGCTGTGTCTAGGAGAGCCATTACACGAGTAGTCCCTGGCCAGGGCAAGCGAGATATACTGGTAGGTTTCCAGCGTTATCTCAGGGTGTTCTGGGCTACACTCCGACACGACTTGTACCGCTATTAGGGGACTGACGTTCACCGCCCCCCTAGGCCCGCCATGCGATGTATCAGACGAACAGACCGGACTGTACGGAGACTGTCACATACAGGCTCAGTAGGAGTGCAGATGGGGTTCACCTCGTCAGTCTTCTTATCGACATCTACCTGGGGATCGTTACGTACAGCTAGTGCCGCTTGCGGTCTGTGGTTAAACCCACTGCCAGCGTAGTGTCGAGTCTTTAGAGTCCCACACAGAGAGCTATTCGCCTTTAGGCAAAATGAGTAGAGGTCGCATGGTTTTGCGACAGGGTTCGTTCGCATCCGCGCACTTGTGCACGTTTGCTGTCCGGACAGTTTATACTAGCGGGCTTTGGTTTAAGCCGGATCCTAGTATATGATTAGAGATTGGTTTTTCTCATTGTGTTCGTGTTCCTCGGATCACGAATGCGGGTGCGTATGCACAGTTGCTTGAGATTGAGGGAGAGGACCTTGATTAGGGTTAATGGCTATTGTCATTTTATTAACCCTAATATTTATGTGTGTGTTATTGTTAATTAGTAATTAGTTTAATAATTATCCATGGTTGTGGTTGTTGACCTTTTGACTTCTTTGACTTGTTGGCCAAGGTTGACACTTTGACCATCATAATTTCTTTTGGAAGATGCTTTTTGATCTTTGCAATTTGAAATGATAATGGTCATGTCATGATTTACCATGATAATTATCTAGCTAATTATTCAATTAAATTAATTCACACATATTAGTGAGAATGGCTCTATTATTTTCTCATTCTCTCATATCATTTCTCTCTCTTGCTCATCCTCTCCCTCAAGCTCTCTCCCTCTCATGTGTTGAGAAACAAAAAGCTTGAGAAAAACCTTCACTTGATCCTCTCTACTCTCTTCTAGGGTTCAAGTCTTAGCATTTCTTGCACTCTAGTTACTCCTAGCTTGGAGTTGAAGCTAAAGGTGGTGGCTTTCAAATGGATCTTTCTTTGACGGAAGAAGACAAGCAAGGTGAGGCCTTTCTACCATTCCGACGAGCAAGGAGAGAAGGAGTTCGAGCTCAAGGTATAACCTTTCTACAACTTAGTTAGTTGTTAGTTTACTTTAGCTAGTTTTCGTTTAGCAAAGATCCTCACAAGCAAAGTCCATGTTGCCTAAGTCATTAAAAATCCGTTTTTTATTATGTTTTCCGCCTCCCCGTAAGCACCGGGGTGGGCAACACGGACTTACATTTTCTAAATCAATAAATATCATATGCAAATCTCTTCTCCTCTCTCGAAAACGCTCGACAAGTTGACGAAGCAAATGAATAGCCTCTGTCGTTGATCGTCCAGGCATGAACCCAAACTGGTTCTCTGTTATCTTAATATCCTTCCTTAGCCTGTGTTCAATCACTCTCTCCTAAAGTTTCATGGTGTGACACATCAGTTTTATTCCACGGTAGTTTGAGCAACTTTGAATGTCACCCTTGTTCTTGTAGATAGGTACAAGGATACTTTTCCTCCATTCATTTGGCATCTTTTTTGTCTGCCAAATCTTATTAAACAGATCTGTCAGCCATTTAACGCCTATTTCTCCTAAGCATCTCCAAATCTCGATAGGAATCCCGTCAGGACCAACCGCTTTTCTTAAACTCATTCTGTTCAAAGCTTCTTTAACCTCAGGAAGTCTTATTTTACGCATGAAATCACGGTTTATATCTTGAGATTGAATGACAAGTCCATCCAAATTCTTAGTAAAGCTCTCATTGAACAATTTGTCAAAATAATCTCTCCATCTTTCCTTGATATCCTCGTCTCGAACTAAAACCTTCTGATTTTCATTTTAGACACATTTCACCGCACATAAGTCTCTAGTCTTCCTTTCCCGCATCCGAGCAATCCGGTATATATCATTTGCAGCCTCTTTAGTGTCTAATTTCTCGTACACCTCCTTGTAGACCTTAGATTTAGCTTCCTAAACAGCTTTCTTAACCTCCTTTTTAGCCATTTTGTACTTCTCAAATCTTTCCATATCTCTACTTTTCTTCAAATCTTTATAAGAATCCCTTTTAATTTTAATAGCAGCCTTTACATCTTCATTCCACCATGATATGTCCTTAGATGGTGGAGCACCACCTCTCGACTCACCAAGTAGGTCTCTAGCTACCTTCTTGATACAACTAGCCATTTTGTTCCATGTTTTGTCTGGATCATCTTCTGACTGCCAATCCGCTTCTTGTACTACACGATCTATAAAAGCCTTTTGGTTACCTTCTTTCAATCGCCACCATTTAGTTTTAGGCTCTACCTTATGTCTAATCTTCCTAGGTTCTCTTCTAAATCGAAAATCTAGAACTAAAAGCCTATGTTGAGTGGTTACACTCTCACCTGGCACTACCTTACAGTCGATACAACAACCTCTATCTATTCTTCTCGTCAGAAAAAAGTCTATTTGACTAGCACTTGATCCGCTCCTAAAAGTGATAAGGTGGGACTCTCTTTTCCTAAACCAGGTGTTTGCTAAGGTCAAGTCATTAGATAAAGCAAAATCTAGAATCGAGTCACCTGCTTCATTCCTTTGTCCGAAACCGAAACCTCCATGGATAGTATCAAACCCACTACGACTAGTACCTACATGTCCATTAAGATCACCACCAATAAATAACTTCTCTCCACTAGGTATACTTTGCACCACCTCGTCTAAATCCTCCCAGAATAGACGCTTACTAGCGTCATCAAGACCTATCTGTGGTGCATAAGCACTAATAACATTAAGGATCTCTCCACCTAGAATAAGCTTAACCAGTAAAATTCTATCACCTTTTCTCCTAATCTCAACTACATCCTCAAGCAACCGTCTATCTATGATTATGCCTACCCCATTACGATTTTTATCTCTACCCGTATACCAAAGCTTATAACCCCAAGGCTCTATGACTCTACTCTTTTCACCTACCCACTTAGTTTCTTGCAAACACATAATACCAACTCTCCTCCTAATCATCACCTCCACTAATTCTATTAGTCTACCCGTAAGGGAACCTATGTTCCAGGAAGCTAGACGGATCCTATGAAACCCTTGCTTATTTGTCACTACACCCGGGGTCCGATGTAGTGCGCCGTCTCTGGACGACAACCCTTGCTTATTTGTCACTACACCCGGGGTCCGATGTAGCGCGCCATCTCTGGACGACGGCCCTTGCTTATTTGTCACTACACCCGTGGTTCGATATAGCGCGCCGCATCTGGACGACGACCTAGAAGCCCTTGCATACTTAACACTACACCCGGGATCCGATGTAGCGCGTCGCTGAGTAGGGGACGCCCCAACGATATTCTTATTATGGTTCATGTCTTAGAATGTGACAAAGTTTTACGTTGGCTGTCACAAGCCTACCACAACCCTCACCCTTTCTCATCCGGACTTGGGACCGGCAACGGTGGGTTTAATTCATTTCTCATTCTCTCTCTTGAAAAAGAAATGAGAGAGCTCCATGGTTGTTCTCCTTCTTCTTCCTCCTCTTCATTATTCCTTTGATCTCATGTGTTGAGAGAAAAAGGATCCAAATAGACAACACTTCCATCGATCTCTTCTACACATCCTAGGACATCAAGACTAGCGATTTTGTTACCCTGGTTGCCTCGGCTCGAGGTGGAGCTCGGAGTACATCTCTCGGGTGTATCGTCTTCGACTCAAGAAGGACGCGAAGGTGATCAAGATCCGGATCGACCCTCGGAACATAGATGGACGAGCCGGACAGTGGAATGAAGACCCGAAGGACCGGTGTCGTGAGGTATAATCTTTATGACATAGTAGATAGAACCTCAAGTAGTTTGCTAGTTTGTAGTTTAGCAAAGATCCTTCTTTTAGTCCATGTTGCCTTTGCGCCAAAAAAATTGTTTTTCGCCGTTTCCACCTCCCCGTAAGAACTTGGGTGAGCAACGTGGACTTATAAGAAGATACCAGGTGAATAATTTGATGAATGTGATATTGACCCGTACCCCGATTTGGGATGTCGTACGACGGATTTACGTACAAGCTATATATTGATGTTTGATCCGCACTCTTGACTTGGGAATATTTGATTATAGATATGGTATCGGATGTGATGTTATCGAGGCGGGATCACTGACTAATATATATGTACATATATGTATCGACTCAGATGTTAGGCGGTTTCCTTACCTTCAGTTAGCCTGTTAGCTCAGCCCTATAGTTTAGTGTAGCTGTATGACTCATATGACTTTAACTGCAGATTAGTTATCGTTGCGTTTAGTATTTAGCTTCCGCTCATTATTGCTGTTCGCTCCGCACCGCATACTTATATTGTGATTCCTATTTGCATTGTTGATATCATGCTGTTAGGCCAACAGCACCATTACCGATGATGCGTATGTACCACGTACACTTACTTGCCGGCTCACACACATCTTCATCGGTAATTTCCATGCCACGTACACTTTAGAAATACTATTGCATTTTCATAGGTTGTTAGCTAATAATTTAGACATGATATTAGTGTACTTGCCTTATATGCTAGAATAGACATTTTAGTTATTACTTGTTACTTCATGCATGTTATTATTCATTGTTATGCCGCATTCATGGATTTTTATGCCTATATTCACTGTTTACATGGTATTGAGGATTTGGATTCGGATTTCCATGAGATTTTCTGGATTTGGGGGGAAAACCGCAAAACTTATATAAACTTCTTTTCTCTCTTTAAAATAAAAAGTGCGGTTTTCCCATGATGTATGAGTCGTCCATCATGAGTTTGCTGATGGATTTTGAGACCCGAGTTCGAGGAGTGGAGGAACCGTTTCGGGTACATGGTGGACCCGGTGCGGTACCCCGGGGCAAGAGGATCGCAGATGATGGTGTTAAGCCTGGCAGGGGAGCACTACCGACCGGTGATTTTACCCGGCGTGTCGGATATCCGGAGGATACCGTCGTGGTCTTGAGATGGATGGTAGGGGACGTTCTGGACTGACGGCGCCCTAGATATTGAGATTGAGACATTGAGAATTCGAGATATTGAGGTACTTAGATTTGATGATACAGGCCAGTCTGGATAGCCGGAGCCTGAGTTTTTAAGACATTGAGTGTAACATTTTAAAAAAATAAAGTATTATTTTTGGGAATTTTCATAATTTAATATTGATTTTTAATGAATATTTTAATAGTCGGTATAATTAAATACCGATAAATGGGGAAAATTCCTGAGAAAATTTTAGAGATTCTAAAATAGGTTATTTTGTGGAAATATGTCAATTTACAGTTTTTATGATGAAGTATATGCGACTTTAGTGTTAATCGCGATCAAAAATCGCTAATTGGATTTTTGGCTCTTTGTGCAAAAATGTGCACATATCATTTTCTACACTTGTCATACTTGTCTCATGTTTTGGACTCATGGTGGCCTAGGGTTGAACCATGTTTAGTTGAATATGGTGGGTTTAAACCATTTGGTTAAATTAAGTGGGTAATTAAGGGTTTAGCTTGTTTAGGGATTGGATTAAGTGGGGGTTAACTTGTGGCTAGGAGAGAGAGAGAGAGAGAGAGAGCCATGATGGTGGTCATGCTAGCTTTCATCAAGAGAGTGAGGGAGGTGGCTCCTAGGTTATGTCACCTCATCTCATTTCAAAACTCATCACCCTCCATGTCACCTCAAGACTTTTGCCTCTCACATCTCTCCCTCTCACTCACTCACACTCACATCTCTCACTCACACCACACCATCATACACCCCAACCTCAGCCCAAAACAAAACAACAGCCCCAGCATCCTTTTAACCAAACAGCAGCATCTGTAGCCCCAGACAACAGCAACATCAGCCACATCTGCTGCAACAGCAGCTGATGCAACATATCAGCCCCCCATTTGATCAATATCAGCCCCCATATCAACACTTCAGCCCCAATTGTTATCACATCAGCTGATACACCACATCAGCCCCTATTCCCTCACATCAACAGCTACATCAGCCACAAAAACATCATAACTCCTGCAACACCCCAACATTATAAGCCACCAAGCTGCTGCACCAGCAACAGAGGAAGAAAAAGGGAGAAGTTGCAAGCAGCAGCAGCCCAAAGCAGCTTCAGCTCAGGAAACAGCCCCTAGCATTATTGCAACATCACCACACCACCCTACCCACACCAAAACCACAACAACTCACCACATAACAACAACAGCAGCTGCTGAAGCTACAGCAACAGCAACAAACTGCTGTTGAAGAACAGCATCAGCATCAGCTGCACCAGCAACCTCAGTAGCAACAGAAGTAGTCCAGCAGCAGCACAACACCCCTCCTTCCTTCATCCTCTCTTCTCCTACATCCTAGGACCCCCTTTGAGGTATAATCTTGCAACCCAACTCCTTATTCATGGTTATCTAACTGAAATTTAGTATAGTATGTACATTAGTGCTAGTTTTAGGAAAACTTGAATGAGATGTGGCCAAGTGATGGTTTTGATTGCTAGGGTAACTTTATTAAGTGTGTTTGAGACCAGTTAACCCCAGAATACCCCAGATTTCCAGTTAGTTACCTGAAGGTTTCGACTTGGCGTATTTTAGCGATTTTGTCGATTTTGTGATCTTTCTGGAATCTGCTACAACCCGAGATACCCTAAAACAAAATTGACTTGACATAGGTATGTGCAGGCACCCTGGAACCACCACCCAAAGCCCTAACCCCTGGACCCACTCCCTGGCCGCAGATAAATCCCATCTGGCCGCAAATTGCTGCCAGAGCATGGGTTCTGGTGCTCGTTTTAGTTCTGTAGCCTTATACCCTGTAAACTTGACCCTGGGTATGTCTAGTTTTGACTGGTTCCAGTTAGGGTGAAATCCTATCTGGTCCCTTGATTTTCTTGAGTTGGCACATGATTTACGACTTGTTTTCGTATGGATCTTGGGTATTTGGTGATTCGTTTCTGTCGGGTGGCATTTGAACGCCAACGATCAGTGAGCTTTGGCTGTGTTTACATGCGAGACTACAGGTTTTTACCTATGGGCGTAGCGTGCACCATTTTGGTTTCCGACATGGTTTTCATGTGTTTTAGCGTGTGATATCCTTGTAGGTACCCCACGTGGCGTCGAAGCGTTAGAGATGCAAATGGCGACATCGGCACCGACACACATTAAACAAGGTGAGTAGATTTATATCTACGGGGAGAAGTCGGGTGGATGGCGTATAGCACCCCCGCAGTCCGTGGTGATGTATACGGATGCGTATACACACCTACTATTATTATATTGTTGTTTGGGAAATTATTGATGTTAAGATGGATATTGGTGTGTTGGATTGGTAAATGGTTACGAAACCCTAGGGTAGTGGGTGCACTACACACACACATACATACTTGCATACATCCTTACTTCATATGTGCATAGACGGGATTCCATATAGATATGTGTTCACATGGGTATGGGACTATGTGTTGACATACGGATTGAGGATGATACATGGGATTGAGATGAGTCGATGATATTGATCTGGGATTATGATATCGGTGATATGGTAGGCTTCGTACTAAAGATACGTCCTGATACGATAGCGGGTCTTGGATGACGATGCCATGTGCATAGTGATATAAATATAAAATGATCGACATGTGATTATGTTACGAGATATGATATGATATGATATGACAAGATAATTATGATAGGCCGCATTCGGCGATGTATACTTTTTGGTGACGATATATGATGATGATATCGATTTGCTAGAGACTGTCGATCAGTAGTCAGATCATAATTATAGTGATGATGTTAGCATTGTACTAGACATAGGTCAGTACCCAGATGATGATATTCAATAGAGAGAATACCAGATGAATGATATGACGAATGTGATATTGACCCGTACCCAGATTTGGGGATGTCGTATGACGGATTTACGTACGAGCTATATTTTGATGTTTGATCCGCACTCTTGACTTGGGAATAACTGATTTTAGAGATATGGTATCGGATGTGATATTATCGAGGCGGGATCACCGACTATATATGTATATATATGTATCGACTCAGAGGTTAGGCGGTTTACCTTACCTGCAGTTAACTTATTAGCTCAGCCTTATAGTTGGTGTAGCTATAAGACTCTTATGACATTAGATGCAGTTTAGCTATCCTTGTGTTTAGCATTCAGCTCCCGCATATTATTGTTGTTACTCTGCTTTGCATACTTATTATGATTCATATTCATTATTGATATCATGCTGTTAGGACACCAGCATCATTACCGATGATGCGTATGTTTCACATACACTTACTTGCCAGCTCACACACATCTTCATCAGTAATTGTCATGCCACTACACAGTAGTATTATTGCATCAGGATATGACCCTTGTATGTGCATACTATTATTCCATGTTGCATGATATACTGGTATACTTGCATTTCATCTATATGTCACATACATCATGCTTCCTGATTATACGCATTGAGATATGTTGTTTCTATGATATTTCTGGATTTGGGAACCGTGGATATTTCAAAGAGATTATGAAATTGTTTAAAAAACCCGGTTACCCTTGATATGATATTTCAGTGCGTCCACCATGTGTTTTCTCGGTGCTGAGAGTGACATGTGAAACCCGATTCGAGGAGGCGGATGAGACCGATTGCGAGTACATGGTGGACCCGGTGCGGTACCCCGGGGCAAGAAGATCACAGGAGATGGCGTTGAGCCTGACAGGGGAGCACTACCGATCGGTGATTTTACCCGACGCGTCGGATATCCGGAGGATACCGTCATAGTCATGAGATGATGGTAGGGGCCGATCTGGACTGACGGCGCCCTGGATTTTATGATTGACACATTGAGATTTGAGATATTGAGGTACAGAGATTGTGATACAGAGATATCGAGATATTGGGATTTATGTTTTGTGCCGATGCTAGGCACCGTTTATGTTGATTTCATTCATGATACCTCATTTTAAAAATACAGAAATCTCATAAATTTAAGAAAGCAGTTTTCTTCAGTACATGCATTCTGTTTCATGCATTCATACATCATTCATATGATACATTGCCACCTGATGCACTGACACGGGCACATGGGTTTACATTTGGGTTAGATATTTACCCTAGTCTTGTTATTGATTGCTGGTTATGTATTTGAGAATTATATATTATGATCGTATGACCTAGGATTGCGTCATACATGCGATTTTCTGTTCGTAGATCTTTTTCTACTCACGAGTTGGCAACTCACCCCCGTTGTGCCTCAGTTTCTTGCAGGTGTTGCCGTACAGGTTCCATTACGGTTTTGTGGGAACTGTTCCTTTTGGGTGACTTGCTAGTAGGTGGGTTTATTGTATCGTACCCATCATTATACATTGTATATTATATTTCAGTTGTATCTAGAAGTTCCATCAACCAAACATGTATTTATTTGAGATAGAGACCAGTGATGTTTATTCTTTCGACCTTAGAGTCGCGCGTTATATTTCTCTGGGTTTCATGCTGTTAGAGTTTCCTTTTCTGTTGTGATCCTCGCCTTTAGGCGTTGTATATTTATTGCTAGCTGGTTGACTTATAGTGGTTTTCCTATACTCTACTGCTTTTCTTGGTTTGAATTTCTGGGCTCGGCTTACTTAGAGTACGTACGCCTCAAGACGTTCGTAGTCTAGGTGCCGGTCATGTTCCGTACTCTCGGGACGTGACATTGAGATTTATGTTTTTTGTCGATGCTAGACACTGTTTATGTTGATTTCATTTATGATACCTAATTTTAAAAATATAAAGGAAATCTCACTAAATTATGAAAGCAGTTTGTTTAGTACATGTATTCTGTTTTCTTGCATTCATACATCATCCATATGATATATTGCTACCTGAGGCACTGACACGGGCATATGGGATTACAATTGGGTTAGATATTTACCCTAGCCATTGTTTAGGCTGCTGGTTATATTTAAGGATATATTATGATCATATGACCTCGGATTGCGTTGTTCATGCGATTTCTGTTCGTAGATGTTTTTCTACTCACGAGTTGGCAACTCACCACCGTTGTGCCACAGTTTCTTGCAGGTTTTGCCGTACAGGTTTCATTACGGCTTTGCCGGTACTGCTTCTTTCAGGTGACTTGCTAGTAGGTGGTTTTATTTGTATCGTACCCATCATTATACATTGTATATTATTATTCAGTTGTATCTAAAAGTTCCATCAACCAAACATGTATTTATTTCAGATAGAGACCGGTGTTGTTTATTCTTTCGACTTTAGAGTCGCGCGTTGTATTTCTATGGATTTCTTTCTGTTTTGAGTTTCCTTTTGAGTTTAGATCCTCGCCCTTGGCATTGTATATTATATTGCTTGTGTGGTTGTGACCGTCGTTTGACGAAGAGCTAGCTCCCGCTTGGGGATGCCTTTTTATTGATTTCGTATACTATTCATGTTATATCCCGTTTAGGGGCCAGTATTTACAAAGGAGACTCTGCCAAAATTTTCAGGAAATATTTGATGTTTTTTTTAAAATGTATAATTCGGCTTATTCTATTAAAACTACTTGATTTAAATTGGTTTTTCTTCACTCTACTACTTTTCTTGTTTCGGATTTTCGGGTTTTCGTCTTACTTAGAGTACGTACGCCTCGAGACGTTCGTAGTCTAAGTGCCGGTCATGTTCCGTACTTTCGGGACGTGACAGTAACGTAATTCAAGTAAGTTGAAACCCAGAAATCTAAACCTTTTTAAGAAATAAAGAGGTGAAGCTTTGAAATAACGGTATAATAAATCATTTTTGGTCTTTTGAAAAATTGGGCAACACCTCCTTTTAAAAAACTAACCCCGAAAATAGGTACAACACAGAATATAAATAAAGCCCTCCAAACGGGAGCAAATCACGCCCAACGGCGGAAACAACCACCACAAACATAAATATACGATGCCCAATGGCGAAGATCCACATAAGAAAATAAAGTAAAGCAATACATCAACCCCAAAAGCGAACATAAAACCCATCGCTCAAGTCTCGCAACTACAAGTTTTCTAAGTCTGCAACATATACAATTTGCTAGTTTCTGAATTGATGGAGTTTACTAGATACAATAGGAATAATAATACAAGAGTGGCACGATCTAAAAGGTACCACCTACCAAAACAAATCACCCGAAACAGCTATGTGCCAGCGATACTGCTACTGATACCTGCGGTCAACCTGCAAGAACTGTGGCACAACGAGGGTGGGTTGCCAACTCGTGAATAGAAAAACATCATCAGGTAGAAATCGAAATAAACAACGATTCCTAGGTCAACTATATCATAAAGTTAATACTATGATATGTAGGGTGACCGTATCTGCATGTGTGCCAACACATAATAAATGCTTATCAGCAAGTGGATATCATCCAACAATATAATCAATGCATGTATGCAGGTGGATCTCGTCCAACAATATAATCAATGAAGGTATGCAGTGAATCTCGTCCACGTGTCACCCACTGACGCAACAACTCCTGCATGTAAATATCACAAAAGCATATGCTGGTAAATATGAGGATATAAAACAACGCGTGTCCCTCACGACACAACAAAATCAAAGAAACCTGAGTGTCTAACCTCGACACTCGAAACATCATGAAACCCGTGTCTAGCATCGACACGTAAATCCTCATGCCTCATGCGCCGTCCTCATGACTAGCCCTGATGTCATGTCTGTACATCACTCTAGTCGGTATCCCTACGATAACCGCCGAGTCTAAATACTATCACCGGTAGGTACTTGTCCAGCCTTCGAGGCTCATCGCCTTCATCTGCGAACTTCTTGCCGAGAGGAACCGTACCGGGCTCCACCATATACCCACACAGGGCCCACTCCAACTCCTCACATCGGGTATATATCACAAATCTCAGAACCAAGAAATCCAAATACCATAAAACATAGCCAAAACCCTAACTAGGGTCGCTATACATAAAAACTGCCACGCCAAAAACCCAATCGTACCAATACTCATTCACAACACAATAAATATCGTAGATAATAATATATACGTCATCTCTATGATAATTAAAACCCACGTTTAATTTTACCGAAAAGCTAGTAAGCATCTCAAAACCATTTTAGCACAAAGCTAGATGTTTAAACATATCAAGTGATCACAATCATCACAAAGCGGCTTAATTGAGTCACCCAAACCATTACTACCATTTTTTATCTCACCCAAATAGGATTTAGAAAAACTTAGTTTGCTAATAGACTCAATTAGACAAATTACGAATTTTAACAAATATCATTCTCAGAAATTGATTAAGTTATCCAAGTCTACACTTCATGATTAACCATTTTAACACATCAAAATCTTAACTTGATTTTAACAAAATCAACATGAATCAACTAAACATGAACTTTAAAGCTATATTAAACATTTAAATAGCTAGCTTAAAGATTAAACACAACAAATAAGGATTAGGGTTAGGATTTATACCTCATAAACAAGATCACAAACTAGCAACTAAACCTAAACGTTCGCCTCCAAAATAATGTCTTTAATGAAGATCCAAGCTAGTTTAGAGATGAAGAATGATGGGTTATGAATTGTTTATGAGTTTCTGGAATTATTTTAGGAATTTTTTTATGATTTTTGTGAGCTTGGAATGATGAAAATGGAGCAAGGAAAAGTGAGGGCAGAACTAGGGGAGGGTTCGGCCAAGATGAAGTGGAGGGGGGTGTATGAATATTGTGTAGAAATTTCAAGCTACAAATAGCAATAAATGCTAATTAATGCATTAAAGACTTTTGCCACCTTTTCTTTTCTTTTAAAATTCCAATTTAAATCTCAAATATCTAGATATTTTTGGAGAGAATGATTTAAGCTTAATATAGTGATTAGATTAGCATCGATTCACATTAAAAATAATTAACCCAAACCAAAATTGTAATTACCACTAATTAAGTGCATAATTAACAACTTAAAATAATAAAATAATTAAGGAAAATATCAAAGTGAACCAAAACTTCCAAATGACAACCAAAACCCGCAAACTAGAACTATTCTAGTTAAACTAGGTGTAGTCAAGTCTATACTGAAATTTGATCACATTCCGGGTTTTCCGGAAAACACCGACTATTTTACCCTAAAAACGGAAAATTCGCATAACGATTTTCCAAAACGTCACAATCTTCCCCCTTAAAGAAATTCGGATCCTGAATTTAAATTTAAACCCCCAATAATAAATTATTTAAAAAATCCAACTCAATCATCAGGGATCCAAAATAACGGAAGATACAGAAAACCACATCGCATCCTCTGCGCTGGAAAATGAGTACGAAAACTCAAAACTGAAGTCCATCAAGCATCACGCAAATCATCAGACTTGCACGCATATCGCCGGAGTCACAATCGAGATACAGATCTCGAAATCCACTACTGAAACCCAATATACATTAAGAAAAAGCTATAAAATGTATATAGTACACATCCTTTTTGAAAAATCTCCAAAAACTGAAATAACATATGCATAATCTTTTTCTGAATCGCCGTGTAATGTGTAACTCACGGCACAAGTGACGGACGCTCATTTGTAAAGTAATAATATACTAGCATATATGTTTTGCTCAAATATACGTTCCGCCCTTTTTAAAATATCCCAAAAGGTTTTCTTTTGTAGACGTTCGTGCCACTCGCAGACACGTAAGAAATAGCGAGACTATAACTCCTTTTTGAAAAAACACCTCTTGGTAACCTTTTTATGTATGCAAAGTACACAAGTACTGTCCTCGGATCAGTCCTGCTAGGGTACTATAAAGTATAGGGCCTCATCATGAAAACAAAGTGCTCAAAAGCAATATCAGCCTAAAAAGGCGTGACCAACCATCACGTGCGTCTGGTACGCACGGAAATCAAATCAAAGTACAGGTGCCACAATATGCACAAAAGTAAGACTAAGTGCAACGGGTGTACACGAAAACATCTGTCAAATGCAACTGGAGTGCACGACAACAATAACTAGTGCATCCATAGTGCACGAAAATCTCAATCCAGTGCAACTAATATGCACGAACAAAACCCCAAATCAGGTGCATCAGGTATGCACAAAAATCATATCATGCGCCCAACGTGCGCGAAATTCCAAATCAAGTGCATCCGTCATACACGAACGAAACCTAAATCAAGTGCATCCCACATGCACGAAAACGAACATCAAGTACGCATGCGCACGAAAACACAAATCTGGTGAACAAATGCTCAAAGACATAAATCGGGTGCAACAAATGCAAGGAGTATAAACTTAGTGAAACCAAGGCACGAAATACGAATCCAGTACATCCAATCCACGAAATATCAAATCATGTGCATCCACTGCACGAAATATCAAATCCTGTACATGTAGTGCATGAAATATCAAATCCTGTGCATCCACTACATGAAATATCAATCATGTTCATCCACTGCACGAAATATCAATCCTGTGCATCTACTGCACGAAATATCAAATCCTGTTCATATAGTGCACGAAATATCAATCATGTGCATCCACTGCACGAAATATCAAATCCTCTGTAGGAAATCTAGGAAATCAAAAACATGTGTAGCTAAGGCGCAAAATCGACATCAACACCACGGTGTATAAAATATATCAAGTGCAATAACTTTGCACAAAAAATGTAATGCCCAGTAGGTGCAGCAATGGTGCACGAAAACCATATCCAGAAACTCAATCATCAAAACTCAAATCCAAGCGATATAAGCGTGATACTCGGATCACAAACGCAAATCGCAACAAATGACAATGAGGTACACTTCCTACAATGTCGAAAAAAGTCGGTGCGCCCAAACTGGAAAAGCAAGAACATCCGCTTGCCTCCTGCTCACATTCTAGTGTCTTCTATCTCTGGGTCCTTAGTACCCTATGGATTACCAATCTCGCACTCTATCGGCTCATCTGCCCGGTCATGTGTGCTAACAGAAACGATTCAGCACTGGCACTCCTCAGGTCAACTCTCGGCCAATTAGTATGATCACTCATAAAGCAGCACGTCGCTGGCGTCGGCCTCTGGCTCTTTCAATACACGTGACACAACTGATCCTCGGTGCAATCTTATCGCAGCGTATCCTGGAAGGAACTGGCTCACGGTCTCTTCCGATCTCGCCTATACCGAACTGTATGGAGGCTGGTACACTTACATAATCTTTTCTCATTCTCTGGACATCTGCGTTCTCAGCCCAGCATTTCCTCTAGAACTGGCCGTATCCCAAGGCCTCTGCATACATATCAGATCTCTAATCTCGACGGGGAGTAACAACAGCTCGTCAGTATCACACACGAACCTCTTGTTCCACTTGTCTTTATTATCGTCCACTTTGACATCATGTCATGCTATCTGCGTATTGCAAATTTTCTCGAAGACAATCAATCCGAAATCTCTCGCACAGACTCGAAATCACGGACTCGGTATCTTCTTCACTCTATGGTAGATATCTAGCCGAACGCGTCCTCGGGAACTCGTCCCAACCATCGGAGGAATACTCAAAACTCATCCTTTCTCAATCAGCTCACAACACATCTGGGTGAGGTCCTCAATCTGAAACTGGTCAGCTTACCGATCTCACATCGGAACATCCGACGAACAACGTCATCTCTGGATCGATCTACTCTAGGTCTGAGTAAAACTCTCCTACTGGAAATCTTTAACTCAACTGGGTCTGCGTCGGCGCATTAAATCTGACGATTCACTTTCGTCTCTCAACTCAAGATAGACTAGCTATCACCAGTCACATCTCTTCCTGGAAGCTCCAGCAATCTCAGCTCGTAAGCTCTGGAAGTGACATCACAGCAATCTCAGCAACAACTGGGTCATCTGTCTGCACGGTCGATGACATCACAACCTCTGAGGTAGGCTGTACATCAACAGTGCTCTCACAGCAGGCATGTAACATTTCAAAAAAAAGAAAATATTATTTTTGGGGAATTTTTATAATTTAATAATAAAATGTAATAAAATATTGAGTATTTTAATAAAGCGGTATAATTAAATACCGATAAATGGGGAAAAAGTTTGAAAATTATAGAAATTATTTTAAAAAGGGTGTTTTATGTAAATTATGCAATTTTAATTTTTTATCATTAATTATATGCTAATTTAGTTGCTAATCGCGATTAAAAATCGCTAATCGCGTTTCAAGCTTGTTTTGTGCAAACGTGGACCATATCTTTTTTTTTTAACACTTGTTGCATTTTTACTACATGTTTTTGGGTGCATGGCTTTTGTTTTGGGGTTACTATTATTGAGAGAAGGAAATTTGAAAAGAAAAGGAAAAGAATATAATATGGAGGTATGATTAGAGAGAGAAAGAGTAGGTGAGGGGTCAACCTTTTGTCATGAGCGATCCTTCATCATTTCATCCTCTCATTTCTCTCCCCTCTCCTTCCTTTGTTGTTGCTGCTGCTGCACACCCCACCTCCACCTCCATCTTCAATTCCCCAATACACCATGAAAATCAACTCAAAACTCAATCCCCATTTCACAAAAAGGATGCACAAGCTCACTAGCTACCCCATAGACCAAGAAAGAGAAGATTTTGAGGACTTTGAGCAACTCAAGAATTTTCTTGAGTTGCCAAAAAAGATAATTTCTACACCATTAGAGTAGTGCTTTATTTTCTTATGCATCCATACTTGTTTCATGTCGATATCAAGTGGTTTTGAGGACTTAGGAAAACTCTAGTTAGGGTTAATGGGAGGTGAGAGTGGTGATGGGTAATTAAGCTCAGTAGAGGCCACACAAACCCCCTAGTGCTAGGTTTCAGGCCTAAAACGGAGACTAGAAACCCGGAATACGGATTTAGAAAAGCCGATATCGGGAAATTGTGGAATCTGTGAGGGTTAAATGGAATCTGCTATCACCCCGAGACTGAAAATTATTTTGTAAGGACAGGGATACATGCTGGCACCTAGGAAGCTACCACCAAAACCCTAGCCCCTAACCCACAACCCCGGCCGCAGATTTATTCTTTCTGGCCGCAATTTGCGGCCAGATCAGTGAGGAAAGGGTTCTTTTTTGGTCTGTAGCTCTATCTCTAGTAAAATAGACCCTTGGCATATGCAAAATTGACCAACTTGACCTAGGGTAGAATCTGGAACCTTTTTCCTAAGTTGCTGTTTTGATTCGGAGTTTCGTTATGCGTATTTTAAATTCTGTATTTGCGTTTTTGCACTTTACCTCGATCACTTGACGTTTGTACGACGATATCGAAGATTGTTTGA
Source organism: Agapanthus africanus (assembly GCA_030015575.1). Lineage (NCBI taxonomy): Eukaryota > Viridiplantae > Streptophyta > Magnoliopsida > Asparagales > Amaryllidaceae > Agapanthus > Agapanthus africanus. Next base: position 361,545,762 of record CM057346.1, read on the forward strand.
TGGTTTTGAAAGCGTATTCCATAGGTTCTAACCTATACGCCTTAGCACGTCGTTTGGTTTTCTCGATGTAATTTTAAGATGCATTTGCGATTGTGTTATCTTGTAAGTACCTTCTCGAGGGCTTCTTATGACGAAGAAGATGAAGGCGACACCGACACCGACACGCAGGATGCAAGGTGGGTAGATTATATCTACGGGGGAAGTCGGGTGGATGGCGTATAGCACCCCCGCAGTTCGATGTTTAGTATGCTAGTTATATACTATATTTATATGTATATGATAGCGTTTTGTGTGATATGGATATTCGAGATGTGATTAGGTGTACTATGGATAGATTAGGTTTTAGAAGTAAACTAGTATAGTTTCCTAGTCGCGAACCCTAGAATAGGTTTACAGCCCCACACACACATGCTTGCTTTTTATACTATTGCCTGGATGATGAGGTTAGTGTATGATATTTAGAGATGAGTCGATGAGATTGGGCATAGTGCCATGAGATCGGTGATATAATGTGATTCGTATTTGGGATACGACATGAGATTTTAGCGGGCCTTTGGACGTGTGTTTCACACAGGCATTTATATTTATATAGATGGTATCGGTTAGTACTAGAATAGATCAGTACCCCAAATCATGAGATATGATGATAAGGACACCAGATAATTGATGAGATGAATGTGATATTGACCCGTACCCAGCTTTTGGGATGTCGTACGATGATTTACCGTACGAGCTTTATATTGATGATAGATCCGCACTTATGACTCGAGAATGTCATATGATATTGTATCGTACGCGGTACCTATGAGGCGGGATCACCGACTATTATATCTATATGTATATTTATATATATCGACTCGAATTTAGGTGGTTCCCATACCCCTCCTGATTGACTTGTTAGTCAGAACTGTAGTTTTGCTAGCAGATGTTAGGCTAGGCCGATGTCATACCTATTTCAAAAACTAACAAATCGGTAGTATTTTAAAGACAGGCAAAGGGATTCTACAGATATTTTCAAAAGACGCATCTTTTCTTAAAAACACCGTAGCCCTTATTTTCCTAAAAACCCCGATTCTTCTTCTTTCAAATGGCAAAACAGTATGACATGGATACATTCATGTATATTCCACACTGTTGTGTTTATTAATCATTTGCTGCATATTCTTCTTGTTGCATTCAGGATATGATCCTTGCATCTTCATACTTGCGCACATGAACATTGTATATTCATACCAGTGCACACATATATTGATATCTTCATACCTGCGCACATGAACATTGTATATTCATACCAGTGCACACATATATTGATATCTTCATACCTGCGCACATGCACACTGTATATTCATACCAGTGCACACATATATTGATTTCTTCATACTTGCGCTCATGCACATTGTATATTCATACCAGTGCACACATATATTGATATCTTAACACGTGCGCACATGCACACTGTATATTCGTACTAGTGCACACATATAATGATATCTTCATACCAGCGCACATGCATATTGTATATTCATACCAGTGCACACATATATTGATATCTTCATACCTGTGCACATGCACATTGTATATTCATACCGGTGCACACATATATTGATATCTTCATACATGCGCACATGCACATTGTATATTAACACTACTGCACACATATATTGATATCTTCATGCTTGCGCACATGCACATTGCATATGCATACCAGTGCACACATATATTGATATCTTCATACTTGCGCACATGCACATTGTATATTCATACCAGTGCACACATATATTGATATCTTAATACGTGCGCACATGCACACTGTATATTCGTACCAGTGCACACATATATTGATATCTTCATACCTGTGCACATGCACAATGTATATTCATACCAGTGCACACATATATTGATATCTTCATACCTGCGCACATGCACACTGTATATTCATACCAGTGCACACATATATTGATATCTTCATACCTGAGCACATGCACAGTGTGTATTCATACCAGTGCACACATATATTGATATCTTCATACCTGCGCACATGCACACTGTATATTCATACCAGTGCACACATATATTGATATCTTCATACCTGCGCACATGCACACTGTATATTCATACCAGTGCACATATATATTGATATATCACTACTTGCGCACGTGCACACAGTATTTTCATAATAGTGCTACACTCATATTCGTGTATATATCCATTTGCACATCCATACATACATACATACATATGTTACATACATGGATGATATTGACTTGATTTCAAGAGAATAGGGACCGCATGAGATATTTTCAAAACTGGATTCTTTTAAAGGAGCGGTTTCCCCTTTTTTTTACTCTTAGTGTCATACGACACATTGCATGGATTTACGCATAGAGTTTGGATTTAAGGGATTTCTGGATTTGAGAACCATGCTATTATTTTAAGAAAATACGCACTGATTTAAAAACCCGGTTTCTCTTGATATGATATTTCAGTGCGTCCACCATGTGTTTTCTCGGTTTCTGAGAGCTTGTGTGAGTATACCCGATTCGAGGAGTGGTAGGCACCGATTGCGGGTACATGGTGGACCCGGTGAGATACCCCGGGGCAAGAAGACTCGTATATGTTAGACGGTGAGCCCGGCAGGGGAGTACTACCTATCGGTGATTGTGTTGAACTCGGCGGATATCTGGAGGATACCGACCGGAGTTGAGAGATGAGACGGGTCGATCCGGATGACGGAGCCCTATGTATATGAGGATTTACGTGCCGATGCTAGGAAAAGGTTTCATGATGTTTTCGAGTGTCGATGCTTGAAGCTCAGGTTCCATGATTTGGTATGTCACGAGCGACACCTGTTGATTTACATCTTCATATATCCATGCATATGCTTTATGATATTTACATGCATGATGCTTATTGTCATTGGATGGCCGAGGACGATTTCCACACACATATAGTTAACATTGATGATATTGACCACATAGTTGGATGATATCCACATACATATAGTTCACATTGATGACATTGATCACATAGTTCGATGATACCCACATATTCATAGACTTCATGATATAGTCGACATTGATCATACTTCATATTTATGATATGTTAGTATCTGAGGCACTGGCACGAGCACTTGGCACTACACTCATGTATAGATCGTTCATTGCCACTTTATCATGCTTCAGACTTATTCATTTGAGGTTTATATATATATTGATCGTATTGACCTAGGATTGTGTCATATATACGATTTCTGCTCTGTGATGTTTTCTATTCATGAGTTGGCAACTCACCAACGTTGTGCCACAGTTTCTTGCAGGTTTTGCCGTACAAGTTCCATTGCAGCTTTTCTGGCACACTGCTTCCCTTACGGGTGATTTGATTTGGTCGGTGGGTTCTTTTGCATCAGAACCACCATTGTACATGTATTATTCAGTTGTATCTAGTAATTCCATCAACAAAACTTGCATATTGTTTCAGACTTAGAAAACCAGTTATGTATTATTTTGACCTTAGAGTCGCGCGATGTAGTATTATCGTTTTCTTGATATTTTGAGTTTTTCTTTGAGTTTTGATCCTCGCCCTTTGGCGTTGTATATTATATTGCGTGCGTGGTTGTGACCGTCGATTGACGAAGAGCTAGCTCCCGCTTGGGGATGTCTTTTATCATCGCATATATACTATTCATGTTGTACCCCGTTCGGGGCCAGTATTTACAAAAGAAACTCTGCCGAAAATTTCAGAAAAGATATTGAGGATTTAAAAATGCATATTTACTTATTTTAAAGCCTTGTTTTTAAACGTGTTTTCTTCACTTCTTAAAACTAGTTTTCCTTAATTACTCCTTAAAATTGTTTTAGATTTCTAGGCTTTTGGCTTACTTGAATTAGATGGGGTCCTATAGACTTCATATGATTCAAGTGCCAGTCACGGGCTATTTCGGGTCGTGACAAAGTTGGTATCAGAGCGCTAGGTTAACCTTGGTTCGAGTCTAAGTTTGACTATGCGGAGCCTAGAGCGTTTATATATATACGGAACTTAGGCTTGACCTTACGGAACTTATACTTAGTCGATGGGGTATTATACCCGAACTTTCGTCGCGTAGGATGACCCTTGGTTGATGGAGTAGGTAGCTTGAGTAGAGTGACGTACCGTACGTATGTTCCGCGGCATACTTACGATACGCTACTCCGCTTAAGAAACCTTAGGATGTATATTTCCTTGCACAGTATTACGTTCATTCCTATGATCTATCCTCATCGATACTGGCTATGATTTTGCTGTCACGATTACACGGGCAGAGAGAGCTACGGCTAGAGTTGCGTCAGCCTGAGCTCGTCACGGACGAGGACTGACCACGGCGTGATTCCAGAGACGTACGATTGCATAGGGGCGTCGTTTTATTGTGTTTTCGCGCCATGAGCGTTTGACAGATCGCTCTTACGAGATTTCTCGGACGTGCAGATCAGCACCAAAGGATCAGGCTACTGCTAGAGGCCAGCCAGGATGTGATGACCATTGATATATCGCTTATTCATGATGATTGAGGCGCTATTTAGTATACAGACGAATGAGCCAGTTGTTGCTGCAAATGACGAGATATCGCCCAGATGTTGGAGCTACTGCAGCATGAGCATATGCTTAGAGATATGATGGAAGAGTCACCCGAGGATGAATGATTAGGACATGCAGTTCGTTCACTTACCCCGATGCGAGGTTATCAAATAGATTGATTCCAGCTAGAGACGACTTCACGCATATTCGTTGAGAGTCGACAGAGACGATCGCATGTCAGGGGCCCATTTCCAAGTTTAAAGTATTCGAAAGACAAAGCAAGTAATGCTATGGACCCTCTAGAAGAATGAAACCCTAACTCGATGTAATGACCATGGAACGCCTCCGAACCTTACGGTTTGCGGTAGTTTAGCGGTGCCATTTAAGAGGCTTGGGTTTTCCCTTCTACGGTTGGTCCACAGGTGCTGTGGTATGTACTGGAATACTATTAAACTGTACTAAAGATGTTGATCTCTTGGGGGAATATGAGGCTCTGACAAATCGATCGCATGGTTCGACATCATTCGAATATCATGTGATGGGTCACATTGCTTGGGAGACTCCAGATACGAGTATAGCCGTTGGAGCGCAGTCCATGCAGCCACAAGAAAACGAGTCCGAATCAGTCGACATTGAAACATAGTGGAGTAAAGAGTTCGCACGGGATTTCGACGAGAAGACGTTCCACTCCGCTGACATCAGAGATGCGATACGCACGCAGAAGCGTTGTATATTGATATACTTTCCAGAAGGAGTCGCGATGAGTATGCAGCCGTTCTGGAACAAGAAACAGATATAGTGAAGAATGGTAACTTCCGGGCAATTCGGCAGAAACGAGATTGGAGAGAGACCTCGACGGGACCTTTCTGGAATACTATACGAGAAGACTTGGACCCAGGAGTCGTCATATTGCGCACACCCAGCAGGCCAGAGTTCGGCATCGTCGACGAGATAGTTGACCAGGTTCGGATGAAGGACCTCAACCAGATGCGTTGTGAGTTGATCAAGGATGGACGAGAATGGAGTATACCTCTACAGATTGGGACGAGTTCCTGAGGACGCGTTCGGCTAGATATCTTCCACAGAGTGATGAAGATACCGAGTTCGTGATTTCGAGTCCGTGTGAGAGACTTCGGATTGACCGTAGCCGAGAACATTTGCAGTGCACAGATAGAGACGTGACGTCGAAGTGGAAGACAATACAGACAAATGGGACAAGAGGTTCGTGCGAGATGCTGACGAGCTATTGTTATTACCCGTTAAGATTAAAGGTCAGATATGTCTATAGAGGAGTTAAGATGCGACCAGTTTCCGAGAAAATGCTGTGCTGAGGACGCAGATGTCCAGAGAGAGAGAGAGAAAAGATTATGCAAGAATACCAGCCTCCGTACAGTTCGGCATAGGCGAGATCGGAAGAGACCTTGAGCTGGATTCCTTCCAGGATACTGCTGCAATAAGATTTGCACCCAGGATCAGATGTGGGATGTGTATTCAGAGGACCAGAGGTCGGCGCCAGTGACGTGCTGCTTTACGAGTGGCCGTGAGGATTGACTGAGAGATGACCAGAGAAGTGCCAGAACGGAATCGTCCCCGTTAGCACACCTGACAGGGCCGATGAGCCGATGGATCGCGACATTGGTAATCCACAGAGAAGTAAGGGCCCAGAGACAGAGGACGCCAGACCGCGAGCAAGAGGCAAGTAGATATCTTGCGCTGCTAGCATTGGATGCACCGACACCTTCTCGACCTTGAAGGAGGATATACCGACGACGGTATTAATGATTTGTGATTTTGTGATTCGATTATCACGTATCCGTCACCTTGGATTTCGGTATTTTAGGCGATTTACTCGCATGATTTAGTCTTGATGGCTGAGTTCCATGATATTTGTTTTTGTGCACCATGGTTGCACCTACTGGGCATTTATATCTTGCGCATAGTTGTTACACTTGAGATGTGCTTTATACACCGTTGTGTTGATTTATGATTTGTGCATAGTTATTGCACCTGATATCGTTTTTGTGCCTTGGCTGCACATGCTTATGACTTCATAGGTTTCATACAGTTGAATTGATTTTGTGCATATGATACGCACACGATTTGATTTTGGCACTCAGTATAGATTATATGTGCTTGTAGTGCATTGAGATGTGTTTTGTGCACGCAGTCGCACACGTTTATTATTTTTACACCTTAGTACACTCGGTGTTGCTATTTATGCATTTGAGTTATTATTTGGTATTTGTGCACAGGAGGCACCATATTCGTATTTCTTGCACAGGATGCACCAGTTTTATACTTCGTGCGTTTATCGCACCTGATTTATATTTCGTGCCTTTGTTGCACCGGATTTATATTTTGTGCACTACAGTTGCACCTGACTTCGATTTGATGTCATTCCACATGTTGATTTTGATTTCATGCCTATATTATGCATGCGATTTGACTTATGCCTTCGGTATTGTTTACATGCACATTTAGTGTTTTGATTTGATTTGTGCACGCTGATGCACATGGTTATGAGGTTATATACCGCGGTATACCTGATTTTGATCGAGCTGTATTGTATACCGTCGATTTTGAGTCTGATATTCATTTTGATTTCTTGCACTCCGTGCACTTGATTTGGATTTTCGCGCGTGTTGAGCGCATGTTTTGAGATACGATTTTGGCGCATACCAGATGCACTAAATCAAGATTCTTCGTGCATATCAGATGCACCTGATTTTGCTGTTAGGCACACACGTTGCCTATGAAAGATGTTTCGTGCACACCCGTTGCACCTAGATGTTGTTTCTGTGCACATGTATGGCACATATATGGATTTTGATTTCCGTGCGCACCAGACGCACAGGGTATTCTTATATACATTTTGGGATTTATTTCTGATGGAGGAGTACGTTTTTATGATAATTTCTATATGTTTTCATACTGAGCAGGACTAGTCAGAGGACAGCACCTGGATAGATTTTGCATGCATTGCTGGTTATCGAAGGGATTTCCAAAAAGCGAGCTATAGTCTCAGTATTTACCTACGTGTCTGATATGACACGAAACGTTTAAAGCAAGGAAACCCTTCTAAATTGTTTTCAAGACGGCGGAACGTACATATTAAACAAAAGATATATACATAGTTATTTTCTTACAATAGACGTCCACCACTGTGCCTCGATACGCGCATAGCACAACAACATGAAAAGGTTTTGGCATGCATTTCCTTCAGTTATTTACATGTATGGATTTGATGTCTACATGTATAATTTTGATGTATATCATATTATGTTGATTTGGATTTGACATTTGTATCTTTACCATGAATCCGATGATTGCGGGATGCTTGACGGAGCTTTGTTTTTGAGTTATCTGCTCATCGTTCATGCACACGCATTGCGCTATGATGCGTTTTATGTATTGATGATTTCGGAGCCCCGACGACTTAGACTTTTTATTGAAATGTTTTAGAATTTGGGGGTTTTAAATTTTAAATTCGGGGACCGAATTTCTTTAAGCGGGGATTTGTAACATTTCAAAAATATAAAATATTATTTTTGAGGAATTTTTATAATTTAATAATAAAATATTGAATATTTTAATAAAGCGGTATAATTAAATACCGATAAATGGGGAAAAAGTTTGAAAATTATAGAAATTATTTTAAAGAGGGTGTTTTATGTAAATTATGCAATTTTAAGTTTTTATGATTAATTATATGCTAATTTAGTTGTTAATCGCGATTAAAATCGCTAATCGCGTTTTAAGCTTGTTTTGTGCAAACATGCACCACATCTTTTTATTTTAACACTTGTTGTATTTTTACTACATGTTTTTGGGTGCATGGCTTTTGTTTTGGGGTTAATATTGTTGAGAGAAGGAAATTTGAAAAGAAAAGGAAAATAATATAATATGGAGGTATGATTAGAGAGAGAAAGAGTGGGCGAGGGGTCAACCCTTTGTCATGAGCCATCCCTCATCATTTCATACTCTCATTTCTCTCCCCTCTCCTTCCTTTGTTGCTGCTGGTGCTGTGCACCCCCCCTCCTCTATCTACAATCCCCCAATACACCATGAAAATCAACTCAAAACCCAAACCCCATTTCACAAAAAGGATGCACAAGCTCACTAGCTAGCCCATGGACCAAGAAAGAGAAGATTTTGAGGACTTTGAGCAACTCAAGAATTTTCTTGAGTTGCCAAAGGAGGTAATTTCTGCACCATTACAGTAGTGTTTTATTTTCTTATGCAGCCATACTTGTTTCATGTCGATATCGAGTGGTTTTGAGGACTTATGAAAACTCTAGTTTAGGTTAATGGGAAGTGAGAGTGGTGATGGTTAATTAATCTCAGTAGAGGCCACACAAACCCCTTAGTGCTAGGATTCAGGCCTAAAACGGAGACTAGAAACCCGGAATACGGATTTAGAAAAACCAATATCGGGAAATTGTGGAATCTGTGAGGATTAAATGGAATCTGCTATCACCACGAGACTCTGAAAATTATTTTGTAAGGACTGGGATACATGCAGGCACCTAGGAAGCTACCACCAAAACCCTTGCCCCTAATATAAGGTTCCTAGGCACACTCAAGAAGTTCCACAAGGCATCAACCATGCTAAAATCAAATTTTTCTAGTGCCAAGAAACCCTAATGCGATCGTTAACTAGAGGATAGGCGAAACTACGAGCAAGTTAACAACTTAACTAATAAGTGAATGAAAATACAACCTTTGTAGATCCGGTCCACCACTTTTCAAGCTCCGTGATGACGTCCCTCCACTGCGATCATCGGATCCCGGGCTCTAGCGTCGGCTTCATCGGAGAAATGGGCGGGCTAGGTCGTCGACTTCGTTGCCGAAGATGATCTACGTCGAGGCAACTCAAGATCAAGCTCCAACTTCACCAAGTCATGAAACTTATGAAGAAAACACACTCTACTACATGGCAAGTGGTAGAGGATGAAGAAATAGGAAGTGGGTTCACTTTGGATTTGGATTTCTCACTTGGAATCATCACTTAGAATTTTCTAGCCATGGTTTCTTCTCTTCATGAAGAAGATGAAGAAGAAGAAAGAAAAAGAAATATGAATAATAGAAAAACAAGTGATGGTTATCATAATGCAACCATGGTTAAGTGTAGAGAATAAACTAGGGTTAGGTGAATAGTTAGGGTTAAGGAAAGAAACAAAATGGTCAAACTTTCAAAGCTTCATGAAGCTTCAAGAAAAAATAAAAGTACCAACCATTTCATTTCTTGTCCAAATATAAATGAAAAGAAATAAATAAATAAGTAAATCAAACCCTAACCATTAAATTAATCATGGTTTAATCATACACACCCAAGTTTGCATGTATCATCAAACATGATACAAACTAGTGCACAAAACTATATCATATATACAATGTGCACATTCAAGTGAGAAAGTAATCTTAAGTGAACCAATATTAGTTAATGTAAAGTAATATATCAAATATATAATTATACATTAAATCATTAAATGAACACTTGATTTAACGATCCGGTCACATCGCATATAACCGACTAATATCAAGTGTATCAATGTATCGAATCAACACTTGATTCGGTAACCCGGCTATATCACATATAACCGACCAATGATACAAATCGCGAGAATAGAATACAGTATCACATACTGGTGTAATTCTCGGTCCCACACATATCTCATATGCGCTCCTATTTCGTTTCGCTTGAGCCAGGAAACCTCTGTGTAGGACTCTAAAGACTCGTCAATACGCCGGCAGCAGGTGATGATCATATCAAGCACCCACAAGCCGCTAGCGGTCTGCTAAACGTAACGGCCACCCGGGTATTAAGCGATCAGAAGATCGACGAGAAAGCCCGCTCACACTCCTGTGAATCCAACCAGTAACACTTACCGTACAGTCCGGTCTGTTCTTCTGATATGTCGCATATCTTGCCTAGGGGTGGTAAACGTCATACCCTAGTAGCTCGATAAGTCGTGTCGATATGAGGTCTATAACAGTTCGAGAAACTACTGGTAACACTTACCAGTAAATCTCAGCAACCCTAGCCAGGGATTTCCGGTTATAGCCAATCGAACACAGCGCAACATCAACTCCCTATACCGGGAGAGACGAATCCCCTCCTATCGCTCATTGCCTCCATGCGTTTCGGGACTGTACCCAAAAGCCACCGTTTTGCACGCCCTCTTGGACGTGGTAAGGTGGAAATCAAAGCACAGTGGGAATCACACAAGACTCTATGACGATCTCGGGTCTACAGACTAACCTGTACCAGTGTCACCAGAGAACCGCCATCTGACGTAAGGTATAATATCATCTGGGAGTTCTCGGCGAGTCCGTCCAGTGTACCCAGTCTCCACTGAGCACCCGTATATCATCTCCGATGTCAAACACCAATGGATATGGGATCATCCATCGCCCATCTGTACGGGTCGAGAAGGTATACGCTAGTCTACTCTGGTTTATCGATGCCCCATCTCGATACACCCACGACTAGGGATCTTGAAGGATATACTTATGGACTACCATGTCCCCACTAGTATGATACGCATCATAGTCCGGGCAGTCAAGTACACATCCTAAGGGCTTTACCAACATGTAACAGAGAGACAATCAGTGTACACGTTAAGGTAAAGAGCAACCAGATAGCATACTATCATGTCGAGCAAGAAAGTCCTCCCTATATATGTCCAAGCATCCACTACAATATACATCCTATGTATAGTAATGGCCTCTAGGGCATACATATAACTAACACCTAACACTCAACCCCGGCCGCAGATTTATTCTTTCTGGCCGCAATTTGCGGCCAGATCAGTGAGGAAAGGGTTCGTTTTTAGTCTGTAGCTCTATCTCTAGTAAAATAGACCTTTGGCATATGCAAAATTGACCAATTTGACCTGGGGTAGAATCTGGAACCTTTTTCCTAAGTTGCTGTTTTGATTCGGATTTTCGTTTTGCATATTTTAAATTCTGAATTTACGTATTTGCGCTTTACCTCGATCACTTGACGTTTGTACGACGATATCGAGTATTGTTTGATGGTTTTGAAAGCGTAGTCTATAGGTTCTAACCTATAGGCCTTAGCACGTCGTTTGGTTTTCTCGATGTAAATTTAAGATGCATTTGCGATTGTGTTATCTTGTAGGTACCTTCTCAAGGGCTTCTTATGATGAAGAAGATGAAGGCGACATCGACACTGACACGCAGGATGCAAGGTGAGTAAATTATATCTACGGGGGAAGTCGGGTGGATGGCGTATAGCACCCCCGCAGTTCGATGTTTAGTATACTAGATATATACTATATTTATATGTATATGATAGCGTTTTGTGTGATATGGATATTCGAGATGTGATTAGGTGTACTATGGATAGATTAGGGTTTAGAAGTAAACTAGTATAGTTTCCTAGTCGTGAACCCTAGAATAGGTTTACACCCACACACACACATGCTTGCTTATTATACTATTACCTGGATGATGAGGATAGTGTATGATATTTAGAGATGAGTCGATGAGATTGGGTATAGTGCCATGAGATCGGTGATATAATGTGATTCGTATTTAGGATACGACATGAGATTTTAGCGGGCCTTTGGACGTGTGTTTCACACACGCATTTATATTTATATAGAAGGTATCGGTTAGTACTAGACTAGATCAGTACCCCGGATCATGAGATATGATGATAAGGATACCAGATAATTGATGAGATGAATGTGATATTGAACCGTACCCAGCTTTTTGGATGTCGTACGATGATTTACCGTACGAGCTTTCCATTCATGATAGATCCGCACTCATGACTCAAGGATGTCATATGATATTGTATCGTACGCGGTACCTATGAGGCGGGATCACCGATTATTATTTCTATATGTGTATATATATATATATATATCGACTCAGATTTAGGTGGTTCCCATACCCTTCCTGATTGACTTGTTAGTCAGAGCTATAGTTTTTCTAGTAGATGTTTGGTTAGCCCGATGTCATACCTATTTCAAAAACTAACGAATCAGGAGTATTTTAAAGACAGACAAAGGGATTCTACGGATATTTTCAAAAGACGCATCTTTTTTTAAAAACAGCGTAGCCCTTATTTTCCTAAAAACCCCGATTCGTCTTCTTTCAAATGGCAAAACAATATGACATGGGTACATTCATGTATATTCCACACTATTGTGTTTATTAATCATTTGTTGCATATTCTTACTGTTGCATTAAGGATATGATCCTTGCATCTTCATACTTGCACACATGCACATTGTATATTCATACCAGTATACACATATATTGATATCTTCATACATGCGCACATGCATAATGTATATTCATACCAGTGCACACATATATTGATATCTTCATACGTGCGCACATGCACACTGTATATTCATACCAGTGCACACATATATTGATATCTTCATACCTACGCATATGCACAATGTATATTCATACCTGTGCACACATATATTGATATCTTCATACCTGCGCATATACACATTGTATATTCATACCAGTGCACACATATATTGATATCTTCATACCTGAGCACATGAACATTGTATATTCATAACAGTGCACACATATATTGATATCTTCATACCAGTGCACGCATATATTGATATCTTCATACTTGCGCACATGCACATACTATATTCATACCAGTGCACGCATATATTGATATCTTCATACTTGTGCACATGCACAATGTATATTCATATCAGTGCACACATATATTGATATCTTCATACTTGCGCACATGCACACTGTATATTCATACCAGTGCACACATATATTGATATCTTCATACGTGCGCACATGCACAATGTATATTCATACCACTGCACACATATATTGATATCTTCATACGTGCGCACATGCACACTGTATATTCATACCAGTTCACACATATATTGATGTCTTCATACCTCCGCACAGGCACAGTGTATATTCATACCAGTGCACACATATATTGAAATCTTTATACTTGCGCACATGCACACTGTATATTCATACCGGTGCACACATATATTGATATCTTCATACTTGCGCACATGCACACTGTATCTTCATACCAGTGCACATATATATTCATATATCTCTACTTGCGCACATGCACACTGTATTATCATAGTATTGCTACACTCATATTCGCGTATATATCCATTTGCACATCCATACCTACATACATACATATGTTACATACATGGATGATATTGACTTGATTTCAAGAGAATAGGGACCGCCTGAGATATTTTCAAAACTGGATTCTTTTAAAGGAACAGTTTCCCCTTTTTTTACTCTTAGTGTCATACGACATATTGCATGGATTTACGCATTGAGTTTGGATTTCTGGGATTTCTGGATTTGAAAACCGTGGTATTATTTTAAGAAAATACGCACTGTTTAAAAAACCCGGTATCTCTTGATATGATATTTCAGTGCGTCCACCATGAGTTTTCTCGGTTTCTGAGAGCTTGTGTGAGTATACCCGATTTGAGGAGTGGTAGGCACCGATTGCGGGTACATGGTGGAACCGGTGAGGTATCCCGGGGCCAGAAGACTCATATATGTTAGACGGCGAGCCCGGCAGGGGAGTACTACCTACCGGTCATTATGTTGAGCTCGTCGGAAATCTGGGGGATACCGACCGGAGTTGAGAGATGAGACGGGCCGATCCGAATGACAAAGCCCTATGTATATGAGGATTTACATGCCGATACTAGGCACAGATATCATGATGTTTTAAAGTGTCGATGCTTGACACTCAGGTTCCATGATTTGGTATGTTGCGGGCGACACCTGTTGATTTACATCCTCATATTTCCATGCATATGCTTTATGATATTTGTTAGTGTATATGCCCTAGAGGCCATTACTGTATCATACTAGCTTGTATATTACTTAATGGAAGCTTGGGATATTCACAGTTGTATAGACAATCTCGCTCAAAATGGTAGTATGCTACCTGGTTTGTTTCTACTTCAATATGTGCATGTATTTCTTTTAGCATATCGCTTATACATATTAGTAGAGCCCTTAGGATCTTTGCTTGATTACCAGCGTTGTGATGGCAGTCACACTCGTGGGGGCTGGGTAATCCACAAGCACATCCTTATACAGGTCCTTAGTCGTAGGACTATCGAGACAGGGCATCAATACTCCGGAGTAGACTAGCGTATGCGCTTTTCATCCCAGTGTGGGGGATGGTCTGTCCCACAGCCATCAGTACGTCATACTGCAGATAGTATGCGGGTGCTCGTTGGGTTACGAGTACACTGGATAGGACTCGTCGGGAACTGATTGGTTGGTACTATACCTATCGTCAGTTATCAGTTCCTAGGTGACATGAGTACAGCTTAGTCCGCTGACTTGACACTGTCACTTCGCCTCGAGTGTGTTCCCACTGTACTTTGATTACTACCCTACTACGGCTCAAAGGAGTCGTGCAAACAGGTAGTAGTTGGGTGCAGTCCCGTAGCACTTGGAGGCAGTGACGGTTAGACAGGATTCGTCTCTCCGGGTATTGGGGGTTGACATCGCGCTGTGTCTAGGAGAGCCATTACACGAGTAGTCCCTGACCAGGGCAAGCGAGATTTACCGGTAGGTTTCCAGTGTTATCTCAGGGTGTTCTGGGCTTCACTCCGACACGACTTGTACCGCTATTAGGGGACTGACATTTATCGCCCCCTAGGCCCGCCATGCGATGTATCAGACGAATAGACCGGACTGTACGGAGATTGTCACATTCAGAATCAGTAGGAGTTCAGTTGGGTTTCACCTCGTCAGTCTTCTTGTCGGCATCTACCTGGGGACCGTTATGCACAGCTAGTGCCGCTTGCGGTTTGTGGTTAAACCCACTGCCAGCGTAGTGTCGAGTCTTTAGATTCCCACACAGAAAGCTATTCGCCTTTAGGCAAAAGAGTAGAGGTCGAATGGTTTTGCGACAGGTCGCATGGTTTTGCGACAGGGTTCGGTCACATCCGTGCACTTGTGCACGTACAGTGTCCGGACAGTTAACACTTGCGGGCTTTGGTTTAAGCCAGATCCTAGTATACGTTTTGGGATTGGTTTTATCTCGTTTGTATTCGAGTTCCTCGGAATGCGGATGCGGGTGTGTATGCACAGTTGACAGAGACAGAGGCAGAGTATTCTCATTGGGGTTGTTGACTGTTGACAGTTGACTGTTGACCGTTGACTTTTGCTTAACCCTAATGAGAATATGAATTATGATTAGCAATAATATTAATTAAGTATTATAGTGACATGGTTGTTGTTCACACCATAATATTGCATTATTATATTCCCCATTCTTATTCGTTTTATAAATAAACAGGTGCTTTTGACGCATGTCTACTACATATTACAGGTTACATGTTCTTGGAGCGAAAACAGTGACAGAGACAAAAGACGACACAAAAAAGGGATTTTGACCAACAAATAGAAGGATCTTGATCAAGCCAACATCAAAGATAAAATTCAGAAAGTACAAGGCAATGCAAGGTCCAAGATTACAAAGCGAACGGTTAAAAGTCCACCGTAATTATTCACTGGAGATCTGGAAGAAACATAGAAGCTATTTTAATAAAAGAACCAAATAATAAGGAAGCTCAAAGACAGAAGAGCCCACAAAGGAAATTTCAAGGCCCAATACTTCCTTTTAATAAAAGACAGAGACATAAAATTTTACCAAAGCTTGAAGTCCACTTTGACTAGGTCTTCCTAAGGATATTTTGGTAAATGTAGACATGCAAATCAATTGTAACCTAGGGTTTCCTATCCTCTATAAATAGGAACTCTAAATCATTGTAAAGGCTATGCCTCACTTCATTAATAAATTTCAGTATTCTTTTGGAGAGCATCATTTTTGTAAGTTCTTTATTTTCTGCCTTAGTTTAATTTTCTTTTCTTGCCCTAGATAAATTTAATTCCTTGCCCTAGTTAATCTTTTATTTTCTGCCCTAGATAAATGAATTTTAATTCCCTAATGAGTGAGTAGTCTCCTCGTTTGTTAGGGATAGATCTGGTGAAGGTTTGAGAGACGAAGATCTCTCATCCTCTTTCTTGCTCATCATATATTTTCATAGGACTTTATGCATACATGCACATACCGCTCCCTACGGCACCCTATCCCTCGAGGTAGCGGTGATACCGTAGTATAAAGGTCCGGTTGTGATGTTTTCCATGGAGGTTAGGGTAAAGATTAAGAAAGGAAGGACAAGGATCTAGAGGAAGAACAATCTTCCCAATCATCCTAATCCCTTTTATTAATATTTACCATAACACCTAATTAGATTTTCATATGGGTATAGAAAGCGGTGATATTTATAGACTTTCCAAACTTAATCTAGACCTAACCCTAGCAAGATTTAGATATATATTAATTTAGTTTTTAGATTTAATAATCAATCCGAACACCCTTCGGAATTAACTCGTAAGCGCGACTAGGAAATTCACAACATCCCTGTGGACCGACCCGTATTCACTGGCTAGCTACATGCGACGCCGTTCTTGATTGCGGTAATAGAAATAGTTTTTGAGACCAATCAGTTGTAAAGGGGTTGACTTTGTTGACTTGTTGACTTTGTTGACCGGTTGACTAGGTTGGACTAGTTGACCATCATCATTACCATGGTTGTCATTTTCATGCAAAGACTTTTGCTTGCTTGTTGTGGTTTGCAAAATGAGTGCATGAAAATGATATTGCCTTTAACATGATATGAACCATCACATAATACTTGATTAACATTATGGCTCATGATGCTTTTGGATTATGAAAGGGGGAAAGAGAAAAGTGAGGCTCATTCTTTCATTGGCTTTCTCTCTCCTTTGAGCTCTCTCATTCTCTTGCTCTCACCCTCTTCCTCTTGCTCTCTCTCTAGTCTATGGTTCACTTGTCTCATGTGTTGAGAAGCAAGAACCATAGAGAATAATCCCAACACACTCTCCTCTACTCACTCTAGTTCACAAGGTTTAGCAAACCAAGTGAACTAGTTTCTTCAAAGTTCGAAGAAGAAGCCAAAGGTAGAAGCTTTCGGGTGGATCGATCTTCGGCGCAAGGAGACGACGAGGTGAAGCCGATCCGTACACCATCAAGGGTTGAAGACGAAGAAGTTCAAGAAAGAAAGGTATAACCCCCTAACCGAGTAGTTAACAACTCCTAGTTAGGTTGTTAGATAGATAGTTTAACAAAGATCCGTATTTGAGTCCATGTTGCCACCCTCTTGAAAATCGTTTTTCACCACTTCCGCAACCCCGTAAGTACCGGGGAAGGGTAGCATGGACTTACAGTGGTATCAGAGCCTAGTTAAACACTATCTAACATGTTAGAAATGTTAGTAGAAATTCGATCGGAGAAAAAGTCGCAAAATTCACCCGGAATTTTTACTTTCTGCCGAATTTTTTCAGTTCCAAAAATTAATAAATCATACCTTAAAATTCGGCTCAGGGTTTTTAAAACTCACTGTAGAAAAATCATCCATCGAACCGATCAAAGCGCCGCGGAAACGCGGCGGGAGCGTTCTCCCGCCGCGGTTCCGCGGCCGAGTTGACTCGGCCGTGGGTAATTTTCCTCACAGTTTGTTCAGTGGGGTGTTTTGTGATTTTTACAATATGTCATTTCAGCCCAGATTTTCCAGAAAGAAAAATTTGTGTTTGGGGCCTAAAAATCCGTATTTTGATCGAACTTCTAAAAGACTTAAGCTGACGGGTTTTATATCTGTGATGTGATATTTGTATTGAACGTCTGCTAATCGCTATATGTCGATTAGTGGGGGTTATACAAATCTGTGATCTGTGATGATGTTGGTTTGTGTATATGAATTCATTGGATTGTCGCGGGTGAATAGCCGGGGCTTGTGAGACGAGTGTTTTCTTTTCTTTCAATTCATGTAAATTTGTAAATTGATGTAATATTATTTTTTTGGCCGCACAACCGGGTCGGGGTTGTAGCCGTCATTGTATAATTTCTTTTTACTGTTTTTGCTCCTAGGATAGACCCATGGAGGAGGTGCACAAACTACCGGGTATCCCGAAGTGCTGAGTGGCCTACTCACAGTGTTGAGGGAGGTTGCTTCGCTTCGGGTACTTGGCGGGTAGTTTGCCGCACCCGTAGGGGTCTTGGGTGGGGTTTTGGCTATTCACCGCTACCGTGTAATCTGCTTTTCGTTACAGGCTCGTACGAATTGCGGACTCCTAGTATATCCAATGTATTCATCTGTGATCTGAAATGGCTATCATTGCAATATATCTATATATGATATTATTTAGGCGTTGCTTATGTTTTGCAGCCTCGCTAGCCCAGCCCCCGCTCTGTCGTTAGTTAAGTAACCTAACGGGTAATGACGGGGCCCGTGGCGAATGCGAATGGCATAAGCGTACGTCATATTTTGGTTGTTTTCTGCAATGGTAGGATTAAATGATGGGACGCATTAAAAGAACTAATGCAAGAAAAATACGCATTTAAAGAACTAATGCAAAGGAAAATAAACCAAGTAAAAGTCGCTGGAACACTTTGAAAACCACTCGGTTCTTTTCAAAACCAAACTTTTAAATGCGGAGCTTGAGCCACTCCTTTTAAAAGCTATCAAGGTTCCTTCGATTATATAAAGTTCACTACGTTCAAGGTTTCGCCAAAACCATTCGTACCCCTCCGTCGTTTCGTATGAATATTCAATAGTATTCAAGCTATGTTTGTTGACCTTCGTCAAGACATAGTGATTGGTAGCTATTGGGTGTTCATATGTAGCATAGATAGATGCATTGGTTTGGGACAGTCGTATTACCTTGTTGACCTTCGTCAAGGGTATATACGGGTGGGTTCAAATTAACCTGGACAATGACGGGTAGAACTTGACATGTGACTTATGATTTGTTGACCTTCGTCAAGGTCATAAGAGCATGGGGCAAAAACCCACATCGGGAGTTTCCAAAGAACTGAAACTTGCTAGCGTTGCATACCATTTGGAGTGTGATGATTCTGGTAGGATTCCTTCAGTTTTGTCACGCGATGATATTTGGATCCCGATCCTACTGTGAGTATATGCTACTCCTCGGGAAATTTCTCACTTAACGATCAATGCTATAAACCTAGTAGGTGTCTAGAAAGGTGTTAGCGGGGCTACGCCCCAAGGGAAAAGAGGTTCTTAAATTAAGGAATTTTGCGAAAGCGTTGGAAAACCTCCCTCGAAGTACCGACACTAGCCTGGCTGAACGGTTAAGCAAGTATTGTACGGTGAGATTGATCCTGACTAAATCTTCTTTTTTGGTTTGAGGTGGGATTCGAGAGACAGTGGGAGCCATCCTGTTTAGACAAATTAAAAACCACTCTAAACTTGCAAGAGCATCATGCTAAGTGTTTTCTTCTCTCTCTCTTAATTGCAACGAACAAGTGACCGCACCTAGGTTACATCTAGATAGTAAAATGACTGAATCTGACTGTTATGACTGGCAAAGGTCTGTCCAGATGTCCATTGCCCATAACAAGCTGGGACACCTCTTAACTAATCCAACCCCTACCGTCTCAGGTCCAGTTTCCCCTGTCATGGATGTTGATATCCATAGGACATCGGGAAAGGACTGTGCGAAAGCCAAGTGCCTCGTGTTAGCCTCAGTTGATGGTGCATACCAGGGGCAGCACGAGAAGATGGACTTAGTTTCTATCTTCCTCCATAACAAAGATTTATATGGAGAGCAATCTCGTATCGCAAGATGTGAGACCTCGAACGAATTGCTTCCAGCGAGGTTGGCTATCGGGTCATCTGTAGGGGCAACGTCCTTACAGAGACCAGCTCTTTTGAGCTCACGGACCTTAAGACCACGTTGTAGAACGGGTCAGATGCTGACTTAGTTCAACAGTCCCTACCTACTACCCTGAAGGAAACCAGGGAAGTAGAAAGAAAGGGAAGGGCAGAAGTTTCGGGACTGGATGTCGTAAAAGAGGGATGTTCCTATTGTAACGGGAATGAACATTGGCAGAAAGATTGCAGGGCTAGCAAAGCCAGTAGCCAGAATTCGAAGCATGTTGTGGCTTCGGCTTCGGGTGTGTTTGTGATAGAGAACTGTATGTCAGTTAACCTTACTTCCTGGGTATTGGATACCGGATCAGGATCTCACATCTGTAATTCATTACAGGCTTTGAGAAACTGTAGGGTTATCAGGAAAGGTGATATGACTCTCAGGGTTGCTAACGGAATGAGCATGGATGCTGAATCCGTAGGGGAATATCATCTTGGACTGACAACTGGGCAGATATTGATTTTGCGTAACAGTTTGTATGTACCAGGTGCGACTTGTAATATCATATCTGTATCCTTACTTTCTAAGGAAGGATATGAATTTACTTTTGTAAGCGATGTAGTACACATCCACCTAAATCAAGTTCTGATTGGGTCAGGTACATTAAATAACGGGATATACGTATTAAATCAAGCTCAGATACTCAGTGTCCAGAACACACTTAAAAGAATGTCTCCGGATACAAATCAGGCTTTCTTATGGCATTGTAGACTGGGTCATATTAATGAGACACGATTAACTAAGATACATAAAGAGGGGTACTTGAATCCGTTCAAGTATCAGTCTTATGCCACTTGTGAATCTTGTCTTATGGGAAAGATGACAAAGACTCCGTTCACTGGACACGGAGTAAGATCGAGCGAGCTCTTGGGACTCATACACAGTGATGTGTGTGGTCTAATGTCTACACATGCGCGAAGTGGTTATTCATACTTCATTACTTTCACAGATGATTTCTCTAGGTATGGACATGTCTTCTTAATGAAGCACAAATCCGAGGCCTTTGGGAAATTTCGGGAATACAAGAATGAAGTTGAAAAACAAACAGGCAAAAGTATAAAGACACTTAGATCTGATCGAGGTGGTGAATACTTAAGTGCCGAGTTTTTGGACTACTTAAAAGAGAATGGAATTCTCTCTCAGCGTACGCCTCCATACACACCACAACACAACGGTGTATCTGAAAGGCGGAACCGAACCCTATTGGATATGGTTCGTTCCATGATGAGTAAGGCTGACTTGCCGCAATCTTTCTGGGGTTATGCACTAGAAGCAGCTGCATATCTCTTGAACAAGGCTCCAACCAAGACTGTGCCTACCACCCCATATATGATGTGGAGTGGGAAGAAACCCTGTCTTAAGTATCTTAAGGTATGGGGATGTCCAGCTTTTGTAAAAAAGCAGCATGCGGACAAGCTCGAGGCACGCTCAGTACTGTGTAAGTTTGTGGGATACCTGAAGAACTCCAGGGGGTATCTTTTCTATTCCGCAGAAGAACAAAAAGTTTTGTTTCTCCGCATGCCCACTTCTTGGAAACTGAATTTTTGGAAAATCAGATAAGTGGGGGCGCAATAGAACTGGAAGAAATTCCAGAACCACAAGCTGTTACTAAAAGCTTGGATGAACCAGACGGTTCAGGGGAACCTGACATTCCTGCGCCGCTCCGCAGAAGTAGTAGGCAGTCTCATCCGCCCGAAAGATACTTCGGTTTTCTCATAGACGGGGATAGAGAGGATTGCACAGTTGGTTATGATGAGCCTACTAACTTCCAGCAAGCCATTCAGAGCGGTGACTCGGTAAAATGGCTGGATGCAATGCGGACCGAGATGGAGTCCATGTACACCAACCAAGTTTGGACTTTGGACTTTGCTCCTGAAGGGGTAAAACCCGTAGGCTGCAAATGGATCTTCAGAAAGAAGATTGGTGTAGATGGGCAGGTTGAAACCTATAAAGCAAGGCTTGTTACAAAGGGTTTTCGTCAAAGACCTGGTTTGGACTATGACGAGACCTTTTCTCCGGTAGCCATGCTCAAATCCATTCGGATCCTTCTTGCCATTGCTGCCTTCCACGATTATGAAATCTGGCAGATGGACGTAAAGACGGCTTTTCTAAATGGAAATTTGGAACAGTGCGTCTATATGGATCAGCCAGAGGGAATCATTCAGAGTGGGAGCAGCGGTAAAGTGTGCAAGTTGCTCAAGTCCATCTATGGACTCAAGCAGGCATCGCGGAGTTGGAACATCTGCTTTAATGATACTGTCAAGGAATATGACTTTGTCAAAAACCCAGATGAACCATGCATTTACAGTAAGATTGTAGGGAGAAATGTGGTATTCCTCGTCTTGTACGTCGATGACATTCTCCTAATAGGAAATGATATTCCTATGCTACAGTCAGTCAAAGGATTCTTGTCGCAAACGTTCTCCATGAAGGACCTGGGCGATGCCAACTACATTCTGGGGATCCAGATCTATCGTAATAGATCTAAGAGGATGTTGGGACTTTCACAGTCAAGGTACATCGACACCATACTGAAACGATTCAGTATGGAAGATTCCAAGCACAGTAATCTACCGGCTTGTCACGGAATCACCCTCTCCAAAGAGATGTCTCCCAAGACTGATTTGGAAAGGGCTCGCATGTCTTCAATACCGTACGCATCTGCGATAGGCTCTATTATGTATGCGATGTTGTGTACCAGACCAGATATAGCATACGCATTGAGCATTGTAAGCCGGTATCAGTCGAACCCAGGGGAGAAACACTGGATAGCAGTAAAGAACATTCTCAAGTACCTGAGAAGGACTAAGGAGATGTTCTTGGTGTATGGCGGAAAAGACCTCCAGATCGAGGCCTTTGCTGACTCCAGCTTCCAGAGTGAATAGGATGACTCCAAGTCCATGTCGGGTTATGTCTTTACCCTAAATGGAGGGGCGGTTTGCTGGAAGAGTTCCAAGCAGGAAACCGTTGCTGACTCAACTATGGAAGCGGAGTACATAGCTGCTTGCGTTGCCGCAAAGGAAGCTGTCTGGATGAAGATGTTCATCACGGAGCTTCAGGTGGTTCCCACCAGTGTTGATCCAATACCGCTGTATTGTGACAACAACGGCGCTATAGCTTTAGCGAAGGAACACAGGTCCCATCAGAAGTCCAGGCACATTTTGAGGCGGTACTACCTGATCAGGGAGATCGTAAATCGCCGGGAGATCGAGGTGAAGAGAGTAAATACAGAAGATAACACTGCTGATCCACTCACGAAGGTCTTACCCCAGACTCAGTTCGAGCGGCTGATCGAGATGATAGGTCTACGATACGCCAGTTCATGGCGTTAGTGCAAGTGAGAGATTGTTAGTGTATATGCCCTAGAGGCAATTACTCTATCATACTAGCTTGTATATTACTTAATGGAAGCTTGGGATATTCAAAGTTGTATAGACAATCTCGCTCAAAATGGTAGTATGCTACTTGGTTTGTTTCTACTTCAATATGTGCATGTGTTTCTTTTAGCATATCGCTTATACATATTAGTAGAGGCCTTAGGATCTTTGCTTGATTACCAGCGTTGTAATGGCAGTCACACTCGTGGGGGCTGGGTAATCCACAAGCACATCCTTATACAGGTCCCTAGTCGTAGGACTATCGAGACAGGGTATCGATACTCCAGAGTAGACTAGTGTATGCGCTTCTCATCCCAGTGTGGGAGATGGTCTGTCCCACAGCCATCAGTACGTCGTACTGGAGATAGTATGTGGGTGCTCGTTGGGTTACGAGTACACTAGACAGGACTCGTCGGGAACTGATTGGTTGGTATTATACCTATCGTCAGTTATCAGTTCCCAGGTGACATGAGTACAGCTTAGTCCGCTGACTTGACACTGTCACTTCGCCTCGAGTGTGTTCCCACTGTACTTTGATTACTACCCTACCACGGCTCAAAAGAGTCATGCAAACAGGTAGTAGTTGGGTGCAGTCCCCAAGCACTTGGAGGCAGTGACGGTTAGACAGGATTCGTCTCTCCCGGTATTGGGGGTTGACATCGCGCTGTGTCTAGGAGAGCCATTACACGAGTAGTCCCTGGCCAGGGCAAGCGAGATATACTGGTAGGTTTCCAGTGTTATCTCAGGGTGTTCTGGGCTTCTCTCCGACACGACTTGTACCGCTATTAGGGGACTGACGTTTACCGCCCCCTAGGCCCGCCATGCGATGTATCAGACGAACAGACCGGACTGTACGGAGATTGTCACAGTCAGACTCAGTAGGAGTTCAAATGGGTTTCACCTCGTCAGTCTTCTTGTCGGCATCTACCTAGGGACCGTTACGCACAGCTAGTGCCGCTTGCGGTCTGTGGTTAAACCCACTGCCAGCGTAGTGTCGAGTCTTTAGAGTACCACACAGAAAGCTATTCGCCTTTAGGCAAAAGTGTAGAGGTCGCATGGTTTTGCGACAGGTCGTATGGTTTTGCGACAGGGTTCGGTCACATCCGTGCACTTGTGCACGTACAGTGTTCGGACAGTTAACACTAGCGGGCTTTGGTTTAAGCCAGATCCTAGTATACGTTTTGGGATTGGTTTTATCTCGTTTGTATTCGTGTTCTTCGGAATGCGGATGCGGGTGTGTATGCACAGTTGACAGAGAGACAGAGGCAGAGTATTCTCATTGGGGTTGTTCACTGTTGACTGTTGACAGTTGACTGTGGACCGTTGACTTTTGCTTAACCCTAATGAGAATATCAATTATGATTAGCAATAATATTAATTAAGTATTATAGTGACATGGTTGTAAAGGGGTTGACTTTGTAGACTTGTTGACTTTGTTGACCGGTTGACTAGGTTGGACTAGTTGACCACCATCATTACCATGGTTGTCATTTTCATGCAATGACTTTTCTTGCTTGTTGTGGTTTGCAAAATGGGTGCATGAAAATGATATTGCCTTTGACATGATATGAACCATCACATAATACTTGATTAACATTATGGCTCATGATGCTTTTGGATTATGAAAGGGTGAATGAGAAAAGTGAGGCTCATTCTTTCATTGGCTTTCTCTCTCCTTTAAGCTCTCTCATTCTCTTGCTCTCACCCTCTTCCTCTTGCTCTCTCTCTTGTCTATGGTTCACTTGTCTCATGTGTTGAGAAGCAAGAACCATAAACTAAAATCCCAACACACTCTCCTCTACTCACTCTAGTTCACAAGGTTTAGCAAACCAAGTGAACTAGTTTCTTCAAAGTTCGAAGAAGAAGCCAAAGGTAGAAGCTTTCGGGTGGATCGATCTTCGGCGCAAGGAGACGACGGGGTGAAGCCGATCCGTACACCATCAAGGGTTGAAGACGAAGGAGTTCAAGAAAGAAAGGTATAACCCCCTAACCGAGTAGTTAACAACTCGTAGTTAGGTTGTTAGATAGATAGTTTAACCAAGATCCGTATTTGAGTCCATGTTACCACCCCCTTGAAAATCGTTTTTCACCACATCCGCAACCCCTTAAGTACCGGGGAAGGGTAGCATGGACTTAGAATATTTACATGCATGATACTTATTGTCATTGGGTGGCCGAAGACGATTTCCACATACATATAGTTAACACTGATGATATTGACCACATAGTTGGATGATATCAACATACATAGAGTTGACATTGATGACATTGATCACATAGTTCGATGTTACCCACATATTCATATACTTCATGATATAGTCGACATTTATCATACTTCATATTTATGATATGTTAGTATCTGAGGCATTGGCACGAGCACTTGGCACTACACTCATGTATAGATGGTACATTGCCACTTTATCATGCTTCAGACTTATTCATTTGAGGTTTATATATATTAATCGTATTGACCTAGTATTGTGTCATACATACGATTTCTGCTCTCTGATGTTTTCTATTCACGAGTTGGCAACTCACCCCCGTTGTGCCACAGTTTCTTGCAGGTTTTGCCATACAGGTTCCATTGCGGCTTTTCTGGCACACTGCTTCCCTTACGGGTGATTTGCTTTGGTAGGTGGATTCTTTTGCATCAGAACCACCATTGTACATGTATTATTCAGTTGTATCTAGTAATTCCATCAACCAAACTTGTATATTGTTTCAGACTTAGAAAATCAGTTATGTATTATTTCGACCTTAGAGTCGCGCGATGTAGTTTTATGGTTTTCTTGATATTTCGAGTTTTCCTTTGAGTTTTGATCCTCGCCCTTTGGCGTTGTATATTATATTGCATGCGTGGTTGTGACCGTCGTGTTAGTTGTATGTATGCCCTATAGGCCAGTATTGTACAGATGTTGTATATTATATTGGATGCTTGGACATATATAGAGATGACTTTCTTGCTCGATATGATAGTATGCTATCTGGTTACTCTTTATCTTAACATGTACACTTGTCTCTTTAAACTGTCTTATGGTTACATGTTGGTAAAGCCCTTAGGATGTGTACTTGACTACCTGGACTATGATGCAGATCATACTAGTGGGGACATGGTAGTCCATAAGTACATCCTTCAAGGTCCCTAGTCGTGGGTGTATCGAGACGGGGCATCGATATACCAGAGTAGACTAGCGTATACGCTTCTCGACCCATGAGATGGGCGATGGATGATCTAATATCCATTAGTGTTTGACATCAGAGATGGTGTACGGGTGCTCAGTGGAGACTGGGTACACTGGACGGACTCGCCGAGAACTCCCAGATGGTATTATACCTCACGTCAGATGGCAGTTCTCAGGTGACACTTGTACAGGTTAGTCTGTAGACCCGAGATCGTCATAGAGCCTTGTGTGATTCCCACTGTGCTTTGATCTCCACCTTACCACGTCCATGAGGGCGTGCAAAACGGTGGTCTTTGGGTACAGTCCCGAGTCACATGGAGGCAATGAGCGATAGGAGGGGTTTCGTCTCTCCCGGTATTGGGGGTTGATGTTGCGCTGTGCTCGATTGGCCGTAACAGGGAAGTCCCTGGCCAGGGCTGATCAGAGATTTGCTGGTAAGTGTTACCAGTAGTTTCTCGACCCGTTATGAGCCTCACATCGGCACGACTTATCGGTTATTGGGGTCTGACGTTCACCACCCCTAGACTTGATATGCGACGTATCAGACGAACAGACCGGACTGTACGGTAAGTGTTACTGGTTGGATTCACAGGAGTATGAGCGGGCTAGCTCGTCGATCTTCTGATCGCTCAATACCCGGATGGCCGTTACGTTTACCAGACCGCTTGCGGCTTGTGGGTGCTTGATGTGATCATCATCTGCTACCGGCGTATTGACGAGTCTTTAGTGTCCTACACAGAGGTTTCCTGGCTCAAGCGAAACGAAATAGGAGCGCATATGAAATATGTGCGGGAGCGAGAATAATGCGTGTATGTGATACCGCATTTCATTCTCGCAATAAATGTTTCGATTGGTTATATTCGATATGACCTAGTTATCGAATCATTGATTCGATAAATCGATACATAGGATACTAGTCGGTTATATACGATATGACCGGATCGTTAAATCAAGTGTTGATTTAATGATTTAATGTATAATTATATATTTGATATATTACTTTGCATTAACTAGTATTGGTTCACTTTATATGGATTTTCTCACTTGATGTGCAAGAAGTATATGTGATATACTTTTGTGCACATATTTGTATCATGTTTGATGATACTTGATTATTTTGTTAAGTGTAAAGAATTAAAACCATGGTTAAGTGATAATTAGGGTTTTGCATATTCATTTATTTATTTATTTGTTCATTTATTTATTTGGAAATGATTTGATAAGAATGGTGGCTTTCTTTGTCTTTTAGTTGAAGCTTCATGAAGCTTTGACTTCTTAACCATTCTTGTCATCATGCTTAACCCTAACCCATCCATTAACTATGGTCTATTCTCTACACTTAACCCAAGTTAGAATTATGATAAGTATTCTTTTTCTTTTCATTTTAAAAGAACTTATCAAAAAAAACTAGCTTCTTCTTCTTCTTCATCTTGAAGATAGAAACCTTGATGCCATTAATGGCAACTTGAGTTCTAGTGAGAGAAATCCAATTCTAAAGTGAACCCACCTCCTATTTCTTCACCCTCTACCTCTTGCCAAGTTGTTTTGGGTGTTTTCTTCACAAGTTTCACAAGTTTGTGAAGTCGGAGCTTGAACTTGCGATGCCTCGAGGTAGATCGTCTTTGACACAAAGCCGACGACCTAGCTTGCCCGTTTCTCCGATGAAGCCAACGTTCGAGTTTGGGAATCGAGATGGACAGCGAGAGGATGCCTTCGTGGAGCCAAGGAAGAGGGTAACCGGATCTACAAAGGTTGTAGCATCTAACCTTTAGTTAATATGTTAACTAGTTTAGTTTTTCGCCTAGAATTCTAGTCTAAGATCCGTGTTAGGGTTTCTCGGCACCATAATTTTTGTAAAATGGCATGTTCGATGCCTTGTGAGACCTCTATAGGGTGCCTAGGAACCCTGCAGTGGTATCAGAGCCTAGCTAGAGCCTTAGGCGAAGTCTAGACAGAGTTTGAAACCCGGACGAACCGAAAACCCAACCCCAAAATAGCTCTCTGGAAATTTTTCAAATTTGTGGTTTTTTGTCAATTAAAAATGCTTAAAAAATTCAGCAATAAAATCTAAGAATTACTGTGCAAAACGTTTCCAGTGAACAGTACAAAGTGCGGCGGAACCGCGGCAGAAGCTAGGCTTCTGCGGCGGTTCCGCTGCTAAATAGTGACGTCAGCCCTTGGTTTTTGCACAGTAATTCCTGATTAATTGTTCTGAGTTTTCTGGGAATTTTAATTTGACTCCAGAGTTGAGTATTCTGGGGTTGTATAGGGAATCGACGATTCGATCGGATTATCGAACTTTGTCTATGTGTTTTCCGGATAATTTTTTGAATATGTTAAAAAGTTCGACCGGATATAAATACCCAATCTTTCCCCTACCAAAAATATCCAAGTGTTGGATTATTGTGTGGTTTAAGGACGTTCTGAGTAGTGCAAGTAACGCGATGGTCCCTCTAGAAGACAACAAACCTTAACTCGATTATGTGACCGTCTTGAACTGCCCTTTGAACCTTCGGGTTTGGGGCAGTACGGCGTGCCACATGTGAGGCGTTGGCTTGACCCTTCTACGGCTGGACCGTTGGTACTGAGGCATGAAACGAATGTCTTTGAACCTATTTCATGTGTTGGATGGTTTCGGGAAAACTTGGGTGTTCGAATGTTCGATCGGAAAGTTTAATATATTCTATTTATCTGGAATGGGATACAATAATTGGAATTCACAAACAGTTATGTGATAACTGAATGAATGATATAAATCTAGCGGTTTAGTTTCATTTGATATTGAAAAGAGTTTTCGATAATGAGACTAAAATGCGGGATTTATATCTGTTAGGCATGTGATGTCTAAGTATTTCATTTGATTAGGCATGCGATGTCTAAAGAAGTTGCGGATTCCAATTGTTGTAGTTTTACACTTTCTTTTCTGTGACCGTAAGTGTAATATGTGATATCGCCGGTTTCGTTGCTATATGTCAACGACAATTGGGATGCGCATATTTACTTACGTTGATGACATGTGATGTTATGTGTTGCTGGATATGTTATATTGGATCGTCGTGTTCGAATAGCCGGGGTTTTTTATGTGAGATGAGTGTTTTTCTTTTTCATTCATGTAAAAACTTGTATGTAATATTCTTTCATTTGGGGCACATCCAGGTAGCGGAAGTTGTCACCCTTTGTATATTATTTACTTTTCCGCATTAGGATAGACACAAGGAGGGGAGCACAAGTAACCGGGTTCTGGGGTCCAGTGGGAGACCAACTCGAGGGGTCGAGTCCGGGTCTCCTAACCCTAGAATTGGCAGGGTTGCTTGCCGCTCTCGTAGGGGTCTAAGGGTGTGGGATTGGCTATTCATCACGACCGTGGAATCCGTGTTTTATACTGGCTCGTATTGAAAACACGGACGTCCTAGTATATCCAATATTTCATATGTTTATTCTGCTGCGATATCTGTGTTGTGACTCTGTGATGGATATAGTATATAGTATATATGATATATTATATAGACGTTACTTATGTTTTACACCCGCGCTAGGCCTGCCCTGCTCTGTCGTTAGTTACCTAACCTAACGGTGCACGAGGGGACATCGAGGCGAATGCGGATGGCATAAGTGTACGTCATATCTATCTGTGATGTTTAGGTATTTAAATGATGGGACTTCATTAATGTGATTAATGAAAGGAAAGAAACCTAAGGTGTTGTAGAATCAAATTTTAAACAAAATAGGTAGCTACAGTTCTTGCTTTGCATAGCGGTATATATGATATATCCTGCACCTTATTCGATGAGGAAAGGACCGAGATCCCTTCACCGGGAGTGACTCCTTTAGCAGTAACTGGCAGATGCTACACACTCGGTTTGCTTTTGACTGCTTTTGGGTTTTTGCTTTGCACAGCGATATATATGATATATCCCGCACCTCATTCGACGAGGAAAGGACCGAGATCCCTTCACCGGGAGTGACTCCTTTAGCAAAACTAGAAAAGCCGCAAAATCACTCCATTTCAAAACTTCATTTGATTCTACAACGATATCAAGTTCATTTCGCAATAGGTTTTCAGAAAAACCTGTCGTAGCCCTCCGTCATTTCAGATAAGAACTGTTTAGTATTCGTGCTGCGTTTGTTGGCCTTTGTCAAGGCGTAGTGTGCGGTAGCTGAATAGTGATTATCTGCTTATGCATATGATGCAGATTGTTTCAGGGTAGTCGTACGACCTTGTTGGCCTTTGTCAAGGGCCGTGCGGGTGGGTTTGATTCAATCAAGAAATGACAGGTTGAACTTGACTAGCATGCTATGATTTGTTGGCCTTTGTCAAGGTCATAGGACGCTAGGGGCAAAATATTATCGGGAATTTCAAGTGTTGAAATTTGCAATGAGATTGCATACCTTCTATGAGATAGTTGGATCCCGATACCCGCTGCGAGTAAGAGTTACTCCTGGGAGAGTTTTACACATTATAATTAGCCGATCAAGTAGGTGTCTAGAAAGTTGTTAATGAGGTTACGCCTCTGGGAAAATGAGGTTTACATTAATTAGGTTCGTGCGAAAGAACGGGGGACCTCCCTCAAAGTACCGACACTGGCCTGGCTGAAAGATTGGCGAATTTGTAGTGTGTAATTAATCCCGGCTAGTCATTCCTTTTAGGGTTTGAAGGAAGATTTGATAAAAAGCAGTGGGAGCCATCCTGATTATATAAGATAATAACCAATCTGATCTTGCACGAGCATACGCTAAAGTGTTTTCTTCTCTCTCTCTCCAGGTAGCGACCATTTCATGCCCTAATAAAGATAATAATATGGATGTATTGACCGAACCCGCATGTTATACTGTGCTGGGGAACGTTGGTTCCGTTCTTTCTTATAAGAGTTATAACAATGAACAGGATATAGGGGAATGCCAGGATTCTCATGCCACCCGAATCAAGAAAGTACATGTTGATGCATTTTCTTCGGGTGTGTTCGTTACTGAGAACTGTTTCTCCATTTGCTCTACGTCCTGGGTATTAGATACCGGGTCGGGATCCCATATATGTAATCAGTTACATGGGCTTAGAAAAGGTAGAGAACTTGGAGAAGGTGATAAAGACATTAGAGTTGGTAATGGTGCAATTGTTGCAGCTAAGACTGTCGGGGAATATCACCTTGTATTACCAACAGGTAATACATTGGTTCTGAACGAATGCTATTACATGCCGAACCTGATATGCAACATTATATCGGTTTCTTTATTGAGTAAAGAGGGATATAATTTTGTATTACAGGATAATGTTATGAACATTTTCCATGACCAAAAGTTGGTTGGATCAGGCACGTTGTGCAATGGCAATTATGTTCTAAATCAATCAACAGTTCTGAGCATAACAACACACACAAGAGGAAGAGTTCTGAACTCAACGAATCCTTCTTGTGGCATTGTAGACCGGGTCACATCAATGCGACACGACTAGCTAAGTTGCATAAAGATGGATATTTAAATCCGTTTGAATTTTCATCTTATGACACTTGCCAGTCATGTCTCAAAGGCAAGATGACCAAAACTCCGTTTACGGGACACGGAGAAAGAGTTACCGAACTCTTGGGACTTATTCATAGTGATGTATGCGGTCCCATGTCTACACATGCCAGGGATGGTTCTTCATACTTCATTACATTCACTGACGATCTCTCCAGATTCGGGTATGTGTTCCTAATGAAACACAAATCAGAAGCATTTGAGAAATTTAGGGAATATAAACAAGAAGTTGAGAACCAAACCGGAAAAAGTATTAAAATCCTACGATCTGATCGAGGAGGAGAATACTTAAGCAATGAATTCCTGGATTTCCTAAAAGAGAATGGGATTCTCTCTCAGCTGACTGCTCCATATACACCACAGCACAACGGTGTATCAGAACGGAGGAACCGCACCCTATTAGATATGGTGCGCTCTATGATGAGCACAGCTGAGTTACCTATTTCCTTCTGGGGTTATGCGCTGGAGACGGCAGCATACCTATTGAATCAAGTTCCATCTAAATCTGTACCTACCAAACCATATGAGATATGGAGTGGGAAGAGACCATGTCTTAAACGAGTTAAGATATGGGGTTGCCCGGCCTATGTCAAAAGGCAAAATCCGGACAAACTCGAGCCACGGTCAGTTCTATGCAAGTTTGTGGGATATCCCAAACATTCACATGGATATCTTTTCTACCATACAGAGGAACAAAAAGTGTTTGTTTCTCGCCATGCCACCTTTTTGGAAAAGGAATTTCTTGCAAAGGAAATTAGTGGCGATAAGGTAGAACTGGAAGAAATTCCGGCTACACAAACTCAAACTGAAGATTTAGTAGAACCAGAGGATTCAGTAGCTCCCGACGAACCTCAGCCTCTCCGCCGATCTAGTAGGGTTCCTCGCCAACCTGAGAGATACTACGGTTTTCTCATTGATGGTGGCAGTGAGGATTGCATCATGGGGGATGATGACCCAACTAGCTTCGAGCAGGCCATCACGAGTGGGGACTCAGTGAAATGGCTGGATGCTATGCGGTCCGAGATGGAATCCATGTACACCAACAAAGTATGGACTTTGGACGTTGCTCCTGAAGGGGTAAAACCCATTGGGAGCAAGTGGATCTTCAAGAAGAAACTTGGTGTAGATGGGAAAGTGAAGACTTTCAAAGCTAGACTTGTAGCAAAGGGTTTTCGTCAAAGACCAGGTGTGGACTATGACGAGACCTTTTCTCCAGTGGCTATGCTTAAATCCATCCGGATCATGCTTGCCATCGCTGCATATCATGATTACGAAATCTGGCAAATGGATGTTAAGACCGCCTTTCTAAACGGTGATTTAGAAGAGTGCGTGTACATGACTCAGCCAGAGGGCTTCGTAGACAGTGGGAGCAGCGGGAAGGTGTGCAAGCTGCTTAAATCCATTTATGGATTAAAGCAAGCATCGCGGAGTTGGAACATCTGTTTTGACGTCGTTATCAAAGAGTTTGATTTCGTCAAAAATCCAGATGAACCTTGTATATACAAGAAGGTGGCAGAGAGTAAGGTTGTCTTCCTCGTATTGTACGTGGACGTCATACTCTTGATAGGAAATGATATTCCTATGCTGCAATCGGTCAAGCTCTTCTTATCACAAAGATTCTCAATGAAAGATCTTGGTGATGCCTCCTGCATATTGGGAATTAGGATCTATAGAGATAGATCCAAAAGGATTTTGGGATTGTCCCAATCCAGGTACATTGACACCATACTAAAGAGGTTTAGTATGGAAGAGTCCAAGCGTGGGAACTTGCCCACGATCTCTGGAGTCACTCTCTCCAAAGAGATGTCTCCCAAGACTGATTTGGAGAGAGCTCGCATGCAAGGGATACCCTATGCTTCGGCAGTAGGCTCTATCATGTATGCGATGCTATGTACCAGACCCGATGTTGCATACTCACTAAGTATAGTGAGCAGGTATCAAGTTGATCCTGGAGAGAGTCACTGGACAGCTGTGAAGAGCATTCTCAAGTACTTACGATGGACTAGAGATATGTTATTGGTGTATGGTAACGGAGAGCTCCAAGTGGAGTCCTTTACCGATTCGAGCTTCCAGAGTGATAAGGACGACTCTAAGTCGCAGTCGGGCTTTGTCTTTACCCTTTACGGAGGGGCGGTTAGCTGGAAGAGTTCTAAGCAGGAAACCGTGGCAGACTCGACGATGGAGGCTGAATACATCGCTGCCAACGATGCTGCCAAAGAGACTGTCTGGATCAAGAAGTTCATTACTGAACTTGGAGTGGTTCCATCCATTGAGCATCCAATACCTTTGTATCGCGATAACAATGGAGCGGTGGCTTTGGCCAAGGAACCCAGGTCCCATCAGCGATCTAGGCATATTCTGAGGCGGTATCACCTGATCCGGGAGATAGTTGATCGCCGGGAGATCGAGGTCAGGAGGGTTGACACGAAGAACAACACGGCGGATCCACTCACGAAGGCCATTCCCCAGACACAGTTTGAGAGACTCTTCGGGATGCTCGGTATGCGATACTACAGCAGCTGGCCCTAGTGCAAGTGGGAGATTGTTAGTTGTATGTATGCCCTAGAGGCCAGTATTGTACAGATGTTGTATATTATATTGGATGCTTGGACATATATAGAGATGACTTTCTTGCTCGATATGATAGTATGCTATCTGGTTACTCTTTATCTTAACATGTACACTAGTCTCTTTAAACTGTCTTATGGTTACATGTTGGTAAAGCCCTTAGGATGTGTACTTGACTACCTGGACTATGATGCAGATCATACTAGTGAGGACATGGTAGTCCATAAGTACATCCTTCAAGGTCCCTAGTCATGGGTGTATCGAGACGGGGCATCGATATACCAGAGTAGACTAGCGTATACGCTTCTCGACCCATGAGATGGGCGATGGATGATCCAATATCCATTGGTGTTTGACATCAGAGATGGTGTACGGGTGCTCAGTGGAGACTGGGTACACTGGACGGACTCGCCGAGAACTCCCAGATGGTATTATACCTCACGTCAGATGGCAGTTCTCAGGTGACACTTGTACAGGTTAGTCTGTAGACCCGAGATCGTCATAGAGCCTTGTGTGAGTCCCACTGTGCTTTGATCTCCACCTTACCACGTCCATGAGGGCGTGCAAAACGGTGGTCTTTGGGTACAGTCCAGAGTCACATGGAGGCAATGAGCGATAGGAGGGGTTTCGTCTCTCCCGGTATTGGGGGTTGATGTTGCGCTGTGCTCGATTGGCCGTAACAGGGAAGTCCCTGGCCAGGGCTGATCAGAGATTTGCTGGTAAGTGTTACCAGTAGTTTCTCGACCCGTTATGAGCCTCACATCGGCACGACTTATCGGTTATTGGGGTCTGACGTTCACCACCCCTAGACTTGATATGCGACGTATCAGACGAACAGACCGGACTGTATGGTAAGTGGTACTGGTTGGATTCACAGGAGTATGAGCGGGCTAGCTCGTCGATCTTCTGATCGCTCAATACCCGGATGGCCGTTACGTTTAGCAGACCGCTTGCGGCTTGTGGGTGCTTGATGTGATCATCATCTGCTACCGGCGTATTGACGAGTCTTTAGAGTCCTACACAGAGGTTTCCTGGCTCAAGCGAAACGAAATAGGAGCGCATATGAAATATGTGCGGGAGCGAGAATAATGCGTGTATGTGATACCGCATTTCATTCTCGCAATAAATGTTTCGATTGGTTATATTCGATATGACCTAGTTATCGAATCATTGATTCGATAAATCGATACATAGGATACTAGTCGGTTATATGCGATATGACCGGATCGTTAAATCAAGTGTTGATTTAATGATTTAATGTATAATTATATATTTGATATATTACTTTGCATTAACTAGTATTGGTTCACTTTATATGGATTTTCTCACTTGATGTGCAAGAAGTATATGTGATATACTTTTGTGCACATATTTGTATCATGTTTGATGATACTTGATTATTTTGTTAAGTGTAAAGAATTAAAACCATGGTTAAGTGATAATTAGGGTTTTGCATATTCATTTATTTATTTATTTGTTCATTTATTTATTTGGAAATGATTTGATAAGAATGGTGGCTTTCTTTGTCTTTTAGTTGAAGCTTCATGAAGCTTTGACTTCTTAACCATTCTTGTCATCATGCTTAACCCTAACCCATCCATTAACCATGGTCTATTCTCTACACTTAACCCAAGTTAGAATTATGATAAGTATTCTTTTTCTTTTCATTTTAAAAGAACTTATCAAAAAAAACTAGCTTCTTCTTCTTCTTCATCTTGAAGATAGAAACCTTGATGCCATTAATGGCAACTTGAGTTCTAGTGAGAGAAATCCAATTCTAAAGTGAACCCACTGATCGCACGCCAAAAGCGTGTCGGATGTTCAAAGTTCTAAAGTTTACCGCGATCAGGACGGTGTCGCAATGCAGCTAGCCGGTTGAGCACGGGTCGATCCACAGGGAGATGGTTGTATTTCCGTTCTTGTTTTAGACGAGTCAATAAAGAATTTGTGTATGAGTTGTTCGATTCTATCCTATGTGTATTATTTGCAAGTATAAAGTTGTTAAGAAAAAGATACGAAATTGTAAGCTAAAGAAATTCGTACTCAAAACCTTTGAGCCGAGTCTTGACCAATTGAAGCTAAGAAATCGGCAACAACGTGGATTAGGGGATTTAAGCGCGGTATTCGTGGAATACGGCTTATTTACCCTTGTCCTTCCGTTCTTGTCTCTTGCTTTCGCCTCCGGCCAAACCGAACGCAACTGGTCGCGGTTAGGAATCACCGTTACCTTGTTAGGGTAGGGTGCCTAACGGAGCGCTTGCGTATGGTTTGGGCGGAGTTCAATGGAAAATAACGGGAAAAGGAAATGAGAAAGAAGATATTAACTTACAATACCGTATTTCATCTTAACAACACTAATTACAACCATTCACAAAATGAACAAAAGAGAGCAAAAGAAAAGAACAAAGAAAAGAAAAGATTACAAACAAGTAATTAAAGTGCATGAATATAAATTGCAAGAAAGTAAAGCAAGGTAATAAAAAGCAAGTAATAAATAAGCAAATAAAAAGAACAAGAAACTAGAACTCAAGACAAGCATGTGATCAATAGCCAACCCTTAAACTTGCAAGCTCAATCAAGAGGTTGCAAGATCAAGGGAAGGGTAGAGAACGCATGTGAAATGAAGCGCTAATTCCATAAGAAAATACGACCCTTGAGATCAATAACTAACCCTTAACCATTCAAGCTCAATGAAGAGGTTGAATGATCAAGAGAAAGCAAGAATCTCAAGGGGAAGAAGAAACAAAAGAGAATGATACAAAAATCCCTCATCTTCATTGATCTCCCACTCAAAAAGCTCTCACTACAATTTTCATGGAAAAAGAAATGAAGAAGAAGAAGAAAAAGACTAAATCCTAAGAAAAAGAGGAACAAAAGAATGACCCTTGGCTTGGCTCAGTTCTGGAGTATTTATAGGCGGGGAAATGGAAACCTAGGGCAACATTCTGGCATAAGATGAAAGTACCAAACTGCCCACAAAATTTGACCCAGCAAGGAGCCTACATGGCCGCGGATCCGCGGCCAATACCCCTTATTGGCCGCGGATCCGGCCGCGGATCCGCGGCCGTATAGAGGAATTGGGTGCTCCGTTTTTCTGTGCTTCCCTGGTCTGCTGTCCCCTGTTTTCTGGTACATATATTTTCTGAAAATACTTTCACATTTCTTCCAGAATTTCTGTTGAGGAAAGGTGGACTTTTGTGGATGCTTTTGTCATGATTGCCTCGAGCTCCGCATAGATTTCTTGGAACTTGTTTTTGCCATTGAGCCTTGTGCATGAAGGTGACATTGATTTGACATTTTGTTTTCCTAAACTGGTATCTGGCAACATACGGATGACGAGCGGAGACCGTGTTTTCTCAGTGGTTGGCAGGAACCCGGATTTTGTCGTGTTTTCCATGAATTTCACCGTTTTAGAACCGAGAACCTGTATCCTGCAAATATGTAACAAACACGGATTAAAAGCACCTACCTATAAACAACCGAGCGTAAGAATGGGCGGTATAAAATGCAGTATTCTGTGATGAACACCCACCTCCTATTTCTTCACCCTCTACCTCTTGCCAAGTTGTTTTGGGTGTTTTCTTCACAAGTTTCACAAGTTTGTGAAGTCGGAGCTTGAACTTACGATGCCTCGAGGTAGATCGTCTTTGACACAAAGCCGACGACCTAGCTTGCCCGTTTCTCCGATGAAGCCAACGTTCGAGTTTGGGAATCGAGATGGACAGCGAGAGGATGCCTTCGTGGAGCCAAGGAAGAGGGTAACCGGATCTACAAAGGTTGTAGCATCTAACCTTTAGTTAATATGTTAACTAGTTTAGTTTTTCGCCTAGAATTCTAGTCTAAGATCCGTGTTAGGGTTTCTCGGCACCATAATTTTTGTAAAATGGCATGTTCGATGCCTTGTGAGACCTCTATAGGGTGCCTAGGAACCCTGCACGTCGATTGATGAAGAGCTAGTTCCCGCTTGGGGATGCCTTTTATCATCGTATATATATTATTCATGTACCCCGTTCGGGGCCAGTATTTACAAATGAAACTCTGCCGAAATTTTCAGAAAAGAAATTGAGGATTTAAAATTGCATATTCATATTACTTATTTTAAAACCTTGTTTTTAAACGTGTTTTCTTCACTTCTTAAAACTAGTTTTCCTTATTTACTCCTTAAAATGGTTTTAGATTTTTGGGCTTTTGGCTTACTTGAATTAGATGGGGTTCTATAGATATCATTTGATTCAAGTGACAGTCATGGGCTATTTCGGGTCATGACAAGGCAGCCTCTAACAAAGGCCCGATCATCCGGTACAAAACTGTACGCTCGTCTCGAACGAGAAGTCACAACATCACACTACATCGATACGTTACCATGTCACCAGAAAACACAATGGTCAGTTCTCGTCCATGAAGAGCTCGCCCTGACTGCATCACCAGTAGCAGCTCAAACTGTGCTCAAACCATGGTGACAGGAACCTCAATCAAGTATCGACGAAAAAGATCAAAGTGACGAAATGAATCAACAGATCCAGAATGAATATATGATCATAGTGAGGAACAGAATCAGTGAGTGTATGATCACGTAAACGAATAGAATCAAGGATCTCAAATAGATGTATAATCAAGGAAACCAAGAGAATCACAAGTCTCAAGGTATGTACATCCTAAGGTTTCTTAAGTGGAGTATTGTATCGTAAATATGCTGCGGAATATACGTACGGTACATCACTCTACTCAAGCTACCTACTCCATCAATTAGGGTCAGCCTATGTAACGAAAGTTCGGTTCTAACACCCCCTTTTTCAATTCTATGTTCCTTAAGGTCAAGCCTAGGTTCCGAAATATATACACCCTACACTCCACATAGTCAAACTTAAACTCGAACCAAGGTTAAACCTAGCGCTCTGATACCAACTTTGTCTCGACCCAAAATATTAGCTCGCGACCAGTACTTAAATCACGCGGCGTCTACAGGTGTAACGTAATTCAAGTAAGCTGAAACCCAGAAATCTAAACTTTTTTAAGAAATAAAGAGCCGAAGCTTTGAAATAAAGGTATAATAAATCATGTTTTGTCTTTTGAAAAATTGGGCAGCACCTCCTTTGTAAAAACTAACCCCGAAAACGGGTACAACACAAAATATAAATAAAGCATCCAAAACGGGAGCAAATCACGCTTAACGGCGGAAACTACCACTACAAGCATAAATATACGATGCCCAACGGCGAAGATCCACATAAGGAAATAAAGTAAAGTAAGACATCAAACCCAAAAGCGAACATAAAACCCATCGCTCAAGTCTCGCAACTACAAGTCTTCTAAGTCTGCAACATATACAATTTGATAGTTTCTGAATTGATGAAGTTTACTAGATATAATAAGAATAATAATACAAGAGTGGCACGATCCAAATGGTACCTGTTAGGTCCACGCTACCCACCCCGGTTCTTTCGGGGAGGCGGAATAGGTAAAAATCAAAATTTTTCCTCAAAAGGTAACATGGACCATTCAAGAAGGATCTTTGCTAAACAAAAACTAACAATTAAACTACAAGTTCTAGCTACTATGTAGAATGGTTATACCTATGTCTTGAACTCCTTCTCCTCTTTTGGTGGTTCTCCTCCTTGCTTGCTCCTTGTAGTGGTTTGAATGGTGGATCCACCTGAGGGCCTCGAACTTGAGCTCCTATCTCAACCTAAAGATAACTAAGGTGCTTGGCTTTCTAGACCTAGGACCATAGAAAGAGTAGAGAAGAGTTATGGTAGTTTTGTCTCAAAGGTTCATGATTTCCAACTCATGGAACACTTGAACCTTGAGAGAGGAAGAGGGAGAGCTTTTTTCTGAGAGAGAGAAACAAAATGATAGAATGAGCTCTCATAATGCAACCATGCTCACAAAAGCAAGAATAATGATGATAATAATAATAATTAAGAATAGTGATGGTTAGTTTCATTGACCATTATCATTTCATGCAATTATTGCATTTTGTAGAGAATAACAAGTAAACAAAAGTCATAGCAATGAAATGATGATGGTCAACAAGTCCATAATGGTCAACCGGTCAACAAAAGTCAAATGTTCAACTCAACCATGACACAATAATCCTTAATTAATATTATTAATCATATTTCCCATTCTCATTAGGGTTTAGAAAAAGTCAACGGTCAACAAGTCAACCAAAATCAAATGGTCAACAACCCTAATGAGAATCCTCTTCCTCTGCCTCTGTCAACTGTTCATACACACCTGCATCCGTGTTCCAAGGAACACGAATACACTGAGACTAAACCAATCCCAAAACAAGTACTAGGATCTGGCTTAAACCAAAGCCCGCTAGTAACAACTGTCTGGACACCAAACGTGCACAAGTGCGCTGATGTGAACGAACCCCGTCGCAAAACCATGCAACCTCCACTCTATTTTGCCTAAAGGCGAGTAACCCTCTATGTGGGACTCTAAAGGCTCGACACTACGCTGGCAGTGGGTTTAACCACAAGCCGTAAGAGGTACTAGCTGTACGTAACGGTCCCTAGGTAGATGCCGACAAGAAGACGGATGAGGTGAAGCCATCCTAACTCCAACTGAGCCTGAATGTGACAATCTCTGTACAGCCCAGTCTGTACGTCTGAGAATATCGCATGGCGGGCCTAGGGGGGCGGTAAACGTCAGTCCCCTAATAGCGGTACAAGTCGTGTCGGAGTGTAGCCCAAAACACCCTAAGAATCTACTAGAAAACCTACCTGTAATTCTCGCTTGCCCTGGCCAGGGACGACAATGTGTAATGGCTCTCCTAGACACAGCGCGACATCAACTCCCAATACCGGGAGAGACGAATCCTGTCTAACCGTCACTGCCTCCAAGTGCTTCGGGACTGCAACCAACTACTACCTGTTTGCACGACTCAGTAGAGCCATGGTAGGATAGTAATCTAAGAACAGTGGGAACACACTCGAGGCGAAGTGACAGTGTCAAGTCAGCGGACTAAGTTGTACTCATGTCACCTGGGAACTGTTGACTGACGATAGGTATAATACCAACCAACAGTTCCCGACGAGTCCTGTCCAGTGTACTCGTAACCTAACGAGCACCTGCATACTATCTCCAGTACGACGTACTGATGGCTGTGGGACAGACCATCTCCCACGCTGGGAAGAGAAGCGTATGCATCAGTCTACTCTGGAGTATCGATGCCCTGTCTCGATAATCCTATGACTAGGGACCAAAATAAGGATGTGCTTATAGACTACCCAACCCCCACTAGTGTGATCGCCATCACAACGCCGGTATTCAATCAAAAATCCTAAGAGCTCTTCCAATATGTTTTTAGCGATATGTTAAAAGAAACATATACACATATTAAGATAGAAACAAACCCAGTAGCATACTACTATATCGAGTAAGACTGTCGTAAAACCGTATATATCCCAAGCCTCCAAAATGTATTATACAAACTAGTACTATACAATAATGGCCTCTAGGGCATACATATCTAACAATCTCCCACTTGCACTAAAGGACAGTAATTGGTGTACCGCATACCCAACTTCTGCACTAAGGCCAGCTGCCGATGTACCGCATAGCCAATTGCTCAAAATGTCGCTCGAACAGTGTTTGAGGGAGGGCCTTTGTGAATGGATCCGCCATGTTGTCTTTTGTGTCCACTCTCCGTACCTCGATCTCCTGGCGATCAATGATCTCCCTGATCATGTGTTACCGCCTTAAGATGTGTCAAGATTTCTGATGCGACCTTGGTTCCTTTGCTAAAGCTATAGCCCCATTGTTATCACAATACAAAGGTATTGGGTTAACAATGGACGGAACCACCTGAAGTTCACTAATGAACTTCTTCATCCAGACCGCCTCTTTTGCGGCATCGCTTGCAGCAATGTATTCATCCACCATCGTCGAGTCTGCGACGGTATCCTGTTTGGAACTCCTCCAACATACCGCCCCTCCGTTGAGGGTAAACACAAAACCCGAGACAGATTTGTTGTCATCTTTGTCACTCTGGAAGCTTGAATCGGTAAAGGTCTCAACCCTGAGGTATCCATTACCGTAAGCCAGGAACATCTCCTTAGTCCTTCTCAGGTACTTGGGAATGTTCTTCACTGCCGTCCAGTGGTCCTCACCAGGGTTTGACTGATACCGGCTCACCACGCTCAGGGCGTAAGCTACATAGCATCACATACATTATAGATCCTACCGCCGAAGCGTAAGGTATAGTGTTCATGCGAACCCTCTCCTCGTCAGTCTTAGGAGACATCTTCTTGGAGAGGGTGATTCCGTGGAATGCGGGTATATTACCGCGCTTGGAATCTTCCATACTAAATCTCTTTAGTACGGTATCTATGTACCTGGACTGCGAAAGTCCCAGTAGTCTCTTGGATCTATCTCTGTAGATCTTGATCCCCAGAATGTACGAGGCATCACCCAGGTCCTTCATGGACAACCGTTGTGACAAGAATAGCTTGACCGATTGTAGCATAGGAATGTCATTTCCTATCAAAAGAATGTTGTCCGCGTATAAGACTAGGAACACGACAGTTCGTCCTACAATCTTCTTATAGACACAAGGTTCATCTTCGTTCTTGATGAAATCAAATTCCTTGATTGCCTCATCAAAACAGATGTTCCAGCTCCGCGATGCCTACTTCAATCCATAAATGGATTTAAGAAACTTGCACACCTTCCCGCTGCTCCCACTGTCTACAAAACCCTCTGGCTGATCCATGTAAACCCACTCTTCTAAACAGCCATTTTGAAAAGCCGTTTTTATGTCCATTTTCCAGATTTCATAGTCATGGAAGGCAGCAATGGCAAGTAGGATCCGAATGGATTTGAGCATAGCCACTGGAGAAAAAGTTTCGTCATAGTCTACACCAGGTCTTTGACGAATACCTTTTGCAATGAGTCTAGCCTTATAGGTTTCCACCTGCCCATCTACACCAAGTTTCCTTTTGTAGATCCATTTGCATCCAACGGTTTTACCCCAGGTGGAGCAATATCCAAGGTCCATACTTTATTGGTGTACATGGACTCCATTTCGGATTGCATAGCTTCCACCCATTTATCAGAGTCCCTACTGGTAATGGCCTGCGTGAAACTGGTAGGATCATCTTCTTCCAAGATGCAATCATCTCGATCCTCATTTATGAGAAAACCGTAGTATCTCTCAGGCGGACGAGAAATCCTACCAGATCTGCGGAGTGGCTGAGGATCGTCTGGGGTTATTGAATCCTGAGGTTCTGTCAAATCTTCAGTTTCATTTTGTGCTCGCTGAATTTCTTCCAGTTCTACCGAAATCCCACTTGTTTCTTTTGCAAGAAATTGGCACTTAAAAAGGTGGCGTGGCGAGATACAAACACCTTCTGTTCCTCGGTGTGGTAGAACAAATATCCTGTAGAGTATTTAG
The DNA here is from genome assembly GCA_030015575.1 of Agapanthus africanus. Taxonomy (NCBI): domain Eukaryota; kingdom Viridiplantae; phylum Streptophyta; class Magnoliopsida; order Asparagales; family Amaryllidaceae; genus Agapanthus; species Agapanthus africanus. The sequence goes on from CM057346.1 coordinate 361,590,152, forward strand.
GATATCCCACAAATTTACATAGAACTGAACGTGCCTGAAGTTTGTCCGGATTTTGTACTTTTACATAGGCCGGACAACCCAATATCATAATACGTTTAAGATACGGCCTTTTACCATTCCATATCTCGAATGGTATTTTAGGCACTGATTTAAACGGAACATCATTCAAGAGATATGCCGCTGTCAAATGCGCATGTCCCCAAAATGAAAGAGGCAACTCGGCACTACTCATCATGGAGCGAACCATATCCAATAGGGTACGATTCTTCCGTTCCGATACACCGTTGTGCTGTGGTGTATAAGGAGGAGTAAGCTGAGAGAGAATACCATTCTCTTTTAAGTAATTTAGGAATTCCGTGCTTAAGTACTCCCCTCCCCTATCCGATCGGAGGATCTTGATACTTTTGCCAGTCTGGTTCTCTACTTCGTTTCTAAATTCCTTGAATTTCTCAAAAGCTTCAGATTTGTGTTTTATCAGATACACATATCCGAACCTAGAGAGATCGTCAGTGAATGTGATGAAGTACGAGAACCCACCCCTTGCATGTATAGACATTGGACCACATACATCACTGTCTATGAGTCCCAAGAGCTCTGTTGCTCTTTCTCCATGTCCGGTGAACGGAGATTTGGTCATCTTTCTTTTGAGACAAGACTGACAGGTTTCATAGGATGAAAACTCGAATGTATTCAAAAGTCCATTTTTATGCAACTTACTTAGTCTTTTCTCTTCGATATGACCAAGTCTACAATGCCACAAGTAGGATTCATTCGTATCTGAACTCTTCCTCTTGCGTTTGTTTTGTACATTAAGAACTGTATTCTCATTTAGAACGTAGATACCATTACACAGTATACCTTCTGCAACCAGTACCTTATGAAGGTAGATGTTCATGATATTCTTATCAAGAACAAAGTTATATCCATCTTTATCGAGTAAAGAAACTTATATGATGTTGCAAACCATGGAAGGTATATAGTAGCAACCGTTCAAAATCATAGTATTGCTATTTGGCAACACTAGGTGATATTCACCGACGGCTGCAACATTAACTTGTGCTCCATTCGCTACCCTGAGCGACATATCACCAGGTGCAACTCTCCTACTTTTTTTCAGTCCCTGCAATATATTACAGATATGAGATCCTGATCCGGTATCAAGTACCCAGGAGGTAGGGCTGACCGTAAAGCAGTTCTCAATTACAAGAACACCTGAAGTAGATGCAAAACTATGCTTCTTCTTCAACTGGGTATCCTTGGAATCCATACAATCCACTTTCCCTTGCTCATACTTATGACTGTTGTCACAAGTTAGAGCCGAACCGACGTTCCCCAGCCCCGAATAAGAATTCGGATCGGTCAAGCGATACATTTTATTATCTTGATTAGGGCGTAAAATGGTTGCTACCTGGAGGGAGAGAATAGAAACACTCAGCGTCCGCTTTTGCAAGATTAGATTGGTTTATTAATTTATCTAATCAGGATAGCTCCCACTGTTTCCTCAAATTCTTCTTCAAACCATTAAGAGAAGAACTAGTCGGGATTACTTGCACGTCACAATACTTGCTTAACCTTTCAGCCAGGCTAGTGTTGGTACTTCGAGGGAGGTTTTCCAACGCTTTCGTGAAGTTCCTTAATTAAATAACCTCTTTTCCCTGGAGGCGTAGCCCCGCTAACACCGTTCTAGACACCTACTTGGTTTATAGCATTGATTGTTAAGTGAAATAAATCCCGAGAGTAATCCAACTCATCAGTTGGATCGGGATCCAACTATCATTGTGTAATGACCTAGATGGAATCCACTCTAGTCACTACACTCCAGAAGGTATGCTAAATCTGCAAGTTTCAGTTTCTTTAGAAACTCCCGATGTGGTTTTTACCCCTAGGACCCAAGTGACCTTGACTGAGCCAACATATTAAAGGATCCTAGTCAAGTTCAACCCGTCATTATCTTGATTGCATTAGATCCACCCGTACGAGTCCTTGACTGAGCCAAAATGACCGCACGACTGTCCCAACCAATCACATTATATGCTACAGAAAAATATTACATAGCTACCATTCACTACGCCTCGGCTGAGCACGAAATACGTAGCACGAATACTAAGTAATACCAATCCGAAATGACGGAGGGCTACGGCTGGGTTTTGGCGAAAACCCGTTAACGTAATGAACTTGATATAGTTGAAGGAACACGATTGCCTTTTTGAAAATATAGTGGCGAAAACTTTTGCTAAAGAGGTCACTCCCTATAAAGGAATTTTGGCTCTTTCCTCGTTGAATGAGGTGCAGGATATTCCAAACTGAATACCTCGATGCAAAGCAAGAATAATCGACTATAATGAAGTTATTACCCTGACGCAAACTTTTGTCCAAGGGGTCACTGTAACACCTTAGAATGTGTTTTGTGGCTAATTATATTTTAATGTATAGTTTTTAATAAAAAGTTTACCAAATTGGCTTCTAATTATTTTATCCTAATTAATGAGTATTTTATTAGAATTTTTCTAGGCACACACACACTTGTGAATGTAAACTAGGGTTTAGAGATGAGGTTAGACCATGATTAGCAAGCATGATAGATTAACCCATTCTCTTTAAGTTAATAAATATTGTTTAGGTGCTTTTGGGTTTAATAGTGTGCATGGTTGTTTTTTAAAAAAAAATGGAAAATGAATTTGAAAAGGGTTTTTAATTGGGTTGAAGTGTTGACCTTGTGAGAGAGAGAGAGAATGAGCATGGGGCAACATGGCAGGAGCCATGCTCATTTAATGAAGTGAGAGAAAGTGAGAAGGGAGGTTGATTTGTTTCTCTCATTTCTCGCTCTCACTCTCATTTCCCTCACATTCTCTCACTCTCACACACACACACACTCACCTGCAGAAGAGAAGCATCAGCAGCAGCAGAGGCTTCCGCAACAACAGAAACAACAGCAGCTCCATTAGCACCAGTAGCAGAAGTTGTAGCAGCAGCAGCCCCAGCACTTGCAGCAGCTCTTCCTCATCCATACACTTCTTCTCTTGCTTCCTTGGGTTCCTTAGGGTATAATTCTGAGCTCTTTTCCTAGTTTGTATGTAGATTAGCTTCGATTAGTGTTAAATAGTGAGTTTAGTGCTAGATTTTGGTGATTTGTGTGAAATGCTGATTAAGTGTTGATTGTGTTAGTTAACCCTACTTATTTAAGTGTTGTTAGGGTCACCTTAACTGAGTTTAACCCTGGATTACACTAAAATACCATAGGGTTTGTGTTTAGTGCAAATTGGTGTTTTTAAGCGATATTTGTGACTTTCTGTGATCTTCTTTTAACCAAGACCCTTCAGGACAAAATTGAGCAAACTGGAGCATGTACACTACGTATAGATACCACCACCAGAATACGAACCCACCATTCCCAATGCAGGCCGCCAATTTATTGATTCTGGCCGCAAATTGCGGCCAGGAAGGGGACAGGGGTGTTGGGGTGTTGGGGTCTTGGCTAGGGTTCTCTGCAGTGTTGTCTAGTGTTTCGGCAAGTATAGTTTTGTAAGATTTGACCTGTAGGAAAATCTGGGGCAATATATCGTATTTGATGTTCGTTGTGTTTGCGCGATACACGCGATACGTGAGAGGGTTCTGTGATCCAGCGTATCGCGGCGTGTCGCGATGGTTTTAGAAGCGTACACACACGTTTTAGCGTATCGTGCACACGCGCGTTTAGTTCGCGACGCGAGTTTCTCGTTTGGGTTCGATATCGCGTTTTACGGAATATTTGACTAAATTATGATTTCCTTGTCCAAATTGCAGGATTGCAGGCGGGGACTACGGACAGTTCTACGGGGGGAGCAGATGGTAGGTTTCACCTAGCGTGGAGTGTAGGTGAGTTGATTTAACATCTACAGGGGAATCGCCCGCATGGCGTTATGCGTCTGGGCTAGGATTCTAATACTTGTCGCATATTCTACGTCATTGTTTGAATTGCGCATTTACCTTATTTACTTAGATATAGTTGTACTGTGACTAGTAGCCGTAGGGCACTGCACACATTATTGACGGTTCATGTTGCACGAGCACGGATTGTATGCTACACACACACCGTCAATAATTGCCATGTCACACACTAACCATTATAGATACTACTGCTTATCACACATGACATCTAGCTTATCGGTATACCTATAGTGTATCATACCTTTAGTGATAGGTACATATACACCTTGCGATACAGCTACAGGTATACCTTGCACATATTTTACTTATACCGGGGGGATATCCTACATATTTTACTTATACCCAGGGGGGTATACGACATCAGTTCTTATAGGTAGATACCTATACATTGCTACACCGGTAAGTTACACACATATTCAGTTGCAGTCACATATTTACCTTTACTGATGTTACTTAGCTGTACCTTATTGTTTTCGCATACATCTGGTTTCAGCTACATATTCTCTGTTATATGCTCGCATTTCAGATATATCGTATATATTTATTCCTGGATTGCGCATTATTATTTGGATTTTACATGATGTTTTCTGGATTTGGGAACCGCGGGATTTAATGAAATTATGCATACATTGAAAAACCCGGTTTCCTTGATATGATATTTGCGCATCCACCATGGGTTTTAACGGTGCTGATTATATATACCCCTACGAGGAGGCGTTGAGGCCGTAAAGGGTACATGGTGGGGCCCGGAGGTATCCCGGGGCAAGAATGGGATGTCGATGTGCTATGAGCCGATGAGCCCGGCAGGGGAACCATACCATCCGGTGACTGTACTAATGACTCGGCGGGGATCATGGAGATACCGTTTGGAGTCATGCACTTATGCATACGTCGAAAGGCGAGGGTCAGAGCTAGGCACTCGTGCTTTCTGGACAGCGTATGATACGTACCTATCAAGATTTCTGTGTCGATGCTTGGCACATTGTTTTCATGATATTTCTTTAATACCTTTGTATATATAACAGGGGATTTAGCCGTTGTTATATATACCCTTACACCAATATTAGTGGAATGGGACGCTAATATATGTGTATTGACCCCATCATATTTATTTCTGCATATATATTTATTTAGGATGTTAGAAACTTACTTGAAATTCGACTTGGGATATAGGTGATTCATTGAGATTGGATATTGGATATGAAAGAGATTGTTGATTTGTACATTCGAGATATAGGAGAGCTATTCGATATTTTACATTGAGGTGATGTGAGACTTATATGATGTGAGAGCCCAGTTTGGGGGCTGATTTAAGGAATTGTGGATTTGAGTGTCTTGATGGATTGTGATCCTGCCACGATATCAGGTTTCCATGGAAATGACTGTTAGTTATATGTATGCCCTAGAGGCCATTACTATACATAGGATGCATATTGTAGTGGATGCTTGGACATATATAGGGAGGACTTTCTCGCTCGACATGATAGTATGCTATCTGGTTACTCTTTACCTTAATGTGTACACTGATCGTCTCTCTGTTACATGTTGGTAAAGCCCTTAGGATGTGTACTTGACTACCTGGACTATGATGCGGATCATACTAGTGGGGACATGGTAGTCCATAAGTACATCCTTCAAAGTCCCTAGTCGTGGGTGTATTGAGACGGGGCATCGATATACCAGAGTAGACTAGCGTATACCTTGTCGACCCATACAGATGGGCGATGGATGATCCCATATCCATTGGTGTTTGACATCAGAGATGATATACGGGTTCTCGGTGGAGACTGGGTACACTGGACGGACTCGCCGAGAACTCCCAGATGGTATTATACCTTACGTCAGATGGCAGTTCTCTGGTGACACTGGTACAGAGTAGTCTGTTGACCCAAGATCGTCATAGAGTCTTGTGTGGTTCCTACTGTGCTTTGATTTCCACCTTACCACGTCCAAGAGGGCGTGCAAAACGGTGGTTTTTGGGTATAGTCCCGAATCACATGGAGGCAATGAGCGATAGGAGGGGATTCGTCTCTCCCGGTATAGGGGTTGATGTTGCGCTGTGTTCGATTGGCTATAACCGGAAATCCCTGGCCAGGGTTTCTGAGATTTACTGGTAAGTTTTACCAGTAGTTTCTCGAACTGTTATAGACCTCATATCGACACGACTTATCAAGCTATTGGGGTCTGACGTTTACCACCCCTAGGCGAGATATGCGACATATCAGACGAACAGACCGGACTGTACGGTAAGTGTTACTGGTTGGATTCACAGGAGTATGAGCGGGCTTCCTCGTCGATCTTCTGATCGCTCAATACCCGGGTAGCCGTTACGTTTAGCAGACCGCTTGCGGCTTGTGGGTGTTTGATATGATCATCACCTGCTGCCGGCGTATTGACGAGTCTTTAGAGTCCTACACAGAGGTTTCCTGGCTCAAGCAAAACGAAATAGGAGCGCATATGAGATATGTGAGGGACCGAGAATAATGCGTGTATGTGATACCGTATTCCATTCTCGCGATGAATGTATCGAAAGAGTTATCGAATGAAGGGTTGATTCGATAAGTCGATACATTGGATATTAGTCAGCTATATACGATATGACCGGATCGTTAAATCAAGTGTTGATTTAATGATTTAATGCATAATTATATATTTGATATATTACTTTGCATTAACTAGTATTGGTTCACTTTAAATGGATTTTCTCACTTGCATTGCACAAGTTGTATATGTGATATACTTTTGTGCACTTGATTGTATCATGTTTGATGATGCATGTTAACTTGGTTAAGTGTAAAGATTAAACCATGGTTTAGTTAATGATTAGGGTTTTCCTTATCTTATTTATTTATTTATTTATTTTGGAAAAGATTAAAGAGAAGAATGGTGGCTTTCTTTGTTTGTAGTTGAAGCTTCATGAAGGTTTGACCAAAGCTACCATTCTTGTCTTCTTCTCCTAACCCTAACCATTCAACTAACTTTTTCAGAAAAAGTCCAGAGAGGGTTAAAAGTTAGGGTTTCGGGGTTCGATCGGGTTTCTAACATCGTCTACGCATCGCCTAAGGCTCTAGCTAGGCTCTGATACCACTGTAGGGTTCCTAGGCACACTAATGAGGTCTCACAAGGCATCAACCATGCCAATTTCAAATTTTACAAGTGCCGAGAAACCCTAATACGGATCGTTAACTAGATATATAGGCGACAAATGCAACCAGTTAACAATTTAACTAAAAGAACGGAAATACAACCTTTGTCGATCCGGTCCTCCACCTCCATAGCTTCGCAATGAAGTCTCCTCGCTGTCCAAATGGAAACCCGGGCCTAGATATATAGGAGACAAATGCAACTAGTTAACAATTTAACTAGGGTTTCTCGGCACTTGTAAAATTTGAAATTGGCAAGGTTGATGCCTTGTGAGACCTCATTAGTGTGCCTAGGAACCCTACAGTGGTATCAGAGCCTAGTTAGAGCCTTAGGCGATGTGTAGACGATGTTAGAAACCCGATCGAACCCCGAAACCCTAACTTTTAACCCTCTCTGGACTTTTTCTGAAAAAGTGGTTTTTTCCAAATTAAAAATGCTTAAAAAATTCAGCAGGAAATTCTAAGAATTACGGTGCAAAAATTACCTAATGATCTATCTAAAACACGGCGGATCCGCGGCATTATCCGCCTATTGCGGCGGTTCCGCGCCCATTTAGTCTCTTCAGTCAACCATTTTTGCATAGTAACTTCTTTATTTAAATGCTGAATTTTATGGGAATTTTTAAAATTTATTCAAGAGTTGAATTTTTTGGGTTGTATTGGGGACTCGGTGTTTCGATCGGATTGTCTAATTTTGTCTATGTGGCTTTCCGGATATTTTAGAATATATTAAAAAGTTCGACCGGATATAAATACCCAACTTTTCCCCTGTCGGGAAATTTCCAAGTGTTGGATCTTTCCGTAGTTTAATGACGTTCTAAGTAGTGCAAGTAACGCGATGGTCCCTCTAGAAGACAACAAACCTTAACTCGATTATGTGACCGTCTTGAACTGCCCTTTGAACCTTAGGGTTTGGGGCAGTACGACGTGCCACATGTGAGGCGTTGGCTTGACCCTTCTACGGCTGGACCGTTGGTACTGAGGCACGAACTGAATGTTTTTAGACTTGTTTCATGTGTTGATCTGTATCGGGAAAACTTGGGTGTTTGAATGTTCGATCGGAAAGTTTAACATTTTCTAATTATCTGGAATGGGATACAATAATTGGAATTCACAAGTAGTTATGAGATAACTGAATGAATATTATAAACATAGCAGTTTAGTCTCACTTGATCGGTTGCCACGGAATTTTGATGTGATCAAAAGTCCGTCGCAATCACGTAGCGTACGCGGATACTCGCCGGGTAAACTTAATAGACAGCCTCGCTCCATAGCCCCGACCAAGCGACTGTAGGAGAACCCCGTCGCCGAAAGCATCCGTTCGGGTGCTCGCGGCAGCGGTGTTTCGCCTTGGTGCACTTCGTCGACGGCGTCAAAGTTTGCGACGAGCATTCGATCAGGATGTCGGGAATCTTGTTGAATTGCCCGACTTGATATTGAAAAGTGTTTTCGATTTTGAGACTAAAATGCGGGGTTTATAATTGTTAGGCATGTGATGTCTAAGGTATTCATTTGATTGGGCATGCGATGTCTATATAGATATTGCGGATTCCAACTGTTGTAGTTTTACACTTTCTTCTCTGTGACCGTAAGTGTAATATGTGATATCGCCGGTTTTGTTGCTATATGTCAACGACAATTGGGATGCGCATATTTACTTACGTTGATGACATGTGATGTTATGTGTTGCTGGATATGTTATATTGGATCGTCGTGATTGAATAGCCGGGGTTTTTTATGTGAGATGAGTGTTTTTCATTTTCATTCATGTAAAAACTTGTATGTAATATTCTTTTATTGGGGCACTTCCAGGTTGCGGAAGATGTCACCTTTTGTATATTATTTACTTTTCCGCACTAGGAGGAGGGCACAAGTAACCGGGTTCTACGGTTCAGTGGGAGACCATCTTGAGGAGTCGAGTCCGGGTCTCCTAACCCTAGAATTGGTAGGGTTGCTTGCCGCTCTCGTAGGGGTCTAGGGGTGTGGGATTGGCTATTCATCACGACCGTGGAATCCGTGTTTTATGCTGACTCGTATTGAAAACACGGACGTCCTAGTATATCTAATATTTCATATGATTCTTCTGCTGCGATATCTGTGATGTGATCATGTGATGTTCTGTGATAGAAACAGTATATAGTATATATGATATATTATATAGACGTTACTTATGTTTTACACCCGCGCTAGCCCTGCCCTGCTCTGCCGTTAGTTACCTAACCTAACGGTGCACGAGGGGACATCGAGGCGAATGCGGATGGCATAAGTGTACGTCGTATTTATCTGTGATGTTTAGGTACTTAAATGATGGGACTTCATTAATGTGATTAATGAAATAAAAAGAAACCTAAGATGTTGTAGAATCGCATTTCAAAAATAAAACAGGTAGCTACAGTTCTTGCTTTGCACAGCGGTATATATGATGTATCCTGCACCTTATTCGATGAGGAAAGGACCGAGATCCCTACACCGGGAGTGACTCCTTTAGCAATGACTGGCAGATACTACACACTCGGTTTGTCTTTTGATTGCTTTTAAGAGTTTCTGCTTTGCACAGTGATATATATGATATATCCCGCACCTCATTCGACGAGGAAAGGACCGACGATCCCTTCACTGGGAGTGACTCCTTTAGCAAAACTAGAAAAGCCTCAAAAGCACTCCATTTTAAAATTATTTGATTCTACAACGATATCAAGTTCATTACGCAATAGGTTTTCAGAAAAACCTGTCGTAGCCCTCCGTCATTTCAGATAAGTAGTAGTTAGTATTCGTGCTGCGTTTGTTGGCCTTTGTCAAGGCGCAGTGTGCGGTAGCTAACTGGTGCTTATCTGCTTATGCATATGATGCAGATTGGGTTAAGGTAGTCGTGCGACCTTGTTGGCCTTTGTCAAGGGTCGTGCGGGTGGGTTTGATTCAATCAGGAAATGACGGGTTGAACTTGACTAGCATTCTATGGGTTGTTGGCCTTTGTCAAGGTCATAGGAGGTTAGGGGCAAAATTATCGGGAATTTCAAGTGTTGAAATTTGCAATGAGATTGCATACCTTCTATGAGATAGTTGGATCCCGATACCCGCTACGAGTAAGAGTTACTCCTGGGAGAGTTTTACACATTACAATTAGCCGATCAAGTAGGTGTCTAGAAAGGTGTTAACGAGGTTACGCCTCTGGGAAAACGAGGTTTACTGTAATTAGGTTCGTGCGAAAGCACGGGGGACCTCCCTCAAAGTACCGACACTGGCCTGGCTGAAAGATTGGCGAACTTGTAGTGTGTAATTAATCCCGGCTAGTCTTTCCTTTTAGGGTTTGAAGGAAGATTTGATAAAAACAGTGGGAGCCATCCTGATTAGATAAAATAATAACCAATCTATTCTTGCAAGAGCGCACGCTGAGTGTTTTCTTCTCTCTCTCTCCAGGTAGCGACCATATCACGCCTTAATCAAGATAATAATATGGAATATTGACCGAACCCACTTGTTATACTGAGCTGGGGAACGTTGGTCCCGCTCCAACTTATAATTGTTAAAAGACAGAGCAGGAAATTGGGGAATACCAAATTTCCCGTGCCGCCCAAACGAAGAAAGTGCATATGATGCATCTCCTTCGGGTGTGTTCATTACACAGAACTGTTTCTCTGTATCCTCTACGTCCTGGGTATGTGATACCAGATCAGGATCCCATATATGTAATCTGTTACATAGGGCTACAGAAAGGTAGAGAACTGAGAACGGGTGATAAGTTTCATGAGGCAGAAATCGGGGCAAGAGTTGCAGCCAAGTCTGTTGGTCACTGCCACCCTGTATTCCAAATGCATTGATTCTGAACGAATGTAATTAGATACCGAACCTGATATACAAAATCATATCAGTCTCTTTATTAGTAAAGAAAGGATAAAATTTTGTATAGATGGATAATGTTTTGAACATTTCCTATATCAAAAGTTGATCGGTTCAGGCACGTTATCTAAAAGCATTGACGTTCTAAATCAAACTACAGTTCTTTGGTATACGGAACACACACAAGAGGAAGAGTTCAGAAATGAACGAATCCTACTTGAGGCATTGTAGACTAGGTCATATCAATGCGACCCGACTAGCTTAAGTTACATATAGATGCATGTTTAAATCAGTTTGAATTTACATCTTATGAAACTTGCCAGTCATGTCACAAAGATACGATGACCATAGCTCTGTTTACTGGAAGTAGAGAAAGAGATAGTAAACTCTTGGGATGATACATGTTGATGTATGTAAGGTCCCCTGTCTACATATGCTAGGACTGGTTCTTTATACTTCATTACATTCTCTGATGATCTCTCAAGATTCAGACATATGTTCCTGTTGAAACACAAGTCAGAACCTTTTAAGATATTCACAGAATATAAGTTAGAAGTAGAGAACCAAAATACGGGTAAAAGTATTATGTCCTTTGATGTGATCAAGGAGGAGAATACTTGAGCACGGAATTCCTGGATTATTCTAAAGGAGAATGAGATTCTCTCTCAGCATTACTCCTCCGTATACACCATAGAACGATGGTATATCGGGGCGGAGCAAAAGCACCCTATGTGATATGGTGTGCTCTATGATGAGTACTACTGAGTTTCCTATTTCCTTTTTGGGAGTTATGCACTTGAGAAGCTGCATACCTATTGGATAGGGTTCAAATCAAATCAGTTGCTTACCACTTCATATTTGATATGATAAGGGAAGAGCCCATCTCTTAAGTTAGTTAAGATTTGGGGTTGTCCAGCCTATGTCTGAAAAGCAAAATCCGGGCAAGCTCGAGGCAAGGTCTGTAATGTAGAACTGGAAAGGTTTCAGCTATACAAACTACAGCAGATGATTTGATAAAACCAAAGGATTCAATAGTTACCAACGAACCTCAGCCTCTCCGACGATCTAGTAGGGTTCCTCACCCACCTGAGAGATACTTCGGTTTCTCTATGACAGTGGGAGCGAGGATTGCATCATGAGATGATGACCCAACTAGTTTCGAGCTGGCCATCAGGAGTGGAACTCTGTAAGAATGGCTGGATGCTTAACGATCTGAGATGGAATCCTTATACACCAACAAAGTATGGACTTTGGTTGCTATATCTGAAGGGTTAAATCTCCATCAGGAGCAAGTATATCTTGAGAAGATTACTTAGTGTAGATGGAAAAGTTGAGACTTTCAAAGGTAGACTTGTTAAAGTTTTTCGTCATAGACCAGGCGTGGATAATGATGAAACCTTTTCAAGTGGCTATGCTTAAGTCCATCCAGATCCTACTTGCCACGGCTACATACCATGACTACGATATCTGGCGGTTAGGAGCCATGACTGCTTTTCTAAATGATGTTTTAGAAGAGTGCGTCTATAAGTACACAGCCAGAGGGCTTCGTAGACAGTGGGAGCAGCGGAAACGTGTGCAAGATGGTTTATGTGATAAAGCAGGCATCACGGAGTTGGAACATTTGTTTTGATGGATTAGTCAAAGAGTTTGACATCATCAAAATGGTAGATGAACCTTGTATATACAAAAAGTTAGTAGGGAGTATGGTGATGATCCTCGTAGAGTACGTGGATGACATACTCTTGATAAGAAAGGAGTTTCCTATGCTACGCTCGGTCAATCTCCACTTATCACAATGATTCTCCATATAGGATCAAAGTGATACCTCCTAAATCCTGGGTTTTGGATCTATGAGATAGATCTAATTGGATGTTAGGATTCTCACTAGTTGTAGTGAGATGGTATCAACCGATCCTGGGGAGAATCACTGGAAGGGTTCCAGGGTGATAATGACGACTGAATGTCAGTCGCAGGCATTGTCTTTACCCTCAGTAAAGGGACGGTATGTTGGAAGAGTTCCAAGCTAGATACCGTGGCATACTAGACAATTAAGGCTAGATACATCGCAACTTAAGATGCTACCAAAGAGGCAGTCTGGATGTATATTTGTTCATGAGATGAACTTAGTTCCTCCCATTGTGTGATAATGGAGTTGTGGCTTATGCCAAGGAACGTCCGTCCCATCAGTGATCCAGACATATTCTAAGGCAGTATTACCTGATCATGGAGATGGTTGATCTCCAGGGGATCGAGGTTAGGAGAGTAGACTCAGAGAACAACACGGCGGATCCACTCACGAAGGCCTATTCCCAGAGAGAGACTTTTATGGGATGGTTGAGTATGAGATACTACAACCACTGCTACAGATGGCCCTAGTGCAAGTGGGAGATTGTTAGTTATATGTATGCCCTAGAGGCCATTACTATACATAGGATGTATATTGTAGTGGATGCTTGGACATATATAGGGAGGACTTTCTCGCTCGACATGATAGTATGCTATCTGGTTACTCTTTACCTTAACGTGTACAGTGATCGTCTCTCTGTTACATGTTGGTAAAGCCCTTAGGATGTGTACTTGACTACCTGGACTATGATGCGGATCATACTAGTGGGGACATGGTAGTCCATAAGTACATCCTTCAAAGTCCCTAGTCGTGGGTGTATCGAGACGGGGCATCGATATACCAGAGTAGACTAGCGTATACCTTGTCGACCCATACAGATGGGCGATGGATGATCCCATATCCATTGGTGTTTGACATCAGAGATGATATACGGGTGCTCGGTGGAGACTGGGTACACTGGACGGACTCGCCGAGAACTCCCAGATGGTATTATACCTTATGTCAGATGGCAGTTCTCTGGTGACACTGGTACAGAGTAGTCTGTTGACCCAAGATCGTCATAGAGTCTTGTGTGGTTCCCACTGTGCTTTGATTTCCACCTTACCACGTCCAAGACGGCGTGCAAAACGGTGGTTTTTGGGTACAGTCCCGAATCACATGGAGGCAATGAGCGATAGGAGGGGATTCGTCTCTCCCGGTATAGGGGGTTGATGTTGCGCTGTGTTCGATTGGCTATAACCGGAAATCCCTGGCCAGGGTTGCTGAGATTTACTGGTAAGTGTTACCAGTAGTTTCTCGAACTGTTATAGACCTCATATCGACACGACTTATCAAGCTATTAGGGTCTGACGTTTACCACCCCTAGGCGAGATATGCGACATATCAGACGAACAGACCGGACTGTACGGTAAGTGTTACTGGTTGGATTCACAGGAGTATGAGTGGGCTTGCTCATCGATCTTCTGATCGCTCAATACCCGGGTGGCCGTTACGTTTAGCAAACCGCTTGCGGCTTGTGGGTGTTTGATATGATCATCACCTGCTGCCGGCGTATTGACGAGTCTTCAGAGTCCTACACAGAGGTTTCCTGGCTCAAGCAAAACGAAATAGGAGCGCATATGAGATATGTGCGGGACCGAGAATAATGCGTGTATGTGATACCGTATTCCATTCTCGTGATGAATGTATCGAAAGGTTGTATGCGATATAACCTAGTTATCGAATGAAGGGTTGATCGATAAGTCGATACATTGGATATTAGTCGGCTATATGCGATATGACCGGATCGTTAACTCAAGTGTTGATTTAATTATTTAATGCATAATTATATATTTGATATATTACTTTGCATTAACTAGTATTGGTTCACTTTAAATGGATTTTCTCACTTGCATTGCACAAGTTGTATATGTGATATACTTTTGTGTACTTGATTGTATCATGTTTGATGATGCATGTTAACTTGGTTAAGTGTAAAGATTAAACCATGGTTAAATTAATGATTAGGGTTTTCCTTATCTTATTTATTTATTTATTTATTTTGGAAAAGATTAAACAGAAGAATGGTGGCTTTCTTTATTTGTAGTTGAAGCTTCATGAAGGTTTGACCAAAGCTACCATTCTTGTCTTCTTCTCCTAACCCTAACCATTCAACTAACTTTGATTAATTCTCTACACATTACCATGGTTAATATTATGATAAGAATGATTTTATTATTCTTTTGAAAATAACCTTATCATAATATTCTTTTCAATCATCATCTTCTTCTTCTTCTCCTTCAAGAAGAAAACCAAGTTTCCATCAATGGTGATTGATGAAAAAGAGTGAGAAATCCAAATCTAAAGTGAACCCACCTCCTATTTCTTCATCCTCTACCTCTTGCCAAGTAGTATAGGGTGTTTCCTTCACAAGTTTTCATGGCTTGGTGAAGGTGGAGCTTGATCTTGTGATGCCTCGACGTAGATCATCTTCGGCACGAAGCCGACGATCTTGCCCGCCCATTTCTCCGATGAAGCCGACGCTAGAGCCCGGGTTTCCATTTGGACAGCGAGGAGACTTCATTGCGGAGCTATGGAGGTGGAGGACCGGATCTCCAAAGGTTGTATTTCCGTTCTTTTAGTTAAATTGTTAACTAGTTGCATTTGTCGCCTATATATCTAGTTAACGATCCGTATTAGGGTTTCTCGGCACTTGTAAAATTTGAAATTGGCATGGTTGATGCCTTGTGAGACCTCATTAGTGTGCCTAGGAACCCTACAATGACATATTCCACCCCATAACTCACACTTATCTATTTTATGCACAGTTTTATATATTGGTAGTACCTGTTAGTGTACCCTTATGATAGTTGAATATCTACATTCTCATATCCCTATTGCTTGGTTATTGCACACTATTGTCATGTTACTATTGCTTCACATATTGATTGTACCTGCTAGTGTACTTTTCATTATTTTACATTCACATGACATGTTATTACTGTAATCGCATACCTTAGATTCATGCAGTACGTACATTCCTGTGATTACCTGCATATGTTATCTACTATTCACGAGTTGGCAACTCACCCCCGTTGTGCCACAGGTGTTTCAGGTTGTTCCCCAGAGTTGTCGAGGCAGGCTATTCCGCTATTCAGCTATCATCTTTTGCTACAGATACCGCATCAGCTCACAGTACTATTTTGCTTAGGTGGGTTTCGGTGGTCATCTGTATTTTGTATTGTACATTCGTTGTATCTTGTACTCTCCATCTACTATTATGTTGTTGACTTAGAGACTTGGTGAGGACGATATTGTATATTATTGTGGATTTGTTGTCTTTTATATACAACTTTCTCTCTATTGTCTTTTTTTCTTCGCTACGGCGTCATATTTTTGTGTTGTATTCATCTTGGCTAGTTTTTACAAAAAGGGGGTGTTGCCAAAATTTTAAAGAAATAAAGTAGGACTTTTAAAGAATTTGGGTTGCGATTTCAAATATTTCAAAAACTTATATTATCTTTTCCATATTTTTATGGTTTAGATTTCTGGGTTTTGGCTTTCTTTTACTACGTTACGTCTTAGGGCGTTGCGTAGTACTAGGGCCGTCACGGGCTAATTTCGGATCGTGGCAAAGTTGGTATCAGAGCGCTAGGTTTTACCTTTCGGAGTGTAGGATGACCTTAGTATGATGGAGTAGGTAGCTTAAGCAAAATAACGTAGTGTGTGTATGTCTGCAGCATACCCACGATGCGATACTTCGCCTAAAGTGACCTAAGTACAAATTGTTTGAAATTCCTTCCTTGATGATTCATATCCTTGAGATTCGATTCCTTATTCTCATCGAATCTTATATCTATTTATAGCCTTGCCGCCGATGACAATGGGGACTCAGAGTGATGCAGCGAGGGCCGAGGTCACAGTTAGCTCGGGTGAGATGAGTACTGACCCAGACGACACTTTAGTTGCACAGGTGCAGACGGATCAGACAACGACATATACTATTGATAGACTTTTGGTAAAGATGCAGGACTTCCGCCACACTATGAGTTCATTGGTTGATGTAGTTCGGGAGCTACGACAGGAGGTTGTCACCCCTGTTACTCAGTTGTCACTTACGATCAGCATGCAGCAGTCCGTCACCTACATAGCACCAGTGGTTGCAGTTCCAGTTGACGAGGCACATATTCCAGGATAGTGGAGGACTCGTACCAGCGTACCAGCCCAGAAGCAGAGGTTTGGTCATCGAGACAGATTTCGTGGCCGTCGCGGGAGTAGCAGAGGCTTAGGAAGAGGACAGTCGTTCAGCTCTCATCCCCAGGAGGGTCAGTAGTCAGCGCGTGGATGTTTTCAATGCGGGAGCCTTCAGCACTTCGTCAGGGATTGTTCCTTAGCACCTCGTCAGGATCGTCATCAGAGAGGCCGTGGACGTGGAAGATTTGCTCAGAGGGCTCAGTCTACCAGAGGAGTTCATCCAGTTGCGGGTAGAGGGCAGACACAGGAGTTTGCTTCTACTCATCGGGATGCGCAGACGTCCAATGCAGAGTTTTCAGGTATCCTTATTTCGCATGTTCATTGATGTATACGTTTGTTTTTCATGCTTGTACCGTGGTTGGGTAGATTAGTCGTAATTGTGCTAACTTCTGTCTGCAATTCTTTTGTTGCGCAACACGTATTCAGTTATGTGCCAATCGGATAGGAGATAGAGATTCGTTCGTCATTTTGATCCTTCTAGAGATGTTGGATTTGACGTTCTCCTGGGCACGGACTGTTTAGTTACGTGTTAGGCGTCTGTGGACTACCGTGAGGAAACAGTCAGGTTTGTTTTCCCGGCAGGTCAGTTCTTGTTGTGCAGGTGGATAGTTGTGCCGCCTCTCACAGCTTGAATTCAGCCTTTTTCGCTAATCGGCTACTGAGGAGATGTCGTGGATTCTTGGCGTTCATTCGTGATACCGGAGCCACAGTGGGATTGTTGGACCGGGTTCCTTTCATGCGAGAGTTTTTCCGACGTTGTTCCGGATAAGCCGGCGAAGCTTAGGGAGCTTAAGGATCAGCTGCAGAGTGGTGGTTTGGGGAGTTTTGTGCGTCTGAGTGTTTCGCTTTTGGAAGCTCCTATTTCTGTTCGTCAAGGAGAAAGACGGCAGTTTAGGGTTGCGTAACGACGGATCGTCAATTGAACCGGCTTACGGTGCGGATAGGTATCCTTCACCTCGCCGTGAAGATTTCTTCGATCAGCTCCAGAGTGCAAGACATTTTCTAAGTTTGTTTGGGATCAGGTCATCATTATTGCGGATTCGGGGTGATGGCATTCAGAAGACTGCCTTATGCGTGCGACGGGCTTTGTGTGTTTTTGTGAGTCGTTGGATTCACTGATGCCCTAGCAGCATTCGTAGATGTGATGAACCAGATTTCTTCAGGCTGTTCCTCGTGTAGGGTTGCTGGGCACGCGCACAAGGGTCTACGAGGCATCAACCATACCCGATTAAAAATTTAGCCGTGCCGAACAACCCGAATACGGATCTTTAAACTAGAGATTAGGCGAAAACTAACATGCTAAACACTTTAACACTCTCATCTAAAGAGCAAGGGAAGATGAGGATGATGAAGTAGGATTTTTGCTCTCTTTATTTATCTTTTTCTCATATTTATTCATCACTTGGAAAAAATCTAGAAAACATTTTCATGAAAGAATGAAGGAAGAAGAAGATGAATAATGATCATTTCTTTTGTGATGAATAGAATGAATTAATATGATAGAATAATGCAACCATGGTCAAGAAACCTTTGTAGAGATTGAACTAGGGTTAAAAGGTGTGGTTGGGTTAAGAAATATCATGGAAAAATATCTTTTCCAAAACAAAAAAGAAAACCTTCTAGAAACATCTAGAAAGGTTTAACCCTAATCAAACCCTAACCATGTTTAATCTCTACTAAACATGTTGCATTAGTAATCATATCATGTTACAATATTATATATCACATATATAATATTTATCGTAACAAAAAAAATAATACATTTAACATATATCGCATATATATCAATATATTACCCGAGTGAGAAAAAGAATCTTTTAGTGAGCAAATATTAGTTAATGTAATTTAATATATCATATATATATATTATTATACATTAAATTATCGAATCAACACTTGATCCGACAATCCGGCTATATCGCATATAACCGACTAATATTTATCCGTACCGATTCATCGAATCAACACTTGATCCGATGACCCGGCTGATATCAAATATCGCGAGAATAGAATACGATATCTCATATCGCATTATTCTCGGTCCCGCACATATCACATACGTGCCCCTACTCCGTTTTGCCTGAGCCAAGAAACCTCTGTGTAGGACTCTAAAGAATCGTCAATACGCCGGCAGTAGGTGATGATCATATCAAATACCCACAAGCTGCAAGCGGTCAGCTAAACGTAACAGCTACCCAGGTATTGAGCGCTCAAAAGATCAACAAGCAAGCCTGTACATTCTCCTGTGAATCCAAACAGTAACACTCCCGTACAGTCCGGTCTCGTCGTCTGATATGTCGCATATCTCGCCTAGGGGTGGTATACGTCAGACCCCAGTAGCTCGATAAGTCGTGTCGATATGAGATCTATAACAGTTCGAGAAACTACTGATAACACTTACCAGTAAATCTCAGCAACCCTGGCCAGGGATTTCCGGTTATAGCCAATCGAACACAGCGCAACATCAACTCCCTATACCGGGAGAGACGAATCCCCTCCTATCGCTCATTGCCTCCATGTGATTCGGGACTGTACCTAAAAACCACCTTTTTGCATGCCCTCTTGGACGTGGTATGATGGAAATCAAAGCACAGTGGGAACACACAAGACTCTATGACGATCTCGGGTCAACAGACTACTCTGTACTAGTGTCACCGGAGAACTGCCATCTGACGTGAGGTATAATACCATCTGGGAGTTCTCGGCAAGTCCGTCCAGTGTACCCAGTCTCCACTGAGCACCCGTACACCATCCTTGATGTCAAACAACGATGGATATAGGATCATCCATCGCCCATCATATGGGTCAAGATGCGTATACGCTAGTCTACTCTGGTGCATCGATGCCCTGTCTCGATATACCCTCGACTAGGAACAGTTATAGGATGTACTCATCGACTACCGTGGCCCCACTAGTATGATCTCATCATAGTCCCAGTAGTCGAGTACACATCCTAAGGGCTTTATCAACATGTAATATAGAGACAATCAGAGTACATGTTAAGATAAAGTACAACCAGATAGCATACTATCATGTCGAGCAAGAAAGTCCTCCCTATATATGTCCAAGCATCCATTACAATATACATCGTATGTACAGTAATGGCCTCTAGGGCATACATATAACTAACAATCTCCCACTTGCACTAGGGCCATTTGTTGTGGTATCATATACCCAACAATTAGCTGCGGTTGAAGTATCTCATACTCAACCATCCCATAAAAGTCTCTACTGGGAAAAAGGCCTTTGTGAGTGGATCCGCGCTGTTGTCCTCTGTGTCTACTCTCCTAACCTCGATCTGCCTGGAGATCAACCATCTCCATGATCAGGTGATACTGCCTAAGAATTATATTTGGATTTCTGATGGGACGGTAGTTCCTTGGCTAAAGCCACAACTCCATTGTCACACAATGGTAGGAACGAAGTTCATCTTATGAACTTATATATATCCAGACTGCCTCTTTGGTAGTATCCTTGGTAACGATGTATCTTGCCTTTAATCGTCTAGTATGTCACGGTATCTAGCTTGGAACTCTTCCAACATACCGTCCCTCCACTGAGGGTAAAGACAATGCCTGCGACTGACATTCAGTCGTCCTTATCACCCTGGAACCTTTCCAGTGATTCTCCACAGGATCGATTGATACCATCTCACTACAACTAGTGAGTATCCTAACATCCAATTAGAACTATCTCATAGATCCAAAACACAGGATTTAGGAGGTATCGCTTTGATCCTATACGGAGAATCCTTGTGATAAGCGGAGATTGACCGAGTGTAGCATAGGAAACTCCTTCCCTATCAAGAGTATGTCATCCACGTACTCTACGAGGATCACCACCATACTCCCTACTACCTTTTTGTATATATAAGGTTCATCTACCATTTTGATGAAGTCAAACTCTTTGACTACCACATCAAAACAGATGTTCCAACTCTTCGATGCCTCCTTTATCCTATAAAGCATCTTGCACACGTTTCCGCTGCTCCCACTGTCTACGAAGCCCTCTGGCTGTGTACTTATAGACGCTATCTTCTAAAACATCATTTAGAAAATCAGTCATGACACCCAACCGCCAGATATCGTATTTATGGTATGCAGCCGTGGCAAGTAGGATCTGGATGGACTTAAGCATAGCTTTGAAAGTCTCAACTTTTCCATGTACACCAAGTAATCTTCTCAAGATATACTCGCTCCTGATGGGGATTTAACCCTTCAGATAAAGCAACCAAAGTCCATACTTTGTTGGTGTATAAGGATTCCATCTCAGATCGATAAGCATCCAGCCATTCTTACAGAGTCCCACTCCTGATGGCTAGTTCAAAACTAGTTGGGTCATCATCTCATGATGCAATCCTCGCTCCCATTGTCATAGAGAAATCGAAGTATCTCTCGGGTGAGTGAGGAACCCAACTAGATCGGCGGAGCGGCTGAGGTTCGTTGGAAACTATTGAATCCTTTGGTTCTGCCAAATCATCTGCTGTAGTTTGTATAGCTGGAACATTTCCAGTTCTACATAACAGACCTTGCCTCGAGCTTGTCCGGATTTTGCTTTTAGACATAGGCCGGACAACCCCAAATCATAACAAACTTAAGATATGGGCTCTTCCCTTTCCATATCACATATGAAGTGGTAGGCAACTGATTTGATTTGAACCCTATTCAATAGGTATGCAGCTTCTCAAGTGCATAACTCCCAAAAGGAAATAGGAAACTCAGTAGTACACATCATAGAGCACACCATATCAAATAGGGTGCTATTGCTCCTGTAAGTGCACGGCGGCGCCCCGGCCGTCAAACCGACGGCCAAATGCGGAAGCGGTGATAAACTTTAATTTTGCGAACTTAGCAAACCGGCACCACCGCGCACTAAACACCCGGATCGTAACCATTAACTAGTCTAGCTAACAAGAAGAAAGGGAAGAGATATACCGAATGATCCGAGTCCTTCGGTCTTCGTCTCCACTCCGATCTCCCGCGGATGCTTCGTCCGTCATCTCCTCGTTGTCGCCTCTTCGCCGGAAGGGCACCACATCGCCTGCATCTTTTACTGGCTCCCACCTCAATACCGAGGCAACTCGGGCGTGAAGCTGGCGAGTCGACGCGTCCAAGATTTGCTGTAGAAAGTGTAGTGTAGAGCTTATGTCTCATTTGGGGTTTGTTGCCTTTGAAGATGATGGAGGAATCAAGATAAGAAAAATGGTGCTTGCATTTTTCTAGCATGAAAAGAGATGAATAAATTTTCCCTCTTGAAAATGATCCTCTCTTCTTCTTCTCTCAAGTATGAAAAACTTATCATCTTAGAAAATGGTGGAGGAAAGAATATGAAGCATGAAGGGAGGTGATGGTAGGAGCACAAGTGGTGACCACATCCAAAACATCATCATAACAAATTCACATCAACCTCTAATCCTTTCTTATCACCAAAAAGCAAGGAAAAGACTAAGAAAGCATCTCATGATTATGAACCATCATGAAGCCCCACAATTGCAAGAAAACCCCTCTACAAATACCAATTTGCACAATTGCAAATTAGTCCCTCCATCGGAAATGTCCGGCCGGGAAAGAACAAAGGAAAACCGGCCGGAACGGAATGCAAACTGGCAACTCCAGGAAACAGGTCCCGTAATAAATTACAGGAAAACCCCGATACTGTGCATACACACCCGCATCTGTATTCCGTCCGAAATACAAATGCAAAGAGACAAAATCTAAACTGTACTATACTAGGATCCGGCTTAAACCAAAACCGGCTAGTAATATCCGTTTGATCCTGATCCGTGCAATACCGCACGTATCTGATCGAACCCTGCCATATCACCATACGGCCACTAGTACAAACTGTCCGATCCTGATCCGTGTAATACCGCACGTATCTGATCGGATCCTGCCATATCTCCATACGGCCTCTACAGCGTTTCGCCCGAAAGCTTGAGTAACTGAAAGTGTGGTGGACTCTAAAGACTCGTCAATACTATGGTTGTGGATTTAACCACTAGCACGTCAGAGGTATAAGCCAATACGTGACGGGCCACCAGCTATTGACTAAAAGGGACGTCGATGAGCAAACTCATCCTGACACCCTACTGAGCCTGTCAGTGACAATATCCGTACAGTCCGGTCCGTTCGTCTATGAGCATCGCATGTCGGGCCTAGGGGGTGGGTAAAAGTCAGACCCCCAAAAGCGGTACAAGTCATGTCGGAGTGTAGCCCAGAACACCCTGAGATACTACTGGAATACCTACCAGTAAATCTCCTGCCTTGGCCAAGGACTTCGTGTAATGGCTCTCCCAGACACAGCGCGACCTCACCCCCAATACCGGGAGAGACGAAACCCCCGAAGATCCGCTCACTGCCTCCATGTGGCTCGGGACTGTACCCAACTAAAACCTGTTTGCACGACTCCTTTGAGCCGTGGTAGGGTAGTAATCAAAGTACAGTGGGAACACACATGAGACAAATGACGATCCCCAGGTCGATGAACTAACCTGTACACATGTCACCTGGGAACTGCTATCTGACGTCAGGTATAAGACCAACTAGCATGTTCCCGGCGAGTCATGTCCGGTGTACTCATAACCCAATGAGCACCTGTATACATCTTAGGTGAACCAACTGACACCAGTGGCTTGCGAGACCGGCCACCGCCCCTCGTCGGGGTCTCGACTGTATACACTAGTCTACTCTGGAGAATCGATGCCCTGTCTCGAAACTCCTACGACTAGGGACCTTTTAAGGATATGCCTATAGACTCCAGCTCTCACTTGTATGATCGCCCTCATACTGCCGGCAGTCAAGCAAGAATCCTAGGGGCTCTATCAACGTGTAATAGCGACCTGTCAGGTCACCTAAAGCAGTACACGATGATAAAGGTAAACCAGATAGCAAACTATCATCTCGAGTAAGACTGTCGTCCCGGGATAGGTCCTCCCTCAATCATTGCAATCACGTGCCTGTGATCTAATAATTGACTCTGAGGGCACTATCTCCTACAATCTCCCACTTGCACTCAAGGCTAATTATTGCGATGTCGCATACTCACAGCCCGTGTGATACCGAACACCCAACTCCTCTAAAAGTCAGTCTCACAAAGCTCGTTTGCGAGACTATTGCGTTCGAGGAATAGCCTCAGCGAGTGGATCCGCTCTGATGTTTCTTTCTATGTTTCTCTATATCTCAAGTTCGCGGAGAAAGCCATCTCCCGAAAAGAGCAATACCTGTCTTAGAGTGTCTGGATGTCTGATGGGACCGAGCTCATAAATGAACTCCAAATCCAAACTTCTTAGACTGTATCGTCAACTGAACTTAATCAGTATCCAGCGCCATGCCACCCTCAGTATTTCCTTGGACCACCTGTCCAAAATACTGCCCCTCGTCAGAGGGAAAACTATAACTCTGACAACCTCCTTGTCGTCCATGTCACCTTGGAAGCCTGGAATGATAACTGTCTCCCAAAAGAGGCTGTCGTTATCATATCCCTAGAACATCCACTTATGTTCTAAAACTGCTTCCGACTGTTTCTCCAGGATTGGATCAATGTCAACTTATTGCATCTAGTGCAAGAACAACATCTGGTGTGGTACTTGACATCTCATGATTGACTCAATTGCCTAAGCAAGTGATCTGCCAATCATGCACATCCCTCTCTACTTTAGTCTATAAGATACCTTTAGAGAGGGTGACTCCCTCACCTGCAGGTACACTACCGTGCCAGGAGTCGTCCATTCTAAATACTCTTAGAATGCTGTCAAAGTACCCAGATTGGGAAACCACCCAAATCTAGATCTAAAACCATAGATCTAGTAACCAGAATGTCTGATGTAATGTCCAAGTCCCTTGTGGAGAAACCACTGTGTGACGACCAAAATATAACCGATCGTAGTATAAGAATATTACTTCCTACTATCTTCTCAACAGATCCATCCCCTATTCTGATGACGTCAAACCTATGACTGTCACATCAGAAACAGATGATCTATCTCCGCTATATCTACTTTAGTCTATAAATAGACATAAGCCTGATGTCCACCAATGCTTCCGCTGCTCCCACTGACTACGACAACCCTCTGGCAGAGTCATATAGACGCGCACTTCTAAAGCTGGTTTAGAACGACGCTATACTCATCCTCCTGCCGGGTCTCGCAGTCTGGAACAACAACAATGGCAAGTGTGGGTAAACAAGAACTTCCCTGTCACCGTCCTTGAGGCTACCGGAGTACCTCTCGGGTGCCTGAAGTTACCCACCTTATCTGCGGAGTGGCCAATGGAATGTCAAATCATATTGAATCTTTAGGTTCCTTATCAAATCTTCAGTAATCGTTTGCGGTTCTGGAATCGCTTCCAGTTCTACCATACTCCCACTACTGTTTTCTGAAAAAATCCATTTTTATTAAAACTGTGGCGAGTCAAGAACAATATCACTATTGATCTTTCTTATGGTAGAAAGTCAACCCTCGTCATAGCCTGGGTCAACCCACAAACAGCCATTACAGAAACGTGCCTTGAGTTATCCAGAGTCTGGTTTTAATCATAAGCCGGACAACTCCCCGTACCTTAACAATGTTAAGATATGAACTGTACTATATCCAATATAGAACCAGAGGCACTGATTTAATTGAACCAGATTCAAATCATGCAGCTGTCTCCAGTGCATGTCAACTAAATGGAGAGAGGCCGATCAGCGTTACTCAACTTAGGAATGCTTCCAATTATGAGTAACCTGAAAAAGAAGCAAGATCTCTTTATCATTACTATCAACTGAATACCATACACAAGTATCTACATCTTCGATCACTTTGAAGAATCCCGATACTTGCTACACCTGGTTCTCTACTCTATTCAAATACCTATAACTCTTCAAAACTTAGACCCTGTGTTTCTACGAAACACACGTTTAAGAACTAGAGAAGTTAAAAGTGAACAGAATATAGTATGAGGACCAACCCCTTTGTCCTAATGGACACTGGACAACATGCAATACTCTGTATAAGTCCGCCGAGTCTAACAACTCTTTCACTGTGTGTCGTAGGTTGAAAACTGTACTTATGGTTAAGAAGAATTACACCGCTGTTTAATGCTCCTTACCTAACCATCCACTGATATAGGTAAATGTCATCGACATAATATCAAAAGGTATATCTCACTCTATGAAAATAGACGTACAGATATATCAATTTGAAATTGGTGCACAACAGCGGATATTCAAAACCAAATATTTGCCGACCGGCAAACAGCCCAGGTGATCTCCTCAAATATCACCGATTACAACGAATCCCAATATAATGAGGATGATCACCCTATTCCCAATAACTTACTCCCACTCATCATCTGTAAAGCCATACAGATGTGAGAATCAAACCTGGTAAATACATACCCTGGAGCAAGTGTCGAATCGGGAAATCAGTTTTCCTTTAACAGTACACAGTGAAATTGAAACATTGAAATGTTTCGATGGGGTATCCTGGTATTCCTAGTAATGCCTCTACCATCATCCAGATTCACAACTATAACCGTATAATTCTTTGCCACCTCTCCAAATCCCTTTATATGTCTTTAGTCATTACCTTCTGCACACCCCTTAGGCCAAATGGTTTTCTTCCTTCCCTACCGTTCGGCACCAGCCTATGGTTTGGAAGAAGACTATCCAATAAGCATAATGGGTAAACTGTCCTAGTCCTAGGAGCACTCGCAATGCGAGAGAAGGTGAAGATAAAAGACAACCGAATAAACCTTATTCCCATTTCTCCTGGACCAGAATCCATCCCCGAACTGGAACAAGTTCCTTTCGAGTTCGTATATAACCATACGATGGAGTATCCAATAAACTGTGGATCTTCGTAGTGATACGGAGTGTCCTGGAGAAATACAAAGGTGATTTAGGATTGGCGAAGAAATACTTGGTTTGGTCATGAATATCAGTCGCAATTTACTTTGCCCTCTTACTAATCCCTTGCTTTGTCTTAATCTTAATACCTTCTGCACACCGTTTAGGCTAATTGGTTTTCTTCATTCCCTACCGGTCGGCACCAGCCTAAGGTTTGGAAGAAGACTATCCAATTTGCGTAATAGGTGTACTATCTCCTAAACCAAGGAGTACTCATAACTTGAGAAAAAGGTAAAAGGGAAAAGACAACTGAATAATCCTATCCGTTTTTCTCCAGAACCTGAAACCATCCTCGAATTCCTTCGAGTTCGTGTATAACCATACGATGGCTTTGTCCAATGGAAGTGGACGTTCGCAGTAATACGGGGTGTCCTGGAGAAAAGGGTAAAAGTAGGAGTGGCAATGAGGTCTGCAACTCTGACAATTCAAAAGCCAGTGTTAAGAAGGTTCGGTCAACTTGGTCATTGAGTCATAGTCTTAGGGTCGGGTCAATGGTCGCTGCCAGAGAGAGAGAGAAAAGAAACACTCAGCGTGCACTCTAACCTAGATCAGAATGGTTACCAATTTATCTAATCTGGAAACCTCCCACTGTACCTCAAACTCTCCTCCAAACCTGAAAGAAGAATTAGTCGGGGTCACCCGAGGAGTAAACCAACTCATCAGTGGGAATCGGGATCCAACTCTCATCGCATGATAAAGTGACGGAATCCGCTCACGTTATCACACTCCAGAAGGTATGCGCATACCTGGCAAGTTTCAGTTCTTTTGAAACTCCCGATGTGATTTCTGCCCCATGCTCTTATGACCTTGACTATGGCCAACAAATCATAAGTCACATGTCAAGTTCTACCCGTCATTATCCAGGTTGATTTGAACCCACCCGTACAAGCCCTTGACTAGGGCCAACAAGGCTGTACGACTGTCCCAAACCAACGCATCTATCTATGCTGCATATGAATAACCAACAGCTACCAAACACTGTACCTTGACTATGGCCAACAAACACAGCTTGAATACTATTTACTATCCATATGAAACGACGGAGGGCTACGTATGGTTTCTGGTGAAAACCTTTAACGTAATGAACTTGATATCGTTGAAGGAACGGATAGCTTTTTAGAAAATATAGTAACGAAAAACCTTCGCTAAAGAGGTCACTCCCGGTGAAGGGATCTCGGCTCTTTCCCCGTAGGATGGAGTGCAGGATATTCCAACTGAATACCACGATGCAAAGCAAAAGCAATCGGCTATAGTGAAGTTAATGCCCTGACGCAAAATTCTGTCCAAGGGGTCACTCCCGGTGAAGGGATCTCGGCCCTTGCCTCGTCGACTGAGGTGCTGGATATTCATAACCGAATATCACTGTGCAAAACAAAAGTGAACGTCCTTGCAATAACAGCTTTTTGAAAAAGTGTTCCAACAACATCAGATTAGGTTTGTTTTAACTTGCATTGATCCAAATCAATACAGTCCCATCAATTGATCACACCACAAAGAACGAAAATATACTGACGTACGTATATGCCATCCGCATTCGCCACTGGGTCCCGTCATCACCCGTTAGGTTAGCTAACTAACGGCAGAGCGGGGACTGGACTAGCGCGGATGAAAAACATATACAACATCTACTAATATATATACCAATATATTATATTTCGCTCAAGGCGTGAATAAAATGCAACATCACAGAAATGTACAGCATCACAGAACAATACAGATTTCTGGGATCCCCGGGTTTCACAGAGCCACTACTGAAACCCGACGTTCCCATGGTCGTGTGGATAGCCTGTGCAATGAAATCCTAGACCCCTACGGGCGCGGCAAGTCACCCGCCAAAACCTGAAGCGAGGCAGCCCCCTTCAGCGCCGTGAATGGACCACCCAGCACTTCACGGAATCCGGTAACTTGGGCACCCCTCCTGGGTCAACCTGTACCCCCTACGAGTGCGGCGAATAGCCCGCCAAACCTGGAGTGAAGCCCCCTCCGTCCCAATGCCATGAGATGCGGGCTTGTTGCCTTTTAGAACCCGGCTATCCGTGCACCCCTCCGCGGGGTAACCCTAGTACAGAAAGTAAAATATACATACAACGGGTACATCGACCGCAACCAGGTCGTGCCCCAAAATAATAATACAAACAGGCAGTGACGGCAGTCCACATGTCGGACGCTTGCCCCGCAATATCAAATGTACATAATACAACAACACTGTACTAGCATTGCATCCAGGCTATCCCCCACGACCGATCCGCAACATCACAGCAAAACACAGAACATCAACGTGAAAGTCACGTTCGCAAATCCGTCTAACCGGGCTATAGCAGTTAGACTGGATTTACCGATCAAGTGACATTCACGGTCGCAGATATAATGTAAATACTGTGAAATAATGTGTTTAAAATATCCGATCGATCAAAAATTAACATGTGGGCCCCCAAGAAATACTGTAGCACTCAGAGAAATTCTGGGCCCAATTTTAATATTCCAAAACCCATATTTTTAGCCCACAAGCCCACTGACAAAAAATGATGACATGAGCCCTCATTACTGCAGCGGATCCGCGGCCTCAGATAGGTTAATGGCCGCGGATCCGCGCTCTTAATAAGGGATCATGTTGTCGAATTTCTTCAGTGTTCTTAGAACTCCCTGTACATCATTCTGAGACAACCTGAAAAATTTTTCGAGACCAAAAAATTTCAACAGAAACTGATGCTAACAAAAAATGCAAGTTTTGGAATTTTGGTCGATCGGAAATGCAAAACACATCAAACGAAGCTAGACGAAATTAATGGCGAGGCTCTGATACCACTGTAAGTGCAAGGCGGCGCCCCGGCCGTCAAACCGACGGCCAAATGCGGAAGCGGTGATAAACTTTAATTTTGCGAACTTAGCAAACCGGCACCACCGCGCACTAAACACCCGGATCGTAACCATTAACTAGTCTAGCTAACAAGAAGAAAGGGAAGAGATATACCGAATGATCCGAGTCCTTCGGTCTTCGTCTCCACTCCGATCTCCCGCGGATGCTTCGTCCGTCATCTCCTCGTTGTCGCCTCTTCGCCGGAAGGGCACCACATCGCCTGCATCTTTTACGGGCTCCCACCTCAATACCGAGGCAACTCGGGCGCGAAGCTGGCGAGTCGACGCGTCCAAGATTTGCTGTAGAAAGTGTAGTGTAGAGCTTATGTCTCATTTGGGGTTTGTTGCCTTTGAAGATGATGGAGGAATCAAGATAAGAAAAATGGTGCTTGCATTTTTCTAGCATGAAAAGAGATGAATAAATTTTCCCTCTTGAAAATGATCCTCTCTTCTTCTTCTCTCAAGTATGAAAAACTTATCATCTTAGAAAATGGTGGAGGAAAGAATATGAAGCATGAAGGGAGGTGATGGTAGGAGCACAAGTGGTGACCACATCCAAAACATCATCATAACAAATTCACATCAACCTCTAATCCTTTCTTATCACCAAAAAGCAAGGAAAAGTCTAAGAAAGCATCTCATGATTATGAACCATCATGAAGCCCCACAATTGCAAGAAAACCCCTCTACAAATACCAATTTGCACAATTGCAAATTAGTCCCTCCATCGGAAAAGTCCGACCGGGAAAGAACAAAGGAAAACCGGCCGGAACGGAATGCAAACTGGCAACTCCAGAAAACAGGTCCCGTAATAAATTACAGGAAAACCCCGATACTGTGCATAAACACCCGCATCTGTATTCCGTCCGAAATACAAATGCAAAGAGACAAAATCTACACTGTACTATACTAGGATCCGGCTTAAACCAAAACCGGCTAGTAATATCCGTTTGATCCTGATCCGTGCAATACCGCACGTATCTGATCGAACCCTGCCATATCACCATACGGCCACTAGTACAAACTGTCCGATCCTGATCCGTGCAATACCGCACGTATCTGATCGGATCCTGCCATATCTCCATACGGCCTCTACAGCGTTTCGCCCGAAAGCTTGAGTAACTGAAAGTGTGGTGGACTCTAAAGACTCGTCAATACTATGGTTGTGGATTTAACCACTAGCACGTCAGAGGTATAAGCCAATACGTGACGGGCCACCAGCTATTGACTAAAAGGGACGTCGATGAGCGAACTCATCCTGACACCCTACTGAGCCTGTCAGTGACAATATCCGTACAGTCCGGTCCGTTCGTCTATGAGCATCGCATGTCGGGCCTAGGGGGTGGGTAAAAGTCAGACCCCCAAAAGCCGTACAAGTCGTGTCGGAGTGTAGCCCAGAACACCCTGAGATACTACTGGAATACCTACCAGTAAATCTCCTGCCTTGGCCAAGGACTTCGTGTAATGGCTCTCCTAGACACAGCGCGACCTCACCCCCAATACCGGGAGAGACGAAACCCCCAAAGATCCGCTCACTGCCTTCATGTGGCTCGGGACTGTACCCAACTAAAACCTGTTTGCACGACTCCTTTGAGCCGTGGTAGGGTAGTAATCAAAGTACAGTGGGAACTCACACGAGACAAATGACGATCCCCAGGTCGATGAACTAACCTGTACACATGTCACCTGGGAACTGCTATCTGACGTCAGGTATAAGACCAACTAGCATGTTCCCGGCGAGTCCTGTCCGGTGTACTCATAACCCAATGAGCACCTTTATACATCTTAGGTGAACCAACTGACACCAGTGGCTTGCGAGACCGGCCACCGCCCCTCGTCGGGGTCTCGACTATATACACTAGTCTACTCTGGAGAATCGATGCCCTGTCTCGAAACTCCTACGACTAGGGACCTTTTAAGGATATGCCTATAGACTCCAGCTGTTACTTGTATGATCGCCCTCATACTGCCGGCAGTCAAGCAAGAATCCTAGGGGCTCTATCAACGTGTAATAGTGACCTGTCAGGTCACCTAAAGCAGTACACGATGATAAAGGTAAACCAGATAGCAAACTATCATCTCGAGTAAGACTGTCGTCCCGGGATAGGTCCTCCCTCAATCATTGCAATCACGTGCCTGTGATCCAATAATTGACTCTGAGAGCACTATCTCCAACAGCTCCGCCCTGATATACCATCGTGCTATGTTGTATACGGAGGAGTAATGCTGAGAGAGAATCTCATTCTCCTTTAGAATTAGTCCAGGATTTCCGTGCTCAAGTATTCTCCTCCTTGATCTCATTAAAGGACATAATACTTATACCCGTATTTTGGTTCTCTACTTCTTACTTATATTCTGTGAATATCTCAAAAGCTTCGGACTTGTGTTTCAACAGGAACATATGTCTGAATCTTGAGAGATCATCAGAGAATGTAATGAAGTAAAAAGAACCGGTCTTGGCATGTGTAGACAGGGGACCTTCATACATCAGCATGTATCAATCCCAAGAGTTCACTAACTCTTTCTCTGTTTCCAATAAACGGAGCTATGGTCATCTTATCTCTGTGACATGACCGGCAAGTTTCACAAGATGTAAATTCAAACTAATTTAAATATGCATCATTATGTAACTTCAGCTAGTCGGGTCGCATTGATATGACTTAGTCTACAATGCCTAAAGAAGGATTCGTTCATCTCTGAACTCTTCCTCTCGTGTGTGTTCTGTATACTAAGAACTGTAGTTTGATTTAGAACGTCAATGCTTTTAGATAACGTACCTGAACCGATCAACTCTTGATTTAAGAAATGTTCAAAACATTATCCAACAATACAAAATTATATCACTTCTTTACTAATAAAGAAACTGATATGATGTTGTATATCAGGTTCGGTATCTAATAACATTCGTTTAGAATCAATATATTCTGGTAATACAGGGTGATAGTGACCAACAGACTTGGCTGCAACACTTGCACCGTTTTCTGTCTCATGAAACTTATCACCCGTTCTCAGTTCTCTACCTATCTGTAGCCCATGTAACAGATTACATACGCGGGATCCTGATCCGGTATCTCATACCCAGGACATAAAGGATACTGAGAAACAGTTCTCTGTAATGAACACACCCGAAGATGATGCATCAACATGCACTTTCTTCGTTTGGGCGGCACGGGAAATTTGGTATTCCCTAATTTCCTGCTCTGTCTTATAACAATTATAAGTTGGAGCGGGACTAACGTTCCCCAGCTCAGTATAACAAGCGGGTTCGGTCAATATATCCGTTTTATTATCTTGATTAAGGCGTGATATAGTCGCTACCTGGAGAGAGAGAGAAGAAAACACTCGGCGTATGCTTTTGCAAGATTAGATTGGTTATCTAATATATCTAATCAGGATGTCTCCCACTGTTTTAATCAAATCTTCCTTCAAACCCTAAAAGGAAAGACTAGCCAGGATTAATTACATGCTACAAGTTCGCCAATCATTCAGCCAGGCCAGTGTCGGTACTTTGAGGGAGGTCCCCCATGCTTTCGCACGAACCTAATTAATGTAAACCTCGTTTTCCCAGAGGCGTAACCCCGTTAACACCTTTCTAGACACCTACTTGATCGGCTAATTGTAATGTGTAAAACTCTCCTATGAGTAACTTTTACTCGCAGTGGGTATCGGGATCCAACTATCTTATAGAAGGTATGCAATCTCATTTCAAATTTCAACACTTGAAATTCCCAATAATTTTTCCCCTAGCGTCCTATGACCTTGACGCAGGCCAACAAACCATAGTGCGCTAGTCAAGTTCAACCCGTCATTTCCTGATTGAATTAAACCCACCCGCACGACCCTTGACGCAGGCCAACAAAGTCGCACGACTACCCTAATCCAATCTGCATCATATGCATAAACAGATAAATACTAGTTAGCTACCGCACACTACGCCTTGACGCAGGCCAACAAACGTAGCACGAATACTAACTACCATGTATCTGAAATGACGGAGGGCTACGACAGGTTTTTAAGAAAACCTATTGCGTAATGAACTTGATATCGTTGTAGAATCAAGTGATTTTAAATGGAGTGTTTTTTAGGCTTTTCTAGTTTTGCTAAAGGGGTCACTCCCGGTGAAGGGATCGTCGGCCCTTTCCTCATCGAATAAGGTGCGGGATATATCATATATATCATTGTGCAAAGCAAAAACTCTTAAAAGCAATCAAAAGACAAACCGAGTGTGTAGCATCTGCCAGTTATTGCTAAAGGGGTCACTCCCGGTGAAGGGATCTCGGCTCTTTCCTTATCGAATAAGGTGCTGGATGTTCTACAAGGAACACCGCTATGCAAAGCAAGAACTATAGCTACCAGTTTTTTTTAAACAAGTTTCTACAACATTTTAGGTTTCTTTTATTTCATTAATCTCATTAATGAAGTCCCATTTTATTATGCTTCACAAGCACCAGCATATGAAACGAAATCTGCAATATAACATATATCTCATATATATAATATAAACATTCGTCTCAGGCAGTAATATGATCTCATCACAGAACATTGCAGCAGAAGAACATATATGAAATATTGGATATACTAGGACGTCCGTGTTTTCAATACGAGCCTGTATAAAACACGGTTTCCACGGTCGCGATGAATAGCCAAACCCACATCCCTAGACCCCTACGAGAGCGGCAAGCAACACTGTCAATTCTAGGGTTAGGAGACCCGGTCTCGACTCCTCGAGATGGTCTCCCACTGGACCGTAGAACCCGGTTACTTGTGCTCCCCGCCTTGGGTCTACCTAATGCGGAAAAGTAAATAATATACAACGGTGACATCTTCCGCAACCTGGAAGTGCCCCAATAAAAGAATATTACATATAAATGAATTTTACATGAATGAAAAAGAAAAAACTCTTATCTCACATAAAACCCCCGGCTATTCAAACGCGACGATCCAATATAACATATCACAGCAACACATAATATCTCATATCATCAACGTAAGCAAGTATGCGTATCCCGATTGTCGTTGATGTATAGCAACGAAGCCGGCAATACACCACATACTACGCTTACGGTCACAGAAAAGAAAGTGTAAAACTACAACAGTTGGAATCCGCAACCTCCTTAGACATCGCATGCCTAACCAAATGAATTCCTTAGACATCACATGCCTAACAATTATAAACCCCGCATTTTAGTCTCATTATCGAAAACTCTTTTCAATATCAAGTCGGACAATTCAACAAGATTCCCGACATCTTGATCGAATGCTCGTCGCAAACTTTAGTAGACGGCCGCACCCCCGGATGCCGTCGACAAAGTGCACTAAGGCGGAACACCGCTGCCGTAAGCACCCGAACGGATGCTTTTGGCGACGGGGTTCTCCTACAGTCACTTGGTCGGGGCTATGGGGCGTAGCTGTCTATTAAGTTTACCCGGCGAGTATTCGCGTACGCTACGTGATTGCGACGGACTTTTGATCACATCAAAATTCCGTGGCAACCGATCATTTGAGACTAAACTGCTATATTTATAATATTCAAATTAGTTATCTCATAACTATATGTGGATTCCAAATATTGTATCACATTCCAGATAAAACAGAAAATGTTAAACTTTCCGATCGAACAATCAAACACCCAAGATTTCCCTAATTTATCTCAACACTTGAAAACAGTTTAAAAACATCCATCACATGCCACAGTACCAATGGTCCAGCCGTAGAAGGGTCAAGCCAACGCCTCACATGTGGCACGCCGTACTGCCCCAAACCCAAAGGTTCAAAAGGCAGTTCAAGACGGTCACATAATCGAGTTAAGGTTTGTTGTCTTCTAGAGGGTCCACCGCGTTACTTGCACGACTTAAAACATTCTTAAACACGAGAAAAAAAACCAACTTTTGAATAATTTTCCGACAGGGGAAAAAGTGAGTTATTGATATCCGTTCGAACTTTTTAACAGTTTCTAAAAATTATCCGGACAAAGCTAAACAAAGTTAAAATATCCGATCGAATCAACGAGTCCCCAATACACCCCAGAAAACCCAACACTTGAGTATGATTAAAAATGCCCAGAAGAATCAGGAATTAGCTACGGAGGTTACTGTGCAAACCCTATCCCTCAATCCTTCCTTCTTGCCGCGGAACCGCCGCCAATACCAGGGTTTGGCTGCGGTTCCGCGGCGCTTTAGACGATTTAGGGGGTCGGGTTTCACAGTAATTCCTAAAATACCCTGCTGAATTTTTTGGGTATTTTTAATATGAAAAAATCACAGTTTTGAAAAATTTCCAGAAACTAGGGTATATCGGGTTTTCCGGGTTCGATCGGACTTTAAACTTCGTCTAGACTTTGCCTAAAGCTCTAGCTTGGCTCTGATACCACTGTAAGGTTGATGGGCACGCGCACAAGGGTCTACGAGGCATCAACCATGCCCGATTAAAAATTTAGCCGTGCCGAACAACCCGAATACGGATCTTTAAACTAGAGATTAGGCGAAAACTAACATGCTAAACACTTTAACACTAAGTGAGAGGGATTACAACCATTGTAGATCCGGTCCTTCACTTCATATGCTCCGTGTTGAGGTCCCTTCGCTGCGATCATCATGCTCCGGACTCTCGAGAGGCTCCACGAAGAGAAAGGTGCAACCTTTGCTTCCGATCTTCGATACAAAGATGATCTACCTTGAAGTTTCGTTAACACAAGCTAACACTCACTAAAATTGAGTGAACACTCTCATCTAAAGGGCAAGGGAAGATGAGGATGATGAAGTAGGATTTTCTCTCTCTTTATTTATCTTTTTCTCATATTTATTCATCACTTGGAAAAAATCTAGAAAACATTTTCATGAAAGAATGAAGGAAGAAGAAGATGAATAATGATCATTTCTTTTGTGAAGAATAGAATGAATTAATATGATAGAATAATGCAACCATTGTCAAGAAACCTTTGTAGAGATTGAACTAGGGTTAAAAAGTGTGGTTGAGTTAAGAAATATCATGCAAAAATATCTTTTCCAAAACAAAAAAGAAAAACCTTCTAGAAACATCTAGAAAGGTTTAACCCTAATCAAACCCTAACCATGTTTAATCTCTACTAAACATGTTGCATTAGTAATCATATCATGTTACAATATTATATATCACATATATAATATTTATCGTAAAAAAAAAATAATACATTTAACATATATCGCATATATATCAATGTATTACCCGAGTGAGAAAAAGAATCTTTTAGTGAGCAAATATTAGTTAATGTAATTTAATATATCATATATATATTATTATACGTTAAATTATCGAATCAACACTTGATCCGATAATCCGGCTATATCGCATATAACCGACTAATATTTATCCGTACCGATTCATCGAATCAACACTTGATCCGATGACCCGGCTGATATCAAATATCACGAGAATAGAATACGGTATCTCATATCGCATTATTCTCGGTCCCGCACATATCACATACGTGCCCCTACTCCGTTTTGCCTGAGCCAAGAAACCTCTGTGTAGGACTCTAAAGAATCGTCAATACGCCGGCAGTAGGTGATGATCATATCAAACACCCACAAGCTGCAAGCGGTCAGCTAAACGTAACAGCTACCCAGGTATTGAGCACTCAGAAGATCAACAAGCAAGCCTGTACATTCTCCTGTGAATCCAAACAGTAACACTCCCGTACAGTCCGGTCTCGTCGTCTGATATGTCGCATATCTCGCCTAGGGGTGGTATACGTCAGACCCCAGTAGCTCGATAAGTCGTGTCGATATGAGGTCTATAACAGTTCGAGAAACTACTGATAACACTTACCAGTAAATCTCAGCAACCCTGGCCAGGGATTTCCGGTTATAGCCAATCGAACACAGCGCAACATCAACTCCCTATACCGGGAGAGACGAATCCCCTCCTATCGCTCATTGCCTCCATGTGATTCGGGACTGTACCCAAAAGCCACCTTTTTGCACGCCCTCTTGGACGTGGTATGATGGAAATCAAAGCACAGTGGGAATCACACAAGACTCTATGAGGATCTCGGGTCAACAAACTACTCTGTACCAGTGTCACCGGAGAACTGCCATCTGACGTGAGGTATAATACCATCTGGGAGTTCTCGGCGAGTCCGTCCAGTATACCCAGTCTCCACTGAGCACCCGTACACCATCCTTGATGTCAAACACCGATGGATATGGGATCATCCATCGCCCATCATATGGGTCAAGATGCGTATACGCTAGTCTACTCTGGTGCATCGATGCCTTGTCTCGATATACCCTCGACTAGGAACAGTTATAGGATGTACTCATCGACTACCGTGGCCCCACTAGTATGATCTCATCATAGTCCCAGTAGTCGAGTACACATCCTAAGGGCTTTATCAACATGTAATATAGAGACAATCAGAGTACATGTTAAGATAAAGTACAACCAGATAGCATACTATCATGTCGAGCAAGAAAGTCCTCCCTATATATGTCCAAGCATCCATTACAATATACATCGTATTTACAGTAATGGCCTCTAGGGCATACATATAACTAACACCTCGACCAGTTTTTGTTGTGTTATTTACGACATTCTGATCTATTTAATGTGTCTTGAGGGACAGTAGTAGCACTTGAGGATTTGTTATACAGATACTGGAAGAGCACCAGCAGTTTGCGAAATTCTCAGAGTGTTTCTTCAGGCTTGTTTGTGTTGACTCCTAGGTCTTGTAGTCACGGGAGACGGTTTCGTATGGTTCCGAGGGAGATCGTGGCCGTACAGCTTAGGTCCAGACATGTGTGCAGGACGGAGATCCGCAGATTGTTGGGCTTAGCAGGTTTTACCGCAGTTTTGTGCAGGTTTGCTAGAGTAGTACTGCACCGTCGACTGAATGGACCGGAATGGAGGTTTCTTTTCTGTGGACTGAGGCATGTGTGTGGAGTTTTCGGCATTTGAAGATTCTGTTAACAACTGCATCAGTTCCTTCTTTGCCTTTGGTTCAGGCAATTTTGTTGTTTAACTGTAATGTTTCTTGAGTGGGCTCGAGTGTGTACTGAGGTGACACTATAGAGTTATCGCTTTTGCTTCCCTACATTTGGAGGAAGTACGAGAAGGATATTCCACTCATGATCTGGAGATGGCCGCGGTGGTTTTGCGTTGGAGATTTGGAGACACTACTTGTTCGAAAGTCGTGTCAGATTTTCCACGGACCACCAGAGCTTAATATACATCTTCCTGCAGTGGATTTTGATTGTTGTGATAATCTTCTGCAGATTTACAGTTCTTTTGTGATCGTTGAGTACAGCATAAGTTCGTCTCTACGGAGGGGACAGCTTGCTCATGTCCGCGCCCGACCACTTTCCTTAAATCGCTTTCGCGAGACACTGCCCGCCGATGCTCGTTCGTCAGTGATACTTGAGCATACTCGGCTGGGAAATGATTCGGAGTCCGTGATTTGTGACAATGGTGTGCTAAGTTAGGGACACGTTTGTGTACCTGATGTTATCAGGTAGAGACGTGTAATCCTAGAACATGTACATCTGTCAACTCTCTATATGCATTCAAGTTCCACCAACATTTAGCTTGACTTGTAAGATATTTACGGGTAGACAGGGATGTAAAGAGAAGTTTCGGGTTTCTTTTCAAGGTGTCTGTCTTGTTGAGTGTTTGGTTCGAGCATCTGAGGCCGGCTGGAGAGTTGCAATCTTTAACCGATCCGAAGTTGGAGTGGGAGCAGATCTCCACGAATTTCGTTATGGTTTCTACCCAAGTTTAGTCAGGGTGTGACTCCATTCGGATTCTTGTCGTCCAGTTATACTCAATGTGCTCAGTTGTTTTTGTTAAGTTTTGTGTTGTGTTGATTGTTGTCGGCAGTTGGGGATCGTCACTCGCCATCGTTAGGGTTCTCATTCGATAGCCGTTATCAGGAGACACTCCAATTGGCCACCTTTAGGTTTTGGGTTAGGTCGTGTCGATCACCAGTCTGTTGTTTTTCTGACTCTGCGTAAGTAGGATTTTGGACCCCGGCTAGTCTAGAGACTTCGGAGATGATCCGGTTGTTCAGGTCAGGATGAGAGTAGCCCAGCGCAAATAGAGGTCTTATGCCGACTGTGTTGGTCATAGACTTAAGTGCGCAGTGGCAAACCATGTATTCCTGCGGATTTTTCCAATGAATGACGTGTTGGATTTTGGGAAGCTTGTCCCAGGATTGTAGGTCCTTTCGAGATCCTATAAGCGAGTTAGTTTCGTTGCCTTTAATTTGGCACTTCCGCCCAGATTATTGAATTTTCACCCCGTATTACTTGTGATGATGCTTTACAATTACCTTCTTGACCTTTCTCACATGATTTAGCACCAGACCATGTTGCTTGGGCGCGATCTTTCGTTCACCAGCAGCCAATTGTGTTAATGGCTCGGCAGGTGGAGAAACGTCGGTCAAGGGTCTTGCCATCTATGAAGGGTTTTCTTGGGCGTAGCCGTATAGTGAGGTAATCACTTGGGAGGCTGCGAGCGAGATTTGAGAGTTGTAATCTTCGCTTTGAAGGTACGCGTAACAGTATAATTTTAAATTCAGGAACGAATTTCTATTAAGGGGGGAGATTGTAACACCTTAGAATGTGTTTTGTGGCTAATTATAATTTAATGTATAGTTTTTAATAAAAGTTTACCAAATTGGTTTCTAATTATTTTATCCTAATTAATTAGTATTTTATTAGAATTTTTCTAGGCACACACACACTTGTGCATGTAAACTAGGGTTTAGAGATGAGGTTAGACCATGATTAGCAAGCATGATGGATTAACCTATTCTCTTTAAGTTAATAAATATTGTTTAGGTGCTTTTGGGTTTAATAGTGTGCATGGTTGTTTTTTTAAAAAAAATGGAAAATGAATTTGAAAAGTGTTTTTAATTGGGTTGAAGTGTTGACCTTGTGAGAGAGAGAGAATGAGCATAGGGCAACATGGCATGAGCCATGCTCATTTAATGAAGTGAGAGAAAGTGAGAAGGGTGGTTGATTTGTTTCTCTTATTTCTCACTCTCACTCTGATTTCCCTCACATTCTCTCACTCACACACACACACACACACTCACCTGCAGAAGAGAAGCATCAGCAGGAGCAGGGGCTTCAGCAACAACAGAAACAACAGCAGCTCCATTAGCAGCAGCAGCAGATAACATCATCAGTAGCAGCAGAAGCTGTAGCAGCAGCAGCCCCAGCACTTGCAGCAGCTCTTCCTCATCCATACACTTCTTCTCTTGCTTCCTTGGGTTCCTTAGGGTATAATTCTGAGCTCTTTTCCTAGTTTTCCTAGCTTGTGTGTGGATTAGCTTCGATTAGTGTTAAATAGTGAGTTTAGTGCTAGATTTTGGTGATTTGTGTGAAATGCTGATTAAGTGTTGATTGTGTTAGTTAACCCTACTTATTTAAGTGTTGTTAGGGTCATCTTAACTTAGTTTAACCCTGGATTACACTAAAATACCATAGGGTTTGTGTTTAATGCAAATTGGTGTTTTAAAGCGATATTTGTGACTTTCTGTGATCTGCTTTTAACCAAGACCCTTCAGGACAAAATTGAGCAAACTGGAGCATGTACACTAGGTATAG
This sequence comes from Agapanthus africanus, assembly GCA_030015575.1. NCBI lineage: Eukaryota > Viridiplantae > Streptophyta > Magnoliopsida > Asparagales > Amaryllidaceae > Agapanthus > Agapanthus africanus. The sequence goes on from CM057346.1 coordinate 361,631,464, forward strand.
ATACCACCACCAGAATACAAACCCACCATTCCCAATGCAGGCCGCCAATTTATTGATTCTGGCCGCAAATTGCGGCCATGAAGGGGACATGGGTGTTGGGGTCTTGGCTAGGGTTCTCTGCAGTGTTGTCTAGTGTTTTGGCATGTATAGTTTTGTAAAATTTGACCTGTAGGAAAATCTGGGGCAATATATCGTATTTGGTGTTCGTTGTGTTTGCGCGATACGTTAGAGGGTTCTGTGATCCAGCGTATCGCGGCGTATCGCGATGGTTTCAGACGCGTACACACACGTTTTAGCGTATCGTACACGCGCGCGTTTAGTTCGCGACGCGCGTTTCTCGTTTGGGTTCGATATCGCGTTTTGCGGAATATTTGGCTTAATTATGATTTCCTTGTCCAAATTGCAGGATTGTAGGCGGGGACTACGGACAGTGCTACGGGGGAGCAGATGGTAGGTTTCACCTAGCATGGAGTGTAGGTGAGTAGATTTAACATCTACAGGGGAATCGCCCGGATGGCGTTATGCGTCTGGGCTAGGATTCTAGTACTTGTCGCATATTCTACGTCATTGTTAGAATTGCACCTTTACCCTATTTACTTAGATATAGTTGTACTGTGACTAGTAGCCGTAGGGCACTGCACACATTATTGATGGTTCATGTTGCACGAGCACGGATTGTATGCTATACACACACCGTCAATAATTGCCATGTCACACACTAACCATTATAGATACTATTGCTTGTCACACATGACATCTAGCTTATCGGTATACCTATAGTGTATCATACCTTTAGTGATAGGTACATATACACCTTGCGATACAGCTACAGGTATACCTTGCACATATTTTACTTATACCGGGGGGATAGCCTACATATTTTACTTATACCCAGGGGGTATACGACATCAGTTCTTATAGGTAGATACCTATACATTGCTACACCTGTATGTTACACACATATTCAGTTGCAGTCACATATTTACCTTTACTGATGTTACTTAGTTGTACCTTATTTGTTTCGCATACATCTGGTTTCAGCTACATATTCTCTGTTATATGCTCGCATTTCAGATATATCGTATATATTTATTCCTGGATTGCGCATTATTATTTGGATTTTACATGATGTTTTCTGGATTTGGGAACCGCGGGAGTTCATTAAATTATGCATACATTGAAAAACCCGGTTTCCTTGATATGATATTTGCGCATCCACCATGGGTTTTATCGGTGCTGATTATATATACCCGTACGAGGAGGCGTCGAGGCCGTAGAGGGTACATGGTAGGGCCCGGAGGTACCCCAGGGCAAGAAAAGGATGTCGATGTGCTATGAGCCGATGAGCCCGGCAGAGGAACCATACCATCCGGTGACTGTACCAATGACTCGGCGGGGATCATAGAGATACCATTGGGAGTCATGCATGTATGCATACGTCGAAAGGCGAGGGTCAGAGCTAGGCACTCGTGCTTTCGGGACAGCGCATGATACGTGCTTATCAGGATTTCTGTGTCGATGCTTGGCACATTGTTTTCATGATATTTCTTTAATACCTTTGTATATATAACAGAGGATTTAGCCGTTGTTATATATACCCTTACACCAATATTAGTGGAATGGGACGCTAATATATGTGTATTGACCCCATCATATTTATTTCTGCAAATATATTTATTTAGGATGTTAGAAACTTACTTGAGATTCGACTTGGGATATAGGTGATTCATTGAGATTGGATATTGCATATTAAAGAGATTGTTGATTTGTACATTCGAGATATAGGTGAGCTATTCGATATTGTACATTGAGGTGATGTGAGACTTATATGATGTGAGAGCCCAGTTTGGGGGCTGATTTGAGGAATTGTGGATTTGAGTGTCTTGATGGATTGCGATCCTGCCACGATATCAGGTTTCCGTGGAAATGATATATTCCACCCCATACCTCACACTTATCTATTTTATGCACAGTTTCATATATTGGTAGTACCTGTTAGTGTACCCTTATGATAGTTGCATATCTACATTCTCATATCACTATTGCATGGTTATTGCATACTATTGTCATGTTACTATTGCTTCACATATTGATTGTACCTGCTAGTGTACTTTCCATTATTTTGCATTCACATGATATGTTATTACTGTAATCGCATACCTTAGATTCATGCTGTACGTACATTCTTGCGATTACCTGCATATGTTATCTACTATTCACGAGTTGGCAACTCACCCTCGTTGTGCCACAGGTGTTTCAGGTTGTTCCCCAGAGTAGTTGAGGAAGGCTATTGCGCTATTCAGCTATCATCTTTTGCTACAGATACCGCATCAGCTCACAGTACTATTTTGCTTAGGTGGGTTTCGGTGGTCATCTGTATTTTGTATTGTACATTCGTTGTATCTTGTACTCTCCATCTACTATTATGTTGTTGACTTAGAGACTTGGTGAGGACGATATTGTATATTATTGTGGATTTGTTGTCTTTTATATACAACTTTCTCTCTATTGTCTTTATTTCTTCGCTACGGCGTCATATTTTTGTGTTGTATTCATCTTGGCTAGTTTTTACAAAAAGGGAGTGTTGCCAAAATTTTAAAGAAATAAAGTAGGACTTTTAAAGAATTTGGGTTGCGATTTCAAATGTTTCAAAAACTTATATTATCTTTTCCGTATTTTTATGGTTTAGATTTCTGGGTTTTGCCTTTCTTTTACTACGTTACATCTTAGGGCGTTGCGTAGTACTAGGGCCGTCACGGGCCAATTTCGGGTCGTGACAGTCACTCCCGATGAAGGGATCTCGGCCCTTGCCTCGTCGAATGAGGTGCTGGGCATTCATAACCGAATACCTCTATGCAAAACAAAAGAGAACGTCCTTGCAATAACAGCTTTTTGAAAATTATTCCAACAGCGTCTTTTAGGTTTGTTTTTCTTTACATTAATCTAATGCGTCCCATCAGTTAATCCAACCATTGCAGAAAACAACGAAAATATGGCGTACGCTTATGCCATCCGCATTCGCCATGGGGCCCCGTCATTACCCGTTAGGTTACTTAACTAACGACAGAGCGGGGGCTGGACTAGCACGGATGCAAAACATAAGCAACGCCTACTAGATATCATATATAGATATATTTATTCGTCATATGCAATGATAGCCATTCCAGATCACAGATGAACACATTGGATATGCTAGGAATCCGCGTTTCTTTCGAGCCTACAACGAAAGACGGATTACACGGTCGCGAAGAATAGCCAAACCTCACCTTAGACCCCTACGGGTGCGGCAAACTACCCGCCAAGTATCCGAAGTGAAGCAACCTCCCTCAACAACATGAGTAGGCCACTCGGCACTTCGAGGTACCCGGTAGTTTGTGCACAACACCTTGGGTCTATCCTCGGAGCAAAAACAGTAAAAGAAATAATATACAATGGCGGCTACAACCTCATCCCGGATGTGCGGCCATAAAAATAATATTACATCAATTTACATTTTACATCAAATGAAAGATAAAGAAAACACTCATCTCACAAAACCCCGGCTATTCATCCGCAACAATCCAACAAGTTCATATACACAATCCAACAACATTACAGATCAAAGATACGCACAACCCCCACTAATCGACGTACAGCGATTAGCCGGCGTTCATTGCATATATCACATTACAGATATAACCATTTAGCCAAAGTTTGTAGAACTCCGATCAAAATACAAATTTGTAACTACCCCCAAAAATAACATTTTTCTCTGGATAATCTGGGCAGAAACTAAATATCTCAAAAATCCCAAAACACCAAACAGAGGAATCTGCATCAAATTGGAGACGCGGCCGAGTCAACTCGGCCGCAGATCCGCGGCGGAACGCATGGTTCCGCCGCGCTTCCACGGCGAGTTGGCTGGTCATGGGGTCAAATTTCTTGACAATCCCCAGAAAACCCTGCTTGTATTTTTCATGTTATACAAAATATTTTTAGGCCTATTTTGAAAATCGACAGAAAATACATTTTTCGGTTTGTTTTCGGGATTTTTTCCGGATCGAAATTCTAAACACTTTGCTAACAGTTAGTTGTTGCTTAGCAAGGCTCTGATACCACTGTTAGGTCCACGTTACCCACCCCGGTTCTTTCGGGGAGGCGGAATAGGTAAAAATCAAAATTTTTCCTCAAAAGGTAACATGGACCATTCAAGAAGGATCTTTGCTAAACAAAAACTAATAATTAAACTACAAGTTCTAGATACTATGTAGAATGGTTATACCTATGTCTTGAACTCCTTCTCTTCTTTTGGTGGTTCTCCTCCTTGCTTGCTCCTTGTAGTGGCTTGAATGGCTCCTCCTCCTCGTCTCCTCTTTGCCGTAGATGGATCCACCCGAGGGCCTCGAACTTGAGCTCATATCTCAACCTAGAGATAACTAAGGTGCTTGGTTTGCTAGACCTAGGACCTTAGAAAGAGTAGAGAAGAGTTATGGTGGTTTTGTCTCAAAGGTTCATGATTTCCAACTCATGGAACACTTGAACCTTGAGAGAGGAAGAGGGGGAGCTTTTTTCTAAGAGAGAGAAACAAAATGATAGAATGAGCTCTCATAATGCAACCATACTCACAAAAGCAAGAATAATGATGATGATAATAATAATTAAGAATAGTGATGGTTAGTTTCAATGACCATTATCATTTCATGCAAGTATTGCATTATGTAGAGAATAACAAGTAAACAAAAGTCATCGCAATGAAATGATGATGGTCAACAAGTCCACAATGGTCAACCGGTCAACAAAGTCAACAAGTCAACAAAAGTCAAATGTTCAACTCAACCATGACACAATAATCCTTAATTAATATTATTAATCATATTTCTCATTCTCATTAGGGTTTAGAAAAAGTCAACGGTCAACAAGTCAACCAAAATCAAATGGTCAACAACCCTAATGAGAATCCTCTTCCTCTGTCAACTGTGCATACACACCCGCATCCGTGTTCCAAGGAACACGAATACCCTGAGACAAAACCAAACCCAAAACAAGTACTAGGATCTGGCTTAAACCAAAGCCCGCTAGTAACAACTGTCCGGACACCAAACGAGCACAAGTGCGCGGATGTGAACGAACCCCTTCGCAAAACCATGCAACCTCCACTCTGTTTTGCCCAAATGCGAGTAACCCTCTATGTGGGACTCTAAAGGCTTGACACTACACTGGCTGTGGGTTTAACCATAGGCCGCAAGCGGTACTAGCTCTACGTAACGGTCTCCAGGTAGATGCCGACAAGAAGACTGATGAGGTGAACCCTTCCTAACTCCTACTGAGCCTGAATGTGACAATCTTCGTACAGTACGGTCTGTTCGTCTGAGAATATCGCATGGCAGGCCTAGGGGCGGTAAACGTCAGTCCCCTAATAGCGGTACAATTCGTGTTGGAGTGTAGGCCAAAACACCCTGAGAATCTACTAGAAAACCTACCAGCAATTCTCGCTTGCCCTGGCCAGGGAAGACAATGTGTAATGGCTCTCCTAGACACAGCGCGATATCAACTCCCAATACCGGGAGAGACGAATCCTGTCTAACCGTCACTGCCTCCAAGTGCTTCGGGACTGCACCCAACTACTACCTGTTTGCACGACTCAGTAGAGCCGTGGTAGGGTAGTAATCTATGAACAGTGGGAACACACTCGAGGCGAAGTGACAGTGTCAAGTAAGCGGACTAAGCTGTACTCATGTCACCTGGGAACTGCTGACTGACGATAGGTATAATGCCAACAAACAGTCCGGACGAGTCCTGTCCAGTGTACTTGTAACCTAACGAGCACCTGCATACTATCTCCAGTACGACGTACTGATGGCTGTGGGACAGACCATCTCCTATGCTGGGAAGAGAAGCGTATGTACTAGTCTACTCTGGACTATCGATGCCCTGTCTCGATAATCCTACGACTAGGGACCAAAATAAGGATGTGCTTATAGACTACCCAGCCCCCACTAGTGTGATCGCCATCACAACGCCGGTAGTCAAGCAAAAATCCTAAGAGCTCTACCAATATGTTTTGAATGATATGTTAAAAGAAACATATACACATATTAAGATAGAAACAAACCAAGTAGCATACTACTATATCGAGCAAGACTGTCGTAAAACCGTATATATCCTAAGCCTCCAAAATGTATTATACAAATTAGTACTATACAATAATGTCCTCTAGGGCATACATATCTAACAGTACCACATACCAAAAGCAAATCACCCAAAACAGCTAAGTATCAGCGATGCCGCTACTGATCCCGGCGGTCAACCTGCAAGAACTGTGGCACAACGGGGGTGAGTTGCTAACTCGTGAATAGAAAAACATCATCAGGTAGAAATCGAAATAAACAACGATTCCTAGGTCAACTATATCAAAAAGGTAATACTATGATATCTAGGGTGACCTATCTGCATATGTGCCAACACATAATAAATGCCTATCAGCAACTGGATATCATCGAACAATATAATCAATGCATGCACGCAGGTGGATCTCATCCAACAATATAATCAATGCATGTATGCAGTGGATCTCGTCCACGTGTCACCCACTGACACCACAACTCCTGCATGTAAATATCATAAAAACATATGCAGGTAAATATGAGGATATAAAACAACGTGTGTCCCTCGCGACACAACAAAATCATGGAAACCTGCTCGAAACATCATGAAAACCGTGTCTAGCATCGATAGGTAAATCCTCATGCCTCAGGCGTCGTCCCCACGACTGGCCCTGATGTCATGTCTGTACATCACTCCGGTCGGTATCCCCACGATAACCACCAAGTCAAAATACTATCACTGGTAGATACTTGCCCAGCCTTCCAGGCTCATCGCCATCATTTGTGAACTTCTTGCCGAGGGGAACCGATCGGGCTCCACCATGTACCCACACACGTCCCACTTCAACTCCTCGCACCAGGTATATATCACAGATCTCAGAACCGAGAAATCTCATGGTGGACGCACTGAAATATCATATCAAGAGAAACCGGGTTTTCAAACAATAAATAGTTTCTTGAAAAACCCCCATGGTTCTCAAATCCATAAATCACATAAAATCCATATCTCAATGCTTAAATCCATGAAAACTGATATATGTTGTTAGTTATATGTATGCCCTAGAGGCCATTACTGTACATACGTTGTATATTGTAGTGGATGCTTGGACATATATAGGGAGGACTTTCTTGCTCTGCATGATAGTATGCTATCTGGTTACTCTTTATCTTAACATGTACTCTGATTGTCTCTATATCACATGTTGATAAAGCCCGTAGGATGAGTACTTGACTACCAGGACTATGATGAAGATCATACTAGTGAGGACAGTGTAGTCTCCAAGTACATCCTTCAAATGTTCCTAGTCGTGGGAGTACCGAGACAGGGCATCGATACTCCAGAGTAGACTAGCGTATGCGCTTCTTGACCCATATGATGGGCGATGGATGATCTCATATCCATTGGTGTTTGACATAAGAGAAGGTATACGGGTGCTCAGTGGAGACTGGGTACACTGGACGGACTCGCCGAGAACTCCCAGATGGTATTATACCTCACGTCAGATGGCAGTTCTCAGGTGACACCGGTACAGGTTAGTCTGTATACCCGAGATCGTCATAAAGTCTTGTGTGATTCCCACTGTGCTTTGATTTGTATCATACCACGTCCAAGAGGGCGTGCAAAAAGGTGGCTTTTGGGTACAGTCCCGAATCACATGGAGGTAATGAGCGATAGGAGGGGTTTCATCTCTCCCGGTATAGGGAGTTGATGTTGTGCTGTGTTCGATTGGCTATATTTGGAAATCCCTGGCCAGGGTTGCTGAGATTTACTGGTAAGTGTTATCAGTAGTTTCTCGAACTGTTATGGACCTCATATCGACATGACTTATGAAGCTACTGGGGTCTGACATTTACCATCCCTAGGTGAGATATGCGACATATCAGACGAAGAGACCGGACTGTACGGGAGTGTTACTGGTTGGATTCACGGGAGAAAGTACAGGATTTCTTGTTGATCATCTGATTGCTCAATACCTAGGTGGCTGTTACGTTTAGCTGACCGCTTAAAACTTGTGGGTGTTTGATATGATCATCACCTACTGCCGGCGTATTGACGATTCTTTAGAGTCCTAAAAAGAGGTTTCCTAGCTCGGGTAAAATGGAGTAGGAGAACATATATGATATGTGCAGGACCAAGAACAATACGTCTATGTGATACCGTATTAGATTCTTGCAATATGAGATATCGGCTGGGTATATGTGATATAGCCGGGTCATCGGATCAAGTGTTGATTCGATGAACCGATACAGATTATATTAGTCGGTTATTTGTGAAATGGCCAGATTATCAGATCAAGTGTTGATTCGATAATTTAATGTATAATTATATATTTGATATATTATATTACATTAACTAATATTAGCTCACTTAAAGATTCTTTTTCTCACTCGGGTAATACATTGATATATATGTGATATATGTTAATTGTATTATTTTATTTTGTTACAATAAATATTGTATATGTTATATATAATATTGTAACATGTTATGGTTATAAATGCAACATGATTTGTGGAATTTAAATAGGATTAGGGTTTGGATTAAGGTTAAACTTTCATGAAGTTTTCAAGAAGCTTTGACTTTGACCATGATATTTTGTGATGTTTTGCATAGATATTTCCTTAACCCAACCCAACCCTTTAACCATAGTTAATTCTGTACATGGGTTGAGTCTTCATACTTAACCCATGGTTGCATTTATAACCTCACTTGATTCATTATTCATCACGAATGGTTTTGCTTCTTCTTCTTCCTCTTTGATCAAAAGCTTTCTAGCTTTTTCAAAAGTGATGAAAATGAGTGAGATAAAGAAAACAAATGAGAGCTAAATTCCTACTTCATCATCCTCATCTATTCTAGCCACATAGGTATTTGCTTTGCTAATACTTGATTAGTGAACCAAAAACTTGGGCTTGAGTTTCTTCAAGATAGATCATCTTTGTTATCGAAGATCGGAAGCATGCTTGCATCTTTTTTTTCATGGAGCCTCTCTAGAGTCCGGGTACTCGATGATCGCAGCGAAAGGACCTCAACACAGAGCTTTAGAAGTGAAGGAACGGACTACAAAGGTTGTAATCCCTAACTCTTAGAAGTAAAGTTGTTTACTTGCTTTGTTTTGCCTAATCTCTAGTTTAAGATCTTTGTTAGGGTTGTTCGGCATGTCTAAAATTTAAATCGGGCATGGTTGATGCCTTATAGACCCTTGTGAAAGTGCCTAGTAATCCTACAGTGGTATCAGAGCCTAGCTAGAGTTTTAGGCGAAGTCTAGACGAAGTTTAAAGTTCGATCGAACCCCGAAACATCGAACAATACCCCCTCTCTGGAAATTTTTTAAAATGTTGATTTTTTCTGTATTAAAAATACTCAGAAAATTAAGCAGGGAAATGTAAGAATTACTGTGAAGTACGATACCCTAATTCCCTTAAGGGACCGCGGAACCGCGGTCAAACCATGCGTTTGGCGACGGTTCCGCAGCCAATCTTGTGAATTTGGGTCTAATACATCATGGATATATTCTTGGGTACTTCTTAATAATTCTGGGAATTTTTAATTTTACTCAGGTGTTGAGTTTTCTGGAGATCTTTTGTATCCGTTGATTCGATCGGAAATTTTAACTTCGTTTAAGTTTTTTCCGGGTAATTTTAGAACGTGTTAAAAAGTTCGAACGGATATCAATAACTCACTTTTCCCGAAACGGAAAACTTTCAAGTGTTGGATTTTTTCACGAGTTTAAAACTTTCGGGAAATCATGCAAGCGTATCTGTGGACCCTCTAGAAGAACACAAACCTTAACTCGATTATGTGACCGTCTGAACCGCCTCTAAAACTTAGGGTTTGGGGCAGTACGGCATTCCACATATGAGGCGTTGGCTTGACCCTTCTACGGCTGGACCATTAGTACTGTGGCATGTGATAGATGCTTTTTAAACTCCACTCAAGTGTTGAGCTATTTAATAAATCTTGGCTGTTTGTTTATTCGATCGTAATGTTTAACATTGTCTATTTATCTGGAATGTGATACAATATTTGGAATCCACAAGTAGTTATGTGATAACTAATTTGAATGCTATAAATCTAGCAGTTTAGTCTCATTTGATCGGTTGCCATGAGATTTTGATGTGATCAAAAGTCCGTCGCAATCACGTAGCGTACGCGGATACTCGCCGGGTAAACTTAATATATAGCCACACCCTATAGCCTCCGACCAAGTGACAGTAGGAGAACCCCGTCGCCAAAACTATCCGTTCGGTTGATCGCGGCAGCGGTGTTCCGCCTTAATGCACTTCATCGACGGCATCTAGGGTGCGGCCGTCTACTAAAGTTTGCGACGAGCATTCGATCAGGATGTCGGGAATCTTGTTGAATTGCCCGACTATATATTGAAAATTGTTTTCGATATTGGGACTAAAATGCGGGGTTTATAATTGTTAGGCATGCGATGTCTAAGGAATTCATTTGGTTAGGCATACGATGTCTAAGAAGGTTGCGGATTCCAACCGTTGTAGTTTTACACTTTTTTCTGCGACCGTAAGTGTAATATGTGGTGTATCACCGGTTTCGTTGCTATACATCAACGACAATTGGGGTACGCATATTTACTTACGTTGATGATATGAGATATTATGTGTTGCTGTGATATGTAATATTGGATCGTCGTGTTTTGAATAGCCGGGGGTTTTATGTGAGATGAGGGTTTTTATTTTCATTCATGTAAAATTCAATTGTATGCAATATTCTTTTATTGGGGCACTTCCGGGCTGAGGATGATGTCACCATTGTATATTATTTACTTTTCCGCATTAGGATAGACCCAAGGCGAGGAGCACAAGTAACCGGGTTCTAGGGTCCAGTGGGAGACCATCTCGAGGAGTCCAGACCGGGTCTCCAATCTCTAGAACTGGCAGGGTTACTTGCCGCTCTCGTAGGGGTCTAGGGATGTGGGTTTGGCTATTCATCGCGACCGTGGAATCCGTGTTTTATACAGGCTCGTATTAAAACACGGACCTCCTAGTATATCCAATATTTCATATATGTTCTTCTGCTAAAATGTTCTGTGATGAGATCATATTACTGCCTGAGACGAATGTTTATATTATATATATGAGATATATGTTATATTGTAGATTTCGTTTCAAATGTGACGCTTGTGAAGCATTATTAAAATGGGACTTCATTAATTAGATTAATGAAATTAAAGAAACCTAAAGATGTTGTAGAAACTTGTTTAAAAACTGGTAGCTCTGGTTCTTGCTTTACATAGCGGCATTCCTTGCAAAATATCCAGCACCTTATTCGATAAGGAAAGAGCCGAGATCCCTTCACCGGGAGTGACCTCTTTAGCGAAACTAGCAGATGCTACACACTCGGTTTGTCTTTTGATTGCTTCTATAGTTTTTTCTTTGCATAGCGGTATTTATGAAATATCCCGCACCTTATTCGATAAGGAAAGAGCCGAGATCCCTTCACCAGGAGTGACCTCTTTAGCAAAACTAGAAAACCCTCAAAAACACTCCATTCAAAATCACTCGATTCTACAACGATATCAAGTTCATTACGCAAAGGGTTTTCTTAAAAACCTGTCGTAGCCCTCCGTCATTTCAGATAAGTAATAGTTAGTATTCGTACTACGTTTGTTGACCTCCGTCAGGGCGTAGTGTGTGGTAGCTGACCAGTATTTATCTGCTTATGCATATGATGCAGATTGGATTAGGGTAGTCGTACGGCCTTGTTGACCTCCGTCAAGGGTCGTACGGGTGGGTTTAATTCAATCAGGAAATGACGGGTTGAACTTGACTAGCAGCCTATGGTTTGTTGACCTCCGTCAAGGTCATAGGACGCTAGGGGTAAAATATTATCGGGAATTTCAAGTGTTGAAATTTACAACGAGATTGCGTACCATCGATGAGATATTTGGATCCCGATACCCGCTGCGAGTAAGAGTTACTCCTAGGAGAGTTTTAGATATTACCATTAGCCGATCAAGTAGGTGTCTAGAAAGGTGTTAACGGGGTTACGCCCCTGGGAAAACGAGATTTATTTTAATTAGGTCCGTGCGAAAGCACGGGGAACCAACCTCAAAGTACAGGCACTGGCCTGGCTGAAAGATTGGCGAACTTGTATGGTTTAATTAATCCCGGCTAGTCTTTCCTTGTACGGTTTGAAGGAAGATTTGACTAAAACATTGGGAGACATCCTGATTAGATATATTAATAACCAATCTAATCTTGCAAGAACATACGCTGAGTGTTTTCATCTCTCTCTCCTGGTTACGACTATGTCTCGCCTTAATAAGGATAACAATATGGATGTATTGACCGAACCCGCTTGTTATACTGCGCTAAGAAACGTTGGTCCCGCTCCAACTTATAATTGTTATAAGACAGCAGGAAACAGGGGATTACCGGAATTCCCTTGCCGCCCGAACGAAGAAAGTGCATGCTGATGCATCATCTTCGGGTGTGTTCATTACCGAGAACTGTTTCTTAGTATCCTTTACGTCCTGGGTATGAAATACCGGATCAGGATCCCGCAAATGTAATTTGTTACATGGGCTACAGATAGGTAGAGAACTGAGAACGGGTGATAAGTTTCAAGAGTTGGAAAAGATGCAAGTGTTGCTGCCAAGTCTGTTGGCAGTTATCACTCTGTATTACCAGAATACATTGATTCTGAACGAATGTTATTAGATACTGAACCTGATATACAACATCATATCAGTCTCTTTATTAGTAAAGAAGGATATAATTTTGTATTGTTGGATAATGTTTTGAACATTTCCTATATCAAGAGTTGATCGGTTCAGGCACGTTATCTAAAAGCATAGACGTTCTAAATCAAACTACAATTCTTAACGTACAAAACACACACAAGAGGAAGAGTTCAGAAATGAACGGATCCTTCTTGAGGTATTATAGACTAGGTCATATCAATGTGACCCGACTAGCTGAAGTTACATAAAGATGCATATTTAAATAAGTTTGAATTTACATCTTGTAACATTTGCCAGTCATGTCATAAAGATAAGATGACCACAAATCCGTTTATTAGGAACAAAGAAAGAGTTAGTGAACTCTTGGGATCAATACATGCTGATGTATGAAAGTCCCCTGTCTACAAATGCCGGGACCGGTTCTTTGTGCTTCATTCCATTCACTGTTGATCTCTCAAGAATCAGACATATGTTCCTGTTGAAACACAAGTCCGAAACTTTTGAGATAATCACAGAATATAAGTTAGAAGTAGAGAACCAAAAACGGGTATAAGTATTATTTCCTTTGATATGATCAAGGAGGAGAATACTTGAGCACGGAATTCCTGGACTATTCTAAAGGAGAATGAGATTCTCTCTCAGCATTACTCCTCCGTATACACCACAGCACGTCGGTTTATCGGGGCACAGCAATCACACCCTATATGATATGGTGTGCTCTATGATGAGTACTACTGAGTTGCCTTTTTTCTTTTGGGGTTATGCACTTGAGAAGTTGCATACCTATTGAATAGGTTCCAATCAAATCAGATGCCTGCCACTCCATATGTGATATGGTATGGGAAGTGCCCATATCTTAAGGAAGTTAAGATTTGGGGTTGTCCGGCCTATGTCAAAAGCAAAATCCGGACAAGCTCGAGGCAAGGTCAGTTCTGTGGAAGTTTGTTGGATATCCCAAGCATTCGCAAAGAAATATCTTCTACCAAACCTAGGAACAAAAAATGTTTTGATTCTCAGCATGCCACCTTTGTGAAAGGGAATTTCTTGTGAAGAAATTAGTGGTCATGAGGTAGAACTGGAAAGAGTTCCGGCTATACAAACTGCAGCTGATGATTTGGTAGAACCGGAAGATTCAATAGTTTCTAACGAACCTCAGCCTCTTCGCCGATCTAGTAGGGTTCCTCATCCACCTGAGAGATACTTCGGTTTCTCTATGACAGTGGGAGTGAGGATTACATCATGAGATGATGACCCAACTAGTTTCGAGCAGGCCATCAGGAGTGGAGACTCTGTGAGTATGGCTAGATGGTAATGAGATCTAAGATGGAATCCTTATACACCAACAATGTATGGACTTTGGTTGCTTTATCTGAAGGGTTAAATCCCCAACAGGAGCAAGTATATCTTGAGAAGATTACTTGGTGTACATGGAAAAGTTGAGACTTTCAAATCTATGCTTAAGTCCATCCAGATCCTACTTGCCATTGCTACATACCATGACTACGATTTCTGGTAGTTGGGTGTCATGAAAGCTTTTCTAAATGATGATTTAGAAGAGAGCGTCTATAAGTACACAGCCAGAGGGTTTCGTAGACAGTGGGAGCAGTGGAAACGTGTGCAAGGTGCTTTATAGGATAAAACAGGCATCGCGGAGTAGGAACGTCTGTTTTGATGTGGTAGTCAAAGAGTTTGACTTCATCAAAATGGTAGATGAACCTTGTATATATAAAAAGGTAGTAGGGAATATGGTGATGATCCTCGTATTGTACGTAGATGACATACTTTTGATAGGGAAGTATTTTCCTATTCTACGCTCGGCCAATCTCCTCTTATCACAAGGATTCTCCATAAGGATCAAAGTGATACCTCCTAAATCTTGGGTTTTGGATCTATGAGATAGATGTAATTGGATGTTAGGATTCTCACTAGTTGTAGTGAGATGGTATCAACCGATACTGGGAAAATCACTGGAAAGGTTTTAGGGTGATAAGGACGACTGAATGTCAGTCGTAAGCATTGTCTTTACCCTCAGTGGAGGGACGGTATGTTGGAAGAGTTCCAAGCTAGATACAGTGACTTACTAGACAATTAAAGGCAAGATACATCGTTACCAAGGAGGCTACCAAAGTGGCAGTCTGGATATATTTTAGTTCATGAGATGAACTTCGTTCCTTCCATTGTTTGACAATGGAGTTGTGGCTTATGCCTAGGAACCCCCGTCCCATCAGAGATCCAGACATATTCTTAGCCAGTATCGTCTGATCATGGAGATGGTTGATCTCCAGGGAGATCGAGATTTAGGAGAGTAGATACAGAGGACAACAGCGCGGATTCGCTAACAAAAGCCTATTTCCAAGTAGAGACTTTTATGGGATGGTTGAGTATGAGATACTTCAACCACAGCTGATTGTTGGGTATGCGATACCACAACAGATGGCCCTAGTGCAAATGGGAGATTGTTAGTTATATTTATGCCCTAGAGTCCATTACTGTACATACGTTGTATATTGTAGTGGATGCTTGGACATATATAGGGAGGACTTTCTTGCTCGATATGATAGTATGCTATCTGGTTACTCTTTATCTTAACATGTACTCTGATTGTCTCTATGTCACATGTTGATAAAGCCCTTAGGATGAGTACTTGACTACCAGAACTATGATGCAGATCATACTAGTGAGGACAGTGTAGTCGCCAAGTACATCCTTCAAATGTTCCTAGTCGTGGGAGTACCGAGACAGGGCATCGATACTCCAGAGTAGACTAGCGTATGCGTTTCTTGACCCATATCATGGGCGATGGATGATCTCATATCCATTGGTGTTTGACATCAGAGAAGGTATACGGGTGCTCAGTAGAGACTGGGTACACTTGACGGACTCGCCGAGAACTCCCAGATGGTATTATACCACACGTCAGATGGCAGTTCTCTGGTGACACTGGTACAGGTTAGTCTGTAGACCCGAGATCATCATAGAGTCTTGTGGATTCCCACTGTGCTTTGATCTCCATCATACCACGTCCAAGAGGGCGTGCAAAAAGGTGGCTTTTGGGTACAGTCCCGAATCACATGGAGGCAATGAGTGATAGGAGGGGTTTCGTCTCTCCTGGTGTAGGGAGTTGATGTTGCGCTGTGTTCGATTGGGTATAACTAGCAATCCCTGGCCAGGGTTGCTGAGATTTACTGATAAGTGTTATCTGTAGTTTCTCGAACAGTTATGGACCTCATATTGACACGACTTATCAAGCTACTGGGGTCTGACGTTTACCACTCTTAGGCGAGATATGCGACATATCAGACTAAGAGACCGGACTATACGAGAGTGTTACTGGTTGGATTCACGGGAGAAAGTAAAGGCTTTCTTGTTGATCTTCTGATTTCTCAATACCTGGGTGGCTGTTACGTTTAGCTGACCGCTTGCAGCTTGTGGGTGTTTGATATGATCATCTACTGCCGGCGTATTGACGATTCTTTAGAGTCCTACATAGAGGTTTCCTGGCTCGGGCAAAACGGAGTTGGAGCACATATGTGATATGTGCGGGACCGAGAACAATACGTGTATGTGATACCGTATTAGATTCTCGCGATATGAGATATCGGCCGGGTATATGTGATATAGCCGGGTCATCGGATCAAGTGTTGATTCGATGAACCGATACAGATTATATTATTCGGTTATTTGTGAAATAGCCAGATTATCGGATCAAGTGTTGATTCGATAATTTAATGTATAATTATATATTTGATATATTATATTACATTAACTAATATTTGCTCACTTAAAGATTCATTTTCTCACTCGGGTAATACATTGATATATATTTGATATATGTTAATTGTATTATTTTAATTTGTTACAATAAATATTGTATATGTTATATATAATATTGTAACATGTTATGGTTATAAATGCAACATGATTTGTGGAATTTAAATATGGTTAGGGTTTGGATTAGGGTTAAACTTTCATGAAGCTTTCAAGAAGCTTCTTGAAGCTTTCAAGAAGCTTCTTGAAGCTTTCAAGAAGCTTCTTGAAGCTTTGACTTTGACCTTGATATTTTGTGATGTTTTGCATAGATATTTCCTTAACCCAACCCAACCCTTTAACCATAGTTAATTCTCTACATGGGTTGGGTCTTCATACTTAACCCATGGATGCATTTCTAACCTCACTTGATTCATTATTCATCACAAATGGTTTTGCTTTTTCTTCTTCCTCTTTGATCAAAAGCTTTCTAGCTTTTTCAAAAGTGATGAAAATGAGTGAGATAAAGAAAACAAATGAGAGCTAAATTCCTACTTCATCATCCTCATCTATTCTAGCCACTTAGATTAGGGTGTTTGCTTTGCTAATACTTGAATAGTGAAGAAAAAGCTTGGGCTTGAGTTTCTTCTAGGTAGATCATCTTTGTTATCGAAGATCGGAAGCAAGCTTGCATCTTTCTCTTCATGGAGCCTCTTTAGAGTCCGGGAACTCGATGATCGCAGCGAAGGGACCTCAACACGGAGATTTAGAAGTGAAGGAACGGACTACAAAGGTTGTAATCCCTAACTCTTAAAAGTAAAGTTGTTTACTTGCTTTGTTTTGCCTAATCTCTAGTTTAAGATCTTAGTTAGGGTTGATCGGCACGTCTAAAATTTAAATCGGGCATGGTTGATGCCTGATAGACCCTTGTGACAGTGCCTAGTAACCCCACATATGCAACATAAAACAGCAATATGAGCATATTAAGGGAAAACCACTCTTTTAAATAAATTCAGTTTTAAAATATATCATGCGGTTCCTAAATCCTTCGAAATCAGGTGCAGCATCATATGAGGTGTACATGTAACTATAACAAGATAAGTATTTACATGTAAGCAAGTATGTACAATGCATTTCATAAGCGCAATAGCACAAAAATCAACGTCTCCATATCACATGTCAATATACTATAACACTTAGGGGTATATACATCTTTAGTAAAATATGTGGGTGTACATGACAGTATGTATGCATAAGGTACATGTAGTTGTGGCAAGTATATCATGCAACATAGCATAGTGATGTGAGCATAGCAAGTATATCATGCAACATAGCAGAGTGATGTGAGCATAGCAAGTATATCATGCAACATAGCATAGTGATGTGAGCATATCAGGTATATCATAGCATGATGTAGCAGTTCTACTGTGTAGTGACATAGTAATTATCTATGATGAAGTGTGTGAGCTGGCAATATGTGTAAGTGTAACATACGCATCATCGATAATGGCGTAGGTGTACTAACACAGGTATATGAAATGAAATGAAAATAATATTAATGCAGCATAATGCACATCGTGAACTAAATTCTATAAGGTATACGTATCTAACATGATCGAGTAGGTAAATCTATCGATCGACATCCAGCCTCACAACATCACGTACGGTACAATCCATCATGCGGCATCCTCTAAACAAGGGTATGGATAAATCAACAAGTAAAACTCATCATGTACGAAAATCTATCGTACGGCTGCATTAAAAAAATAGGGATTCTATCAACCTATACAACATCGGGGTACGGATCTAAGTCTCGTACGGCATATCACTCAATATGCATAACATTATCCATATAAAAGTACCTATCTTTCAGGTCACATCCATGTCCATCTCATATCAGGAGAACGACAAAGGTATCAACAATCTCATATCGACTCGAATCCATAAAATGACATATCACACTAAATCATCATATCACATCGTATACTCGTTCATCACATTAATATCTCACATCACATTATATAAACGTCACACTTGTTCTCTTTCAATTTGTAGCCATCATGATTCACTTATCATTTCATATTCTTATATGTCAATATGTCCATTAGCATCAACTTCTATCATATTATCGTTTGTAATTCCTACAATCATGTCCGTCGTATATCATTTATCAGGATATAATAATCAAACGATATTCCATATCAATGTTTGCGGGGGTTCTATACGCCATTCACCCGACTTCCCCCATAGATATAAATCTACTCACCTGCTAAACTCCTCGCTTAGCCGTAGTCGATGCGCTTCGTCATCTCGAAATCCATGCGAAGGTACCTACAATCAATATGAATTCACAAAGCTACTGACATCAAATTCCGAAATCCAAATACGGCACGCGGTACGCTCATAGGTTAGAACCTATAGCCTACGCATGCAAAACAACCAAACAATCCTCGTTGTTGACGTACAAACGTCTAACGACCAAATACAATATCCAGACGCAAAAAAACCAAGAAATCCTAATACGAGAAAACATAGCCAAAACCCTAACTAGGGTCACTATACATAAAAACCGCCACGCCAAAAACCCAATCGTACCAATACTCATTCACAACACAATAAATATCGTAGATAATAATATATACGTCATCTCTACGACAATTAAAACCCACATTTAATTTACCGAAAAGCAAGTAAGAATCTCGAAACCATTTTAGCACAAAGTTAGATGTTTAAACATATCAAGTGATCACAATCATCACAAAATGGCTTAATTGAGTCACCCAAACCTTTACTACCATTTTTAATCTCACCCAAATAGGATTTAGAAAAACTTAGTTTGCTAATAGACTCAATTAGACAAATTAGGAACTTTAACAAATATCATTCTCAAAACTTGATTAAGTTATCCAAGTCTACACTTCATGATTAACCATTTTAACACATCAAATCCCTAACTTGATTTTAACAAAATCAACATGAATCAACTAAACATGAACTTTAAAGCTATATTAAACATTTAAATAGCTACCTTAAAGATTAAACACAACAAATAAGGATTAGCGTTTGGATTTATACCTCACAAACAAGATCACAAACTAGCAACTAAACCTAAACTTTATCCTCCAAAATGATGTCTTTAATGAAGATCCAAGCTAGTTTAGAGATGAAGAATGATGGGTTATGAATTGTTTATGAGTTTGTGGGATTATTGTAGGATTTTTGATGATTTTTGTGACCTTGGAATGATGAAAATGGAGTAAGGAAAAGTGAGGGCAGAACTTGGGGAGGGTTCGGCCAAGATGAAGTGGGGGAGGGGGGTTTGTGAATATTGTGTAGAAATTTCTGGCTACAAATAGCAATAAATGCTAATTAATGCATTAAAGTCTTTTGCCACCTTTTCTTTTATTTTATAATTCCAATTTGAATCTCAAATATCTAGATATTTTGGAGAGAATGATTTAAGCTTCATCTAGTGATTAGATTGCCATAGATTCACATTAGAAGTAATTAACCGAAACCAAAATTGTAATTGCCACTAATTAAGTGCATAATTAACAACTAAAAATAATAAAATAATTAGGGAAAATATCAAAGTGAACCAAAACTTCCAAATGACCACAAAAACCCGCAAACTGGCACTATTCTAGTTAAACAAGGTGTAGTCAAGTCTATACTAAAATTTTATCACATTCCTGGTCTTACGGAAAACACCGACTATTTTACCCTAAAAACGGAAAATTCGCATAACGATTTTCCAAAACGTTATTGTTAGTTATGTATATGCCCTAGAGGCCATTGTTGTACATATGATGTATATTATGATCGATGCTTGGAAATATATAGAGAGGACTTTCTTGCTCGTCATGATAGTATGTTATTTGGTTTCACTTTATCTTAACATGTTGGTTTGTACTGGTTTACTGTCTTTCTCTCACATGTTGATAAAGCCCTTAGGATCTGTACTCGACTACTGGGACTATGATGAGATCATACTAGTGGGGCCACAGTAGTCGATGAGTACATCCTATAACTGTTCCTAGTCGAGGGTATATCGAGACAGGGCATCGATACACCAGAGTAGACTAGCATATACGCATCTTGACCCAAATGATGGGCGATGGATGATCCCATATCCATCGGTGTTTGACATCAAGGATGGTGTACGGGTGCTAAGTGGAGACTGGGTACACTGGACGGACTCACCGAGAACTCCCAGATGGTGATATACCACACGTCAGATGGCAGTTCTCCGGTGACACTGGTATAGGGTAGTCTGTAGACCCGAGATCGTCATAGAGTCTTGTGTGATTCCCACTGTGCTTTGCTTTCCTCCTTACCACGTCCAAGAGGGCGTGCAAAATGGTGGCTTTTGGGTACAGTCCCGAATCATATGGAGGCAATGAGCGATAGGAGGGGATTCGTCTCTCCCGGTATAGGGAGTTGATGTTGTGCTGTGTTCGATTGGCTATAACTGGAAGTCCCTGGCCAGGGCTGATATAGAGATATACTGGTAAGTGTTACCAGTAGTTTCTCGACCTGTTATGAGCCTCACATCGACATGACTTATCAGTTACTGGGTCTGACGTATACCACCCCTAGACTTGATATGCGACATATCAGACGAACAGACCGGACTGTACGGGAGTGTTACTGATTGGATTCACAGGAGAACGGACAGGCTTGCTTGTTGATCTTCTGATCGCTCAATACCTGGGTGGCTGTTACGTTTAGCTTACCGCTTGCATCTTGTGGGTGTTTGATATGATCATCACCTGCTACCAGCGTATTGATGATTCTTTATAGTCCTACACAGAGGTTTCTTGGCTCAGGCAAAATGGAGTAGAGGCACATATGTGATATGTGCAGGACCGAGGATAATGCGATATGTGATACCGTATTATATTCTCGCGATATTTAGATATGAACCGGGTCATCGGATCAAGTGTTGATTCGATGAATCGGTACATGATATATTAGTCGGTTATATTCGATATAGCCAGATTGTCGGATCAAGTGTTGATTCAATAATTTAATGTATAATAATATATATGATATATTGTATTACATTATCTAATATTGACTCACTTTATTATTTCATTTTCTCACCGGATAATACATTAATATATATATGCGATATATATTAATTGTATTATTTTCTTTTGTTACAAATATAATATATATGTGATATATATTATAGTAACATGATATGATTTATTATGAAACATGATTAGTGATGATAAAAAGAGATTAGGGTTTGATTAGGGTTAGCTCCTTCTTGTTCAATCTAGAAGGATTTCCTTTTGTCTTGGTTAAGATATTATGGTTGATATTTATCCATGACACATTCCTTAACCTAATCAAACCCTAGCTCTAGTTTATTCTCGACAAAGGTTAAGCTTCTCATCCTTGACTATGGTTCCATAATCAATCATATATTCTTTACTACTATTCATCACAAAAGGATTATCTTTATCATTCATCAGCTTCTTCTTCTCTCCTTAGCTTTGAGAAAGCTTACAAGAAATTCCTTTTGTGATGATTTCATATGAGATTATGATATAAAAAGAAAGCATAAATGAATATCCTATTAACCTGTAGCTAGAACTGTTCTACAAGGAACACCGCGATGCAAAGCAAGAACTGTAGCTACCTGTTTTATTTTTGAAATTCGATTCCACAACATCTTTTAGGTTTATTTTCTTTCATTAATCACATTAATGAATATCCCATCATTTAAGTCCACCTAAACATCACAGATAAATATAATGTACGCTTATGCCATCCGCATTCGCCTCGATGTCCCATCTGCACCGTTAGGTTAGGTAACTAACGGCAGAGCGGGGCAGGGCTAGCGCGGGTGTAAAACATAAGCAACGTCTATATAATATATCATATATACTATATAAAATATCTATCTGAACATATCATATGATCACATCACATATAACGCAGCAGAAAATATCATATGAAATATTGGATATACTAGGACGTCCGTATTTTTACTACGAGCCAGTATAAAACACGGATTCCACGGTCGCGATGAATAGCCAAGCCCATACCCCTAGACCCCTATGAGAGCGGCAAGCAACCCTACCAATTCTAGAGTTAGGAGAGCCGGACTCGACTCCTCGAGTTGGTCTCCCACTGGACTCCAAAACCCGATTACTTGTGCCCTCCTCCTTGGATCTATCCTAATGCGGAAAAGTAAATAATATAAAAAAGGTGACATCTTCCGCAACCTGGAAGTGCCCCAATAAAAGAATATTACATACAAGTTTTTACATGAATGAAAATGAAAAACACTCGTCTCACATAAAAAAAACCCGGCTATTCAAACACGATGATCCAATATAACATATCCAGCAACACATAACATCACATGTCATCAACGTAAGTAAATATGCACATCCCAATTGTCGTTGACATATAGCAACGAAACCGGCGATATCACATATTACACTTACGGTCGCAGAAAAGAAAGTGTAAAACTACAACAGTTGGAATCCGTAAACTCTTTAGACATCGCATGCCTAATCAAATGAATCCCTTAGACATCGCATGCCTAACAATTATAAACCACGCATTTTAGTCTTAATATTGAAAACTCTTTTCAATATCAAGTCGGGCAATTCAACAAGCTTCCTGACATCCAGAACAAATGCTCGTCGCAAACTTTAGTAGACGGCCGCACCCCCGATACCGTCGACGAAGTGCACTATGGCGGAACACCACTGCCGCGAGCACCCGAACGGATGCTTTCGGCGACGGGGTTCTCCTACAGTCACTTGGTCGGGGCTATGGGGCGTGGTTATCTATTAAGTTTACCCGGCGAGTATCCGCGTACGCTACGTGATTGCGATGGACTTTTGATCGCATCAAAATTCCGTAGCAACCGATCAAGTGAGACTAAAGTGCTAGATTTATAACATCCAAATCAATTATCTCATAACTACTTGTGGATTCCAAATATTGTATCACATTCTAGATAAATAGAAAATGTTAAACTTTCCGATCGAACAATCAAACACCCAAGTTTTCCCGAAACAGCTCAACACATGAAATAAGTTTAAAAAACATTCACTTCATAGTACAGTACAACCGGTCCAGCCGTAGAAGGGTCAAGCCAACGCCTCACATGTGGCACGCCATACTGCCCCAAACCCTAAGGTTCAAAGTGCAGTTCAAGACGGTCACATAATCGAGTTATGGTTTGTTGTCTTCTAGAGGGTCCATCGCGTTACTTGCACTACTTAGAACGTTATTAAACTACGGAAAAATCCAACACTTGGAAATTTTCCGGCAGGGGAAAAATGGGTATTTATATCCGGTCGAACTTTTTAACAGTTTCTAAAATATCCGGAAAAACATAAACGAAGTTAAATTATCCGATCGAATCAACGATTCCCCAATACAACCCTAGAAAACTCAACACATGAGTGGAATTAAAAAATTCCCAGAAAAAATTAACAAGAAAGGACCTAAGAATAATTACATGAAATACCAGGGACTAAGTCACAATTTTGGCCGCGGAACCGCCGCCAAACCCTTGGTTTGGCCGCGGTTCCGCGGCCAAATTTTTGAGTTAGGGGTCCGTACTTCACAGTAATTCTTAGATTTTCCTGCTTAATTTTCTGAGCATTTTTAATTCACAAAAATCCACAGTTTGAAAAAATGTACAGAGAAGGGTTTTGAATGGGGTTTTGTGGTTCGATCGGATCTCTAATATCGTCTACACTTCGCCTAAAGCTCTAGCTAGGCTCTGATACCACTATAGGGTTCCTAGGCACACACATGTGGTTCTACAACTGATCAAGCATGCCAAAATCAAGAATTTCCATGTGCCAAAGAACCCTATACTAGATCGTTAACTAGAGGTAAGGCGAAACATGCAAGTAAACAACTTTATTGCTAAGTGAAAGGGACTACAACCTTTGTAGATCCGGTCCTCCACTTCCTTAGCTCCATGATGACATCCCTCCGCTGCGCTCATCGGATCCCGGACTCTGGCGATGGTTTCGTCAGAGAAATGATCGGGCTAGGTCGTCGACTTCGATGCCGAAGATGATCTACGTCGAGGCAACTCAAGATCAAGCTCCATCTTCACTTGGTCATAAAACATGTGAAGATAACACACTCTACTACATGGCAAGTGGTAGAGGATGAAAAAATAGGAAGTGGGTTCACTTCGGATTTGGATTTCTCACATGGATTCATCACTTGTAATTTTCTAGTAAGCTTTCTTCACCTCTTGAAGAAGATGAAGAAGATGGAAAAGAAAGTGAATTATAAATAATAGAAAATCAAGTGATCCTTATCATTTAGCAACCATGGGTGAGTGTAACTAGTGTAGAGACTAAACTAGGGTTTAGGTGAATGGTTAGGTTAAGGAAAGAAACAAAATGGTCAAAGCTTTTCAAAGCTTCATGAAGCTTCAAGTAAAAAACAAAAAAAGCCACCACTTTATTTCTTGCCCAAAAAAATGAATAAATAAAATAAGTAAAAATAACAAAACCCTAACCATTAAACTAAACATGATTAAATCGAACATACACCCAAGTTTGCATGTATCATCAAACATGATATAAACTAGTGCACAAACATATATCATATATACAATGTGCACATCAAGTGAGAAAATCCATCTTAAGTGAACAAATACTAGTTAATGTAAAATAATATATCAAATATATAATTATACATTAAATCTTTAAATCAACACTTGATTTAATGATCCGGTCATACTGCATATAACCGACTAATATCAAGTGTATCAATAGATCGAATCAACATTTGATTCGGTAACCCGGCTATATTTTATATAACCGTCCGATGATACAAATCGCGAGAATAGAATTCAGTATCACATACTGGTATTATTCTCGGTCCCGCACATATCTCAGATGCGCTCCTATTTCGTTTCTCTTGAGTCAGGAAACCTCTGTGTAGGACTCTAAAGACTCGTCAATACGCCGGCAGCAAGTGATGATCATATCAAACACCCACAAGCCGTAAGCGGTCTGGAAAACGTAACGGCCACCCGGGTATTGAGCGATCAGAAGATCAACAAGCAAGCCCGCTCACACTCCTGTGAATCCAACCAGTAACACTTACCGTACAGTCCGGTCTGTTCATCTGATATGTCGCATATCTCGCTTAGGGGTTGTAAACGTCAGACCCCAGTAGCTTGATAAGTCATGCCGATATAAGGTCCATAACAAGCGTGAAACTACTGATAACTCTTACCAGTAAATCACAGCAACCCTGGCCAGGGATTTCCAGTTATGGCCAGTCGAGCATAGCGCAACATCAACCCCCAATACCGGGAGAGACGAATCCCCTCCTATCGCTCATTGCCTCCATGTGAATCGGGACTGTTCCTAAAAACCACCTGTTTGCATAACTCAATAGAGTCATGGTAGGGTGGAAATCAAAGCACAGTGGGAGACACACAAGACTCTATGACGATCTCGGGTCAACAGACTAAGCTGTACCAGTGTCACCACAGAACTGCCATCTGACGTGAGGTATAATACCATCTGGGAGTTCTCGGCGAGTCCGTTCAGTATACCCAGTCACCACTGAGCACCCGCATACCATCTCTGATGTCAAACACCAATGGATATGGGATTATCCATCGCCCATCACATGGGTCGAGAAGATATACGCTAGTCTACTCTGGAATATCGATGCCCCGTCTCGATATTCCCACGACTAGGAACATTGAAGGATGTACTCATTGACTACCTAGGCCCCACTAGTATGAACTACATCATAGTCTGGAAGTCGAGCACACATCCTAAGGGCTTTATCAACATGTAATAGAGAAATTGCAAGTATACATGTTAAGATAAAGAGCAACCAGATAGCGTACTATCATATCGAGCAAGAAAGTCATACATATATATATCCCAGCATCCACTACAATATACATCCTATGTACAGTAATGGCCTCTAGGGCATACATATAACTAACAATCTCCCACTTGCACTAGGGCTATCTGTAGCAGTGGTTGCAGTATCTAATACTCAACCTTCCCATAAAAAGTCTCTCTCTGGGAAAAATCCTTTGTGAGTGGATCCGCCATGTTGTCCTCTGAGTCTACTCTCCTAATCTCGATCATCCTGGAGATCAACTATCTCCATGATCATGTGATGCTGCCTCAGAATATGTCTGGGTCACTGATGGGATCGGGGCTCCTGGGCTAAAACCACACTTCCATTGACACACAATAGCAGGAACCTAGTTCATCTTATGAACCAATATACACCCAAACTGCCTCTTTGGTAGTATCTTGGATAGCGATGTCACCAGCCTTTATCGTCTAGTCTTCCACGGTATATAGCTTGGAACTCTTCCAACTTACCGTCCCTCCACTGAGGGTAAAGACATTGCCTGTGACTGACATTCAGTCGTCCTTATCACCCTGGAACCTTTCCAGTGATTCTCCCCAGGATCGATTGATACCATCTCACCAAACCTAGTGAGAATCCTAACATCCATTTAGATCTATCTCATAGATCCAAATCCTAGGATTTAGGAGGTATCACCTTTATCCTATTCGGAGAATCCTTGTGATAAGAGGAGATTGACCGTGTGTAGTATAGGAAACTCTTTTCCTATCAAGAGTATGTTGTCCACGTACAATACGAGGATGATCACCTTACTCTCTACTACCTTTTTGTATATACAAGGTTCATCTACTATTTTGATGAAGTCAAACACTTTGACTACCATATCAAAATAGACGTTCCAACTCCGCGATACCTGCTTTATTCTGTAAAGCAGCTTGCACACGTTACCGCTGCTCCCATTGTTTACGAAGCCCTCTGGCTGTGTTCTTATAGACGTTCTCTTCTAAATCATTATTATTTAGAAAAGTAGTCATGACACCCAACCGTCAGATATCGTAGTCATGGTATGTAGCCGTAGCAAGTAGGATCCGGATGGACTTAAGCATAGCCACTGGAAAAGGTTTCATCATTATCCACGCCTGGTCGATGACGAAAACCATTAACAAGTCTAGCTTTGAAAGTCTCAACTTTTCCATCTACACCAAGTAATCTTCTCAAGATATACTTGCTCCTGATGGGGATTTAACCCTTCAGATATAGCAACCAAAGTCCATACTTTGTTGGTGTACATGGATTCCATCTCAGATCGCTAAGCATCCAGCCATTCTTACAGAGTCCCCACTCTTGATGGCCGGCTCGAAAATAGTTAGGTCATCATCTCATGATGCAATCCTCGCTCCCACTGTCACCGAGAAACCGATGTATCTCTTAGGCGGATGAGGAACCCGACCAGATCGGCGGAGAGGCTGAGGTTCGTTGGGGACTATTGAATCCTTTGGTTCTGTCAAATCATCAGCTGTAGTTTGTATAAGTGGAACTCCTTCCAGTTCTACATAACTGACCTTGCCTCGATCTTGTCCGGATTTTTCTTTTGACATAGGCCGGACAATCCCAAATCTTAACTTACTTAAGAGATAGGTTCTTCCCATACCATATCTCATATGGAGTGGTAGGCACTGATTTGATTCGAATCCAATTCAATAGGTATGCAACTTCTCAACTGCACAACTCCAAAAGGAAATAGGTAACTCAGTAGTACTCATCATAGAGCGCACCATATCATATAGGGTGTGATTGCTCCGCCCCGATACACCGTTGTGCCGTGGTGTATTCAGAGGAGTAACACTGAGAGAGAATCTCATTCTCCTTTAGAATAGTCCAAGAATTCTATGCATAAGTAGTCTCCTCCTTGATCTCATCAAAGGACATAATACTTATACCCGTAATTTGGTTCTCTACTTCTAACTTATATTCTGTGAATATCTCAAAAGCTTCGGACTTATGTTTCAACAGGAACATATGGCTGAATCTTGAGAGATCATCAGAGAATGTAATGAAGTACAAAAAACCGGTCCTGGCATGCATAGACAGGGGACCTTACATACATCATCATGTATCAGTCCCAAGAGTTCAATAACTCTTTCTCTGTTTCGAGTAAACAGAGCAATGGTCATCTTATCTTTGTGACATGACTGGCAAGTTTCACAAGATGTAAATTCAAACTGATTTAAATATGCATCTAAATGTAACTTCAGCCAGTCGGGTCGCAATGATATGACCTAGTCTACAATGCCTCAAGAAGGATCCGTTCATTTCTGAACTTTTCTTCTTGTGTGTGTTCTGTATACTAGGAACTGTTGTTTGATTTAGAACGTCAATGCTTTTAGATAACGTGCCTGAACCGATCAACTTTTGATATAGGAAATGTGTAAAACATTATCCAACAATACAAAATTACATCCTTCTTTAATAAATAAAGAGATTGATATGATTTTGTATATCAGGTTCGGTATCTAATAACATTCGTTCAGAATCAATGTATTCTTGTAATACAGGGTGATAATGACCAACAGACTTGGCAGCAACACTTGCACCATTTTCTGTCTCATGAAACTTAACACCCGTTCTCAGTTCTCTACCTTTCTGTAGCCTTATGTAATTGATTACATATCTGGGATCCTGATCCGGTATCAGATACCCAGGACGCAGAGGATACTGAGAAACAGTTCTGTGTAACGAACATACCCGAAGAAGATGCATCATATGCACTTTCTTCGTTTGGGAGGCATGGGAATCTTGGTATTCCCCTAATTCCTGCTCGGTCTTATAACAATTATAAGTTGGAGCAGGACCAACGTTCCCCAGCTCAGTATAACAAGCCGGTTCGGTCAATACATCCATATTATTATCTTGATTAAGGCGTGATATGGTCGCTACCTGGAGAGAGAGAAAAGAAAACACTCTGCGTGTGCTCTTGCAAGATTAGATTGGTTATTTATTTTATCTAATCAGGATGGCTCCCACTGTTTTTATCAAATATTCCTTCAAACCTTAAAAGGAAAGACTAGCCGGGATTAATTATACTCTTCAAGTTCGCCAATCTTTCAGCCAGGCCAGTGTCGGTACTTTGAGGGAGGTTCCCCGTGCTTTCGCACGGACCTAATTACAATAAACCTCGTTTTCCCAGGGGCGTAACTCCGTTGACACCTTTCTAGACACCTACTTGATCGGCTAATTGTAAAGTGCAAAACTCTCTCAGGAGTAACAATTACTCGTAGTGGGTATCGGGATCCAACTATCATATAGAAGGTATGCAATCTCATTGCAAATTTCAACACTTGAAATTCCCGATAAAGGTTTTTACCCCTAGCACCTATGACCTTAACTATGGTCAACAAATCATAAGTACTAGTCAAGTTCTACCCGTCATTTCGTGATTAATTAGACCCACCAACATGACCCTTAACTAAGGTCAACAAAGTCACGCGACTGTCCTAACTAATCGCATCATATGCGGTGTAGGAAGACATCACTTAGCTACCGTACACTATGCCTTGACTATGATCAACAAACACAGCACGAATACTAAGTACTCTACTTCCTAAAATGATGGAAGGTTGCGGATGGTTTTTAATAAAACCTTTAACGCTTTGAACTTGATCTCGTTGCGGAATCAAACGGTTTTAAATGGAGTGTTTTTGAGGCTTTTCTAGTTTTGCTAAAGGGGTCACTCCAGGTGAAGGGATCGTCGGCCCTTTCCCCATCGAATAAGGTACAGGATATATCATATATACCGCTGTGCAAAGCAAAAACTATAGAAGCAATCAAAAGACAAACCGAGGGTTGTAGCATCTGTCAGTTATTGCTAAAGGAGTCACTCCCGGTGAAGGGATCTCGGTCCTTTCCTTATCGAATAAGGTGCAGGATGTTCTACAAGGAACACCGCGATGCAAAGCAAGAACTGTAGCTACCTGTTTTATTTTTGAAATTCGATTCCACAACATCTTTTAGGTTTATTTTCTTTCATTAATCACATTAATGAATATCCCATCATTTAAGTCCACCTAAACATCACAGATAAATATAACGTACGCTTATGCCATCCGCATTCGCCTCGATGTCCCGTCTGCACCGTTAGGTTAGGTAACTAACGGCAGAGCGGGGCAGGGGTAGCGCGGGTGTAAAACATAAGCAACGTCTATATAATATATCATATATACTATATACAATATCTATCTGAACATATCACATGATCACATCACAGATAACGCAGCAGAAAATATCATATGAAATATTGGATATACTAGGACGTCCGTGTTTTTAATACGAGCCAGTATAAAACACGGATTCCACGGTCGCGATGAATAGCCAAACCCACACCCCTAGACCCCTACGAGAGTGGCAAGCAACCCTACCAATTCTAGAGTTAGGAGACCCGGACTCGACTCCTCGAGTTGGTCTCCCACTAGATTCCAGAACCCGATTACTTGTGCCCTCCTCCTTGGGTCTATCCTAGTGCGGAAAAGTAAATAATATACAAAAGGTGACATCATCAGCAACCTGGAAGTGCCCCAATAAAAGAATATTACATACAAGTTTTTACATGAATGAAAATGAAAAACACTCGTCTAACATAAAAAAAACCGGCTATTCAAACACGACGATCCAATATAACATATCCAGCAACACATAACATCACATGTCATCAACGTAAGTAAATATGCACATCCCAATTGTCGTTGACATATAACAACGAAACCGGCGATATCACATATTACACTTACGGCCGCAGAAAAGAAAGTGTAAAACTACAACAGTTGGAATCCGTAAACTCTTTAGACATCGCATGCCTAATCAAATGAATCCCTTAGACATCGCATGCCTAACAATTATAAACCCCGCATTTTAGTCTCATTATTGAAAACTCTTTTCAATATCAAGTCGGGCAATTCAATAAGATTCCCGACATCCAGAACGAATGCTCGTCGCAAACTTTAGTAGACGGCTCCACCCCCGATACCGTCGACGAAGTGCACTAAGGTGGAACACCGCTGCCGCGAGCACCCGAACGGATGCTTTCGACGACGGGGCTCTCCTACAGTCAGTTGGTCGGGGCTATGGGGCGTGGCTATCTATTAAGTTTACCCGGGGAGTATCCGCGTACGCTACGTGATTGCGACGGACTTTTGATCGCATCAAAATTCCGTAGCAACCGATCAAGTGAGACTAAAGTGCTAGATTTATAACATCCAAATCAGTTATCTCATAACTACTTGTGGATTCCAAATATAGTATCACATTCCAGATAAATAGAAAATGTTAAACTTTCCGATCGAACAATCAAACACCCAAGTTTTCTCGAAACAGCTCAACACATGAAATAAGTTTAAAAAACATTCACTTCATGCCAAAGTACCAACGTTCCAGCCATAGAAGGGTCAAGCCAACGCCTCACATGTGGCACGCCGTACTGCCCCAAACCCTAAGGTTCAAAGGGCAGTTCAAGACGGTCACATAATCGAGTTAAGGTTTGTTGTCTTCTAGAGGGTCCATCGCGTTTCTTGCACTACTTAGAACGTTATTAAACTACGGAAAAATCCAACACTTGGAAATTTTCCAGCAGGGGAAAAAATGGGTATTTATATCCGGTCGAACTTTTTAACAGTTTCTAAAATATCCGGAAAAACATAAACGAAGTTAAATTATCCGATCGAATCAACGATTCCCCAATACAACCCTAGAAAACTCAACACTTGAGTGGAATTAAAAAATTCCCAGAAAAAATTAACAAGAAAGGACCTAAGAATAATTACATGAAATACCAGCGACTAAGTCATAATTTTGGCCGCGGAACCGCCGCCAAACCTTTCGTTTCCGCGGTCAAATTTTTGAGTTAGGGGTCCGTACTTCACAGTAATTCTTAGATTTTCCTGCTTAATTTTCTGAGCATTTTTAATTCACAAAAATCCACAGTTTGAAAAAATGTACAGAGAAGGGTTTTGATCGGGGTTTCGTAGTTCGATCGGATCTCTAACATCGTCTACACTACGCCTAAAGCTCTAGCTAGGCTCTAATACCACTATAGGATTCCTAGGCACACACATAAGGTTCTACAACTGATCAAGCATGCCAAAATCAAGAATTTCCATGTGCCAAAGAACCCTATACTAGATCGTTAACTAGAGGTAAGGCGAAACATGCAAGTAAACAACTTTATTGCTAAGTGAAAGGGACTACAACCTTTGTAGATCCGGTACTCCACTTCCTTAGCTCCATGATGACGTCCCTCCACTGCGATCATCGGATCCCGGACTCTGGCGATGGTTTCGTCGGAGAAATGATCAGGCTAGGTCGTCGACTTCGATGCCGAAGATGATCTACGTCGAGGCAACTCAAGATCAATCTCCATCTTCACTTGGTCATAAAACTTGTGAAGATAACACACTCTACTACATGGCAAGTGGTAGAGGATGAAAAAATAGGAAGTGGGTTCACTTTGCATTTGGATTTCTCACTTGGATTCGTCACTTGTAATTTTCTAGTAAGCTTTCTTCACCTCTTGAAGAAGATGAAGAAGATGGAAAAGAAAGTGAATTATAAATAATAGAAAATCAAGTGATCCTCATCATTTAGCAACCATGGGTGAGTGTAACTAGTGTAGAGACTAAACTAGGGTTTAGGTGAATAGTTAGGTTAAGGAAAGAAACAAAATGATCAAAGCTTCATGAAGCTTCATGTAAAAAACAAAAGAAGCCACCATTTTATTTCTTGCCCAAAAAAATGAATAAAGAAAATAAGTAAAGATAACAAAACCCTAACCATTAACCTAAATATGGTTTAAATCAAACATACACCCAAGTTTGCATGTATCATCAAACATGATACAAACTAGTGCACAAACATATATCATATATACAATGTGCACATCAAGTGAGAAAATCCATCTTAAGTGAACAAATACTAGTTAATGTAAAATAATATATCAAATATACAATTATTCATTAAATCATTAAATCAACACTTGATTTAATGATCCGGTCATACTGCATATAACCGACTAATATCAAGTGTATCAATGTATCGAATCAACATTTGATTCGGTAACCCGGCTATATCTTATATAACCGTCCGATGATACAAATCGCGAGAATAGAATTCAGTATCACATACTGGTATTATTCTCGGTCCCGCACATATCTCATATGCGCTCGTATTTCGTTTTGCTTAAGTCAGGAAACCTCTGTGTAGGACTCTAAAGACTCGTCAATACGCCGGCAGCATGTGATGATCATATCAAACACCCACAAGCCGCAAGCGGTCTGCTAAATGTAACAGCCACCCGGGTATTGAGCGATCAGAAGATCAACGAGCAAGCCCGCACACACTCCTATGAATCTTACCAGTAACACTTACCGTACAGTCCGGTCTGTTCGTCTGATATGTCGCATATCTCGCCTAGGGGTGGTAAACGTCAGACCCAGTATCTTGATAAGTCATGCCGATATAAGGTCCATAACAAGCGTGAAACTACTGATAACTCTTACCAGTAAATCACTGTAACCTTGTCCAGGGATTTCCAGTTATGGCCAGTCGAGCATAGCGCAACATCAATCCCCAATACCGGGAGAGACGAATCCCCTCCTATCGCTCATTGCCTCCATGTGAATCGGGACTGTACCCAAAAATCACCTATTTGCACAACTCAATAGAGCCATGGTAGGGTGGAAATCAAAGCACACTGGGAGACACACAAGACTCTATGACGATCTCGGGTCAACTGACTAAGCTATACCAGTGTCACCAGAGAACTGCCATCTGACGTGAGGTATAATACCATCTGGGAGTTCTCGGCGAGTCCGTTCAGTGTACCCAGTCACCACTGAGCACCCGCATACCATCTCTGATGTCAAACACCAATGGATATGGGATCATCCATCGCCCATCACATGGGTTGAGAAGACATACGCCAGTCTACTCTGGAATATCGATGCCCCGTCTCCATATTCCCACGACTAGGAACATTGAAGGATGTACTCATTGACTACCCAGGCCCCACTAGTATGAACTACATCATAGTCTGGAAGTTGAGCACACATCCTAAGGGCTTTATCAACATGTAATAGAGAGACTGCAAGTATACATGTTAAGATAAAGAGCAACCAGATAGCGTACTATGATGTCGAGCAAGAAAGTCATATCTATATATGTCCCAGCATCCACTACAATATACATCCTATGTACAGTAATGGCCTCTAGGGCATACATATTTTTGGAGATAGTGCCCTCAGAGTTAATTATTGGATCATAGGCACGTGATTGCAATGATTGAGGGAGGACCTATCCCGGTAGGACAGTCTTACTCAAGATGATAGTATGCTATCTGGTTTACCTTTATCATCGTGTACTGTTTTAGGTGACCTTACAGGTCACTATTGCACGTTGATAGAGCCCCTAGGATTCTTGCTTGACTACCGGCAGTATGAGGGCGATCATATACGTGGGTGCTGGTAGTCTATAAGCACATCCTTAAAAGGTCCCTAGTCGTGGGAGTTTCGAGACAGGGCATCGATACTCCAGAGTAGACTAGTGTATACAGTCGAGATCCCGAGGAGGGGCGGTGGCCGGTCTCACAAGCCACTGGTGTCAGTTGGTTCACCTAAGATGTATACAGGTGCTCATTGGGTTATGAGTACACCGGACATGACTCGCCGGGAACATGCTAGTTGGTCTTATACCTGACGTCAGATAGCAGTTCCCTGGTGACATGTGTACAGGTTAGTTCATCGACCTGAGGATCGTCATTTGTCTCATGTGAGTTCCAACTGTACTTTGATTACTACCCTACCACGCTCAAAAGAGACGTGCAAACAGGTTTTAGTTGGGTACAGTCCCGAGCCACATGGAGGCAGTGAGCGGATCTGCAGGGGTTCTTCTCTCCCGGTATTGGGGGTGAGGTCGCGCTGTGTCTAGGAGAGCCATTACACGAAGTCCTTGGCCAAGGCAGGAGATTTACTGGTAGGTATTCCAGTAGTATCTTAGGGTGTTCTGGGCTACACTCCGACACGACTTGTACCGGGGTCTGACTTTTACCAACCCCCTAGGCCCACCATGCGATGTTCATAGACGAACGGACCAGACTGTACGGATATTGTCACTGACAGGCTCAGTAGAGTATCAGGATGAGTTCGCTCATCGACGTCCCTTTTTGTCAATAGCTGGTAGCCCGTCACGTATGGCTAATACCTCTGACGTGCTAGTGGTTAAATCCACAGCCATAGTATTGACGAGTCTTTAGAGTCCCCCACATTCAGTTACTCATGTTTCGGGCGAAACGCTGTAGAGGCCATATGGAGATATGGCAGGGTTTGATCAGATACGTGCGGTATTGCACGGATCGGGATCGGACGGTTAGTACTAGAGGCCGTATGGACATATGGCAGGGTTCGATCAGATACGTGCGGTATTGCACGGATCAGGATCGGACGGATAATACTAGCCGGCTTTGGTTTAAGCCGGATCCTAGTATAGTACAGTGTAGATTTTGTCTCATTGCATTTGTATTTCGGTCGGAATACAAATGCGGGTATGTATATACAGTAGCGGGGTTTTCCTGTAATTTATTACGGGATCAGTTTTTTGGAGTTGCCAGTTTGTTTTCCGTTTCAGCCATATTTCTTTGTATCTTTCATTGGCTGAAGATTGGTGGAGGAGGGCTTATTTGCAATTGTGCAAATAAGCATTTGTGGAGGGTGGTCTT
Organism: Agapanthus africanus; assembly: GCA_030015575.1. NCBI lineage: Eukaryota > Viridiplantae > Streptophyta > Magnoliopsida > Asparagales > Amaryllidaceae > Agapanthus > Agapanthus africanus. The sequence goes on from CM057346.1 coordinate 361,667,613, forward strand.
TGCATATTCTTGTGTCATGATAATTCTTCCACCCTTGACTTTCTTGAGTTCATGATTGCTTGACTTTTTGAAGCAATCATGGTTGTTGATTGGTTGGTGGAGTGTGGGTTTTAGTTGGTGATTATTTCTTTTCATCATCACTTTTTTCCTTCTCTTGTTTTTGATATGGGGGCTCTCACTCCCTCTCTCATTCTCTCCACTCCCACCATGCATGGCCGGCCAAGCCAAGGAGGGGCTGTCCCAATTTTTGGTGAGGGGAATTTTGGTCTTTTGGCTTCACAAAAATCCCAATGTTTCATCTCCAAAAAGTCTTAGTTCCTTTCCTGCATTAAAGGCAACTACCTCAACCCCAAATGAGACACAAGTTACACACTACATTCTACAGCAAATCTTGGGCACGTCGACTCGCCAACTTTGTGCCCGAGTTGCCTCGGTCCAGAGGTGGGTGCCCGTAAAAGAAGCCGGCGACGTGGTGCCCTTCCGGCGATGAGGTGGAGACCGGAGATTCCGCAGGGAGATCGGGACGACGACGAGAAGACCAAAGGACACGGATCGCTCGGTATATCTCTCTACCCCCTCTCTAGATAGCTAGGACTAGATTAATGGCACGATCCGGGTTTATAGTGCGCGGTGGTGCCGGTTTGAAAAGTTAAAGTTTAGCATCGCTTCCGCATTCCGGCGTCGGATTGACGGTCGGGGCGCCGCCGTGCACTTACAGTGGTATTAGAGCCGCGCCATTAACCTAGTCTAGCTTTGTCTAATGTGTTTACACTTTCGATCGAACAAAATTCCAAAAACCCGCGTTTACAATAGCATCAGTTTCTGTCGAAATTTTTTGGACTCCAAAATTTTTTCAGGTAGTTGCAGAATGATGTTCAGGGAAGTATAAGCCTCCTGTAAAAATTTGGTCGCGCGATCTCATTATTCCATCGCGGAACCGCGGCCAAACCCATGCTTGGGCCGCGGTTCCGCCGCTGTTTTAACTGTTCAGTGCACCAATTTTTTACAGAGGCCTCCTGACTTGAAAATTAGGTTTTTGGAATATTCTGTTTGGGCCCAGAATTTTTTTATCTGCTACAGTATTGGTTGGGGCCCATTTGGTAAAATTTGATCGATCGGATATTTTAAACACATTAGTTCACAGTATTTACATTATATGTGCGACCGTGAATGTCACTTGATCGGTAAATCCTGTCTAACTGCTATAGCCCGGTTAGACGGATTTGTGAACGTGACATTCACGTTGATGTTCTGTGTTATGCTGTGATGTTGCGGATTGGTCGTGGGGGATAGCCTGGATGCAATGCTAGTACAATTTTTGTTGTATTATGTACATTTGATATTGCGGGACGAGCGTCCGACATGTGGACTTCCGTCACTGCCTGATTGTATTTTATTCTTTTGGGGCACGACCAGGTCGAGGTCGATGTACCCGTTGTATGTATATTTTACTTTCTGTACTAGGATTACCCCAAGGTGGGGTGCACGGATAGCCGGGTTCTAGAGGGCAACAAGCCCGCATCTCATGGCATTGAGACGGAGGGGGCTTCACTCTAGAATTGGTGGGCTATTCGCCGCACTCGTAGGGGGTACAGGTTGACCCTGGAGGGGTGCCCAAGTTACCGAATTCCGTGAAGTGCCGGGTGGTCCATTCATGTTGCTGAAGGGGGCTGCCTCGCTTCAGGTTTTGGCGGGTAACTTGTCGCGCCCGTAGAGGTCTAGGATTTCATTGCACAGGCTATCCACACGACCAGGGGAACGTCGGGTTTCAGTAGTGGCTCTGTGAAACCCAGGGATCCCAGATATCTGTATTGTTCTGTGATGCTGTACATTTCTGTGATGTTGCATTTTATCACGCCTTGAGCGAAATATTATATATTGATATATATACTAGTAGATGTTGTATATGTTTTGCATCCGCGCTAGTCCAGTCCCCGCTCTGTCGTTAGTTAGCAAACCTAACGGGTAATGACGGGACCCAGTGGCGAATGCGGATGGCATATACGTACATCATTATATTTCGTTCTTTGTGGTGTGATCAATTGATGGGACTGCGTTGATTCGGATCAATGCAAATTATAAACAAACCTATTCTGATGTTGTTGGAACACTTTTCAAAATGTTGTTATTGCTAGGACGTTCACTTTTGTTTTGCATCGTGGTATTCAGTTGGAATATCCTGCTCCTCAGTCGACGAGGCAAGGGCCGAGATCCCTTCACTGGGAGTGACCCCTTGGACAGAAGTTTGCGTCAGGGCATTAACTTCACTATAGCCGATTACTTTTGCTTTGCACCGTGGTATTCAGTTGGAATATCCTGCACCTCATTCTACGGGGAAAGAGCCGAGATCCCTTCACCGAGAGTGACCTCTTTAGCAAAGGTTTTCGCCACTATATTTTTAAAAGCTATCCGGTTCCTTCAACGATATCAAGTTCATTACGTTAAAGGTTTTCGCCAGAAACCATTCGTAGCCCTTTGTCGTTTTATATGGATAGTCAATAGTATTCAAGCTGTGTTTGTTGGCTATAGTCAAGGCACAGTGTTTGGTAGCTATTGGGTGTTCATATGCTGCATACATAGATGCGTTGGTTTGGGACAGTCGTATAGCCTTGTTGGCCCTAGTCAAGGGCTTGTACGGGGGGTTCAAATCAACCTGGACAATGACGGGTAGAACTTGACATGTGACTTATGATTTGTTGGCCTTAGTCAAGGTCATAAGAGCATGGGGCAAAAATCCACATCGGGAGTTTCTAAAGAAACTGAAACTTGCCAGATATGCACGTACCCTCTGGAGTGTGATAACGTGAGCGGATTCCGTCACGTTATCATGCGATGATAGTTGGATCCCGATTCCCACTGATGAGTTAGTTTACTCCTCGGGTGATCCCGACTAATTCTTCTTTCAGGTTTGGAGGAGAATTTGACGATACAGTGGGAGGTTTCCAGATTAGATAAATTGGTAACCATTCTGATCTAGGTTAGAGTGCACGCTGAGTGTTTCTTTTCTCTCTCTCTTCGGCAGCGACCATTGACCCGACCCTAAGACTATGACTCAGTGAACAAAATTAACCGAACCTTCTTAAACACTGGCTTTTGGATTGTCAGAGTTGCGAACCTCATTGCCACTCCTACTTTTACCCTTTTCTCCAGGACACCCCGTATTACTATGAACGTCCACTTCCATTGGACAAAACCATCATATGGTTATATACGAACTCGAAGTAATTTATTCGAGGATGGTTTCCGGTTCTGGAGAAAACGGATAGAACTATTCAGTTGTCTTTTCCTTTTACCTTCTCTCAGGTTGCGAGTACTCCTTGGTTTAAGAGATAGTACACCTATTACGCAAATTGGATAGTCTTCTTCAAAACCTTAGGCCGGTGCCGACCGGTGGGGAATGAAGAAAACCAATAAGCCTAACGATGGTGTACAGAAGGTATTAAGTAAAGACATAATAAGGGATTAGTAAGAGGGCAAAGTAAATTGCGACTGCTATTCACGACCAAACCAAGTATTTCTTCGCCAATCCTAAATTACCTCTGTATTTTCTCCTGGACACTCCGTATCACTACGAAGATCCACAGTTTATTGGATACTCCATCGTATGGTTATATACGAACTCGAAAGGAACTTGTTCCAGTTCGGGGAAGGATTCTGGTCTAGGAGAAATAAGAATAAGGTTTATTCGGTTGTCTTTTATCTTCACCTTCTCTCGCATTGCGAGTGCTCCTAGGATTAGGATAGTGGACCCATTATGCTTATTGGATAGTCTTCTTCCAAACCATAGGCTGGTGCCGAACGGTAGGGAAGGAAGAAAACCATTTGGCCTAAAGGGGTGTACAGAAGGTAATGACTAAGGACATATAAAGGGATTTGGAGAAGTCGCAAAGAATTACACGGTTACAGTTGTGAATCTGGATAATGGAAGAGGCATTACTAGGAATACCGGGATACCCCATTGAAATATTTCAATGTTTCAGTTTCACTGTGTACTGTTAAAGGAAAACTGATTTCCCGATTAGATACTTACTCTAGGGTATGTATTTACCAGGTATGATTCTCACATCTGTATGGTTTTACAGATGATGAGTAGGAGTAAGTTATTGGGAATTAGGTGATCATCCTCATTATATTGGGATTCGTTGTAATCGGTGATATTTGAGGAAGTCACCTGGGTTGGTTGCCGGACGGCAAATATTTGGTTTTGAATATCCGCTGTTATGCACCAATTTCAAATTGATATATCTGTACGTCTATTTTTATAGAGTGAGATATATCTTTTTGAAATTATGTCTGTAACATTTACCTATATCACTAGATGGTTAGGTAAGGAGCATTAAATGGCGGTGTAATTCTTCTTAACCATAAGTACAGTTTTCAACCTACGACACACAGTGAATGAGTTATCAGACTCAAGGGACTTATACAGAGTATTATATGTTGTCCAGGGTCCATCAGGACAGAGGGGTTGGTCCTCGTACTATATTCGGTTTACTTATGACTTCTCTTGTTTTTAGACAGGTATTTCGTGGAAACACAGGGTTCGAATTTTGAGAAGTTATAGGTATTTGAATAAAGTAGAGAACCAGGTATTGCAAGTATCGGGATTCTTCAAAGTGATCGAAGATGTAGATACGTGTGTATGGTGTTCAGTTGATAGTAATGAATAAGAGAACTTGCTTCTCTTTCAGGCTACTCATAATTGGAAGCATTCCTAAGTTGGGTAACGCTGATCGGCCTCCTTCCATTTAGTTGACATGCACTGGAGACAGCTGCATGATTTGAATCTGGTTCAACTAAATCAGTGCCTCTGTTTCTGTATTGGATATAGAACAGTTCATATCTTAAACGATGTTAAGGTACGGGGAGTTGTCCGGCTTATGCTTAAAACCAGACTCTGGATAACTCAAGGCACGTTTCTGTAATGGCTGTTTGTGGGTTGACCCAGGCTATGACGAGGGTTGACATTCTACCATCTGGTAGATCAATAGAGATATTGTTCTTGATGTTAGTGTATATGCCCTAGGGGCCATTATTGTATCATACTAGATTGTATATTACTTAATGGAAGCTTGGGATATTCACAGTTAAATATACAGTCTTGCTAAAAATGGTAGTATGCTACTTGGTTTTTGTCTACTTTAATATGTGCATATGTTTCTTGTAACGTATCACTTATACATATTAGTAGAGCCCATAGGATCTTTGCTTGATTACCAGCGTCGTGATGGCAGTCACACTAGTGGGGGCTGGGTAGTCTGTAAGCAACATCCTATATAGGTCCCTGATCGTTGGATTATCGAGATAGGGCATCGATATTCCGGAGTAGACTAAGTGTATACGCTTCTCATCCCAGTTGGGGAGATGGTCTGTCCCACAGCCATCAGTACGTCGTACTAGAGATAGTATACAGGTGCTCGTTAGGTTACGGGTACACCGGACAGGACTCGCCGAGGAACTGATTGGTTGGTATTATACCCATCGTCAGTTATCAGTTCCCAGATGACATAAGTACAGCATAGTCCGCAGACTTGACACTGCTGCTTCGCCTTGAGTGTGTCCCACTGTTCTTAGATTGCTACCCTACCACGGCTGAAAAGAGTCGTGCAAACAGGTAGCAGTTGGGTGCAGTCCCGAGCACTTGGAGGCAGTGGCGGTTAGATAGGATTCGTCTCTCCCGGTATTGGGAGTTGATATCGCACTGTGTCTGAGAGCCATTACGCAAAGTCCTTGGCCAGGGCAAGCGAGATATACTGGTAGGTTCCAGTAGCTTCTCACGGCGTAATGGGCTTCGCTCCGACACGACTTATACAGCTATTAGGGGACTGACGCTTGCCGCCTCCTAGGCTTGATATGAGATAGTCTTAGACGAACAGACCGGACTGTACGAAGATTGTCACATCAGGCTCAGTGGGAGTTCGGATGATTTTCCTCATCGGCCTTCTTATCGACATCTACCTGGGAACCGTTACGTACAGCTAGTGCCGTTTGCGGTCTGTGGTTAAACCCACTGCCAGCGTAGTGTTGAGTCTTTAGAGTCCCACACAGAGAGTTTCCCTGCTCCAGGCGAAACGATATAGAGGTCGTATGGTTTTACGACAAGGGTTCGGATGCGTACGTGTGTTTACGCACGTATGACTTTTCGGACAGATTTTACTAGCCAGCTTTGGTTTAAGCCAGATTCTAGTATCGGGTTATTGGATTTATACAGTCGAAAGTTTTTCCGTGTTTTCACGGATTGGAGGGGCGTTCTCGTAATTTGTCGGGAAGGTTCTAGAAGAGTGGTGACTAAGGGGTTAAGGTGGCATGAGCATTAATTGCTTAATGACTCATTTGTGTGATTCATGCTTTGTATTAAATGATTCATTAATGAGTTAGTGAGTCATATGATGAATCACACTAGATGAATGAATCTAACCATGATGATAAATCATTATATATTATTTATTTGATTTATTGTTATGGTTGATATATTCATATGAGTTCATTATTCTTTTCATTATCATTCTCACCTTCTCTCTCCTCAAGCTCACTCTCTCTTGAAACCCTAACCCTAACCTCTCATGTGTTGAGATCAAGGGTTAGATAGACTAAAACATCCATAACCTCACTCTATATCCTCTAGGTAGCTTAGGTTAGCACTTTAAGCAGCCTAGTTATCTCAAGTTTGAGATTAAGCTTGGCGTAGAAGCTTTCGGGTGGATCGCCTTTGATTTAAGGAGGCCGTGAAGTTGCCGATGTTCCAAGGAGCTGACGAGAAGTGGAGGACAGCGATGAAGACCCGAAGGACACGGTTCTTGAGGTATAATCACTTCATAAATTAGTTTAGAACTTCTATGATAGTTGTTAGTTATCGTTTAGCTTCGTTTCATGCGGTTAGGCGATGTTTAAACAAAGAACAAGATCGTTTTTCATATTTCTGCCTCCCCGCAAGTCGTGGGGTGTTGCACATCGACTTACACTTGACTCGCCACAGTTTTAACAAAAATGGATTTTTTCAGAAAACAGTAGTGGGAGTATGGTAGAACTGGAAGTGATTCCAGAACCGCAAACGATTACTTAAGATTTGATAAGAACCTAAAGATTCAATCTGTCTTGACATTCCATTGGCCACTCCGCAGATACGGTGGGTAACCTCAGGCACCCGAGAGGTACTCCGGTAGCCTCAAGGACGGTGACAGGGAGGTTCTTGTTTACCCACACTGGCTATTGCTGTTGTTCCAGGATACGAGACCCGGCAGGAGGATGAGTATAGCGTCGTTCTAAACTAGCTTTAGAAGTGTTCGTGTATATGACTCTGCCAGAGGGTTGTCGTAGTCAGTGGGAGCAGCGGAAGCATTGGTGGACAAGTGGCTTATGTCTATTTATAGACTAAAGCAGATATAGAGGAGATAGATCATCTATTTCTGATGTGATAGTCATAGGTTTGACTTCGTCAGAATAGGGGATGGATCTGTTAAGAAGGTAGTAAGGTGTGTTGTCCTGGTATTTAGATGACATACACAGAGTAGGAAGTGATATTCCTATACTACGATCGGTTATACTTTGGTCGTCACACAGTGGTTTCTCCACATGGGACTTGGACATTATATCAGACATACTGGTTACTGGATCTATGGTATTAGATCTAGATTTGGGTGGTTTCCCAATCTGGATACTTTGATAGCATTCTAAGAGTATTTAGAATGGACGACTCCTGGCATGGTGGTGTACCTACAGGTGATGGAGTCACCCTCTCTAAAGGTGTCTTACAGACTAATGGGGAGAGGGATGTGCATGATTGGCAGATCACATGCTTAGGCAATTGAGTCAATCATGAGATGTCAAGTACCACACTAGATGTTGTTTTGCGGTAGGTGCAACAAGTTGAAATTGATCCAATCCTGGAGAAGCAATCGGAAGCAGTTTTAGAACATAAGTGAATGTTTTAGGGATATGATAACGACAGCCTCATTCGGGAGACAGTTATCATTCCAGGCTTCCAAGGTGACCTGGACGATAGGGAGGTTGTCAGAGTTATAGTTTTTCCTTCTGACGAGGGGCAGTATTTTGGACAGGTGGTCCAAAGCAATACTGAGGGAGGCATGGCGCAGGATACTGATTAACTTCAGTTGACGATACAGTTTAAGAAGTTTGGATTTGGAGTTCATTTATGAGCTAGGTCCCATCCGACATCCAGACACATTCTAAGACAGGTATTGCTCATTTCGGGAGATGGCTTTCTCCGCAAACTTGAGATATAGAGAGACATAGAAAGAAACATCAAGGCGGATCCACTCACTGAGGCTATTCCTCGAATGCAATAGTTTCGCCAACGAGCTTTGTGAGACTGACTAGTAGAGGAGTTGGGTGTTCGGTATCACACGGGCTGTGAGTATGCGACATCGCAATAATTAGCCTTGAGTGTAAGTGGGAGATTGCTGGAGATAGTGCCCTCAGAGTCAATTATTGGATCACAGGCACGTGATTGCAATGATTGAGGGGGGACCTATCTTGGTAGGACAGTCTTACTCAAGATGATAGTATGTTATCTGGTTTACCTTTATCATCGTTTACTGCTTTAGGTGACCTTACATGTCACTATTGCACGTTGATAGAGCCCCTAGGATTCTTGCTTGACTACCGGCAGTATGAGGGCGATCATATACGTGGGAGCTGGTAGTCTATAAGCACATCCTTAAAAGGTCCTTAGTCATGGGGGTTTCGAGACAGGGCATCGATACTCCAGAGTAGACTAGTGTAAACAGTCGAGACCCCGGCGAGGGGCGGTGGCCGGTCTCACAAGCCACTGGTTTCAGTTGGTTCACCTAAGATGTATACAGGTGCTCATTGGGTTATGAGTACACCGGACATGACTCGCCGGGAACATGCTAGTTGGTCTTATACCTGACGTCAGATAGCAGTTTCCTGGTGACATGTGTACAGGTTAGTTCATCGACCTGAGGATCGTCATTTGTCTCATGTGAGTTCCCACTGTACTTTGATTACTACCCTACCACGTTCAAAGGAGACGTGCAAATAGGTTTTAGTTGGGTACAATCCCGAGCCACATGGAGGCAATGAGCGGATCTGCAGGGGTTCGTCTCTCCCGGTATTGGGGGTGAGGTCGCGCTGTGTCTAGGAGAGCCATTACACGAAGTCCTTGGCCAAGGCAGGAGATTTACTGGTAGGTATAACAGTAGTATCTCAGGGTGTTCTGGGCTACACTCCGACATGACTTGTACCGCTTTTGGGGGTCTGACTTTTACCAACCCCCTAGGCCCGCCATGCGATGCTCATAGACGAACGGACTGGACTGTATGGATATTGTCACTGACAGACTCAGTAGGGTGTCAGGATGAGTTCGCTCATCGACGTCCCTTTTTGTCAATAGCTGGTAGCCCGACACGTATGGCTAATACCTCTGACGTGCTAGTGGTTAAATCCACAACCATAGTATTAACGAGTCTTTAGAATCCCCCACAATCAGTTACTCAAGTTTCGGGCGAACGCTGTAGAGGCCGTATGGTGATATGGCATGGTTCGATCAGATACGTGCGGTATTGCACGGATCAGGATCGGACGGTTAGTACTAGAGGCCGTATGGACATATGGCAGGGTTCGATCAGATACGTGCGGTATTGCACGGATCAGGATCGGACGGATAATACTAGCCGGCTTTTGTTTAAGCCGGATCCTAGTATAGTACAGTGTAGATTTTGTCTCATTGCATTTGTATTTCGGTCGGAATACAAATGCGGGTATGTATATACAGTAGCGGGGTTTTCCTGTAATTTATTACGGGATCAGTTTTTTGGAGTTGCCAGTTTGTTTTCCGTTTCAGCCATATTTCTTTGTATCTTTCATTGGCTGAAGATTGGTGGAGGAGGGCTTATTTGCATTTGTGCAAATAAGCATTTGTGGAGGGTGGTCTTTGCATATTCTTGTGTCTTGATAATTCTTCCACCCTTGACTTTCTTGAGTTCATGATTGCTTGAATTTTTGAAGCAATCATGGTTGTTGATTGGTTGGTGGAGTGTTGGTTTTAGTTGGTGATTATTTCTTTTCATCATCACTTTTTTCCTTCTCTTTTTTTTGATATGGGGGCTCTCACTCCCTCTCTCATTCTCTCCACTCCCACCATGCATGGCCCGCCAAGCCATGGAGGGGCTATCCCAATTTTTGGTGAGGGGATTTTTGGTCTTTTGGCTTCACAAAAATCCTAAAGTTTCATCTCCAAAAAGTCTTAGTTCCTTTCCTCCATCAAAGGCAACTACCTCAACCCCAAATGAGACACAAGTTCCACACTACATTCTACAGCAAATCTTGGGCATGTCGACTCGCCAACTTCATGCCCGAGTTGCCTCGGTCCAGAGGTGGGTGCCTGTAAAAGAAGCCGACGACGTGGTGCCCTTCCGGCGACGAGGTGGAGACCGGAGATTCCGTAGGGAGATCGGGACGACGACGAGAAGACCGAAGGACACGGATCGCTCGGTATATCTCTCAACCCCTTCTCTAGATAGCTAGGACTAGATTAATGGCACGATCCGGGTTTATAGTGCGCGGTGGTGCCGGTTTGAAAAGTTAAAGTTTAGCATCGCTTCCGCATTCCGGCGTCGGATTGACGGCCGGGGCGCCGCCGTGCACTTACACATATAACTAACAGTAATCCCTCACACTTAGTAGTAAAGATGTTTACTTGCATGTTAAACCCTAATAATCTAGCAAAGATCCCGGCTTTGTGTTGTTCGGCACGTCTAAATTTTTATTCGGGCATGTTTAATGCCTTATGAACCTTCACAAGTGTGCCTAGGAACCCTACAGTGGTATCAGAGCCTAGCTAGAGCATTAGGCGACGTGTTTACGAAGTTAAAACTTCGAATGAACTCCGATACGACGATTTGAACCCCTCTCCGGAATTTTTCTAAAAACTGTGATTTTTCAGAATTAAAAATTCCTAAAAAATTCAGCACGGAAATATAAGAGTTATGGTGAAAAACGAGCGCATACAATACAAACCGCCTCGGAACCGCGGCCGTACCGCGGTTCCGCGGCCGTACGGAAGGGTTATGCATTGGTTTTTGCACTGTTATATCTATTTCTGAATTTGCTATCTTTTGGGTATTTTTAATTTGACTCAAGTGTTGAGTATTCTAGGGTTTATTTTGTAATCGTAGATTCGATCAGAATATTTAAATTCGTTATTATTTCCGGATATTTAGAAACTGTTAAAATGTTCGAACGTATATCATTAACTCACTTTTTCCCGGCACGACAAAATTTCAAGTGTTGAATTTTTTTTCGGGTTTAAATCTTTCAGAAAAATTGTACAAGTAACACGGTGGACCCTCTAGAAGACCACAAACCTTAACTCGATTATGTGACCGTCTTGAACTGCCTCTAAACCTTAGGGTTTGGGTCAGTACGACGTGCCAAATGTGAGGCATTGGCTTGACCCTTCTACGGCTGGATCACCGGTACTGTGACATATTTTGGGATTATTTGAACTCCGCTCAGTGTTGAGCAATTTAGGAAATTTTGGGTATTTGATTATCTGTTCCGAAAGTTTAATACTGTCTATTTATCTGGAATGTGATACAATATGTGGAATTCATAGAGTTAGGCATGAAATGCGAAGTATGTGATATTTTGGATTTACGATGTCTAAAGTGATTGTGGATTCCAAATATTGTAGTTTTACAATTTCTTTTCTGTGACCGTAAGTGTAGTATGTAGTTGTATTGCCGGTTTTCATTGCTATACGACAACGACGATCGGTGTATGCATACTTACTTACGTTGATAATATGTGATATTATGTGTTGCTGTGATATGTTATATTGGATCGTCGTGTTCTGAATAGCCAGGGTTTTTATGTGAGATGAGGGTTTTTATTTTCATTCATGTAAAATTCATTTGTATGTAATATTCTTTGATTGGGGCACTTCCGGGATGAGGTTGATGTCACTAGTGTATATTATTTACTTTTCCGCATTAGGTAGACCCAAGGAAGGGAGAACAAGTAACCGGGTTCTAGGGTCCAGTGGGAGGCCATCTCGAGGAGTCGAGACCGGGTCTCCTAACCCTAGAATTGGCAGTGTTACTTGCCGCTCTCGTAGGGGTCTAGGGATGTGGGTTTGGCTATTCATCGCGACCGTGGAATCCGTGTTTTATACAGGCTCGTATTGAAAACACAGACGTCCTAGTATATCCAATATTTCATATATGTTCTTCTGCAGCAATGTTCTATGATGAGATCATATTACTGCTGAGACGAATGCTTATACTATATATATATATATGCCGATATATAGATATTACTGCTTTCGTTTCTTCTGTGATGCATAGGAAGCATAAGCTGATGGGATTTTATTAATGAGATTAATAAAAAGAAAAGAAACCTAAAAGATGTTGTAGAATCAAAACTTTATAAAAAGGGTAGCTACAGTTTTGCTTTGCATAGCGGTATATATGATATACCCTGCACCTTATTCGATGAGGAAAGAGCCGAGATCCCTTCATCGGGGGTGACCTCTTTAGCGAAACTGGCAGATGCCACAAACTCGCGGTTTAGTTTTTGACAGCTTCTATAGTCTTGCTTTGCACAGCGGTATATATGATATACCCTGCACCTTATTCGATGGGGAAAGAGCCGAGATCCCTTCACCGGGAGTGACCACTTTAGCGAAACTAGAAAACCCTCAAAAACACTCCATTTCAAAATTTCACTTGATTCTACAACGATATCAAGTTCATTTCGCAATAGGTTTTCAGAAAAACCTGTCGTAGCCCTCCGACATTTCAGATAGATATTACTTAGTATTCGTGCTACGGTTGTTTGGCATTCGTCAAGGCGTAGTGTACGGTAGCTATTTACTATTTATCTGTAGCATATGATGCGATTGGATTAGGGTATTCGTACGACGTTGTTTGGCATTCGTCAATGGTCGTGCGGGTGGGTTTATTTCAATCAAGAAATATACGGGTTGAACTTGACTAGCGGACTATGAGTTGTTTGGCATTCGTCAAGGTCATAGCACGTTAGGGGCAAAAGCATTATAGGGAATTTCAAGTGTTGAAATTTGCAATGAGATTGCATACCTCCTATGAGATAGTTGGATCCCGATACCCACTGCGAGTAAGAGATACTCTTGGGAGAGTTTTACACAGGACAATTAGCCGATCAAGTAGGTGTTTAGAAAAGTGTTAACGGGGTTACGCCTCTGGGAAAACGAGGTTTACTTTAATTAGGTCCGTGCGAAAGCACGGGGAACCTCCCTCAAGTACCAACACTGATCTGGCTGAAAGATTGACGAAATTGTAGGGTGTAATTAATCCCGGCTAATCTTACCTTTTAAGGTTTGAAGGAAGATTTGATAAAAACAGTGGGAGACATCCTGATTAGATAAGATAATAACCAATCTAATCTTGCAAGAGCATACGCTAAAGTGTTTTCTTCTCTCTCTCTCCAGGTAGCGACCATGTCAGGCCATAATCAAGATAATAATATGGATGTATTGACTGAACCCGCTTATTATACTGAGCAGGGGAACGTTGGACCCGTTCTTTCTTATAAGAGTTATAAGACTGAACAGGGAATAGGAGAATATCTGGATTCTCAAGCCGCCCAAAAGAACAAGCATGTTGATGCATCTTCTTCAGGTGTGTTAGTTATTGAGAACTGTTTCTCAGTTCACCCTACGTCCTGGGTATTAGATACCGGATCAGGATCCCACATATGTAAATTGTTACATGAGCTGAGAAAAGGTAGAGAACTGGAAAAAGGTGATCATTCCGTTCAAGTAGGTAATGGGGCAAATGTTGCAGCCAAAGCAGTTGGCGATTATCACCTAGTATTACCAAGTGGTGATACACTGATTCTGAATGAGTGCTATTATATACCGAACATGATGTGCAACATTATATCAGTTTCTTTATTAAGTAAAGAATGATATAATTTTGTAGTACAGGATAATGTTATGAACATATTCCTAGATCAAAAGTTGATTGCATCAGGCTCGTTACATAATGACATATTCATTCTAAATCAAAATACAGTCCTCAATATACAAAACACACACAGGAGGAAGAGTTCAGAAATGAACGAATCCTTCTTATGGCATTGTAGACTTGGTCATATCAATGCGACACGACTGGCTAAGTTACATAAAGATGGATATTTGAATCCGTTCGAATTATCATCTTATGATATTTGCCATTCATGTCTCAAAGGAAAAATGACCAAAGCTCCGTTTAGTGGACACGGAGAAAGAGTTATGGAACTCTTAGGACTGGTACATAGTGATGTATGAGATCCCATGTCTACACACGCCAGGAACGGTTCTTCCTACTTCATTACATTCACTGACGATCTTTCTAGATATGGGCAAGTGTTCCTTTTGAAACACAAATCTGAAGCTTTTGAGAAATTCAGAGAATATAAGCACGAAGTAGAGAACCAAATGGGCAAAAGTATTAAGATTCTTCGATCTGATCGAGCAGGAAAATACTTAAGCAATGAGTTCCTATCTAAAAGAGAATGGGATTCTCTCTCAGCTTACTCCTCCTTACACACCACAGCATAACGGTGTATCGGAACGGAGGAATCTCACCCTATTAGATATGGTGCGCTCGATGATGTGTACAGCTGAGTTACCTATTTCCTTCTGGGGGTATGCGCTTGAGACAGCCATACACCAATTGAATATGGTTCCTTCCAAATCAGTGCCTACCACTCCATATGAGATATGGAAAGGGAAGAGACCATCTCTTAAGTATGTTAAGATATGGGGTTGTCCAGCCTATGTCAAAAGACAAACTCGAGGCAAGATCTGTCTTATGTAAGTTTGTAGGATATCCCAAAAATTCACAAGAGTATATCTTCTACCACCGCGAGGAACAAAAGGTGTTTGTTTCTCGACATGCCACTTTCTTATAAAAAGGTTTTCTTATGAAACAGATTAGAGGCATTGAGGTAGAACTGGAAGAGGTTCCAGCGACACAAAGTATAACAGAAGACTTGGTAGAACCAGAGGATTCAGTAGTACCCAACGAACCCCAGCCTCTCCGCCGATCTAGCAGGGTTTCTCATCCGCCTGAGAGATACTACGGTTTTCTCATTGATGGTGGAAGCGAGGATTGCATCATGGAAGATGATGACCCGACTAGTTTCGAGCAGGCCATCACGAGTGGTGACTCTGTGAAATGGCTGGATGCAATACGATCTGAGATGGAATCCATGTACACCAACAAAGTATGGACTTTGGAAAATGCTCCTGAAGGGGTAAAACCCATTGGGAGCAAGTGCATCTTTAAAAAGAAATTTGTTGTAGATGGAAAAGTTGAGACTTTCAAAGCTAGACTTGTAGCAAAGTGTTTTCGTCAACGACCAGGTGTGGATTATGACGAAACCTTTTCTCCAGTGGCTATGCTTAAGTCCATCCGGATCTTACTTGCCATCGCTGCATACCATGACTACGAAATCTGGCAAATGGATGTTAAGACCGCCTTTCTAAACGGTGATTTAGAAGAGTGCGTGTACATGACTCAGCTAGAGGGCTTCGTAGATAGTGGGAGCAGCGGAAAGGTATGCAAACTGCTTAAATCCATTTATGGGTTAAAGCAAGCATCGCGGAGTTGGAACATCTGTTTTGATGTTGTAGTCAAAGAGTTTGACTTCCTCAAAAATATAGATGAACCTTGTATCTATAAAAAGGTAGCAGAGAGTAAGGTTGTCTTCCTCGTATTGTACGTGGATGACATACTCTTGATAGGAAATGATATTCCTATGCTGCAATCAGTTAAGCTCTTCTTATCACAAAGATTCTCAATGAAAGGTCTAGGTGATGCCTCATGCATATTGGGAATAATGATCTATAGAGATAGATCTAAACGGATACTGGGATTGTCCCAATCCAGGTACATTGACACCATACTAAATATGTTTAGTATGGAAGAATCCAAGCGTGGGAACCAACCCACGATCTCTGGACTCACTCTCTCCAAAGAGATGTCTCCCAAGACTGATTTGGAGAGAGCTCGCATGCAAGGGATACCCTATGCTTCGGCAGTAGGAATTATCATGTATGTGATGCTATATACATGACCCGATGTAGCATACTCACTAAGTATAGTGAGTCGGTATCAAGCAGATCCTGGAGAGAGTCACTGGACAGCTGTGAAGAACATTCTCAAGTACTTGCGAAGGACTAGAGACATGTTCTTGATGTATGGTAACGGAGAACTCCAGGAGGAGTCCTTTACCGATTCCAGCTTCCAGAGTGATAAGGACGACTCTAAGTCGCACTCGGGATTTGTCTTTACCCTCAATGGAGGGGCGGTATGTTGGAAGAGTTCCAAACAGGATACCGTTGCAGACTCGACGATGGAGACTGAATACATTGCTGCCAACGATGCTGCCAAAGAGGCTGTCTGGATAAAGAAGTTCATCACTGAACTTGGTGTGGTTCCATCCATTGAGCATCCAATACCTCTATATTGTGATAACAATGGTGCTGTGGCTTTGGCCAAGGAACCCAGGTCCCATCAGAAGTCCAGACATATTCTGAGGCGGTATCACCTGATCAGGGAGATAGTTGATCGCCGGGAGATCGAGGTCAGGAGAGTAGATACGAAGGACAACACTGCGGATCCACTCACGAAGGCCATTCCCCATATACAGTTTGAGAGATTAATCGGGATGTTAGGTATGAGATACTACAGCAGCTGGCCTTAGTGCAAGTGGGAGATTGTTAGTTATGTATATGCTCTAGAGGCCATTGTTGTACATATGATGTATATTATGATGGATGCTTGTGTTAGTTATATGTATGCCCTAGAGGCCATTACTGTACATTGGATGTATACTGTAGTGGATGCTGGGACATATATAGGTAGGACTTTCATGCTCGACATGATAGTACGCTATCTGGTTGCTCTTTATCTTAACATGTATACTTTCTGTCTCTCTGATTACATGTTGATAAAGCCCTTATGATGTGTAATCGACTTCCAGGACTATGATGCAGATCATACTAGTGGGGTCTGGGTAGTCAATGAGTACATCCTTCAATGTTCCTAGTCGTGGGAATATCGAGACGGGGCATCGATATTCCAGAGTAGCCTAGCGTACATCTTCTCGAACCATGTGATGGGCGATGGATGATCCCATATCCATTGGTGTTTGACATCGGAGTTGGTATGCGGGTGCTCAGTAGAGACTGGGTACACTGAACGGACTCGCCGAGAACTCCCAGATGGTATTATACCTCACGTCAGATGGCAGTTCTCTGGTGACACTGGTGCAGCTTAGTCTGTTGACCCGAGATCGTCATAGAGTCTTGTGTGTCTCCCACTTTGCTTTGATTTCCACCCTACCACGGCTCTATTGAGTCGTGCAAACAGGTGGTTTTTGTGTACAGTCCCGATTCACATGGAGGCAATGAGCGATAGGAGGGGATTCGTCTCTCCCGGTATTGGGGGTTGATGTTGCGCTATGCTCGACTGGCCATAACAGGAAATCCCTGGCTAGGGTTGCAGTGATATACTGGTAAGAGTTATCAGTAGTTTCACAAATGTTATGGACCTCACGTCGGCATGACATATCGAGCTATTGGGGTATGACGTTTACCACCCTAGGCGAGATATGCGACATATCAGACGAACAGACTGGACTGTACGGTAAGTGTTACTGGTTGGATTCATAGGAGTGTGAGCGGGCTTGCTCGTCGATCTTCTGATCGCTCAATACCCGGGTGGCCGTTACGTTTAGCAGACCGCTTGCGGCTTGTGGGTGTTTGATATGATCATCACCTGCTGCCGGCGTATTGACGAGTCTTTAGAGTCCTACACAGAGGTTTCCTGGCTCAAGCGAAACGAAATAGGAGCGCATATGAGATATGTGCGGGACCGAGAATAATGCGTGTATGTGATACCGTATTCTATTCTCGCGATGAATGTATCGAATGGTTGTATGTGATATAACCTAGTTATCGAATCGAGGATTGATTCGATAAGCCGATACATTGGATATTAGTCGGTTATATCCGATATGACCGGATCATTGAATCAAGTGTTGATTTAATGATTTAATGTATAATTATATATTTGATATATTACTTTACATTAACTAGTATTTGTTCACTTTAAAAGGATTTTCTCACTTGATGTGCACATTGTATATGTGATATATTTTTGTGCACTTGATTGTATCATGTTTGATGATACAAGAATGTTTGTGTGTATGATTAAACTATGGTTATGTAATGGTTAGGGTTTTCATTTTCTTAACTCTTTATTTTATTTATTTATTCATTTTTGAAAGATAAATAGAATGGTGGCTTATTTTGTTTCTTTCATGAAGCTTCATGAAGTGTTGAAAGCTTGACCATTTTGTTTGTTTACTTAACCCTAACTATTCAACCTAACTATAGTTTATTCTCTACACCTAACTATGGTTGCAATTATGATAAGTATCAATTTATTTTCCTATTTTAAATAACTTATCATAATTCTTTTTCTTCTTCTTCTTCTTCTTCAACAAAGAAAAAATGCGTGCAACCATTAATGGCAACAAGAGAAAAAGTGTGAGAAATCCAATTCTAAAGTGAACCCACTTCCTATTTATTCATCCTCTACCACTTGCCAAGTAGTATAGGGTGTTTTCTTCACAAGTTTTATGACTTGGTGAAGTTGGAGTTTGATCTTGAGTTGCCTCGACGTAGATCATCTTCGGCATCGAAGTCGACGACCTAGCCTGATCATTTCTTCGATGAAACCACCGCGAGAGTCCGAGGTCCGATGGGTACAACGGAGGGACTTCATCATGGAGCTATGGAGGTGGAGGACCGGATCTACAAAGGTTGTAGCCCCTTCCCTTTTGTTAACTTGCATTGCATCGCCTATACATCTAGTTAACGATCCGTATTAGGGTTTGTAGGCACATTGAAAAATTTGAATTGGCCATGTTTGATCGCTTGTGAGACCTCATTAGTGTGCCTAGGAACCCTACAGCTTGGATATATACAGAAAGGACTTTCTTGCTCGTCATGATAGTATGGTATTTGGTTTCACTTTATCGTAACATGTTGACCTGTACTAGTTTACTGTCTTTCACTCATATGTTGATAAAGCCCTTAGGATCTGTACTCGACTACTGGGACTATGATGAGATCATACTAGTGGGGCCACGGTAGTCGATGAGTACATCCTATAACTATTCCTAGTCGAGGGTATATCGAGACAGGGCATCGATACACCAGAGTAGACTTGCGTATACGCATCTTGACCCATATGATGGGCGATGGATGATCCCATATCCATCGGTGTTTGACATCAAGGATGGTGTACGGGTGCTCAGTGGAGACTGGGTACACTGGACGGACTCGCCGAGAACTCCCAGATGGTGATATACCACACGTCAGATGGCAGTTCTCCGGTGACACTGGTACAGGGTAGTCTGTAGACCCGAGATCGTCATAGAGTCTTGTATGATTCCCACTGTGCTTTGATTTCCACCTTACCACGTCCAAGAGGGCGTGCAAAACGGTGTCTTTTGGGTACAGTCCCGAATCACATAGAGGCAATGAGCGATAGGAGGGGATTCGTCTCTCCCGGTATAGGGAGTTGATGTTGTGCTGTGTTCGATTGGCTATAACTGGAAGTCCCTGGCCAAGGCTGATATAGAGATATACTGGTAAGTGTTACCAGTAGTTTCTCGACCTGTTATGAGCCTCACATCGAAACGACTTATCGGTTACTGGGGTCTGACGTATACCACCCGTAAACTTGATATGCGACATATCAGACGAACAGACCGGACTGTACGGGAGTGTTACTGATTGGATTCACAGGAGAACGGACAGGCTAGCTTGTTGATCTTCTGATAGCTCAATACCTGGGTGGCTGTTACGTTTAGCAGACTGCTTGCAGCTTGTGGGTGTTTGATATGATCATCAGCTGCTACCGGCGTATTGACGATTCTTTAGAGTCGTACACAGAGGTTTCTTGGCTCAGGAAAAACGGAGTAGTGGCACATATGTGATATGTGCAGGACCGAGGATAATGCGATATGTGATACCGTATTATATTCTCATGATATTTAGATATGAACCGGGTCATCGGATCAAGTGTTGATTCGATGAATCGGTACATGATATATTAGTCGGTTATATTCGATATAGCCGGATTGTCGGATCAAGTGTTGATTCGATGATTTAATGTATAATAATATATATGATATATTGTATTACATTATCTAATATTGGCTCGCTTTATTATTTTATTTTCTCACCGGATAATACATTAATATATATATGCGATATATATTAATTGTATTATTTTCTTTTGTTACAAATTTAATATATATGTGATATATATTATAGTAACATGATATGATTTATTATGAAACATGATTAGTGATGATAAAAAGAGATTAGGGTTTGATTAGGGTTAGCTCCTTCTTGTTCATTCAAGAAGGATTTCCTTTTGTCTTGGTTAAGATATTATGGTTGATATTTATCCATGACACATTCCTTAACCTAACCAAACCCTAGCTGCAGTTTATTCTCTACAAAGGTTAAGCTTCTCATCCTTGACCATGGTTCCATAATCAATCATATATTCTTTACTACTATTCATCACAAAAGGATTATCTTTTTAATTCATCATCTTCTTCTTCTCTCCTTAGCTTTGAGAAAGCTTATTAGAAATTCCTTTTGTGATGATTTCATGTGAGATTATGATATAAAAAGAAAGCATAAATACTACTCCATCATCCTCATCTAATCTAGCCCATTAGATTAGGGTGTTCACCTCATTAGAGTGAGAGAGCTTGAGCTATTGCAACTTCGACGTAGATCATCGGAGAAGCAGAACACTACAAGCTAGCATGGATCGTTCGAGTCGTGGAGCCTCTCTTGAGTCCGGGAGATCGTGGATCGCGGCGAAGGGACTTCTACTCGGAGCTTTTGAAGCGAAGGAGCGGACTACAAAGGTTGTAATCCCTCACACTTAGTAGTAAAGATGTTTACTTGCATGTTAACCCTAATAATCTAGCAAAGATCCCGGCTTTGTGTTGTTCGGCACGTCTAAATTTTTATTCGGGTATGTTTGATGCCTTATGAACCTTCACAAGAGTGCCTAGGAACCCTACAGTTATAACTTGCCAGTCTTGTATCAAAGGTAAAATGTCCAAAACACCGTTTACTGGACACGGAGAAAGAGCTACTGAGCTCATAGGCCTCATACATAGTGATGTATGTAGACCAATGTCTACAAATGCGAGATGTGGTTTTTCGTAATTCATAACTTTCACTGATGATTTCTCGAGATTCAAACACGTGTTCTTGTTGAAACATAAGTCTGAAGCCTTCAAAAAATTCAACGAGTATAAATCTGAAGTAGAAAAACAAACAGACTTGAGTATCAAGAAACTTCGATCGGATCGAGGAGGTGAGTATCTAAGCTCAGAGTTTCTAGATTTCCTATAAGAGAACGTGATTCTCTCTTAGCTCACTCCTCCGTACACACCACAACACAACGGTGTGTCAGAACGCAGAAATCGTACCCTATTAGATATGGTACGATCTATGATGAGTGATGCTGAGTTACCAATATCATTTTGGGGGCACACATTGGAGACTGCGATTTATCTACTGAATAGGGTTCTGACCAAAACTGTGTCTACCGCTCCATATGAGATATGGTATGGGAAGAGGCCATCTCTTAAAAGAGTTAGCATATGGGGTTGTCCGGTTTTTGTGAAATTGCAGAATCCGGAAAAACTCGAGATACGATCGGTGTTATGTAAATTTGTGGGATATCCAAAACACTCGTATGGATATATTTTCTACCACGAGGAGGAACAAAGGGTGTTTGTTTCTCAATATAACACATTTTTAGAAAATCAATTGTTTAATTGATGGTAGGACTTCTCGCTCTCCTGATAGATACTACGGTTTTCTAATTGATGGTGATAGAGATGATTGCATCATGGATGATGATGATCCTACTATTTTTCAGCAAGCTATCACGAGTGGTGACTTAGTGAACTGGCTGGATACCATGAGATCCGAAATGGAATCCATGCACACCAACAAAGTATGGACTTTGGTGGTTGCACCTTCTGGAGTAAAACCCATAGGGTGCAAATGGATCTTTAAGAGAAAGATCGGTGTGGATGGTCAGGTGGAGACCTATAAAGCTAGGCTGCTCGCAAAAGGATTTCGTCAAAGGCCAGGATTGGAGTATGATGAAACCTTTTCACCAGTCACGATGCTCAAATCCATTCGTATCCTGCTTGCTATATCTTCTTACTATGATTATGAGATCTGGCAGATGGATGTTAAAACGGCATTTCTAAATGGTGATTTAAAAGAATGCATTTTTATGGATTAGCCAGAAGGCTTCATTGATAGTGGGAGCAGCGGAAAAGCATACAGGTTGCTTAAATCCATCTATGGATTAAAGCAGGCATCACGGAGCTGGAACATCTGCTTTGATGATACAATCAAAGAGTTTGGTTTTATCAAAAATGTAGATGAACCATGTATTTATAAAAGGATTGTAGAGAGTACTATTACATTCCTCATATTGTACGTGGACGACATTCTCTTGATATGAAATGATATTCCTATGCTACAATCGGTCAAACTATTCTTATCGTAGAGGTTCTCCATGAAAGACCTGGGTGATACCTCGTACATTCTAGGGATTACGATCTATAGAGATAGATCTAAGAAATTATTCGGATTGTCCCAATCGAGATACATATACACCATACTAAAGAGGTTTAGTATGGAAGATTCCAAGCGAGGTAATTTACCCGCTTGTCACGGGATCACCCACTCTAAAGAGATGTCTCCAAAGACTGATGAGGAGAGGGCTCGCATGAGCATTATACACTATGCTTCGGTGGTAGGATCTATAATGTATGCGATGTTTTGTACTAGCCCAGATGTAGCTTATGCACTGAGTGCAGTAAACAGGTATCAATCCAACCTAGGGGAGAAACACTGGACTGCTGTGAAGAACATTCTGATGTACTTGATAAGAACTAAAGAGATGTTATTGGTGTACGGTAACGGAGAGCTCCAAATGGATAGCTTTACCGACTCTAACTTCCAGAGCGACAAGGATTATAGTAATTCTATCTTAGGGTTTGTATTTACCCTAAATGGAGGGGCGGTATGTTGGAAGAGTTCCAAGAAAGATACCATCACTGACTCCACGATGGAAACTGAGTATATTGCTGCTAATGATGCCGCAAAAGAGGCAGTCTGGATGAAGTTCATTTCTGAATTTCAGGTGGTTCCATCCTTTGCTAATTCAATACCTCTGTATTGCGATAACAATGGAACCATTGCTTTGGCAAAGGAACCAAGGTCCCATCAGAAATCCAGAAATATCATGAGGCGATATCACCTCATCAGGGAGATAGTGGATCACCAGGACATCGAGGTACAGAGAGTAGACACAAAAGACAACACAGCTGATCCACTCACCAAGGCCATCCCTCAAGTCCAGTTTGAGAAGTTGTTCGAACTGTTGGGCATGCGGTACGCCGGCAACTGGTTCTAGTGTAGACAGTGGGTACTTATTGCATCAACTACGAGCCTTAGTGCAAGTGGGAGATTGTTAGATCTGTATGCCCTAGAGGCCTGTATTGTATAGGATGCTAGGCATGTATATGTACATAAACAATCTTTGATCGAAATGATAGTATGCTATCTGGTTTATCTTCATCTTGACGTGTGATGTGTTGTATTTCATATCTTTATATACATGTTGATGAAGCCCTTAGGATTATGCTTGACTACCGGGGATATGATGGAGATGATACTAGTGGGGCCTGGGCAGTCTATAAGCATATCATTTAATAGTTCCTAGTCGAAGGTATATCGAGACAGGGCATCAATATTACCAGAGTAGACTAGTGTGTACATTTCTTGACTATGGAGGCGATGGTTAATCCCACAACCATTGGTGCTTGACATCAAAGATTGTATACAGATGCTCATTGGAGAATGGGTATACTGAACGGGACTCGCCGAAAACTCCTAGATGGTATATATACCTATTGTCAGATAGCAGTTCTCTGGTGACACTTGTACAGGTTAGTCTGTAGACACGAGATCGTCATAGTTTCTTATGTGATTCCCACTGTGCTTTGATTTCCTCCCTACCACGGCTCTGCTGAGTCGTGCAAACAGGTGGATTTTGGGTACAGTCCCGAATCGCATGGAGGAATTAAGCGATAGGAAGGCTTTCGTCTCTCCCGGTATAGGGAGTTGATATCGCGCTATGCTTGATCGGCCATAACAGCAAATCCGTGGCCAGGGTTCTCGAGATTTACTGATAAGTGTTATCAGTAGTTTCTCGAACCGTTATGGGCCGTAAATCAGCATGACTTATAAAGTTATTGGGGTCTGACTTTTACCACCCCTAGACTTCATATGCGACATATCAGATGAAGAGACCGGACTGTACGGCAAGTGTTGCTAACAGGATCGTTAGGGTTGGGATGAGTTCGCTCGTCGGCCACCTCTTTTTCGTCATGTACCTGGGTAGCCGTTACGCACAGCTAGTGCCACTGACGTGCTTGTGGTTAAACCCACTGCCAGCGTACAGTCGAGTCTTTAGAGTCCCACACAGAGTGTTCCCTGGTTCAGGAAAAAGATGTAGAGGCCGTAAGTTGTTACGGCAGAATTTTGATCATGTTCGTGTAATCGTTACATGAATAATGATCGGAATGTTAATACCGGTAGGCTTTGGTTTAAGCCGCATGCCGGTATTATATTATTGGATTATTTGTATTCGTATTTTAGGAATTCGGATATAGGTATACTTATACGGTATACGGTGGAGGGGTATTATTGTAATTGTTACAACAATACCTTCTAGAAGGAGACACCTCATAAATAGATATTTATTTTGTGAAAATAAATAAATGAGGTGGCATTTGGAAAAGTATAAGCATGGATGAAGGAATGTCATGTTTAATTATTTATTCATTTGGAGTTACTATGGAAGCATGGTGCTATTTCTTATTGTATTCTTCAATTATTTCTTTTTGAGCCATATTATTTTTCCATGCTTGAACATTCATTTTACACTCTCACATTCTCTCTCTTCATTCTCTCCTTCTTCCTCCTCTATGCTTTAACCTCACATGAGTTATGAATCTAAAGATTAGAGCAAAAATCATAATCAAAAACTTAATCTCTACATCATCTTAGTGATCACTTCTAGCAAACTTGATTTCTAAGTTGAACACTTGTGAAGAGTTTGTAGCTTGTTCGATAGCTCTCGGGTGGATCGTCTTGGATCTTGAGGTGGCTGGAGATCGAGCTCATTGCAACCACAAGAAGCCTAGGAGTCACATTCAAGTGAAGACCTGAAGGACCGGTTCCATTAGGTATAAAAACAATCATAGTAGATTATATCTCTTGATGGTTTTTGCTAGTAAGGGTTTAAGCACTAATCTTGGGTTATGTGGGTGTTGCATGCAAGAAAAATTATTGTTTACTGCTTCCGCCTCTTCACAAGGGTTGTGAAGGTGTGCAACATCCACTAACACTTACTCCTGCTCATCATCTGTAAAACCATACAGATGTGAGAATCAAACTTGATAAATACATACCCTGGAGTAAGGATTTAATTAGGAAATCGGTTTTCAATTAACAATGCACAGTGAAACTGAAACATGAAAATGTTTCGAAGGGGTATCCGGGTATTCCTTGTAATGCCTCTTCCATTATCCAGATTCATGACTATAACCTTATATTTCCTTTGCTATCTCTCCAAATCCTTTTATTTGTCTTTACTCGTTACCTTTTGTACACCACACTTAGGCTAATTGATTTTCTTCCATCCCTACCGTTCGGCACCAGCCTATGGTTTGGAAGAAGACTATCTAATAAGCGTAATAGGTGTACTCTCCTAATCCTAGGAGTTCTCGCAACCTGAGAGAAGGTAAAGATAAAAGACAACAGAATAATCCATATTCTATTTCTCCTGAACCAGAATCCATCCTCGAACTGGAACAAGTTCCTTTGAGTACGATGGATTATCCAATAACTGTGGATCTTCGTAGTGATACAGAGTGTTCTGGAGAAATTCAAAGGTGAAGTAGGAGTAGCGATGATATACGTGGTTTGGTCGTGAATCATAGCAGTCGCAATTTACTTTGCCCTCTTTTTAATCCCTTTATTTGTCATTACTCAATACCTTATGTACACCACACTTAGGCTAATTGGTTTTCTGCCTTCCCTACCTTTCGGTACCTGCCTATGGTTTGGAAGAAGACTATCCAATAAGCGCAATAGGTGTACCCTTTCCTAATCTTAGGAGTCCTCACAACCTGAGAGAAGGTAAAAGGAAAAGACAACTAAATAGTCCTATTCAATTTCTTCAGAACCAGAAACCATCCTCGAATCTGAAACAAGTTTCTTCGAGTTCGTATGTAACTATACGATGGCCATATTCTATAAAAGAGGATCTTCGTAGTGATACGGAATGTTCCGGAGAAATGCAAAGGGTAAAAGTAGGAGTGGCAATGAAGTATGCAACTCTGACAATCCAAAAGCCAATCTGTTTTAAGAAGGTCCGGTTAACATGGTTCATGAGTTCTAGTCTAGGGTCGGGACATGGTCGCTGCCAAAAAGAGAGAGAAAAGAAACACTCAACGTGCACTCTAACCTAGATCCGAATGGTTAATCACTTAATCTAATCAGAATGTCTCCCACTGTATCCTCAAGTCCTCCTCCAAACCCAAAAGAAGAATTAGTCGGGATCATCTAAAATCACCGGAGGGGTAAACCAACTCATCAGTGGGAATCGGGATCCAACTATCATCGCATGATAACCTGATGGAATCCACTCAAGTTATCATACTCCAGAAGGTATGTGCATGACTGGAAAGTTTCAGTTTCTTTAGAAACTCTCGATTTGATTTTTACCCCATGCTCTAATGACCTTAACTAAGGCTGAAAAATCATAAGTCACATGTCAAGTTCTACCCGTCATTGTCCAGGTTAATTTGAACCCACCCGTACTCGCCCTTGACTAAATCCAATAAGGTTGTACGACTGTCCCAAACCAACGGATCTATCTATGCAACAGAAAAGTAACAAATAGCTACCATACACTATGCCTTGACTAAGGCCAACAAACATAGCATGAATACTAAGTGCTACCCGTCTGAAATAACGGAGGGCAACGAATGGTTTTTGGCGAAAAACCTTTAACGTAATGAACTTGATATCATTGAAGGAACCGGATAGCGTTTTACAAATATATAGTAGCGAAAACCTTTGCTAAAGAGGTCATTCCTGGTGAAGGGATCTCGGCTCTTTCTTCTTGGATTGAGGTGCAGGATAATCCAATTGAATACCTCGACGCAAACCAAAAAAGTAATCGACTATAGTGAAGTTATTACCCTGGCGCAAACTTCTTGTTGGCTATAGTGCCCTCAAGTCAATTATTGGATCGCAGGAACGTGATTGCAATGATTGAGGGAGGACCTATACCAGTAGAACAGTCTTACTCGAGATGATATATGCTATCTGGTTTTTCTTTATCATCATGTACATGCTTTAGGTGACACTACAGATCACTATTACATGTTGATAGACCCTATGAGATTCTTGCTTGACTACCAGCAATATGATGGCGATCATATACGTGAGAGTTGGGTGGTCTATAAACACATCCTTAACGTGTCCCTGGTCGTGGGTGTTTCAAGACTGGGCATCGATACTCCATGAGTAGACTAGTGTATACGGATCGAGACCCTGACGAGGGGCGGTAGCCGGTCTCACAAGCCATTGGTGTCAGCTGGTTCACCTAAGATGTATACAGGTGCTCATTGGGTTATTAGTACACCGGACGGACTCGCCGGAAATATGCTAGTTGGTATTATACCTATTGTCAGATAGCAGTTCGCTGGTAACATGTGTACAGGTTAGTCTATCGACCTGAGATCGTCATTTGTCTCGTGTGAGTTCCCACTGTGCTTTGATTACTACCCTACCACGGCTCAAAGGAGTCATGCAAACAGGTTTTAGTTGGGTACAGTCCCGAGCCACATAGAGGCAGTGAGAGGATCATCACGGGATTCGTCTCTCCCGGTATTTAGGGTTGATGTCGCGGTGTGCACGGGTGACCATCACCAGAAATCCTTGGCCAAGGTAGTCGAGAATTACTGATTCCGATCAGTAGTTTCTCAGGTGGTGATGGGCTTCATACCGACACTAAATATCGCGTTATTAGGGGTCTGACTTTATCCACCCCCTAAACCCGATATGCGATACTTATAGACGAACGGACCGGACTGTACGGATATTGTCACTGTCAGTCTCAGTAGAGTTTCAGGATGAGTTTGCTCGTCGGCCTCCCTTTCACTCAATACCTGGGCAGCCGTTACGTACAGCTAGTGCCACTGACGTGCTTGTGGTTAAACCCAAAGCCATCATATTGACGAGTCTTTAGAGTCCCACACAGAGGGATTCCCTAGTTCGGGCGAAACGTTGTAAAGGCTGTATGGTTTTAGGGCAGGGTTCGATCTTATACGTGCACTAGTGCATGGATCATGATCGGACGGATAATACTAGTGTGCTTTGGTTTAAGCCGGATCCTGGTATTATATTGTTGGATTATTTTCGTCTCGTTGTATTCGTATTCAGTCGGAATACGGATGCAGGTATGTATATACAGATGAAGGGTATTCTTATAATCCATTACAAGATTACTTTTGGAGAAGCCATTTCTTTTTCCAGTATTAAACATTTAGGTTTTTATTTAGATGTTTAATATTGTTGAGGTGTAAAGTGTGAGTGCAAGTTTTGGCATGGTGCATTGATTGTGGCATGGTGACTCATGGTGTGTTTCCTTGTGTCATACTTGATTCTTTATTAGTTTTTGTTATGAGATATTTGTGAGGGGTTGCCCTTTATTTTTGTGTGTTGGGAATCTCTTTGGTTGCCCATCACAATACTTCACAACTCACTCAAAAAGAAAACACCAGAACCTTTTCTTCACTTGGTTTTTTCTTTGGCAAATACTTGAGCTCACACTCTTCACTTCACATGGCTTCTTCTTCACCTCCATCCATACCCTCTCATGAGCTGAGAATCCATGGATGTTTTGAGACAAAGTATTCACACACTATCTCTATTTCATCTTGGGCATCTAGGCTAGCAAACTTGATGTCCGAGTTTCTTCGGTTTAGAGGCGGGAGCCCGTATAAAGAACCCTCGACGTGGATCTTCTTCGACAAAGGGAAACCGGAAATCGAACTTGATCGGGGAAGCCACGAGGAGCTTGGGACAGAGGTTGAAGACCGAAGGACATGGATCGATCGGTATAATCTCTCTAAACTCCTTTATGATAACTACTATAGAGTTAATGGTACGATCCTTCGTTTAGGGTTCCGTTAGTGCCAAGTTTTAAAAGTTTTTTGTTTCGCATTTGTCCACGGATTGATGGCGCAGGTGCTAGCATAGCCTTACATGGTATCAGAGCCAACCCATTAACCGTATACTAGTTTTTTAGACGATGTCAATCTATCGAAACCGAAACAACTCCAAATCAATACCCGTTGTATTCCAGTTTCTGTCAATTTTTTCTGTGTCTTCAAAAATTATTTTAGCAACTGCAGAAGACTACTTTAGTGACCACTAGACTGCACCCCAAATACGAACCACTTCCACCTGTTTTTGGCCGAGCACATTGAGGAAAAAACCGAGCTGGCCGTCCATTCTATGGCTTCTGGACATCGTGTTTTGGGTGTTGTCTGGTCTCTGGATTAATAGTTTATTGGTATTGCTAGTTTAGCCCAGTTTTGATATGGATTTATCTAGTTGTTTGGGGTTATTCGGGGTTATTTCGAAGTCGATATTTCTAACATTGTTTAAAGTTAATAATACATACAATTCTATCTGTGACCATGAATATCATTAGAGCGGTACAACTTGTCTAATTGCTATAGTTCTTTTAGACGGGTTTGCGAACGTGACATTCACGTTGATGTTCTGTGTTATGCTGTTTTGATGCGGATTCGTCGTGGTGGGTAGCTTGGGTGCAATGTTAGTACATTTTAGTTTCATTTGTACATTTGATATCGCGGGGCGAGTTCACACGACCCGAAGGTACAGAACGTGACCGGCACTTAAATTATGAAGTGTCTAGAGGCGCGACATAATCTAAGTGAGCCGAAGCCCAGAAATCTAAACCATTTAAAAGAAGAAGTAAAGGAAAACATGTTTAAAAGTAACATCAAATTTCTGAAACATTTTCGCAGAGCCTCCTTTGTAAAAACTGGCCCCAAACGGGTAAAAATAAGAATATATACATAAGCAATAATAAAAAGGCATCCCCAAGAGGGAGCTAGCTCTTCGCCAATTGGTGGTCACAACCACGCAAGCAATATAATATACAACGCCAAAGGGTGAGGCTCAAAACTCAAAAGAAAACCAAATCCACCGAAAACAATAATAATACAAGCGCGACTCTAAGGTCGAAATAAAAACAACTGGTCTTCTAAATCTATCAAGTAATATAAGTCTGGTTGATGGAGCTTACTAGATACAAATGAAATAATAATAGTACAACGACAGTCCTGATACAAGTGAACCAACCTACCAAGCAAATCACCCAGAATGAAATGATGTGTCAGCAAGCTGCTAAGGAAACATATACATCGAAACCTGTAAGAAAATCTGGCACAACGGGGGTGAGTTGCCAACTCATGAGTAGAAGACATCTGTGAGTAGAAATCGCATGCACGACGCTCTCCTAGGTCATAATAATATACTTAATATAACACTAGTCATTTACTAGTGGCAGGGTAATAATCTATGCGTAAGTGCAATGCTCAGTGCTCGTGTTAGTGCCTCAAGTAGTAACATGTCATGTGTATGAGTATGCATGCACCATTAATGTAAATCAATCAACCATGAAATTTGGATATATCTGTAAATGAAATATTTAACTTTTATCATAGTAAAATTTGTATGGTAATCTGAAACATCATCAATGAAATCCATGGAAATCCGTGTCAAGCATCGACACAAAACATGTAAATCTCAAAGTCTCAATACCTCATAGTCTCAATATTTCATAGTCTCAATATCTCGGGCTCCGTCAGTCCGGATCGGCCCATATCATCAAATCTCATTACAACGGTCGGTATTCTCCGGATATCCGCCGCACCAGATATCACCGGTAGGTAGTCTTCCCCTGCCAGGCTCATCGTCTACAACTCGAGCTTCTTGCCCCGGGGTACCATATCGGGCCCACAATATACCCGAGACGGTTCATCCACTCCTCGAATCGGGTCTCGAAAATCCAATAGAAAACATGAAATCTCATGGTGGACGACACATACATCACGAGAAAACCGCAACTTGCATTTTAAAAATGACGATACTAAGCTTTTATTAAATTATTGTGATTTTCCCCCAAAATCCAGAAATCTCATAGAAATCCAAAATCCCAAAATCATGAGTAAGTAAATAATGAGCATCGGCATAAGCCCAAGAATACTGCATGATAATATGAATATGTGAATGCATGAAGTGTCTAAATAATAAATGCAATATCTAAACTAGCACCTGAGGGTAATCACACAATATTATACTGGACTAGCATTTAACTGATTATATCATTAAAAGATAATATGTTCTAAAGTGTACATGACATGGAAATTACCGATGATAATGTGTGTGAGCCGGCAAATAAGTGTATGTGGAACATGTGCATTATCGGTAATGGTGCTGGTGTCCTAACAGGCAGAGTTTCATATTAGCTAAAGAAACATATGTGTGAACATGCAATGTGATGAATACAACATGAATATAACAGTGAATGTGTATTAAACGCATAACTAGAAAATACCTACTAATTATGAGTCATTCAGTTTGTTGTTTTGAAGAAGCACGAATCGTGGTTTTTAGAATGAATATGACTCGAGCCTAAACTAAAATCTACCTAACCAACTAAGGAACTAACTAAAGACACTTGTCGAAAGGTAAGAATAATCCTCTTGAAGTCTGAGTCGGCATCTCCAGTAGTCGGCGATCCAGCCTCAATAGCGTCACGTACGTTGTATGACTTCCTCGAGTCAAGAGTGTGGATCAGTCATCACATCTATGCCTCATACGGTAAAATACATCGTACGGCATCCCAAAATCGGGCACGGGTCAACTATCATATATATACATCATCATCCATATAGTATCGTCATCAAACAATATCATGATCAAGAGTACAGTACTATAATCTCATACATCCCAATATCATTAACATATATTATCGTCTGTGTAAAAATCCCGTCAAATGATCCACTAAAATATCATGGCATATATCATATCGTGATTAAGTCACATTTTACAATCCGGATTCTATTCTAGAGTCTCGTACATTTCAATGTCATCATCACCTATTATCGTTTATATATAAATATACATTTTCTCATTCCCCAACGATCCGCTATTATCATAACACATCTCATGTCATAACTCGATCGTATATCTAATATCTCACGGCATCATGCCTAGTCATACCGACTCAACCCCATGTATTAAATAACCTCCTTATTTCACGTGTATATGTTATATGTATATACATATAGAAACCTACACACATTCATATATATATATATATATAGACACACACACACACATACATATACACCAAGTCAAGTGTATGTGTGTGTGCGTTTGTGTGTGTGTCTACATGAAACCTACGATTTCCTTCCAAGGCAGTCATCCTCTGGTTAAATCTTTCTAAATCAGTCTAGTCCAACCTAAAGTCTTCAATAGGACCCTACTCGCCAAGAATTTAAGGTCAAGTCCGACTTCCTAATAACAGCACGTAATATCCTTATTCTATATTTGCGGGGTACTATACGCCATCCACCCGACTTCCCCCGTAGATATACATCTACTCACCTGGTCCTTGTCTGCCGAAGTCGATGCCGCCATCCTCTTCTTCATCATCCGAAGCTCACGTGAAGGGTATCTATACGCAAACATATATTATATCTTAAACCGAAATCGTGGATAAAACCGAAAACGGCGGATGAAACGCGCATAGGTTAAAACCTATGACCCGCTCATGCAAAAGAACCAAATATCCCTCGATATCGGCGTACAAACGCCGATTGATCGAGATAAAACACAAGTTTACAAATAATAGTTCTAAAACTCACTAATAATAATATAAATAGGGTTTAAATCATCAAAACCATAAAATTAATCAAATCGTTTTATTTCGCAAAAACCTAGAAAGCACAAAATTTTCGTTTTAATTCGAAACTTGATATTTTAACCCAACTAATGGCCATAATAGTCACTAAATATCATAACTAAGTCATACAAACCATCACCATAATTTAACCTCATCAATTTGTATTAAATTGAAAATTCTAGTTTGCAAAAATATCAATTTTTAATACCTTTTTAAAGCAAAATTCACAATTCAACAACTAAACTAGATTTTCCATGAACTAAACTGTTAAACTACAATTTAAGATGTTAATAACGTCATAAAAACCCTAATTGGATTTTAATCTCAATTATTTAGTCTATTTCCAAAAAAAACCTAGTTTGCAAAAACTAGCATAATTAGCATAATTTCCATCTAACAATTTGAAACTAGTAACTAAATTAACTTTTGAATTCAATTAACATGTTTATCAACCCATTAAATCCATGAAAATTGATAAAAATTCTCACTAGAATTTTATCTCACCTATTTATATGTTTTATAAAAATCAAGGTTACAAAGAGCTTAATTTGAACAATTAAAATGTAACAATTAACAAATTTGTTACTAGATTAAGTTTTGCATTATTTAACATGTTAAACTGCACCATGTAATCATAAACAATTTATAAAAACCCTAACTTGATTTACAAATCCTTTTCTTGAATTTTATAACTACAATTTAAACCATATTAAACACCAAATTGTACTAGATTAAAGTAATTTAGCAACAGTTTGAATATGGTTTGGGATTATACCTCACAAGTTTAGAATTCTAACTTGCAACCTAGCCACCCCAACATGCTCTCTTTCTTCCAAAATCCATGCTTGATTTGGCCAAGAAGTTAAAGGTTGGATTAGGAGTTAATGGAAATTGCTGTAGATTTTATTGGATTTTTGATGGATTTTTGAACAATTTTGAAGTGAGAATGAGCTTGGGAAAATGGGGGCTGCCTCAAAGCTAGGCTCGGCCATGAGGAGAGAGAGTGAGGGGAGAGGGAAGAAGAGTGTAGAAATGTGTAGAAGTTTCACAAATAAATCACCTCACTTTAGTCTTTTCAATAATTTATTTAGTTTTATTTATTTTCTTTTCTAAACAAATCCTAGAAATGTCTAGAACCATGGAAAAATTTGAGAAAGAATTTTGCATGTTACACAGTTGATTTTAATTGTCATGGTTCACTTTGTAAAATTAACCCATTTCTAATTTTTAGTTTGCACTAATTTAATGTATAATTAAAGCTTATGTTAATATTTGAATTTAATTAATTAAGAAAAAATATTTAAGTAAGCTAATAATTTATAAGTCACTAAATAAATACCAAATATTACCAATTACAAAGTTAAAATAGGCATATTTAATTCTATATTGAAAAATAATTATAGTTGAGTTTTATGGACAATATGGTTTATTTTACCGATTATCTGAAAATTTACCTAAAGGATTTTATTTATTTAATTATTTTTAAAATGTTAGACGAGCATCCGACATGTGGACTGTCGTCACTGCCTGTTTGTATATTATTTGTTTTGGGCACGACCGGGTTGAGGTCGATGTCACCGTTGTACATATTTTCTTTTCCGTACTAGGATTACCCCACGATGGAATGCATGGATAGCCGTGTTCTGGGGGGCAACGGTACCACATATTATGGCGTTGAGAAAGAGGGGGCACCACTCTAGGATTGGCGGGCTATTCTCCGCACTCGTAGGGGGTACAGGCTGACCTAAGGAGGGGTGCTCAAGTTACCGGATTCCGTAAGGTGACGGGTGGCCCATTCACTTTGATGAAAAGAGCTGCCTCATTTATAGTTTTGGAGGGTAACTTGTCGCGCTTGTAGGGGTCTATGTTTTCATTGCACAAGCTATCCACATAACCTGGGGAACGTCGTCTTTCACTTGCGGCTCAATGGAAACGCGGGGCTCCCAGATTATCTGTATTGTTCTGTGATGCTTATTACTTATCTGTGATGTTGCATTTATCATGCCTGGAGCGATTATTATATATTGTTATATATATACTAGTAGATATTGTATATGTTTTACACCCGCG
Source organism: Agapanthus africanus (assembly GCA_030015575.1). Lineage (NCBI taxonomy): Eukaryota > Viridiplantae > Streptophyta > Magnoliopsida > Asparagales > Amaryllidaceae > Agapanthus > Agapanthus africanus. Next base: position 361,702,907 of record CM057346.1, read on the forward strand.
CTAGTCCAGTCCCCGCTCTGTCGTTAGTTAAGTAACCGAACGGGTGATGACGGGACCCAGTGGCGAATGCGGATGGCATATACGTACATCATATTTTTGTTCTTTTCTGCTGTGATTAGTTGATGGGACTGCGTTGATTCAGATCAATGCAAGGAAAACAGACCTATTCGATGTTCTTGGAATAATTTTCAAAAAGCTGTTATTACAAGGACGTTTTCTTTTGTTTTGCACAGCGATATTCGATTATGAATATCCAGCACCTCATTCGACGAGGCAAGGGCCGAGATCCCTTCATCGGGAGTGACCCCTTGGGAAGAAGTTTGCATCAGGGTAATAACTTCACTATAGTCGATTACGTTTTGCTTTACATCGTGGTATTCAGTGAGAATATCCTGCACATCATTCTACGAGGAAAGAGCCGAAATCCCTTCACCGGGAGTGACCCCTTTAGCAAAAGTTTTCGCAACTATATATTTGTAAAAAGCTATCTGGTTCCTTCAACGATATCAAATTCATTATGTTAAAGGTTTTTCGCCAAAAACCATTCGTAGCCCTCCGTCATTTCAGATGGGTAGTGATTGATCGTTTCTTTGTGTGTCGGTTTAGAAAATGAATAGAAATCACAATCAAAGAATTATTTGACCGCAATCAATAACGGCGTCGGTTTGTAGTGCGTTAGTAAGTGCGGTTCATCCACAGGGATTGTGCGATTCATTCGTATTTGTTTTGTTTTGAATTAAAAATTTAACAGAAAAGAAAAGAAAACGATTCAAGATTTTTATCAATGAATTTCAAGAATCAACTAGATCTAATCAAGAATCAAGAAAGCGTTAAACATCAAGAATCAAGAATTGATATAATTCCAATCGATTTAAGTTCCAAGATTTGAAGTAAAGCTCGTAGGAATCGATTAGATCATAAATGTGAAGAAGATTCGAAATTACTTTTTCTTATCCATTAACAAATTGATGCTAAATCGATGTCCATTTATCGAGGATTAAGGATCTTGCGAAGAATTAGGGTTTCTTCATCCTATCCTTTGTCCTTTCCATGAATCACATTCACAAGATTGCTTCTAGGAAATCGAATGATTGATCGTTGATCTCTAGATCGTGCGAAAATAATCAAGAACGCATTTCGCATCGATCTAGATCATCGATCATTCAATTTTCAAGAATTTACAATTGTTATAGGACTTAAGAAAACGTTTAAAGACTCGTCAACATCATCATTCTACCGATCGTTTCGACTCCTCCACGAGCGGAGTTTTACTCAAGCATCATCACGAAGAATACATTCAAGAATTGAAGTTGAATCATAATGCTTGAATTGAAATATAAGCAAGTTAAAAGAATCGTCACCTTTATTTATTCAACAACTTGTTACACATTGCTCAAGGCTACAAGAATTTGAGAAGGAACAAGATTTTCGAATCTAGCGTTGCATCGGATCCTTGAGTCGCGGATCGGCTTGGATCTCATGCTCCGATGAAGACCGTCTTTGCTTCTAAAGGATGGTTGAAGGCTCGCTTTGCTAGAACTCAAAGGATCTTGAACTTGTTGTTTCTTGATTGGATTAGGGTTAGGGTTTGGAGGTGGCAAGTTTTGGGTTGAAAAGATGATAGAATTTCAACAACAATCAACAACAATGATCAACAACCACAACACTCAACAACAACTCTCAACAACAACCTTTTCAAGTGAGACCTAGGGTCCTTTTTATAGGTTTGGGAATGATTAGCTTCCTTAATAAGCTTGGATTAAGTTAGCTTCCCTGTAAGCAAGTTAGTTAGGTAGAAGCCTTTAGAACTAGTTAGTTAGGGTTTAGCTTCCACCTTAAGCTAGGAGGTTAGGGAGAAGGTTTTAGGCTCTTAAGGTAGTTAGGGTGAAGCTTGCTTTGGAAGCTAGGAGTGTTTAGCTTGCATAAGGGACCTTGCTGATCTGGCAGAATGTTCAGGAGTCTTCTAGAAATTGCAGTGTCTTGCTGAGGTGTACACATTGAGAGAGAGATTCTGAAGCAGAGCAGGGTGGATGAAGTGGCAAGGCCGCCGCGGTTCCGCGGCGCAAGGCGGCTCCGGCCGCGGAACCGCGGCCATGTTGGAGTCTTAGGGCTTCAACTTCTCTGTAGTGCTTTGTTCTGTCTTCAGGTCTACTTTCTGATATGTTTATTCCCTGAATTCCTTCTAGATCATTTCCACATTTCAAATCCTTGAGTTGGCGTCTTTTTAATAGTCTTTGTTTCACAAATTTAGCCATTCTCTTAGAATTTCCTGCACAGACTTCGGAACACAAGTTGCGCTACACAAGAATGATGTGATGCCATGAAATAATGTCAATTTCCTTTAAAGTGCCGGTTTTAAATTCTAACACATGCAATCTGGTATTTAAGAGATGCTTTGCTAATATGTGCAATATGAATACCGAACACTTCTAGATCAGTGCAAATGATAGGGAAATTGCCGTGTTAAAACTGCAGTATTTTTGACTGATCAAATTCCCCCAAACTTATTTTCGGTCGTCTCGAGCGAATTGTTATATTAAAAAGAGAAGGAGAAAATAAAGAATGAGAAAAACTAACTAGCACACTTTCTTAGGCAACACGATTGCACTGAGCACGTGCAACAAGCCTTTAAACCTCTAGGTGTCCCTAGTAGGAGTGTTGTCCCCTGAGGGTTTTCAGCAGATTGCACCCACAAAATCCAATAATAAAATAAAGATCATGAAATTTACATTTAAAGAAAAGAATTGTAAAAGAAAAGCCTTGAAAATTAGGGTTTCTAACTAAGCTAGCTCTTCGGTTGTCATGAGCCCTATCTTAATAGTCATGAAAAGATGTCAGAAATCACGTCCTCCCTCAATAAAACATCGTCTTATTCTTCATTCCTATCTTTCTTCCAAACATCGATCATATAACCCTGCGTGTGTGTGAAGAACATCCCTACACCCGGAGAATTTAATTCAAGCTATCATACTCTTGCCCATCAGCCTCAGTACTTTTTAATTAATGAATATTTAGATGAGATTGCTCACACACTTTCATGCGACCATTAATACTTCTAGAGGTACTAACCGACCGATTACTCATGTGCTTGCTTACTTGGCGTATTTTCCTCGTCTTGCACCACCTAAGGCTTAGCAGTGACTCCCAGACCAGTTGGCCTTAGGGCACTAGGTGAAGAGGCACCCTCGCTATATTTTTTTTATTGCTGCCTTGGCGATAACAAAACCAGTGTTCATTTTTCTCACAACTTTATATTTTCTTCATTTTTTTTATTTCCTTCATACTTTTGGCTTTAAAACAAGAGCATTTCAAGGTATCCTCTACTAACCCGGGTTTCAAGACGTGTGTAAGTGCGAATAGCAGGGTATCAACGTTCAAAATGTTTGGCTTCCAGAATAGAAACTATTTTTCAGACTTATTTTTATCCTCATATTAGTGACTTCCTTCATCTTACTAACCCTTGGGACAACGGCTCATAACTACTTATTACTAGTTCGTATAAGAAAACTTGTAATTTTCTTGGTTTTCTTAAAAAATTTCAATCTCATGGATGTAATTTTTCACTATCTAATCTTTTATTATCTTATTTATGTACAAAAAATGTTTAAATATTAAATATTTTTATATTTCGAAAAAAAAATAATTAAAATTTTTATGGGTTTTGAAAAAATTTTAAATTTCTTTTTTATAGGTTTTTAAAGAAATGTTTTGTGCTTATGCAAATGATGTGCAAATGATGCAAAAATAAGCACAAATCTCCCCCAAACTTGTTTTCAACAGTGTCCTCACTGTTGCCAACCGCTATATCTACAAAACCTGTAAGCTTGGGAGGAATTTATTAGTGGGGGCAAAATATTATAAGTGAAGATCCTCCCCCAAACTTATTCTTTTCACTCACCTCCATTCAAAAGATGATGCAGTGATATACATGACATGGGGTGAGACGGAGGAATTTTAATCCAAATAAAATGGCTATTGTAAGAACAGGTGCTCCTCCCTGGGGTCAGTGGAAAAATACTGCTTTAGTCTATGTCCATTCACTTTGAAAAATGTGTCGTTTTTAACATTTTCTACTTCTACTGCCCCGTGTGGGAATGCAGACCGCACAACAAAAAGTCCCTTCTACTGAGATCGAAGCTTACCCGCGTGAAGGTGTAGTCGTGAATCATAAAGAAGGACATGTTGACCAGGTGTAAATGTTTTCCTCAAAATGTTTTTATCGTGAAAAACTTTAGTCCTATTCTTTACGATTACAGCGTTATCATAAGCTTCAACGCGAAGTTCTCTTAGCTCATTTAATTGCAGCTTCCGAAAGTTGCAGTCTTGGTTTAAGTCAAAATTGATTTCCTTAATAGCCCACAATGCTTTATGCTCAATCTCGACTGGAAAGTGACATGCCTTCCCAAACACTAACCTATATGGAGAAATCCCTATGTCGGTTTTAAATGCAGTTCGGAAAGCCCAAAGAGCATCCGTCAGTTTGGTCGACCAATCTTTTCTATTCTTAGCAACAGTCTTCTCGAAGATTTGTTTGATCTGTCTATTTGAAATCTCAGCCTGTCTGCTCGTTTGGGGAAGATAGGGTGTAGAGTGTCTGTGGTTGATTGCGTATTTCCGCATCAGAGTCTCGAAAGACCTGTTGCAGAAATGTGTCCCGTTATCGCTAATTATAGCGCGTGGATGTCCAAATCGCGAAAAGATATTTTCTTTTAAGAACATAATGACAACCTTCTTGTCATTAGTGCGACATGGAATGGCTTCAACCCACTTTGAGACATAATCAACCGCAAGCAGTATGTACAAATTCCCAAAGGAGTTGGGAAAGGGACCCATAATGTCAATGCCCCAAACATCGAAAATTTCAACCACTAAGATGGGTTGCTGAGGCATTTCATTTCTCCGGGAAATTCTACCCGTGTACTGACACTGTGTACAGGTTTTGCAATGATCAAATGCATCCTTGAACAAGGTTGGCCAATAAAAACCGCATTGCAAAACCTTCTCCGCCGTATTTTTAGGAACGAAGTGACCCCCGCAAGCCTGATAATGACAAAAAGATAGAACACTCTTAAACTCCTTATTCGGGACGCACCGGCGAATGATCTGATCAGGACAATACTTAAACAGATATGGATCATCCCAGTAAAAGTGTTTTACTTGGGATAGAAAACGGTATTTGTCCTGTTTTGACCAATCGCTGGGTATCAGTCCCGTGACAAGATAGTTCACAATATCCCTGAACCAAGGTTCATTGGATACGCTCAAGAGTTGTTCGTCCGGAAATGAATCTTTGATCGGTAGGGTCACAGGGGAAGAAGAGATGCGTGAAAGATGGTCGACTACAACGTTTTCACATCCTTTCTTATCTTTGATAACGAGATCAAATTCTTGTAATAGAAGGATCCAACGTATTAGCCTACCTTTTGCATCTTTCTTAGCCAGAAGATGTTTTAAGGCGGAATGGTCAGTGTACACAACTATAGGTGAGCCAATCAAGTAAAGCCTGAATTTTTCTAATGCAAATACAACTGCCAAATGTTCTTTTTCGGTAGTTGTATAGTTGATTTGAGTATCATTCAGGGTCTTACTCGCATAATAGATCACGTGTAGCATCTTTTCAATGTGTTGTACTAAGACTGCACCTACTGCAAAATCGGATGCATCACACATCAGTTCAAAGGGGTAGTCCCAATTTGGAGACGATAGAACGGGGGCTGTAGTGAGGGAGTGTTTAAGTGAGTCGAATGCTGCCTCACAATCCGAGTCAAAGTGGAAGGTCGTATCCTTGGCCAAAAGAAGAGTTAAGGGTCTAGCAATTTTGCTAAAATCCTTAATGAATCTCCTATAAAAGCCCGCATGACCAAGAAATGATCGAATGTCCTTAACGCTTTTGGGATGAGGAAGATTTTGAATGACATCTATCTTAGCTCTGTCAACCTCAAAGCCTTTCTGTGAAATAACATGTCCAAGCACAATTTCCTCTTGGACCATGAAATGGCTTTTTTCCCAATTCAAGGTTAAGTTCTTCTCTTTGCAACGAGTAAGAACTGCGTCAAGATTCGATAGGCAATCAGAAAAAAAGTCTCCAAAAATCGAGAAATCGTCCATATAAATCTCCAAAAAATTCTCGACCATGTCAGAGAATATCACCATCATACACCGCTGAAAGGTAGCGGGAGCATTGCATAACCCAAAGGGCATGCGTCTATAAGCAAAGGTACCAAAAGGACAAGTAAAAGTGGTTTTATCTTGATCCTTTTTGGCTATGGGGACCTGATTATAGCCTGAGTATCCATCCATAAAGCAATAATACTCACGTCCAGCTAAGCGTTCTAGCATCTGATCAATGAAAGGTAGAGGAAAGTGGTCCTTCCTCAAAGCGGCATTGAGTTTTCTGTAATCAATACACACACGCCACCCAGTTTGGGCACGTGTCTGAATCAACTCATTTGCCTCATTGGTAATAACAGTGATGCCGGATTTCTTAGGGACGACATGTATTGGACTCACCCATCGGCTATCGGAGATTGGGTATATAATACCATTATCAAGGCATTTGACGATCTCTTTCATCACCGCTTCCTTCATGACGGGATTCAACCGTCTCTGTGGTTCTCGAGTTGGTCTGGCATCATACATCACATGTATATGATGTTCTACTATCAAGGGACTAATCCCTTTGATGTCCTCCATAGTCCAACCAAACGCCTCTCTATTAGATCTCAATACCGATAAAAGTGCATTCTCTTGCTCTGATGCTAGAGAAGCGGATATGATAACCGGTAAAGACTCATTCTCACCTAAATAAGCATATTTAAGATGAGAAGGTAAAATTTTGAGATCTAATGCTGGCGGAGAAATAATAGAAGGTGGGATCATCGAGTGATTTTTGGAGTCACAAAGAAACTGATAGCCTGTGAAAGATACAGACTCGGGTGGTGATAAGTCAGGAGTGTCGGACTCAAGTGTGGAAATGGTGTCCTCACTAAGATCATTTGAAAGATCAAACAGTGATGTGGTAGTGTCGTCGAGATCTGTAAAGCAAAGTTCCTCAACTCCGCAACTTTCGGGAGCAATCTCGTGGACAGAGCACACATCAAGAATATTAGCAGAGGGTTCTGATGGCTGACTTCCAACTTTGTAGATGTTTAATTCAATGGTCATATTTCCAAAAGATAAGTTCATTGAACCATTTCTACAGTTAATAACAGCATTGGAAGTGGCAAGGAAAGGTCGACCCAAAATCACCGGAATTTGGCTCCGGGGCTTCTCTACAGGTTGTGTATCGAAAACAATGAAGTCTACAGGGAATACAAATTCCCCGACCTTTATCAACACATCCTCTAGTTCACCCCTAGGTTTAGTGATTGAATGGTCTGCCATTTGGAGAGTGCAGTGAGCTGGTTTCAACTCTCCAATCCCTAACTGCTCATAGACAGAATATGGAAGTAGGTTAACACTTGCGCCAAGGTCTAAAAGAGCACGATTTATGTTTTTACCCCCAATGGAAATCGATATCGTAGGACATCCTGGGTCCTTACATTTCTTTGGTAACTGTGGGATAAAAGCAGTGCTAATGTTATTAGACATGAAGACCTTCTTTGGCACTTGAGTCTTCCTCTTCCTAGTGCACAAGTCCTTAAGAATTTTCGCATAAGCGGGGACTTGTTGAATAGCATCTAGGAGAGGGATGTTGATGTTAACCTGTTTGAACATTTCCATAATTTTTTCCATATATGGACTCGATTTGTTACCCCTTAACCGATTCGGGTAAGGAGCTTTAGCAATAAGCGCTGGGTCCATCATAGGAGAAGGAAGTGGGGGTAGACGTGATCCTAAAAGAGGAGTGGGAATCGTCTGTGGAGAACTAGAAGAGCTATACTGAGGTGTCGAGCCTAGAGGGAAATGGAGAATAGGCTCGCGAGAAGGCGGTAGGGTAGAAGAATAAGGATCAGAATTAGAAGTGTGTGTGTGAGGAAAGGTCTCAGCCGGGGTTTTATTGATAGGATTTTCAATATCATCAATCTCTTCCCCAACATGGTTATTCAGCACTCTTCCTGATCTCAACGTTGTGACGGCATTTACATTGTAATGCCCAGGATTCGGTAGGGGTTGAGGCGGAAGTTTCCCTTTTTCTCTCGCACTCATTTCGGCTTTAAGTCATGCAATTTCAGCTTCCATCGATCTGATACTCTCAGCTTGAGATGCTGAGTTTTTCTTTATCTCACTGACGGAAGATCTAACCTCAGCCGACACCTCTATGAAATTTGACAAGAGTGATTTCATGGTTTGAGTGAATTGAGAGAATTCGTCAGAATAGGACAACTTCATAGGATTAGACGGTGCAGGAGTGTTGACCTGGTTTTGGAAATTTTGTGACTGGTAGGGGTGATGAGTGAGTTGAAGTGGTTGCTGTTGTGGTGGAAGAGCCCTTTGGCAATTATTTTGGCTTGGAACCGTGTTTTGAGATTGTTGTTGTTTGTTCCAAGCAAAATTCGGTTGATTCCTCCAACCCTGATTGTACGTGGAAGAATATGGATCGTTTCTAGGTCTTTGAAATGCGGCATTAGTATGCTCGTGACCTCGAAACGGAGAGTTTAATGGACATTCTTCTGTTAAGTGAGAAGGATCAGAACAACACCCACATACAGTTTTGGGGAGCGACATTGGGTTTAGGGAGGCTGCTGAAAATTTATGTTCCATAGCCTCGAGCTTCATTTGCATTGCTGCCATCTTAGCTCGAACACCTATGGACACATCAATTTGGTGTACGCCACCCCTAGTCGATGACTGGGTTCTACTCTCCCACTGTAAGGATTTTTCAGCGAACTCTTCTAAAAATTTCCAAGCTTCCCCATTATCCTTGGTCATAAAGGTGCCTTGACACATGTTTTCAAGGTTCTATTTAGTGTTTGGGTTAATGCCCTCATATATGATTCGACAAAGATCCCATCTCGGGATGCCGTGATGTGGACATTGAACCAAAAGATTCTTGAAACGTTCAAAGCATTTTAAGAATGGTTCAGTCGGAAGCTGGGTGAATTGATTTAGTTCGCTACGGATTCGAGCTGTCTTTTGCATAGGATAAAATTTCTTAAGGAATGCCGCAACGAATTCTTCCCAATTCATAATGGAATGTGCGGTAGTGTTATATAGCCACTTCTCGGCCATATCGCACAAAGTAAATGGAAGAAGTCATAGCATCTACAGAAAGTTGTGACGTACCTATCATTACGCATACGTTTTCAAATTTGGTGATAAAAACGTATGCGTCTTCAGTCTCAAGTCCGTGGAATTTGGGTAGAAGGTTGATGTATTGGAGTTTAATCTCAAAATTATCCCCGTTGGCTGGTGGAATGGATAAGCAGGTCAAAAGAGGACCTCGCAAAGGATAGCACCTCTCTTGGAGAGAGATGCGGGGTGGATTCTGCACACCAACGGACGGCGGCAGATTAGTGGTAAAGAAATTCTATGGAAACGGATTCATCGTTGTGGGTGTGGTATTGGGTAAAGAAGAGGTAAATGGAGAAATACCGACTTCGGAGTCGATCAGGTGTACGCGGACTAAACGGGCACTAGAATTCCGTGTCCAGCCTATCTTGCACTAAAAAGGGTTAGTACAAGTGGCAGCGTGACTTATAATTAGGCGAAAGAATGAATGTGATTGGTGTTTGTTTTGAAAAATATACGGATTTTTGAAAAAAATGATGCGATCACAACAAATGCAACAAGCAAAACCCTAAAATCTAGTGGTCACCTAGGTCAAAGCTCTAGACCGCTCCTAACTGCCAAAAGACAAGTCGCAGGATAAATCCTCCACTGCCTCTTTGTCTCTCCTGTGGCCAGGTAAGTGCCGGGTAAGTGGGAGGTTCTCCACTACGTAAGTAGTGGGCCTAATTAAGTAACCAATAGCCTTCGACACACTTGCCTTAGACACCACAAAAGAAACGCGGATAAGAAATGAATTACCCACGGCCTTCTCTTGTCCTAAGTGAGCGCGACGGTCCTTAGAGTCATCTCTAGATCTTTTTTAGTTAATGAGGGTAAATGCGGATGAAAGTTTGTGATTTTCGGGGCTTAGGAAGGGTAATGAACTCCCCACCTAATCTGGATTTGGTCGTGCCCCTTAATGTACGTATTAATATGCAAACAACCACAAAAATCAAAAACACGCACAATTTATTTTGCTTTTTGCGGCGCTGCGATTTTTGCAAAGAAACCTGCAGAAATTTATTAATTGGAGCAGACAGAGGAGGAGATAAGAAAGTTAGGATTTTACAGAGAAAATTTCATGCAGCGAAGCCCCAACCCCGCCGCGGTTCCGCCGCAATGATGCCTTTACACCGCGGAATAGCCGCAATGTGAACAGTAACCTGCACAAAAATTGTACAGAGAGCTCCTGTCTACTCCCTGAGTCCTCTGGTATATTCTGAAAAATTTTGCAATTGCTCCACAGCTTCCAGATTTCCTCGTAATCAAATCACAACAACACGTTTAGATTTTGTGCGAATTTTGATCTCAAAATTATAATGGAATAAATCTTTCAATTCAAATTTCAATAAAGAACGAATTAGCGCACGATCCCCTGCAATGGCACCATTTGATTGATCGTTTCTTTGTGTGTTGGTTTAGAAAATGAATAGAAATCACAATCAAAGAATTATTTGACCGCAATCAATAATGGTGTCGGTTTGTAGTGCGTTAGTTAGTGCGGATCGTCCACAGGGATTATGCGATTCGTTCGTATTTGTTTTGTTTTGAATTGAAAATTTAATAGAAAAGAAAACGATTCAAGATTTTTATCAATGAATTTCAAGAATCAACTAGATCTAATCAAGAATCAAGAAAGCGTTAAACATCAAGAATCAAGAATTGAAATAATTCCAATCGATTTAAGTTTCAAGATTTGAACTAAAGCTCGTAGGAATCGATTAGATCATAGATGTGAAGAAGATTCGAAATTACTTTTTCTTATCCATTAACAAATTGATGCTAAATCGATGTCGATTTATCGAGGATTAAGGGTCTTGCGAAGAATTAGGGTTTCTTCATCATATCCTTTGTCTTTTCGATGAATCGCATTGACAAGATAGCTTCTAGGAAATCGAATGATTGATCGTTGATCTCTAGATCGTGCGAAAATAATCAAGAACGCATTTCACATCGATCTAGATCATCGATCTTTCAATTTTCAAGGATTTACAATTGTTATAGGACTTAAGAAAACGTTTAAAGATTCATCAATATCATCATTCTACCGATCGTTTCGACTCCTCCACGAGCGGAGTTTTACTCAAGCATCATCACGAAGAATACATTCAAGAATTGTGGTTGAATCATAATGCTTGAATTGAAATATAAGCAAGTTAAAAGAATCGCCACCTTTATTTATTTAACAACTTGTTACACATTGTTCAAGGCTACAAGAATTTGAGAAGGAACAAGATTGTCGAATCTAGCGTTGCATCGGCTCCTTGAGTCGCTGATCGGCTTGGATCTCATGCTCCGATGAAGGCCGGCTTCGCTTCTAAAGGAAGGTTGAAGGCTCGCTTTGCTAGAACTCAAAGGATCTTGAACTTGTTGTTTCTTGATTGGATTAGGGTTGGGGTTTGGAGGTGGCAAGTTTTGGGTTAAAAAGATGATAGAATTTCAACAAAAATCAACAACAATGATCAACAACCATAACACTCAACAACAAATCTCAACAACAACCTTTTCAAGTGAGGCCTAGGGTCCTTTTTATAGGTTTGGGAATGATTAGCTTCCTTAAGAAGCTTGGATTAGGTTAGCTTCCCTTGTAAGCTAGTTAGTTAGGTAGAAGCCTCTAGAACTAGTTAGTTAGGGTTTAGCTTCCATCTTAAGCTAGAAGGTTAGGGAGAAGGTTCTAGGCTCTTAAGGTAGTTAGGGTGAAGCTTGCTTTTGAAGCTAGGAGAGTGTAGCTTGCACAAGGAACCATGCTGATCTGGCAGAATGTTCAGGAGTCTTCTGGAAATTATAGTGTCTTGCTGAGCTGTACACATTGAGAGAGAGATTCTGGAGCAGAGCAGGGGGGCTGACATAGCAAGGCCGCCGCGGTTCCGCGGCGCAAGGCGGCTCCGGCCGCGGAACCACGGCTATGTTGGAGTCTTAGGGCTTCAACTTCTCTGTAGTGCTTTGTTCTGTCTTCAGGTGTACTTTCTGATATGTTTATTCCCTGAATTCCTTCTAGATCATTTCCAGATTTCAAATCCTTGAGCTGGCGTCTTTTTAACAGTCTTTGTTTCATAAATTTGTCCATTCTCTTGGAATTTCCTGCACAGACTTCGAAACACAAGTTGCGCTACACAAGAATGATGCGATGCCATGAAATACAGTCAATTTCCCTTAAAGTGCCGGTTTTAAAGTCTAACACATGCAATCTGGTATTTAAGAGATGCTTTGCTAATATGTGCAATATGAATACCGAACACTTCTAGATGAGTGCAAATGATAGGGAAATTGCCGTGTTAAAACTGCAGTATTTTCGACTGATCAGGTAGCACTTAGTATTCATGCTATGTTTGTTGGCTTTTGTCAAGGCATAGTGTATGGTAGCTGTTTGTTACCTTTCTGTTGCATATATAGATGCGTTAGTTTGGGACAGTCATACTGCCATGTTGGCCCTAGTCAAGGGTGAGTACGGGTGGGTTCAAATTATCCTGGACAATGACGGGTAGAACTTGACATGTGACTTATGATTTATTGGCCTTAGTCAAGGTCGTAAGAGCATGGGGTAAAAATCACATCGGGAGTTTCAAACATACAGTAAACTTGCCAGGCATGCGCATACCTTCTGTAGTGTGATATCGTGAGTGAATTCCATCAGGTTATCATGCGATGATAGTTGGATCCCGATACCAACTGATGAGTTGGTTTACTCGTCGGTTGATTTTAGATGATCCCGACTAATTCTTATTTCAGGATTGGGGGAGAATTTGAGGATACAGTGGGAGACATCCTGATTAAATAAAGTGATTAACCATTCTGATCTAGATTAGATTGCACGCAGAGTGTTTCTTTTCTCTCTCTCTCTCCTTGGCAGCGACCATGTCCCGACCCTAGACCATAACTCAGTAACCAAGTTAACCGGACTTTCTTAAAACACTGGCTTTTGGATTGTCAGAGTTGCATACATCATTACCACTCATACTTTTACCCTTTTCTTTTCTCCGAAACATTCCGTATCACAACGAAGATCAATAGTTATTGGATATAACCATCGTATAGTTCCCTACGAACTCGAAGAAACTTGTTTCATATTCGAGGATGGTTTCCGGTTCTGGAGAAATTGAATAGGACTATTCAGTTGTCTTTTCCTTTTACCTTCTCTCAGGTTATGTACACCTATTGCGCTTATTAGATAGTCTTCTTCCAAACCATAGGCAGGTACCGAAAGGTAGGGAAGGATGAAAACCAATTAGCTTAAGTGTGGTGTACATAAGATAATAAGTAAAGACAAATAAAGGGATTAGAAAGAGGGCAAAGTAAAGTGTGACTGCTATCATTCATGACCAAACCGCGTATATCATCGCCACTCCTACTTCACCTTTGGATTTCTCCAGAACACCTCGTATCACTACGAAGATCCACATTTATTGGATAATCCATCGTACAGTTATATACGAACTCGAAGGAACTTGTTCCAGTTCGAGAATGGATTCTGGTTCAGGAAAAATAGAATAAGGTTTATTCAGTTGTCTTTAATCTTTACCTTCTCTCAAGTTTTGAGTACTCCTAGGATTAGGAAAGTAAACCTATTACGCTTATTGGATAGTCTTCTTCCAAACCATAGGCTGGTGCCGAACGGTAGGGAAGGAAGAAAACCATTTAGCCTATGGGTGGTGTACAGAAGGTAATGAATAAAGACAAATAAAGGGATTTGGAGAGATGGCAAGGAAATATACAGTTACAGTCATGAATCTGGATAATGGAAGAGGCATTAATAGGAATACCTGGCTACCCCTTCGAAACATTTTCATGTTTCAGTTTCACTATGCGTTGTTAATTGAAAACTGATTTCCCAATTATATCCTTGCTCCAGGGTATATATTTACCAGGTTTGATTCGCACATCTGTATGGTTTTACAGATGATGAGTGGGAGTAAATTATTGGGAATTTGGTGATTATATCCTCATTATATCGGAATTCGTTGTAATTGGTGGTATTTGAGGAAATCACCTGGGGTTTTGCCTGACGGCAAATTTTTAGTTTTGAATATCCGTTGTTATGCACCAATTTGAACTTGATATATCTGTACGTTTATTTTATAAAGTGAGATATAACTTTTTGAAATTATGTCCATGACATTTACCTATATCAGTTGATGGTTAGGTAAGGAGCATTAAACAGCGGTGTAATTCTTCTTAACCATAGTACAGTTTTTAACCTACGACGCACAGGGTTTGAGTTATTCAACTCAGGGGACTTGTACAAAGTATTGTATGTTGTACAGTGTCCATTAGGACAGAGGGGTTGGTGCTCGTACTATACTCTATTTACTTGTGACATCTCCAGTTTTAGACAAGTGTTTCGTAGAAATACAAGGTCCAAGTTTTGAGAAATTATAGGTACAAGAATAAAATAGAGAACCATGTGTTGCGGGTATCAGGACTCTTCAAGGTGATCGAAGATGTAGATACTTATGTTTGGAATTCAGTTGATAGTTATGGTTTTCAGAACTTGCTTCTCTTTCAGGTTACTCATATCTGGATGCACTCCTTGTTGGGTTCCTGGGCACACACATGAGGTTCTACAAGGCATCAACCATGCCCATTTCAAAATTTTGATGTGCCGAACAACCCTATGCAAGATCGTTAACTAGAGGTAAGGCGAAAATAAAAGCAAGCAAACTACTATGCTACTAAGTGAAAGGGATAACAACCTTTGTAGATCCGGTCCTTCACTTCTAAAGCTCCGTGTTGACGTCCCTTCGCTGCGATCATCGGGATCCCGGACCTTAGCATTGGTTTCTTCGGAGAAATGAGCGGGCTAGGTCGTTGACTTCGAGGCCGAAGATGATCTACGTCGGGGGGACTCAAACTCAAGCTATTCCTTCACTTGGTCAAGAACTTTGTGAAGAGAACACCCTATACAACATGGCAAGTGGTAGAGGATGAAGAAATAGGATGTGGGTTCACTTTGGATTTGGATTTCTCACACTTTTTCTTTACTTGAAAATTTTCAAGAAAGCTTTCTTCACTTGAAGAAGATGAAGAAGAAAGAAAAGAATATGAATAATAGAATTAACAAAAAAAAATTAATAATCAAGTGAAGTCTATCATGATGCAACCATGGGTGAGTTTAACCTTTGTAGAGACTAAACTAGAGTTTAAGTTAATGGTTAAGTTAATGAAAGTATCATGCAAAACAAAATGGTTAGACTTTGTCAAAGATGCTCAAAAGCTTCATGAAGCTTCAAGCATAAAACAAAGAAAGACACCATTTTATTTTTGCCAAAATAAATAAAATAAATAAAACCCTAACCATTAACCTAAACATGGTGTAAGTCATACACACACCCAAGTTTGCATGTATCATCAATCATGATACAAACTAGAGCACAAACATATATCATATATACAACTTGTGCACATCAAGTGAGAAAATCAATCTTAAGTGAACAAATACTAGTTAATGTAAAATAATATATCAAATATATAATTATACATTAAATCATTAAATCAATACTTGATTTAATGATCCGGTCATATCGCATATAACCGGCTAATATGTTGTGTATCAATATATCGAATCAACACTTGATTCAGTAACCCGGCTATATCACATATAACCGTCCGATGATATAAATCGTGAGAATAGAATACGGTATCACATACTGGTATTATTCTCGGTCCCGCACATATCTAATATGTGCTCCCATTTCGTTTCGCTTAAGCCAGGAAACCCCTGTGTAGGACTCTAAAGACTCGTCAATACGCCGGCAGTAGGTGATGATCATATCAAACACCCACAAGCCGCAAGCGGTCTGCTAAACGTAACGGCCACCCGGGTATTGAGCGATCAGAAGATCAACGAGCAAGCCTGCTCACACTCGTGTGAATCCAACCAGTAACACTTACCGCACAGTCCGGTCTGTTCGTCTAATATGTCGTATATCTCGCCTAGGGGTAGTAAACGTCAGACCCCAGTAGCTTGATAAGTCATGCCGATGTAAGGTCTATAACAAGGATGAAACTACTGATAACACTTACCAGTAAATCAGTGCAACCCTGGCCAGGGATTTCCAGTTATGGCCAGTCGAGCATAGCGCAACATCAACCCCCAATACCGGGAGAGACGAATCCCCTCCTATCGCTCATTGCCTCCATGTGAATTGGGACTGTACCCAAAAACCACCTGTTTGCATGCCTCAGTAGAGCCGTGGTAGGGTGGAAATCAAAGCACAGTGGGAGACACACAAGACTTTATGACGATCTCGGGTCAACAGACTAAGCTGTACCAGTGTCACCAGAGAACTGCCATCTGACGGGAGGTATAATACCATCTGGGAGTTCTTGGCGAGTCCGTTCAGTGTAACCAGTCACCACTGAGCACCCGCATACCATCTCTGTTGTCAAACACCAATGGATATAGGATCATCCATCGCCCATCAAATGGGTCGAGAAGATATACGCTAGTCTACTATGGAATATCGATGCTCCGTCTCGATATTCCCACGACTAGGAACATTGAAGGATGTACTCATGGACTACCCAGGCCCCACTAGTATGATCTACATCATAGTCCTGCAAGTCGAGTACACATCCTAAGGGCTTTTTCAACATGTAACAGAGAGACAGTAAGTATACATGTTAAGATAAAGAGAAACCAGATAGCGTACTATCATGTCGAGCAAGAAAGTCCTACCTATATATGTCCCAGCATCCACTACAATATACATCTCATGTACAATAATGGCCTCTAGGGCATACATATAACTAACAATCTCCCACTTGCGCTAGGGCCATATATAGCAGTGGTTGCAGATCACATACTCAACCATCCCATATAAGTCTCTCTCTGGGAAAAGGCCTTTGTGAGTGGATCTACCGTGTTGTCCTCTGAGTCTACTCTCCTAACCTCGATCAAGCTGGAGATCAACTATCTCTATGATCAGGTGATGCTGCCTCAGAATATGTCTGGGTCACTGGTGGGACCGGGGTTCCTAGGCCAAAGCCACACTTCCATTGTCACACAATGGTAGGAACCTAGTTCATCTCATGAACTAATATACACCCAAACTGCCTCTTTGGCAGTATCTTTGATAGCGATGTCACCAGCCATTATCATCTAGTCTGCCACGGTATCTCAGCTTGGAACTCTTCCAACATACCGTCCTTCCATTGAGGGTAAAGACAATGCCTGCGACTGAAATTCAGTCGTCCTTATCACCCTGGAACTTTTCCAGTGATTCTCCCGAGGATCAACTGATACCATCTCACTACAACTAGTGAGAATCCTAACATCCAATTAGATCTATCTCATAGATCCAACACCCAGGATTTAGGAGGTATCATCTTTATCCTATTTGGAGAATCCTTGTGATAGGAGGAGATTGACCGTGCGTACCATAGGAAACTCTTTCCTTATGAAGAGTATGTCGTCCACGTACTCTACGAGGATCACCACCCTACTCTATTCTACCTTTTTGTATATACAAGGTTCATCTACCATTTTGATGAAGTCAAACTCTTTGACTACCACATCAAAAAAAAAAATTCCAACTCCGCGATGCCTGCTTTAATTAGTAAAGCAACTTGCACACGTTTCCGCTGCTCCCACTGTTTACGAAGCCCTCTGGTTGTGTACTTATAGACGTTCTCTTCTAAATCAGTATTTAGAAAAATAGTCATGACACCCAACCACCAGATATCGTAGTCATGGTATATAGCAATGTTAAGTAGGATCCGGATGGACTTAAGCATAGCCTTTGGAAAAGGTTTCAACATTATCCATGCCTGGTCGATGATGAAAAACTTTAACAAGTTTAGCTTTGAAATTCTCAACTTTTCCATTTACACCAAGAAATCTTCTCAAGATATACTTGCTCCTGATGGGGATTTAACCCTTCAGATATAGCATCCAAAGTCCGTACTTTGTTGGTGTACATGGATTCCATCTCAGATCGCTAAGCATCCAGCCATTCTTACAGAGTCCCCACTCTTGATGGCCTGTTCGAAACTAGTTGGGTCATCATCTCATGATGCAATCCTCGCTGCCACTGTCATCGAGAAACCGAAGTATCTCTCAGGCGGATGAGGAACCCTGCTAGATCGGCGGAGAGGCTGAGCTTCGTCGGAATCTATTGAACCCTTTGGTTCTACCAAATCATCAGCTGTAGTTTGTATAGCTGGAACTCCTTCCAGTTCTACAGAACTGACCTTGCCTCGATCTTGTCCGGATTTTTCTTTTGACATAGGCCGGAAAACCCCAAATCTTAACTTACTTAAGAGATAGGCTCTTCCCATACCATATCTCATATGGAGTGGTAGGCAGTGATCTGATTCGAACCTAATTCAAAAGGTATGCAGCTTCTTAAGTGCATAACTCCCAAAAGGAAATAGGAAACTCAGTAGTATTTATCATAGAGCGCACCATATCAAATAGGGTGTGATTGCTCCACCCCGATACACCGACGTGTTGTGTTGTATACGGAGGAATAATGCTGAGAGAGAATCTCATTCTCGTTTAGAATAATCAAGGAATTTCGTGCTCAAGTATTCTCCTCCTTGATCACATCAAAGGACATAATACTTCTACCCCTATTGGTTCTCTACTTCTGACTTATATTCTTTGAATTTCTCAAAAGCTTCAGACATGTGTTTAAACAGGAACATGTGTCCGAATCTTGAGAGATCATCAGTGAATGTAAGGAAGTACAAAGGACCAGTCCTGGCATATGTAGACTGGGGACCTTTATACATCGCAATGTATCAGTCCCAAGAGTTCACTGACTCTTTCTCTATTTCGAGTAAACAGAGCTATGGTCATCTTATCTTTGTGACATGACGGGCAAGTTTCACAAGATGTAAATTCAAACTGATTTAAATATGCATCTAAATGTAACTTGGCTAGTCGGGTCGCATTAATATGACCCAGTCTACAATGCCTCAAGAAGGATTCGTTCATTATTGAACTCTTCCTCTTGTGTGTATTCTGTACGTTAAGAACTGTGGTCTGATTTAGAATGTATATGCTTTTAGATAACGTGCCTGAACCGATCAACTCTTGATATAGGATATGTGCAAAACATTATCCAACAATACAAAATTATATCCTTCTTTAGTAAATAAAGAGACCGATATGATTTTGTATATCAGGTTCGGTATCTAATAACATTCATTCAGAATAAATGCACTCTTGTAATAGAGGGTGATAGTGACCAACAGACTTGGCTGCAACACTTGGACCATTTTCTGTCTCATGAAACTTATCACCCGTTCTCAGTTCTCTACCCTTCTGTAGCCCTATGTAACAGATTACATATCTGAGATCCTGATCCGGTATGAAATACCCAGGACGCAGAGGATACTGAGAAACAGTTCTTTGTAATGAACGCACCCGAAGGAGATGCATCTCATGCACTTTCTTCGTTTGGGCGGCATGGGAATCCTGGTATTCCCCTATTTCCTGCTCTGTCTTATAACAATTATAAGTTGGAGCGGGACCAACGTTCCCCAGCTCAGTATAACAAGCGGGTTCGGTCAATACATCCATATTATTATCTTGATTAAGGCGTGACATGGTCGCTACCTGGAGAGAGAGAGAGAAGAAAACACTCTGCGTGCGCTCTTGCAAGATTAGATTGGTTATATATATTTTATCTAATCAGGATGGCTCCCACTGTTTTTATCAAATCTTCCTTCAAACCTTAAAAGGAAAGACTAGCCGGGATTAATTACACTCTACAACTTCGCCAATCTTTCAGCCAGGCCAGTGCCGGTACTTTAAGGGAGGTTTCCCGTGCTTTCGCACGGACCTAATTAAAGTAAACCTCGTTTTCCCAGGGGCGTAACCCCGTTGGTACCTTTCTAGACACCTACTTGATCGACTAATTGTAAAGTGCAAAACTCTCCCAGGAGTAACACTTACTCACAGTGGGTATCGGGATCCAACTATCATATAGAGGGTATGCAATCTCATTGCAAATTTCAACACTTGAAACTCCCGATAAAGGTTTTTACCCCTAGCACTTATGACCTTAACTATGGTCAACAAATCATAAGCACTAGTTAAGTTCTACCCGTCATTTCTTGATTAATTAGACCCACCCACATGACCCTTAACTAAGGTCAACAAAGTCACGCGACTGCCTAACTAATCGCATCATATGCGGTGTAGGAAGACATCACTTAGCTACCGTACACTGTGCCTTGACTATGGTCAACAAACACATCACGAATACTAAGTACTCTACTTCCTAAAATGACGGAGGGTTGCGGATGGTTTTTAATAAAACCTTTAACGCTTTGAACTTGATCTCGCTGCAGAATCAAATGGTTTTTAAATGGAGTGTTTTTTAGGCTTTTGCTAGTTTCGCTAAAGAGGTCACTCCCGGTGAAGGGATCTCGGCTCTTTCCTCGTCGAATGAGGTGCAGGATATTCACAATACCACTATGCAAAGCAAGAACTAGAAAAGCAGTCAAAAGACAAACCGAAGGTTGTAGCATCTGCTAGTTATTGCTAAAGAGGTCACTCCCGGTGAAGGGATCTCGGCTCTATCCTTATCGAATAAGGTGCTGGATGTTCTACAAGGAACACCGCTATGCAAAGCAACAACAAGAGCTACCTAATTTTTGAAATCCGATTCCACAACATCTTTTAGGTTTAATTTCTTTCATTAATCTCATTAATGAATGTCCCGTCATTTAAGTCCACCTAAACATCACAGATAAATACAACGTGCGCTTATGCCATCCGCATTCGCCTCGATGTCCCGTCTGCACCATTAGGTTAGGTAACTAACGGCAGAGCGGGGCAGGGGCTAGCGCGGGTGTAAAACATAAGCAACGTCTATATAATATATCATATATACTATATGCAGTATCAATCTGAACATATCACATGATCACATCACAGATAACGCAGCAGAAAATATCATATGAAATATTGGATATACTACGACGTCCGTGTTTTATTTTGAGCCTGTATAAAACACGGATTCCACGGTCGTGATGAATAGCTAATCCTACACCCCTAGACCCCTACGAGAGAGGCAAGCAACCTTACCAATTCTAGAGTTAGGAGACCCGGACTCGACTCCTCGAGATGGTCTCCCACTGGACCCTAGAACCCGGTTACTTATGCTCCCCGCCTTGGGTCTATCCTAATGCGGAAAAGTAAATAATATACAAAGGTGACATCATCCTCAACCCGGAAGTGCCCCAATAAAAGAATATTACATACAATTAATTTTACATGAATGAAAATGAAAAACACTCATCTCACATAAAAAAAACCCGGCTATTCAAACACGACGATCCAATATAACATATCCAGCAACACATAACATCACATGTCATCAACGTAAGTAAATATGCCTATGCCAATTGTCGTTGACGTATAGCAACGAAACCGACGATATCACATATTGCACTTACGGTCGCAGAAAAGAAAGTGTAAAACTACAACATTTGGAATCCGCAACCACCTTAGACATTACATACCTAATCATTACAAACCACGCATTTTAGTCTCATTATCGAAAACTCTTTTCAATATCAAGTCGGGCAATTCAACATGATTCCCGACATCTTGAACAAATGCTCGTCGCAAACTTTAGTAGAGGGCCGCACCCCCGATACCGTCGATGAAGTGCACTAAGGCGGAACACCGCTGCCGCGAGCACCCGAACGGATGTTTTTGGCGACGGGGTTCTCCTACAGTCACTTGGTCGGGGCTATGGGGTGTAGCTGTCTATTAAGTTTACCCAGCGAGTATCCGCGTACGAAACGTGATTGCGACGGACTTTTGATCACATCAAAATCCCGTGGCAACCGATCAAGTGAGACTAAACTGCTAGATTTATAACATTCAAATTAGTTATCTCATAACTACTTGTGGATTCCAAATATTGTATCACATTCCAGATAAATAGACAATGTTAAACTTTCCGATCGAACAATCAAACACCCAAGTTTTCCCGAAAAGCTCAACACTTGAAATAAGTTTTAAAACATCCACTTCATGCCACAGTACCAACGGTCCAGCCGTAGAAGGGTCAAGCCAACGCCTCACATATGGCACGCCGTACTGGTACAAACCCTAAGGTTCAAAAGGCCGTTCAAGACGGTCACATAATCGAGTTAAGGTTTGTTGTCTTCTAGAGGGTCCAGTGCGTTACTTGCACTACTTAGAACGTTCTTAAACTACGGAAAAATCCAGCACTTGGAAATTTTCCGGCAGGGGAAAAGGTGAGATATTGATATCCGGTCGAACATTTTAACACGTTCTAAAATACCCGGAAAAACAAAATAAACAAAGTTAAATAATCCGATCAAATCATCGAGTCCCCAATACAACCCAGAAAACTCAACTCTTGAGTATAAATTATAAATTCCCAGAAAACACAGGAATTATAGACAGGCATTACTATGCAAAGCACGTGCCAAGAGTCACCTTTATGGACGCGGAAACGCCGCGCAAGCCAGGGTGGGGCCGCGGTTCCGCGGCGCATTGGTCGAATTGGGGGCACGTGCTCCAAAGTAATTTCTAGAAAACCCTGCTGATTTTTTTAGATATTTTTAATTCACAAAAATCCACAGTTTCAGAAAATGTACAGAGAAGGGTATCGATTAGGGTTTCGGGGTTCGATCGGGTTTCTAACTTCGTCTACACTTCACCTAAAGCTCTAGCTAGGCTCTGATACCACTGTTGAGTTCCTGGGCACACACATGAGGTTCTACAAGGCATCAACCATGCCCGTTTCAAAATTTTTATGTGCCGAACAATCCTATGCAAGATCGTTAACTAGAGGTAAGGCGAAAATAAAAGCAAGCAAACTACTTTGCTACTGAGTGAAAGGGATAACAACCTTTGTAGATCCGGTCCTTCACTTCTAAAGCTCCGTGTTGACGTACCTTCGCTGCGATCATCGGGATCTCGGACCCTAGCGTTGGTTTCTTCAGAGAAATGAGCAGGCTAGGTCGTTGACTTTGAGGCCGAAGATGATCTACGTCAGGGAGACTCAAACTCAAGCTATTCCTTCACTTCGTCAAGAACATTGTGAAGAGAACACCCTATACAACATGGCAAGTGGTAGAGGATGAAGAAATAGGAAGTGGGTTCACTTTGGATTTGGATTTCTCACTCTTTTTCTTTACTTGAAAATTTTCAAGAAAGCTTTCTTCACTTGAAGAAGATGAAGAAGAAAGAAAAGGATATGAATAATAGAATTAACAAATAAAAATGAATAATCAAGTGAAGTCTATCATGATGCAACCATGGGTGAGTTTAACCTTTGTAGAGACTAAACTAGAGTTTAAGTTAATGGTTAAGTTAATGAAAGTATCATGCAAAACAAAATGGTTAGACTTTGTCAAAGGTGCTCAAAAGCTTCATGAAGCTTCAAGCATAAAAAAAAGAAAGCCACCATTTTATTTTTGCCAAAATAAATAAAATAAATAAAACCCTAACCATTAACCTAAACATAGTGTAAGTCATACACACACCCAAGTTTGCACGTATCATCAATCATGATACAAACTTGTGCGCAAACATATATCATATATACAACTTGTGCACATCAAGTGAGAAAATCAATCTTAAGTGAACAAATACTAGTTAATGTAAAGTAATATATCAAATATATAATTATACATTAAATCATTAAATCAATACTTGATTTAATGATCCGGTCATATCGCATATAACCGACTAATATGTAGTGTATCAATATATCGAATCAACACTTGATTCAGTAACCTGGCTATATCACATATAACCGTCCGATGATACAAATCGCGAGAATAGAATACAGTATCACATACTGGTATTATTCTCGGTCCCGCACATATCTCATATGCGCTCCCATTTCGTTTCGCTTGAGCCAGGAAACCCCGGTGTAGGACTCTAAAGACTAGTCAATACGCCGGCAGTAGGTGATGATCATATCAAACACCCACAAGCCGCAAGCGGTCTGCTAAACGTAACGGCCACGTGGGTATTGAGCGATCAGAAGATCATCGAGCAAGCTTGCTCACACTCCTGTGAATCCAACCAGTAACACTTACCGCACAGTCCGGTCTGTTCGTCTGATATGTCGCATATCTCGCCTAGAGGTGGTAAACGTCAGACCCCAGTAGCTTGATAAGTCATGCCGATGTAAGGTCCATAACAAGCATGAAACTACTGATAACACTTATCAGTAAATCAGTGCAACCCTGGCCAGGGATTTCCAGTTATGGCCAGTCGAGCATAGCGCAACATCAACCCCCAATACCGGGAGAGACGAATCCCCTCCTATCGCTCATTGCCTCCATGTGAATCGGGACTGTACCCAAAAACCACCTGTTTGCACGACTCAGTAGAGCCGTGGTAGGATGGAAATCAAAGAACAGTGGGAGACACACAAGACTCTATGACGATCTCGGGTCAACGGACTAAGCTGTACCAGTGTCACCAGAGAACTGCCATCTGACGTGAGGTATAATACCATCTGGGAGTTCTCGGTGAGTCCGTTCAGTGTACCCAGTCACCATTGAGCACCCGCATACCATCTCTGATGTCAAACACCAATGGATATGGGATCATTCATCGCCCATTACATGGGTCGAGAAGATATACGCTAGTCTACTCTGGAATATCGATGCCCCGTCTCAATATTCCCATGAACAGGAACATTGAAGGATGTACTCATGGACTACCCAGGCCCCACTAGTATGATCTACATCATAGTCCTGCAAGTCGAGTACACATCCTATTCTAAGGGCTTTATCAACATGTAACAGAGAGACAGTAAGTGTACATGTTAAGATAAAGAGCAACCAGATAGCGTACTATCATGTCGAGCAAGAAAGTCCTACCTATATATGTCCCAGCATCCACTACAATATACATCTCATGTACAGTAATGGCCTCTAGGGCATACATATAACTAACAATCCTAAGTTGAGTAATGCTGATTGGCCTCCTTCCATTTAGTTAATATGCACTGGAGACAGCTGCATGATTTGAATCTGGTTCCAATTAAATCTGTGCCTCTGTTTCTATATTGTATATAGAATGGTTCATATCTTAACGATGTTAAGGTATGTGGAGTTGTCCGGATTATGCTTAAAACCAGACTCTGGATAACTCAAGGCACGTTTCTGTAATGGCAGTTTGTAGGTTATCCCGGGCTATGACGAGGGTTCACTTTCTACCATCTGGAAGATCAATAGTGATATTGTTCTTGACTCGCCACAGTTTTAGCAAAATGGACTTTTTCAGAAATCAGTAGTGGGAGTATGGTAAAAGTGGAAGTGATTCCAGAACCACAAACGAATACTGAAAATTTAGTAGAACCTAATGATTCAATCGGGTTTGAAATTCCATTAGCCACTCCGCAAATATGGTGGGTAACCTCAGGCGCCCGAGAGGTACTTCGGTATCCTTAAAGACAATGACAAGGAGGTTCTTGTTTACCCAGACTTGCCATTACTATTGTTCTAGACAATGAGACCCGGCAGGAGGATGAGTATAGCATCATTCTAAACTAGCTTTATAAGTGCACGTGTATATGACTCTGTCAGAGGGTTGTTGTAGTCGGTGGGAGCAGCGGAAGCATAGTGGACAAGTAGCTTGTGTCAATTTATAGACTAAAGCAGGTATAACGGAGATAGATCATCTATTTTTTATATGACAGTCTTGGGCTTTGACTTCATCAGAATAGGAGATGGATCTGTTACAAAGGTAGTAGAGTGTAATGTCCTGGTATTTGGATGCGATGGTTCAAGAGAGACTTTTGTGGGATGGTTGAGTATGGGATACTTCAACCACTGCTGATTGTTAGGTATCGGATGCTACAAAAGATAGCCCTAGTGCAAGTGGGAAATTATTAGTTATATGTATGCCCTAGAGGCCATTACTGTACATACGATGTATATTGTATTGGATGCTTGGACATATATATGGAGGACTTCCTTACTCGACATGATAGTATGCTATCTGGTTACTCTTAATCTTAACATTTACATTGATTGTCTCTATATTACATGTTGATAAAGCCCTTAGCATGAGTACTCGACTACCAGGACTATGATGCAGATCATACTAGTGGGGACAGAGTAGTCGTTAAGTACATCCTTCAAATGTTCCTAGTCGAGGGTGTATCGAGACAGGGCATCGATATACCAGAGTAGACTAGCGTATAGCTTCTCGACTAGCATATATCAGAGACAGTATACGGGTGCTTAATAGAGACTGGGTATACTGGACGGAATCGCCGAGAACTCTCAGATGGTATTATACCTCACGTCAGATGGAAGTTTTCTGGTGACACAGGTACAGGTTAATCTGTAGACCCGAGATCGTCATAGAGTCTTGTGTGATTCCCATTGTGCTTTGATTTCCACCTTACCACGTTCAAGAGAACGTGCAAAACGGTGGCTTTTGGGTACAGTACCGAGTCATATGGAGGCAATGAGCGATAGGAGGGGTTTCGTCTCTCCCGGTATTGGGAGTAGATGTTGCGCTGTGCTCGATTGGATATAACAGGAAGTCCCTGGCCAGGGCTGCTTTAGAGTTATACTGGTAAGTGTTATTAGTAGTTTCTCGACCCGTTATGAGCCTTATATCGGCTGGACTTATTGAGTTACCGGGGTCTGACGTTTACCACCCCTAGACAAGATATGCGACATATCAAACAAAGAGACCAGACAGTACGGTAGTGTTACTGATTGGATTCGCAGGAGTGTAAGTAGGCTTGCTTGTTGATTTTCTGATCACTCAATACATGGGTGGCCGTTACGTTTCGCAGACCGCTTGCGGCTTGTGGGTGTTTGATATAAACATCACGTACTGCCGGCGTATTGACCAGTCTTTAGAGTCCTACACAGGGGTTTCCTGGCTCAAGCGAAACGGAGTAGGAGCACATATGTGATATGTGCGGGACCGAGATTGATACGAAATGAGATACCGCATTCAGTTCTCGCGATATATGATATCGGTTGGTTATATATGATATAGCCGGGTTATAGGATTAATTGTTGATTCGATAAGTTGTTACATATGATATTAGTCAGTTATATGTGATATAACCGGATTATTAAATAAAGAGTTGATTTGATAATCTAATGTATAATTATATATTTGATATATTACATTACATTAACTAGTATTAGCTCACTTAGGATTTCTTTTCTCACTAGTTTGTGCATGTGTATATATGTGATATATATTAGTGTACAAAACTATGTGTCATGCTTGATGATACATGCAAGATGTGTTAGTTATATGTATGCCCTAGAGGCCAATACTGTACATACGATGTATAATGTAGTGGATGCTTGGACATATATGGGGAGGATTTTCTTGCTCGATATGATAGTATGCTATCTGGTAGTTCTTTATCTTAACATGTACGCTGATTGTCTTTATGTAACATATTGATACAACCCTTAGGATGAGTACTTGACTACCAGGATTATGATGCATACTAGTGGGGACAGTGTAGTCGCTAAGTACATCCGTCAAATGTTCCTTTTCATGGGTTTATCGAGACAGTGCATCGACATACCAGTGTAGACTAGCATATAGCTTCTCGACCCATACAGATGGGCAATGGATGATCCCATATCCATTGGTGTTTGACATCAGAGACAGTATATGGGTGCTCAATGGAGACTGGGTACACTGAATGGAATCTCCGAGAACTAACAGATGGTATTATACCTAACGTCAGATGGCGGTTCTCTGGTGACACTAGTACAGGTTAGTCTGTGGACCCGAGATAGTCATAGATTCTTGTGTGATTCCTGTTAGTTATATGTATGCCCTAGAGGCCAGTATTATACAGATGATGTATATTATATTGGATGCTTGGACATATATAGAGATGACTTTCTTGCTCGATATGATAGTATGCAATCTGGTTGCTCTTTATCTTAACATGTTTACTAGTCTCTTTAAACTGTCTTAAAGTTACATGTTGGTAAAGCCTTTAGGATGTGTACTTGACTACCTGGACTATGATGCAGATCATACTAGTGGGGACATGGTAGTCCATAAGTACATCCTTCAAGGTCCCTAATCGTGGGTGTATCGAGATGGGGCATCGATATAACAGTGTAGACTAGCGTATACGCTTCTCGACCCATGAGATGGGCAATGGATGATCCCATATCCATTGGTGTTTGACATCAGAGATGGTATACGGGTGCTCAGTGGAGACTGGGTACACTGGACGGACTCGCCGAGAATTCCCAGATGGTATTATACCTCACGTCAGTTGGCAGTTCTCAGGTGACACTTGTACAACTTAGTCTGTAGACCCGAGATCGTCATAGAGTCTTGTGTGATTCCCACTATGCTTTGATCTCCACCTTACCACGTCCATGAGAGCGTGCAAAACGGTGGTTTTTGGGTACAGTCCCGAGTCACATGGAGGCAATGAGCGATAGGAGGGGTTTCGTCTCTCCCGGTATTGGGGGTTGATGTTGTACTGTGCTCGATTGGCCGTAACAGGGAAGTCCCTGGCCAGGGCTGCTTCAGAGATTTGCTGGTAAGTGTTACCAGTAGTTTCTCGGCCCGTTATGAGCCTCACATCGGCATGACTTATCGGTTATTGGGGTCTGACGTTTACCATCCCTAGACTTGATATGCGACATATCAGACGAGGAGACCGGACTGTACGGGAAGTGTTGCCGATCGGCTCGACTGGAGTTGTAGCAGGTTCGCTTGTTTTCTTCTGATCGCTCAATACCCGGGTGGCCGTTACGTTTAGCTGACCGCTTGCGGCTTGGGGGTGCTTGATATGATCATCACCCACTACCGGCGTATTGACGAGTCTCAGTGTCCCACAATGGAGTTTCCTAGTCCAGGCAAAACGTTGTGGTGCACTTATGCGATATGCGCATGGACCCGATTAAAATGGGCGTATAAGATACCGTATATTGATCGGCCGGCTTACTTTTGGTAGGGGTCGTATGTGATATGGCCGGATTGATAAATCAAGTGTTGATTTATCATTTAACCATTAGATTCTCACTAGAAATCCTTTCTTGTTTCTATGGATGTATGGATGCATGTATGCATTCCTTTTTGATTAATGCACATATGGATGTACATATACACATACATACGTACATACATTCATCATGGTTGCTTATACAATGAGAATGGTGGCAATATAAGAATCACACCATGGTTATTATATGGATTTTTCATTGCTTTTGAATTAAAACAAAAAGGGAAAAGAAAAAGGGTTAAATGATAGAATGTTTCTACACTCTTCTTGACATTACCATGCTCACCTACCTTTTAACCCATGGTTTATTTTCCTTTTGTGCTTTTAACTCCATTGCAATAATATCTATATAATTAACCATGGTTTGAAATGAGAGATGGAAAATATATATACTTATATTTTCATTTTTCAAGATAGAGCTTATTCTTATCTTCTTCTCAAAAGCCATCATCTTCATCAACCTCTCTCATTTGCTCTCTAGATTTTTGTAGTGAGCAATATAATCATCAAGTTAGGATTTAGAAGTGAGAAAGAGAACCACAACACCATTCTACACAAGTCTAGCCCACTTGTTTGGAGTGTTAGCTTGATTTCGTTCACTTGATCGGATAAAGTTGCAAGCTTGGACAAAGCGGACTCCGGGTGGATCATCGGTGACCTCGAGGTGTTCAAGCGGAGCTTTTTCAAACCCCAAGTAGCCGAGGAGTCTAGCGTAGGGAGCTACAAAGGTTGTACTCTCTAAACCAGAGCTTTTCTTTTATATAATGATGTGATAAATTTAGAAACCCTAATCGATTCAAGGGATAGATCCTTTGTAAGTTTACTTAGCACCATAAAAACTTAATCTTTGGTACATGTGATGCTTCCAAACCCTTCATGAGGTGCCAGGTAAACCTTTCATTGGTATCAGAGACGACCTAGAACATTTGGCGACTATTTTACGAAGTTAAAACTCCGATCGAACCGAAATACGGCCATTAAGAATGCTCTCTGGACATTTTTTAAAATCTGGTTATTTTCAGAATTAAAAATACTTAGAAAATACAGCAGGAAAATATAAGAAATACTGTGAAATACGAACCCATGATCTGAACAAACCGCCGCGGAACCGCGGCAAATCTTGGCTTAAGCCGCGGCTCCGCGGCCATATAGTGGCTTCATGGCTTCATGTTTGCACAGTAACTCCTTAAACTTCTTGTATATTGTTTTGAGTATGTTTAATCTGAATATACTGTTAAAAATTCTGGAGATGGTTTTGGACTCGACGATTCGATCGGAATTTTCATTTCGTTTCTTATCCGGATAAATTAGAATGTATTGAAGTATTTGAACGAGTGTCATTTGCTCACTTTTCACGGGGTTTAAAATCTTTCGGAAATACGTGCAAGTTTGTTTGTGGTGGACCCTCTAGAAGACAACAAACCTTAACTCGATTATGTGACCGTCTTGAACTGCCTTTTGAACCTTAAGGTTTGAGGCAGTACGGCGTGCCACATTTGAGGCATTGGCTTGACCCTTCTACGGCTGGACCGCTACCACTGTGTCACACACCTGGTTTTTGAACTCCGCTCAAGTGTTGAGCTTTAGGGAATTTTGGATATTTGATCATTCGTTCAAAAACTTTAATACCGTCTAATTATCTGGAATGAGATGCAATGTGTGGAATTCATATTATAAGACATGAAATACGAGGTATGTGATACTTCGCATTTACGATGTCTAAAGAGAATGTGGATTCTAGATATTGCAGTTTTACACTTTCTTTTCTATGACCGTAAGTGTAGTATGTATTTACCGATTGTCGTTGCTATACGTCGACGACAATCGGTGTATGCATACTTACTTGCGTTGATGATATGAGATATTATGTGTTGCTGAGATATGATGTGCAGGATTGTCGCAATTGAATAGCCGGGGGGTTTTATGTGAGATGAGAGTTTTATATTTTCATTCATGTAAATTCAAATGTAATGTAATATTCTTTTATTTGGGGCACTTCCGGGTTGAGGTTGTGTCACCAGTGTTGTATATTATTTACTTTTCCGTATTAGGATGGACCCAAGGAGGGTAGCACAGGTGACCGGGTTCTGGGGTTCAGTGGGAGGCCATCTCGAGGAGTCGATGCCGGGTCTCCTAAACTCCAGAATTTGTAGGGTCGCTTGCCGCTCTCGTAGGGGTCCAGGGTGTGGGCTTTGCTCTTCATCGCGACTGTGGAATCCGTATTTTCTATTTTGGCTAAATACTAAATACGGACGTCCTAGTATATCCCACATTATATCTATGTTTCTGCTGCGATATCTGTGATGTGATCATTTGATATGTTCTGATGGATACAGTATATAGTATATATGATATATTATATAGACGTTACTTATGTTTTGCACCCGCACTAGCCATGCCCTGCTCTGTCGTTAGTTACCTAACCTAACGATACACGAGGGGACATCGAGGCGAATGCGGATGGCATAAGTGTACGTCGTATTTATCTGTGATGTTTAGGTGACTTAAATGATGGGACTTCATTAATGTGATTAATGAAAGAAAAGAAACCTAAAAGATGTTGTAGAATCAAATTTTCAAATAAAATGGGTAGCTACAGTTTTGCTTTGCATAGTGGTATATATGATATACCCTGCACCTTATTCGATGAGGAAAGGGCTGAGATCCCTTCACCGGGAGTGACCCCTTTAGCAATAACTGGCAGATGCTACATACTCGGTTTGTCTTTTGAAAGCTTCTATAGTTTCTGCTATGCACAGTGATATATATGATATATCCCTCATTCGACGAGGAAAGGGCCGACGATCCTTCACCGGGAGTGACCCCTTTAGCAAAACTAGAAAAGCCTCAAAATCACTCCATTTGAAAACTTCACTTGATTCTACAACGATATCAAGTTCATTACGCAATAGGTTCTCAGAAAAACCTGTCATAGCCCTCCGTCATTTCAGATAAATCCTACTTAGTATTCGTGCTACGTTTGTTGGCCTGCGTCAAGGCTAGTGTGTGGTAGCTTACTAGTATTTATCTGTTAATGCATGTGATGCAGATTGGATTAGGGTAGTCGTGCGACTTTGTTGGCCTGCGTCAAGGGTCGTACGGGTGGGATTAATTCAATCAAGAAATGACGGGTTGAACTTGACTAGCGCACTATGGTTTGTTGGCCTGCGTCAAGGTCATAGGATGCTAGGGGCAAAATATTATCGGGAATTTCAAGTGTTGAAATTTGCAATGAGATTGCATACCTTCTATGAGATAGTTGGATCCTGATACCCACTGTGAGTAAGAGTTACTCCTGGGAGAGTTCTACACATTACAATTAGCCGATCCAGTAGGTGTCTAGAAAGGTGTCAACGGGGTTACGCCTCTGGGAAAACGAGGTTTACTTTAATTAGGTCCGTGCGAAAGCATGGGGAACCTCCCTCAAAGTACCGACACTGGCCTGGCTGAAAGATTGGCGAAGTTGTAGGGTATGATTAATCCCGACTAGTCTTTCCTTTTAGGGTTTGAAGGAAGATTTGATAAAAACCAGTGGGAGCCATCCTGATTAGATAAGATAATAACCAATTTGATCTTGCAAGAGCATACGCTAAAGTGTTTTATTCTCTCTCTCTCCAGGTAGCGACCATGTCATGCCCTAATCAAGATAATAATATGGATGTATTGATTGAACCCGCATATTATACTGTGCTAGGGAACGTTGGTTCCGTTCTATCTTATAAGAGTTATAGGACTGAACAGGACATAGGGGAATACCAGGATTCCCATGCCACCCGAATGAAGAAAGTACATGATGCATTTTCTTCGGGTGTGTTCGTTACAGAGAACAGTTTCTCCATTTGCCCTACGTCCTGGGTATTAGATACCGGGTGAGGATCCCATATATGTAATCAGTTACATGGGCTCAGGAAAGGTAGAGAACTTGGAGAAGGTGATAAAGACATTAGAGTTGGAAATGGTGCAATTGTTGCAGCTAAGACTGTCGGGGAATATCATCTTGCATTACCAACTGGTAATACATTGGTTCTGAACGAATGCTATTACATGCCGAACCTGATATGCAACATTATATCGGTTTCTTTGTTGAGTAAAGAGGGATATAATTTTGTATTACAGGATAATGTTATAAACATTTTCCATAACCAAAAGTTGGTTGGATCAGGCACGTTGTGCAATGGCATTTATGTTCTAAATCAATCAACAGTTCTAAGTATAACAATGACACACAAGAGGAAGAGTTCTGAACTGAATAAATCCTTCTTGTGGCATTGTAGACTGGGTCACATCAATGAGACACGACTAGCTAAGTTGCATAAGGATGGATATTTAAATCCGTTTGAATTTTCATCTTATGACACTTGCCAGTCATGTCTAAAAGGCAAGATGACCAAAACTCCGTTTACGGGACACGGAGAAATAGTTACGGAACTCTTGGGACTAGTGCATAGTGATGTATGTGGTCCAATGTCTACACATGCCAGGGATGGTTCTTCGTACTTCATTACATTCACTGACGATCTCCCTAGATTCGGATATGTGTTCCTGATGAAACACAAATCAGAAGCTTTTGAGAAATTTAGAGAATATAAACAAGAAGTCGAGAACCAAACTGGAAAAAGTATTAAAGTCCTTTGATCTGATCGAGGAGGTGAATACTTGAGTAATGAATTCCTGGACTTCCCAAAAGAGAATGGGATTCTCTCTCAGCCGACTCCTCCATATACACCACAGCACAACGGTGTATCAGAACGGAGGAACCGCACCCTATTAGATATGGTGCGCTCTATGATGAGCACAGCTGAGTTACCTATTTCCTTCTGGGGATATGCACTGGAAACAGCTGCAGACCTATTGAATATGGTTCCCACCAAATCCGTGCCAACCACTCCATATGAGATATGGAAAGGAAAGAGACCATGTCTTAATTTTGTTAAGATATGGGGTTGTTCGGCATATGTAAAACCGCAAAATCCGGACAAACTCGCGGCAAGGTCCATTCTATGTAAGTTTATTGGATATCCCAAACATTCGCGCGGGTATATCTTCTACCACACCGAGGAACAAAAGGTGTTTGTTTCTTGACATGCCACCTTTTTAGAAAAGGAATTTCTTGAAAAAGAGATTAGTGGCAAGGAGGTAGAACTGGAAGAGGTTCCAGCAATACAGACTACGACAGAAGATTTGGTTGAACCAGAGGATTCAGTAGTTCCCAATGAACCTCAGCCTCTCCGCCGATCTAGTAGGGTTCCTCGCCAACCTGAGAGATACTACGGTTTTCTCATGGATGGTGGCAGCGAGGATTGCATCATGGAGGATGATGACCCAACTAGCTTCGAGCAGGCCATCACGAATGGGGACTCAGTGAAATGGCTGGATGCTATGCGGTCCGAGATGGAATCCATATACACCAACAAAGTATGGACTTTGGAAGATGCTCCTGAAGGGGTAAAACCCATTGGGAGCAAGTGGATCTTCAAGAAAAAACTTGGCGTAGATGGGAAAGTAGAGACTTTCAAAGCTAGACTTGTTGCAAAGGGTTTTCGTCAAAGACCAGGTGTGGACTATGATGAAACCTTTTCTCCAGTGGCTATGCTTAAATCCATCCGGATCATGCTTGCCATCGCTGCATATCATGATTACGAAATCTGGCAAATGGATGTTAAGACCGCCTTTCTAAACGGTGATTTAGAAGAGTGCGTGTACATGACTCAGCCAGAGGGCTTCGTAGATAGTGGGTGCAGCGGGAAGGTGTGCGAGCTGCTTAAATCCATTTATGGATTAAAGCAAACATCGCGGAGTTGGAACATCTGCTTTGACGTCGTTATCAAAGAGTTTGATTTCGTCAAAAACCCAGATGAACCTTGTATCTACAAGAAGGTGGTAGAGAGTAAGGTTGTCTTCCTCGTATTGTACGTGGACGACATACTCTTGATAGGAAATGACATTCCTATGCTGCAATCAGTCAAGCTCTTCTTATCTCAAAGATTCTCAATGAAAGATCTTGGTGATGCCTCCTGCATATTGGGAATTAGGATATATAGAGATAGATCCAAACGGATATTGGGATTGTCCCAATCCAGGTACATTGGCACCATACTAAAGAGGTTTAGTATGGAAGAATCCAAGCGTGGGAATTTACCCACGATCTCTGGAGTCACTCTCTCCAAAGAGATGTCTCCTAAGACTGATTTGGAGAGAGCTCGCATGTAAGGGATACCCTATGCTTCGGCTGTAGGCTCTATCATGTACGCGATGCTATGTACCAGACCCGATGTAGCATACTCACTAAGTGTAGTGAGAAGGTATGAAGCTGATCCTGGAGAGAGTCACTGGACAGCTGTGAAGAGCATTCTCAAGTACTTATGAAGGACTAAAGAGATGCTCTTGGTGTATGGTAACGGAGAACTCCAAGTGGAGTCCTTTACCGATTTAAGTTTCCAGAGTGTTAAGGACGACTCTAAGTCTCAGTCGAGATTTGTCTTTACCCTTTACGAAGGGGCGGTTAGCTAAAAGAGTTCCAAGCAAGAAACCGTGGCAGACTCGACGATGGAGGCTGAATACATCGCTGCCAACGATGCTGCCAAAGAGGCAGTCTGGATCAAGAAGTTCATTACTGAACTTGGAGTGGTTCCATCCATTGAGCATCCAATACCTTTGTATTGCGATAATAATGGAGCGGTGGCTTTGGCCAAGGAACCTAGGTCCCATCAGCGATCCAGGCATATTCTGAGGCGGTATCACCTGATCCAGGAGATAGTTGATCGCCGGGAGATCGAGGTCAGGAGGGTTGACATGAAGAACAACACGGCGGATCCACTCACGAAGGCCATTCCCCAGATACAGTTTGAGAGACTCTTCGGAATGCTCGGTATGCGATACTACAGCAGCTGGCCCTAGTGCAAGTGGGAGATTGTTAGTTATATGTATGCCCTAGAGGCCAGTATTATACAGATGATGTATATTATATTGGATGCTTGGACATATATGGAGATGACTTTCTTGCTCGATATGATAGTATGCTATCTGGTTGCTCTTTACCTTAACATGTTTACTAGTCTCTTTAAACTGTCTTATAGTTACATGTTGGTAAAGCCCTTAGGATGTGTACTTGACTACCTGGATTATGATGCAGATCATACTAGTGGGGACATGGTAGTCCATAAGTACATCCTTCAAGGTCTCTAGTCGTGGGTGTATCGAGACAGGGCATCGATATACCAGTGTAGACTAGCGTATATGCTTCTCGACCCATGAGATGGGCAATGGATGATCCCATATCCATTGGTGTTTGACATCAGAGATGGTATACGGGTGCTCAGTGATGGTATACGGGTGCTCAGTGGAGACTGGGTACACTGGACAGACTCACCGAGAACTCCCAGATGGTATTATACCTCACGTCAGATGGCAGTTCTCAGGTGACACTTCTACAGCTTAGTCTGTAGACCCGAGATCCATTGGTGTTTGACATCAGAGATGGTATACGGGTGCTCAGTGGAGACTGGGTACACTGGACAGACTCACCGAGAACTCCCAGATGGTATTATACCTCACGTCAGATGGCAGTTCTCAGGTGACACTTCTACAGCTTAGTCTGATTTGGAGAGAGCTCGCATGTAAGGGATACCCTATGCTTCGGCTGTAGGCTCTATCATGTACGCGATGCTATGTACCAGACCCGATGTAGCATACTCACTAAGTGTAGTGAGAAGGTATGAAGCTGATCCTGGAGAGAGTCACTGGACAGCTGTGAAGAGCATTCTCAAGTACTTATGAAGGACTAAAGAGATGCTCTTGGTGTATGGTAACGGAGAACTCCAAGTGGAGTCCTTTACCGATTTAAGTTTCCAGAGTGTTAAGGACGACTCTAAGTCTCAGTCGAGATTTGTCTTTACCCTTTACGAAGGGGCGGTTAGCTAAAAGAGTTCCAAGCAAGAAACCGTGGCAGACTCGACGATGGAGGCTGAATACATCGCTGCCAACGATGCTGCCAAAGAGGCAGTCTGGATCAAGAAGTTCATTACTGAACTTGGAGTGGTTCCATCCATTGAGCATCCAATACCTTTGTATTGCGATAATAATGGAGCGGTGGCTTTGGCCAAGGAACCTAGGTCCCATCAGCGATCCAGGCATATTCTGAGGCGGTATCACCTGATCCAGGAGATAGTTGATCGCCGGGAGATCGAGGTCAGGAGGGTTGACATGAAGAACAACACGGCGGATCCACTCACGAAGGCCATTCCCCAGATACAGTTTGAGAGACTCTTCGGAATGCTCGGTATGCGATACTACAGCAGCTGGCCCTAGTGCAAGTGGGAGATTGTTAGTTATATGTATGCCCTAGAGGCCAGTATTATACAGATGATGTATATTATATTGGATGCTTGGACATATATGGAGATGACTTTCTTGCTCGATATGATAGTATGCTATCTGGTTGCTCTTTACCTTAACATGTTTACTAGTCTCTTTAAACTGTCTTATAGTTACATGTTGGTAAAGCCCTTAGGATGTGTACTTGACTACCTGGATTATGATGCAGATCATACTAGTGGGGACATGGTAGTCCATAAGTACATCCTTCAAGGTCTCTAGTCGTGGGTGTATCGAGACAGGGCATCGATATACCAGTGTAGACTAGCGTATATGCTTCTCGACCCATGAGATGGGCAATGGATGATCCCATATCCATTGGTGTTTGACATCAGAGATGGTATACGGGTGCTCAGTGGAGACTGGGTACACTGGACAGACTCACCGAGAACTCTCAGATGGTATTATACCTCACGTCAGATGGCAGTTCTCAGGTGACACTTCTACAGCTTAGTCTGTAGACCCGAGATCGTCATAGAGTCTTGTGTGATTCCCACTGTGCTTTGATCTCCACCTTACCACTTCCATGAGGGCGTGCAAAACGGTGGTTTTTAGGTACAGTCCCGAGTCACATGGAGGCAATGAGCGATAGGAGGGGTTTCGTCTCTCCCGGTATTGGGGGTTGATGTTGTACTGTGCTCGATTGGCCGTAACAGGGATGTCCCTGGCCTG
The DNA here is from genome assembly GCA_030015575.1 of Agapanthus africanus. NCBI lineage: Eukaryota > Viridiplantae > Streptophyta > Magnoliopsida > Asparagales > Amaryllidaceae > Agapanthus > Agapanthus africanus. The sequence continues at coordinate 361,741,135 of CM057346.1, forward strand.
GGCTGTTTCAGAGATTTGCTGGTAAGTGTTACCTGTAGTTTCTCGACCCGTTATGAGCCTCACATCGGCACAACTTATCGGTTATTGGGGTCTGACGTTTACCACCCCTAGACTTGATATGCGACATATCAGACAAGGAGACCGGACTGTACGAGAAGTGTTGCCGATCGGCTCGACGGGGGTTGTAGCAGGTTCGCTTGTTATCTTCTGATCGCTCAATACCCGGGTGGCCGTTACGTTTAGCTGACCGCTTGCGGCTTGGGGGTGCTTGATATGATCATCACCCACTACCGGCGTATTGACGAGTCTCAGAGTCCCACAATGGAGTTTCCTAGTCCAGGCAAAACGTTGTGGTGCGCGTATGCGATATGCGCATGGACCCGATTAAAATGCGCGTATAGGATACCGTATATTGATCGGGCGGCTTACTTTTGGTAGGGGTCGTATGTGATATGGCCGGATTGTTAAATCAAGTGTTGATTTATCATTTAACCATTAGATTCTCACTAGAAATCCTTTCTTGTTTCTACGGATGTATGGATGCATGTTTGCATTCCTTTTTGATTCATGCACATATGGATGTACAAATACACATATATACATACATACATTCATCATGGTTGCTTATACAATGAGAATGGTAGCAATATAAGAATCACACCATGGTTATTATATGGATTTTTCATTGCTTTTGAATTAAAACAAAAAGGGAAAAGAAAAAGGGTTAAATGATAGAATGTTTCTACACTCTTCTTGACTTTACCATGCTCACCTACCTTTTAACCCATGGCTTATTTTCCTTTTGTGCTTTTAACTCCATTGCAATAATATCTATATAATTAACCATGGTTTGAAATGAGAGATGGAAAATATATATACTTATATTTTCATTTTTCAAGATAGAGCTTATTCTTATCTTCTTCTCAAAAGCCATCATCTTCATCAACCTCTCTCATTTGCTTTCTAGATTTTTGTAGTGAGCAATATAATCATCAAGTTAGGATTTTGAAGTGATAAAGAGAACCACAACACCATTCTACACAAGTCTAGCCCACTTGTTTGGAGTGTTAGCTTGATTTCGTTCACTTGATCGGATAAAGTTGCCAGCTTGGACAAAGCGGACTCCAGGTGGATCATCGGTGACCTCGAGGTGTTCAAGCGGAGCTTTTTCAAACCCCAAGTAGCCGAGGAGTCTAGCGTAGGGAGCTACAAAGGTTGTACTCACTAAACCCTAGCTTTTCTTTCATATGATGATGTGATAAATTTAGAATCCCTAATCGATTCTTGGGATAGATCCTTTGTAAGTTTACTTAGCACCATAAAAACTTAATCTTTGGTAAATGTGATGCTTCCAAACCCTTCATGAGATCCTAGGTAAACCTTTTAATTCCCACTGTGCTTTGATTTTCACCTTACCACAATCAAGAGAACGTCCAAAACGATGGCTTTTGGGTATAGTCCCGAGTCACATGGAGGCAATGAGCGATAGGAGGGGTTTCGTTTCTCCCGGTATTGGGAGTTGATGTTGCGCTGTGCTCGATTGGCTAAAGAGGAAGTCCTTGGCCAAGGCTTCTTCAGAGATATACCGGTAAGTGTTTTCAGTAGTTTCTCTACCCGTTATGAGCCTCATATCGACACAACTTATCGAGTTACTAGGGTCTGACGTTTACCACCCCTATACGAGATATGCAACATATCAGAAGAAGAGACCGGACTGTACGGTAGCGTTACTGATTGGATTCGCAGGAGGGTGAGCAGGCTTGCTTGTTGATCTTCTGATCGCTCAATACCCGGGTGGCCATTACGTTTGGCAGATCGCTTGCGGCTTGTGGGTGTTTGATATGATCATCACCTACTGCCGGCGTATTGACGAGTCTTTAGAGTCCTACACAGGGTTTCCTGGCTCAAGCGAAATGGAGTAGGAGCACATATGTGATATGTGCGGGACCGAGATTGATACGATATGAGATACCGTATTCTATTCACGCGATATGTGATATCGGTTGGTTATATATGATATAGCCGGGTTATCGGATCAAGTGTTGATTCGATAAGTTGATTCATATGATATTAGTCGGTTATAGGTGATATAGCCGGATTATTAAATCAAGAGTTGATTTGATAATCTAATGTATAATTATATATTTGATATATTACATTACATTAACTAGTATTAGCACACTTATGATTTCTTTTCTCATTTTGGATACATTGATGTATATGTGATATATGTTAAATGTATCAAGCAAGGTTACAAATGCAACTAAGGTTAATGAGGGTTAAATCATGCTAGGGTTAAGATTAAGGTTTTATATATATCATTAAGTTATTCAAAATTGTGGATTTTATCATGGTTGATATTTGTTGAAAGCTTGTAGAAGCTTGTAAGCATCTTTGACTTTGTCCACTGTTTTGTCAAGCTTAGGATATTTTTTTAACCCACCCCTTTAACCCATGGCCATGGTTAACTCTTTAGAAGGGTTAAGCATGACATGCTTAACCCTTGGTTGCATTTCTAACCTCACACACAATTCATATGATGAGTTCATTCTACTTCTTCTTCTTCTTCCTTATAGCATTCTAGTGTAACATTTCAAGAAAATAAAATATTATTTTTGGGAATTTTTATAATTAAATAATAATTATATTTAATATTTTAATAAGGCAGTAAAATTAAATATCGATAAATTTGGGGAAATTTGGGAAATTATAGAAATTGCTGAAATGAGGGTGTTTTAAGTGATTTAGGCGAGTTATGAATTTTTATGATTAATTATATGCACTTTTAACGCTAATCGCGATTAAATATCGCTAATCGCGCATTAAGTATGTTTTGTGCCAATGACATGCACATGTCACATTTTTCCACACTTATTACATTTTTCGATCATGTCTTTTTCCTTATTTTTATCATGGATGGCTTTTTAAATGAAAAGAAAAGAGAAGAAGACAAAAAAAAGAATAGGAAAAGGTATCATGATGACAAGATGGATGGGCATGAGAGAGAGAGGGGGTGAGGGGTCAAACCCAGGCATGGCTCATTGTTTCTCTCTTCATCTCTTCACCATTTCTTCTCCCTCTTCACCCGTGGCAGCCCCCATCTCCCTCCTCCACTTCAAGCCTCAAAACACCCCCAAAACAAACCCAAAACCCTATCTCCATTTCACAAAAAAGCATGCACAAGCTCAAGGGAAGAATATAGGACCATGAAATATCAAATTTTGAGGACTTTGGGCAACTCAAGAATTTTTTTGAGTTGCCAATTGAGGTAATTTCTGCACCTTTAGAATAGTATTTAAATTCTTTAGGCATCCATATATGTTTAGTATCGACATCGAGTGGTTTTGTGAACCTAGAAATTTCTAGATGAGGGTTTTGAGAAATTTTGAATTGCGAAGTGTAATTGAGGGTAGTAGAGACCTTATGACCCCTGTAGGGATTGTATCTTGGACCGAAACCATAGAATAAACCCCGGAATACGAACTTACAAACCCCGACATCGGAAAAATGTGAAAATATGATGATAATTTGAAATCTGCTAACACTCGGGGACCTGAAAATTTATTTAGCAAACACTGAGATACATGCAGGCACCTAGGACCCCCCACTGAAACCCTAGCCCCTAAGCACTCACCATGGCCGTAGAAATATTCCTTCTGGCAGCAATTTACGGCCATACCTATTGTGTCACGACCCGAAGGTAAGGAACGTGACCGGCACTTAAATTACGAAGCGTCTAGAGGCGCAACGTAATCTAAGTAAGCCGAAGCCCAGAAATCTAAACCATATAAAAGAAGATGTAAAGGAAAACATATAGGAAAACAAGTTTAAAAGCAAGATCAAATTTTCTCAAAAATTTCGGCAGAGTCTCCTTTGTAAAAACTGGCCCCAAATGGGTACAACAAGTATAATATATATAAACAATAAAACGGCATCCCCTTGCGGGAGCTAGCTCTACGCCAACAGGAGGAAACAACCACACCATGCACAATAAAATACAACGCCAAAGGGCGAGGCTCAAAACTCAAAAGAAAACAAATCCACCAGATACTATAATAATACAAGCGCGACTCTAAGGTCGAAATAAACAACTGGTCCTCTAAACTATCAAGTAATACAAGTCTGGTTGATGGAGCTTACTAGATACCAATGAAATAATAAAAGTACAACGGCGGTCCTGATACAAGTGAACCAACCTACCAAGCAAATCACCCTGAATGAAATGATGTGCCAGCAAACTGCCAAGGAAACCTGTACATCGAACCTGTAATAAAATTTGGCACAACGGGGGTGAGTTGCCAACTCGTGAATAGAAGACATCTTCGGATAACCGCCGCGCCAGACATCACCGGTAGGTAGTCTTCCCCTGCCAGGCTCATCGTCTACAACTCGATCTTCTTGCCCAGGGGTACCATACCGGGCCCACCATGTACCCGAGACGGTTCATCCACTCCTCGAATCGGGTCTCGAAATCCAACAGAAAATATGAAATCTCATGGTGGACGACACAGACATCACGAGAAAACCGCAACTTATATTTTAAAAAGAGAGGAGGAGAGAGAAAAGTTTTTATATTCTTGTGGTTTTCCCCAAAATCCTAAAATCTCATAGAAATCCAAAATCCCAAAATCATGAGTAAGTAAATGATAAGTGTCGGCATAAGCCCCACAATACTGCATGATATCATGAAATTGTGACTGCATGAAATGTCTAAGTAATAAATGCAATGTCTAGACTAACACCTGAGAGTAATCACAATATTATATTGATCTAGCCTTTAGCTGATTCTATCATACAAGATAATATGTTCTAAAGTGTACGTGACATAGCAATTTCCGATGATGTGTGTGTGAGCCGGCAAATAAGTGTACATGGGACATGCGCATCATCGGTAATGGTGCATGTGTCCTAACAGGCAGAGTTTCATATTAACTACAGAAACATATGTATAAACATGCAATGTGATGATTACAATCTGAAAATAAAGGTAAAATGTGTACTAACCACTCATTTGGAATATACATATCTAACTACATCTATATGACTCGAGCCTAAACTGGTACTATTTAACCCCCTAAGAACTAAACTAAAGAAACTAGTCGATTAGCAATAAGAATCTACCTAGGTTCTTTGTCCATATCTCTAATAGTCGGCGATCCAGACTCAATAGCGTCACGTACGTAGTACGACTTCCAATGATCAAGAGTGCGGATCAAAAATCACATCTATGCCTCGTACGGTAAAATCCATCGTACGGCATCCTAATATCGGGGTACGGGTCAAGTATCACCTACGTACATCATCATTCGTTTAATATCATCGTCAAATAATGTCATGATCAAAGATACTGTACTGTAATCGCATACGTCCCAATATCATCAATCATATATCATTGTCAGCATAAATATACATTGTCAATTTATCCTCAGAAATATCATGCCACATATATCATATCGTGATTAATTCACACTTATATCATATCGTAATCAAGTCACACCTATATGATATCGTAATCAAGTCACACATATATCATATCCTGATTCAGTCACAGGTTACAGTCCGGGTTCTATTTTAGAGTCTCATGTACCTCAATATCATCACCACCTATTATTGTTTATGTATACATATCCGTTATCTCAATTTCTAATGATCCCCTAACATCATAACACGACTATATAGCCAAGAGATCACGGCATCAATCCCAGTTATATTGTTTCATCCCCATGTATCATATCAAATCCTTATATTACATATACATGTTGTGTGTATATATATACCAACACATAGTCCTATATATATACACATACACATATACACCAAGTCAAGTTTCTGGGTGTGCGTGCGTGTGTGTCTACCTGAAACCTACGAATCTCCTCCAAGATATTCATCCTCCGGTAAGGTCTTTCTAAATCAGTCTAGTCCAACCAAAGGTCATTACTAGGGTCCTACTCACCAAGAATCTAAGTTCACGTCTGGCTTCCTAATGACAATAAGTAATATTCCAATTCTACGTTTGCGGGGGTGCTAAACGCCATCCACCCGACTTCCCCCGTAGATATACATCTACTCACCTGGTCCTTGTCTACCGAAGACGATGTCGCCCTCCTCTTCTTCCTCGTCCGAAGTCCACGTGAGGGGTACCTATACGCAAATATATATAATATTGTAAACTGAATCACGGACAAAACCAAAACGATGCACGAAACGCGCATAGGTTAAAACCTATGACCCGCTCATGCAAAAGAACCAAATATCGCTCGATATCGGCGTACAAACGTCGATTGATTAAGATAAAACACCAAAAAACAACTCGTAGTTTTAAAACTCATTACTTATATTATAAAACACGATTTAATTCATTGAAATCCTAAAATCGATCAAATCGTCCAATTCCGCAAAACATTGAAAATGTCAATTTACCGTTTTACTTCAAAACTTGATGTTTAAAAGAAACTAATGGTCATAATATTCATTAAATAAAATAACTAGATTATAGTAACCATTACCATATTTTTATCACACTAATTTGTATTAAATTGGAAATTCTAGTTTGAAATTTAATCAATTTTAACACCTTGCAAGAAAAAATTTCACAATATCACAACTAAACTTGATTTTGCATGAATTAACTTATTAAACTACAATTCATGATGACAATAATATAATGAAACCATAATTAGATTTTAAATCTCATTTATTTAAGAATTTCTAAAATCTAGTTAGCAAAATAGCATTTTTATCACAATTTTCTATTATCAACTTCAAATTAGTAACTAAATTAGGTTTTTCATTCCGATAAAATGTTAATATTCTCATTAAAACTACAATCTAATGATAAAAACTTTAATTAGAATTTTATATCACCAATATATATGTTTTATAAAAACCTAGTTAGCTAAATTGCTTAATTTATACAATTTTGAATGAATAAATTATAATTCAACAACCATGCAAGATTTTTCTCTTCAAAAAAATGTTAAGCTACTTATAATAACCCCACTCAATTAATAAAAACCCAAACTTCATTTTGAAACCCTCTCTTGAATTTTTCATCTAGAAATAGAATCAACTAAAAATTTAATTTAAACACTTAATTAACTAATTTAAAGTAACTAACCACAAATTAATTATAGGATTAAAATTATACCTCCATAACATGAGATTAACCATGGAATCTTAGCCTCTAAAAGTGACTCTCTTGCTCCAATATCCAAGCTAAAATGAGCAAAGAATGGTGGGTAGGAATTAAATTAGGAATTTGTGGGTTTTTATTTGTATTTTTGTAGGATTTTTGATGATTTTTAATGCAAGAATGATGGGGGGGAAAATTTGGGGCCGCCCATTGAGGAGGCCGGCCACAACATGAGAGGAAAAGAGAGAGAGTGAAATGAGTGGTGAATGGTGTAGAAGCTTCATGAAAAAAAACCCTCACTTTAAGTCTTTTCATTAAAAGATTATTTTGTTTATTTCCTTTACTCAATTTAACCTAGAATGGTCTAGAATCATGCCAAATTTTGAAAAATGAATTTTGCATGAAAAACACTTGATTCCAATATGCAATGGTTCACTTTTGCAAATTTAACCGATTCAAATTTGTAATTTACACTAATTTAATGTATAAATAAAGCTTATGTTAATATTTAAAATAATTAATTTAGGGAAAATATTTAATTAAACTAAAAATTTATAAGTGACTAAATAAACACCATTTACTATTAATTACATAATAAAAATAGGTTTTTTTAAATTTATGATGTAAATAATTATGGTTAAATTTTATGAAAAATACGTTTTATTTTACCGAAAATCAGAGAAATTCACTAAAAGGATTTTATTTATCTAATTATTTATTTATTTATTTTTAACACGTTACAATCATCCCCCCTTTAAGAAATTCGGTCCCCGAATTTAAATTAAAACTCCCCCTAATTACTAAAACATTCAGCCAAAACACTCAAATCGTCGGGGCTCCAAAATCATCAATACGTAACTAAAATCAACTCCGTCAAGCATAACGCAATCATCAGAGTTATGGTGAAAATAAAATATCAAAGCCCAATACGAAAACCAATATAATATACATCAAAACTATAACTTATATATAGTGCTCATCGTAGTAAAATCGGCTTAATATCTTAATAAAGAAACACGCAAAAACCTCTTTTTAAAATTGCCGTGCGATGCACGTGTAACGGCAAAGTAGAGGACATTTATTTTAAAAAAATAGCTATACATATATATCTTTTATTTAACTTACACGTCCCGCCTGGTTACTAAATCAAATAGTAATGATTATAAAAACATACTGCTCAAAATGAAATCAATCACAATCACATTATAAAAATATCATGTGCGTTCGGTGCGCACTGAAATCAAAACCAAATACAGATGCCACGAATACGCACAGAAACAAAACTGAGTGCAACGGGTATGCACCAAAAATAACTGTCAAGTGCAACGGGCGTGCACGACACTAATATCAGGTGCATCTAATCTGCTCAAAACCCCGATTTAGTGCATCTGGTGTGCACAAAATCGCATCGAGTGCACCAAGTGTGCGCGAGAATCTCAGTCAAGTGCACATGGTGTACGAAAAACATACACCGAATATCAAAATCGAAATCACGGTACGAAAAATGCATGAAAACTATGTCGAAGCATATGTCAAAATCATGTGCAACCCATATTTTCGAAATCAAATCATTATCCCAAAATGTAAAAAACCAAATCGAGTGCACTGGGTATGTACAAAACAATATCAATACTACTGATATATGAAACACGAATAAAGTGTAATGAATGTACACATAGGAAATACCGATCGTAGAACAAAATCCTCAAAATACAAAAATCCAAACAACGGAAATTTGAAATTCAAATCACCAAATCACAATCGTAAACACTATCGTCAATGTGCGCCTTTTCTAACGTCGACTGATTCGGACTCGTCTCCTCATTGCTGTGCTGACTGCGCTGCAAATGGCTATGCTCATATTGAGAGCCTCCCACGTAATCTATCCCTTCACCTGATATCCGGACTACGTTAAACTTTTCGATCGATTTATCAAAATCCCATAATTCTCCGAGAGCTCAACACTCAAGTACAGTTTAAAAATATCCAGTACATACCCCAGCATCTGCGGACCAGCCGTAGAAGGGCAAACCCAAGCCTCACTAATAGCACCGCGGAACTGCCGTAAACCCTAAGGTTCAAAGGCGTTCTCATGGTCATTATATGGAGTTAGGGTTTCATTCTTCTAGAGGGTCCATAGAAATACCTGCATGTTCTTCCGAATACCTTAAACTTGGGAAAATGGGTTTCTGACAATCGTTCGAATCCTTTAACTTCGTCTGGACGGCATGTGAACACCCTTCGTCCGCTCGCTAAACAATGCTTCAATCCTCAAGAATAAACGATATCCTGATGGTTAACGCATTCGAGCCGCAGCTCCCTCTGCCCGTGCGACCGTGGTAACAGAAACATCATCCGATATCGACGAAGATGGATCAAAGGAACGAATAAAATACGGTGCAAAGAAATGTACATCCTAAGGCTTCTTAAGCAGAGTAGCGTATCGTAAGTATGCCGTGGATCATACCCACGGTACGTCACTCTGCCTAAGTCACTTACTCCATCAACCAAGGGTCACCCTAGACTCATACAAAGGTTAAACCTAGCGCTCTGATACCAACTTTGTCACGATCCGAAGGTATGGAACGTGACCGACACTTAAATTATGAAGCGTCTAGAGGCGCAACGTAATCTAAGTAAGCTGAAGCCCAGAAATCTAAACTATATAAAAGAAGATGTAAAGGAAAACATATAGGAAAACAAGTTTAAAAGCAAGATCAAATTTTCTCAAAAACATCGGCAGAGTCTCCTTTGTAAAAAACTGGCCCCAAACGGGTACAACAAGTATAATATATACAAACAATAAAATGGCATCCCCAAGCGGAAGCTAGCTCTATGCCAACAAGAAGAAACAACCACACCATGCACAATAATATACAACTCCAAACGGCGAGGCTCAAAACTCAAAAGAAAACAAATCCACCAGATACTATAATAATACAAGCACGACTCTAAGGTCGAAAAAAACAACTGGTCTTCTAAACTATCAAGTAATACAAGTCTGGTTGATGGAGCTTACTAGATACCAATGAAATAATAAAAGTACAACGGCGGTCCTGATACAAGTGAACCAACCTACCAAGCAAATCACCCTGAATGAAATGATGTGCCAGCAAACTGCCAAGGAAACCTGTACATCGAACCTGTAATAAAATTTGGCACAACGTGGTGAGTTGCCAACTCGTGAATAGAAGACATCTGCGAAAAGAAATCGAATGCCCGACGCTGTCCTAGGTCATAATAATATACTAATATATCACTAGTCATCTAGTAGTGCAGGGTAATAAACTAAGCGTAAGTGGAAATGCTCCGTGCTCGTGTCAGTGCCTCAAATAGTAATATGTCATGTGAATGAGTATACATACACCATGAATGTAAAACAATCAATCCTGAAATCTGGATATATCTTTATAAGAATTCTTTAACTTTTATCATGATAAAATTTATATAGAAATCTGAAATATCATCGATGAAATCCATGGAAATCCGTGTCAAGCATCGACACAAAACATGTAAATCTCAAGTCTCAATACCTCATAGTATCAATATCTCGGGCTCCGTCAGTCCGGATCGGCCCTTCTCATCAAATCATACGACAACGGTCGGTATCCTTCGGATATCCGCCGCGCCAGACATCACCGGTAGGTAGTCTTCCCCTGCCAGGCTCATCGTCTATAACTCGATCTTCTTGCCTTGGGGTACCATACCGGGCCCACCATGTTCCCGAAACGGTTCATCCACTACTCGAATCGGGTCTCGAAATCCAACAGAAAATATGAAATCTCATGGTGGACGACACAGACATCACGAGAAAAGCGCAACTTATATTTTAAAAAGAGAGGAGGAGAGAGAAAAGTTTTTATATATACTCTTGCGGTTTTCCCTAAAATCCAAAAATCTCATAAAAATCCAAAATCCCAAAATCATGAGTAAGTAAATGATAAGTGCCAGCATAAGCCCCACAATACTGCATGATATCATGAAATTGTGAATGCATGAAATGTCTAAGTAATAAATGCAATGTCTAGACTAACACCTGAGAGTAATCACAATATTATATTGATCTAGCCTTTAGCCGATTCTATCATAAAAGAAAATATGTTCTAAAGTGTACGTGACATAGCAATTACCGATGATGTGTGTGTGAGCCGGCAAATAAGTGTACGTGGGACATGCGCAACATCGGTAATGGTGCTGGTGTCCTAACAGGCAAAGTATCATATTAACGACAGAAACATATGTATGAACATGCAACGTGATGATTACAATCTGAAAATAAAGGTAAAATGTGTACTAACAACTCATTTGGAATATACATATCTAACTACATCTATATGACTCGAGCCTAAACTGGTATCTATTTAACCTCTTAAGAACTAAACTAAAGAAACTAGTCGATCAGCAATAAGAATCTACCTAGGGTCTGAGTCGATATCTTTAATAGTCGGCGATCCAGACTCAATAGCGTCACGTACGTAGTACGACTTCCTCGAATCAAGAGTGCGGATCAAACATCACATATATGCCTCGTACGGTAAAATCCATCGTACGACATCCTAATATCGGGGTACGGGTCAAGTATCACCTACGTACATCATCATTCGTTTAATATCATTGTCAAATAATGTCATGATCAAAGGTACTGTACTGCAATCGCATACATCCCAATATCATCAATCATATATCATTGCCAGCATAAATATACATCGTCAATTTATCCTCAGAAATATCATGCCACATATATCATATCGTGATTAAGTCACACTTATATCATATCGTAATCAAGTCACACCTATATGATATCGTAATCAAGTCACACATATATCTGTTGGGGTAAAAGTTTACACCCCGGTTGACCGAGTCAAAGTCATAGTCAACCCCCAAGCTCGGTGGGCCGAAGCCCAGGTCAAGCAGGCCCATGCCCAAGTCGAGCCCGCGGCCAGCCTCCCCATGCCAACAACAAAATCATGTAATAAATAATTTTTATGTAATTTTTTATACATGAATGTACGCAAAATGGGCATAAAGCCAATATTATGTATGCCCATGGCTTATGTGCAAAAATGAAATGGCACATGAGCCATGGGATAGGGAAAATGCCATTTTTGTGAAGCCCAAGGGGCTATATATAAATATGTAAGCCTATAAAAGGCAACATGATGATGAATAAAGGGGACTTTTTTCATTCTCTCCACAAAAATTTTAGATCTGAGATCTTTTGTGCCTCCTGCTCCTTCTCCAAGGTTCTAAACCTTCTCATTTCTTTTGAATTAAATCAAGAGTTTTACTCTTTCTTTTCAAAAACTAAGAATTCTTCCACCACAAAACCCACAAAGGGGAACTTGGATCTTCCATTAGATCTCAGAAAGGAGAGATTTTTAGATCTCACATCTCTTGATCATCAAGATCCAGCCAACAGAGGAGGAAGATGAAGAACCCCTTTCATCAACCAAAACATTTTAGGAGTTTAACTCCATATATATATATATATATATATAATAAATATTTCATTTCTGAAGCATAGCTTCTGGTTCTGGGACAAAGAGTCCCTTTGTCTCGCCAGCGCCCAGCGCTCGAGCGCAAAGCGCCCACGTGCCGACACGTGGCGCGCTTGCGCTCAGGCGCACTGCGCTCGAGAGCAAAGCGCCCACGTGCCGACACGTGGCGCGCTTGCGCTCAGGCGCACTGCGCTCGAGAGCAAAGTGCCCACGTGCCGACACGTGGCGTGCTTGCGCTCAGGCGCACTGCGCTCGAGCGCAAAGTGCCCACAAGCCGACACGTGGTGTGCTGCGCTCAGGCGCACTGCGCTCAAGCGCAAAACGCCCACGTGCCGACACGTGGCGCGCTTACGCCTGAGCGCACAGCACCTAAGCGCACAGCGCTCAAGGCGCTGTCCCCACGCATCCTTTGGATGCCTTTTCCCCATCTTTCTTATATATATATATACACATATATACATATAAATATATATATACACATTTGTATACATATTTACACATACACATTGAGATGGGAACATATGTGTATATATATATATATGTATATATATATATAAGAAAGAGTGGGAAAAGGCATCCAAAGGATGCGTGGGGCCAGCGTCTTGAGCGCTGTGCGCTTAGGTGTTGTGCGCTCAGGCATAAGCACGCCACGTGTCGGCATGTGGGCGTTTTGCCCTTGAGCGCAGTGCGCTGGAGCACAAGCGCGCCACGTGTCGGCACGTGGGCGCTTTGCGCTCGAGCGCAGTGCGCCTGAGTGCAGCACGCCACGTGTCGGCATGTGGGCGTTTTGCGCTCGCGCGCAGTGCGCCTGAGCGCAAGCGCCCCACGTGTCGGTACGTGGGCGCTTTGCGCTCGAGCGCAGTGCGTCTGAGCGCAAGCGCGCCACGTGTCGGCACGTAGGCGCTTTGCGCTCGAGCGCTGGGCGCTGGCGAGACAAAGGGACTTTTAGTCCCAGAACCAGAAGCTATGCTTCAGAAAGGAAATATTTATTATATATATATATATATATGTAAATATATGGAGTTAAACTCCTAAAATGTTTTGGTTGATGAAAGGGGTTCTTCATCTTCCTCCTCTGTTGGCTGGATCTTGATGATCAAGAGATGTGAGATCTAAAAATCTCTCCTTTCTGAGATCTAATGGTAGATCCATGTTTCCCTTTGTGGGTTTTGTGGTGGAAGAGTTCTTAGTTTTTGAAAAGAAAGAGTAAAACTCTTGATTTAATTCAAAAGAAATGAGAAGGTTTAGAACCTTGGAGAAGGAGCAGGTGGCACAAAAGATCTCAGATCTAAAATTTTTGTTGAGAGAATGAAAAAAGTCCCCTTTATTCATCATCATGTTGCCTTTTATAGGCTTACATATTTACATATAGCCCCTTGGGCTTCACAAAAATGGCATTTTGCCTATCCCATGGCTCATGTGCTATTTCATTTTTGCACATAAGCCATGGGCTTACAAAATATTGGCTTTATGCCCATTTTGCGTACATTCATGTATAAAAAATTACATAAAAATTATTTATTACATGATTTTGTTGTTGGCATGGGGAGGCTGGCCGCGGGCTCGACTTGGGCATGGGCCCGCTTAACCTGGGCTTCGGCCCACCTAGCTTGGGGCTGGACTTTGACTTTGACTCGGTCAACCGGGGTGTAAATTTTTACCCCAACTATATCATATCATGATTCAGTCACAGATTACAGTCCGGGTTCTATTTTAGAGTCTCATGTACCTCAATATCATCACCACCTATTATAATTTATGTATACATATCCGTTATCTCATTTTCTAATGATCCGCTAACATCAAAACAGGACTGTATAGCCAAGAGATCACGGTATCAAGACCAGTTATATTATTTCATCCCCATGTATCATATCACATCCTTATATCATATATACATGTTGTGTATATATATACCTACACATAGTCCTATATATACACACATACACAAATACACCAAGTCAAGTTTCTGGGTGTGCGTGTGTGTATGTCTACCTGAAACCTACGAATCTCCTCCAAGATATTCATCCTCTAGTAAGGTCTTTCTAAATCAGTCTAGTCCAACCTAAGGTCATTACTAAGGTCATACTCACCAAGAATCTAAGGTCACGTCTGGCTTCCTAATGACAATAAGTAATATTCCTATTCTACGTTTACGGGGGTGCTAAACGCCATCCTCCCGACTTCCCCCGTAGATATACATCTACTCACCTGGTCCTTGTCTGCCGAAGACGATATCGCCCTCTTCTTCTTCCTCGTCTGAAGTCCACGTGAGGGGTACCTATACGCAAATATTGTAAGTCCACGTTGCGACCCCCGGTTCTTACGGGGAGGCGGAAACGGTATAACAATCAAATTTTTAGCGCATGGGGCAACATGGACTAACAAAGTCGGGATCGTGTCTAAACTAAACTAGCAAACATGCAAAGGAGAGTTAACTACTCGGCAAAGTGGTTATACCTAACTTGAACTCCTTCTTCTTGAAACCTTGTAGAGGTTGATGGATCTTTCCTCATTGCCTTCTTCCGTCAAAGATGGATCCACCTGAGGGTTCAACCTTCGGGCTCTTTCTCGAACTTAGAGTGAACTAGGATCTCCGGCTTGCTAAACCTTGAACCCTAGAGAGAGTAGAGAGTATCTATGGGGTGTTTTCTTTTCAAGAAGAGGGATTCTCAACACATGAGAAGGATTCTCCTTGAGCTTGAGGAAGAAGAAGATGAAATGAAGAGAGAGAATCAATATGATAGAATGAGCTATATCTTTTCCTTTTGCAACCATAACAAAAGAAAAAGAATTATCTAATTAATAATAATAATTCAAATGAAATAGTTGATGGTTGTATTTGGAATGACCATTATCATCACTTCATTAAATGAATGTAAGCTAGAATCAAGGAGTATCCTTGCAAAGCAATGATGATGGTCAAACATTCAACCATGGTCAACAAGTCAACCATGGTCAACAAGTCAACAAAATCAACCATGACACAATTTCATTTAATTACTATTATTAATTGATATTTCATAAATCCATTAGGGTTTGGAAAAAGACGACTGTCAACTGTGCATACGCACCCGTTCCGAAACCCTAATGAAAAACCTCTTCCTCCGCCTCAAACAACTGTGCATACACACCTGCATTCTCGTTCCGAGGAACAAAAATACTGAGAGATAAAAGCAACCCCAAAACATATACCAGTATCTGACTCAAACCAGAGCCAGCCAGTAATATCCGTCCGGACTCCAAACGTGCACAAGTGCGCGGATGAGAACGAACCCTGTCGCAAAACCATGCGACCTCTACCCAGTTTTGCCCAGAGGCGAATAGCCCTCTGTGTGGGACTCTAAAGACTCGACACTACGCTGGCAGTGGGTTTAACCACAGACCGCAAGCGGCACTAGCTGTGCGTAACGGTCCCCAGGTAGATGCCGATAAGAAGACTGACGAGGTAAAACCCATCTGAACTCCTACTGAGTCTGAATGTGACATTCTCCGTACAGTCCGGTCTGTTCGTCTGATACATCGCATGTCGGGCCTAGGGGGCGGTAAACGTCAATCCCCCAATAGCGGTACAAGTCGTGTCGGAGTGAAGCCCAAAACACCCTGAGATAACACTGGAAGCCTACCAGTATATCTCGCTTGCCCTGGCCAGGGACTACTCGTGTAATGGCTCTCCTAGACACAGCGCGATGTCAACCCCCAATACCGGGAGAGACGAATCCTGTCTAACCGTCACTGCCTCCAAGTGCTTCGGGACTGCACCCAACTACCACCTGTTTGCACGACTCCTTTGAGCCGTGGTAGGGTAGTAGTCAAAGTACAGTGGGAATACACTCGAGGCGAAGTGCCAGTGTCAAGTCAGCGGACTAAGCTGTACTCATGTCACCTGGGAACTGATAACTGACGATAGGTATAATACCAACCTGTCAGTTCCCGACGAGTCCTGTCCAGTGTACTCGTAACCCAACGAGCACCTGTATACTATCTCCAGTACGACGTACTGATGGCTGTGGGACAGAGCATCTCCCACACTGGGATGAGAAGCGCATACGCTAGTCTACTCCGGAGTATCGATGCCCTGTCTCGATAGTCCTGCGACTACGGACCTGTATAAGGATGTGCTTACAGATTACCCAGCCCCCACTAGTGTGATTGCCATCACAACGCTGGTAATCAAGCAAAGATCCTAAGGGCTCCACTAATGCGTATAGGTGATATACTAAAATAAACACATGTACACATTGAAGTAGAAACAAACCAAGTAGCATACTACTATATTGAGCAAGATTGTTTATACAAGGTGAATATCCCAAGCTTCCATCAAGTAATATACAAACTAGTATGATACATTAATGGCCTCTAGGGCATATACACTAACAATCTCCCAGTTGCACTAAGGCCATGTACTGGCGTATCGAAGACCTATCATCTCGATCAGCCGCTCGAACTGAGTCTGGGGTAGGGCCTTGGTGAATGGATCTGCAGTGTTTTCTTCTGAAGCAACCCTCCGAACCTTGATCTCCTTGCGATCCACGATCTCCCTGATCAGGTGATACCGCCTCAAGATGTGCCTGGATCTCTGATGGGACCTGGGTTCCTTTGCTAAAGCTATAGCCCCGTTGTTGTCGCAATACAGAGGTATTGGGTCAACAATGGACGGAACCACCTGAAGTTCTTTCAAGAACTTCCTCATCCAGATAGCTTCTTTTGCGGCATCAGATGCAGCGATGTATTCCCCTTCCATCGTCGAGTCTGCAACGGTTTCCTGTTTGGAACTCTTCCAACACACCGCCCCTCCATTGAGGGTAAAGACAAAGCCCGACATGGACTTGGAATCATCCTTGTCACTCTGGAAGCTGGAGTCAGCAAAGGCCTCGATCTGGAGGTCTTTTCCGCCATACACCAAGAACATCTCCTTAGTCCTCCTTAGGTACTTAAGAATGTTCTTTACTGCTATCCAGTGTTTCTCCCCAGGGTTTGACTGATACCTGCTTACCACACTCAGTGCATAAGCTACATCCGGTCGGGTACACAACATCGCATACATTATAGAGCCTACCGCAGAAGCGTAGGGAATAATAGACATGCGATCCCTCTCCAATTCAGTCTTGGGAGACATCTCTTTAGAGAGGGTGATCCCGTGACAAGCCGGTAGGTTACCGCGCTTGGAATCTTCCATACTGAATCTCTTCAGTATAGTGTCGATGTACCTGGACTGTGAAAGTCCTAATATCCTCTTGGATCTATCACGATGGATCCGGATCCCCAGGATGTAAGAGGCATCACCCAGGTCTTTCATGGAGAACCTGTGTGACAAGAATCCCTTGACAGATTGTAGCATAGGAATGTCATTTCCTATTAAGAGAATGTCATCCACGTATAGAACGAGGAATACTACAGTTCTCGCTACAAATCTACTATAGATGCATGGTTCATCTGGATTTTTGATAAAGCCAAATTCCTTTACCGTCTCATCAAAACAGATGTTCCAACTCCGCGATGCCTGCTTTAGTCCATAGATGGACTTAAGCAACTTGCACACCTTTCCGCTACTCCCACTCTGAATGAAACCCTCTGGCTGATCCATATAGACACACTCCTCTAAATTTCCATTTAGAAAAGCGGTTTTTACGTCCATCTGCCAAATCTCATAATCGTGGAAGGCAGCAATGGCAAGAAGGATCCGAATGGATTTCAGCATAGCCACTGGAGAAAAGGTTTCATCATAGTCCAAGCCAGGTCTTTGACGGAAACCCTTTGCTACAAGTCTAGCTTTATAGGTCTCAACCTGTCCATCTACACCAATCTTCCTTTTGAAGATCCACTTGCATCCTACGGGTTTTACCCCGTCTGGAGCAATGTCCAACGTCCATACTTTGTTGGTGTACATGGACTCCATTTCGGTCCGCATTGCATCCAGCTATTTTACCGAGTCAACGCTCTGAACGGCCTGCTGGAAGCTAGTAGGCTCATCGTAATCTATGATGCAATCCTCTCTATCCCCGTCTATGAGAAAACCGTAGTATCTCTCGGGCGGATGAGACTGCCTACTACTCCTGCGGAGCGGCGTAGGAATGTCCTGTTCATTTGAACCCTCTGGTTCCACCAAACTTTCAGTAATAGCTTGTGGTTCTGGAATTTCTTCCAGTTCTACTGTGCTCCCACTTATCTGGTTTTCCAAAAACTCAGTTTCCAAGAAGTAGGCGTGACGAGAAACAAGAACTTTTTGTTCCTCTTCACAGTAGAAAAAATATCCCTTGGAGTTCTTTGGATATCCCACAAGCTTGCACTGTACTGAGCGTGCCTCGAGCTTGTCCGCATGCTGCTTCTTGACAAAAGCTGGACATCCCCATGTCTTAATGTGATTAAGATGGGGCCTCTTTCCACACCACATCTCATATGGTGTGGTGGGCACAGTTATAGTAGGAACTCGGTTCAAAAGGTATGCAGCTGATTCTAGCGCATACCCCCAGAAAGATCGCGGTAACTCAGCGTTACTCATCATGGACCGTACCATATCCAATAGGGTTCGGTTCCGTCTCTCCGATACACCGTTGTGTTGCGGAGTGTATGGAGGAGTAAGTTGAGAGAGAATTCCATTCTCTTTTAAGTAATTCAGGAACTCGGCACTTAAGTATTCTCCACCTCGATCCGATCTTAGAATCATGATACTTTTGCCGGTTTGTTTTTCTACTTCATTCTTATATTCCTGGAATTTTTCAAAGGCTTCGGACTTATGTTTCATTAAGAAGACATAGCCGTACCTTGAAAAATCATCCGTAAAAGTATTGAAGTAAGAATAACCGCTTCGCGCATGTGTAGACATTGGACCGCACACGTCGCTGTGTACGAGTCCCAAAAGCTCGCTCGCTCTTACTCCGTGTCCAGTGAACGGAGTCTTTGTCATCTTTCCTTTGAGACAGAATTGACAAGTGGCATACGATTGATATTCGAACGGATCCAAATATCCTTCTGTATGTAACTTAGTCAATCTTCTCTCATTGATGTGACCCAGTCTACAATGCCATAAGAAAGTATGATTGATTTCCGGAGACTTTCTTTTGTGTGTATTCTGGACATTGAAAATCTGTGGTTGGTTCAATACGTATATACCGTTGCTCAGTGTACCTGACCCAATCAGAACTTGATTAAGGTGAATGTTTACAACATTACTTACAAACGCAAATTCATAACCTTCTTTAGAAACCAAAGATACAGAAATGATATTACAAGTTGCGTTGGGTACAAAAAAGCAATTACGCAAAACCAAAACATGTCCATCTGACATTCCCAGGTGATAGTCCCCCACGGCTTTAGCATCCATGCTAGCTCCGTTCGCAACTCTGAGGGTCATGTCACCTGCCTTCAAAACCCTACGGTTTCTCAACGCCTGCAAAGAATTACAGATATGAGATCCTGATCCGGTATCCAATACCCAGGAAGTAGAGTTTATCGAAAGACAGTTTTCAATAACATACACACCTGAAGCTGAAGCCGCAACCTGCTTCAGTTCCTGTGTCCTGGCTTTCCAAGCCCTGCAATCTTTCTTCCAGTGTCCACTCTTATGACAATAGAAGCATTCTTCCTTTCCCACAAGCTTCCCCGCTATCTTTGTTGCCTTTTCCTTTCCCTTCGTACCCACTTTACTAACACCGTCCCTTGGTTTGGCGGGGGCTTTCTTCCTCTTTCCCTTGGCTTTCGCCTTGGACCTAGAAGAAGAAGATCCTCCTACAAACAAAACGGGTGTTTACCTACCTTTCTGTAGGGTGCCCTCTGCGCTCCTCAGCATGTTGAGGAGTTCTGAAAGTTCAACTTCCTTTTCTTGTAAGTTGAAGTTCAGTATAAACTGGGCGTAAGTGGATGGAAGGGATTGGAGAATTAAATTCGTATAGAGTTCGCTTTCCAACGTGGTCCCAAGTTCCGCGAGCTCCTCAATGTAGCCAATCATCTTAAGCACGTGGTCCACTACCGATGATCCGATGGCCAACTTTGCCGAAAATAACTTCTTCGACACTTCGTATCTTGCGATACGAGACTGCTCTCCATACAGTTCTTTTGTATGAAGAAATATGGATTCCAAGTCCATATTCTCGTGCCTCCTCTGATGTTCGCTATCCATAGAGGCAAGCACGAGGCACCTGGCCTTCGCGCAATCAATCTCCCAAGTCTTTCGGATTTCCTTATCCGCGACGCTGGAGGTGGGACCTGGGACGGGGGGAGCTTTGGTGGTAAGAAGATACCCCAGCTTGTCGTAAGTGATTGCCATTTTGACATTCCTGAGCCAATCTTTGTAGTTTGGCCCTGTCAGTATGTTTTTATCTAAGAGTAACTTAAGTCAGTCATGTTGAATGGTCGCTGCAATTAGGAGAGAGAGAAGGAACACTCAGCACGATGCTCTTGCAAGTTTAGAATGGTTTTTAATTTGTCTAAACAGGATGGCTCCCACTGTCTCTCGAATCCCTCCTCAAACCACAAAGGAAGAATTAGCCGGGATCAATCCCACTGCACAATACTTGCTTAACCGTTCAGCCAGGCCAGTGTCGGTACTTCGAGGGAGGTTTTCCAACGCTTTCGTGAAGTTCCTTAATTTAAGAACCTCTTTTCCCTGGGGGCGTAGCCCCGCTAACACCTTTCTAGGCACCTACTAGGTTTATAGCATTGATCGTTTAGTAAGAAATTTCCCGAGGAGTAGCATATACTCACAGTAGGATCGGGATCCAAATATCATCGCGTGACGAAACTGAAGGAATCCTACCAGAATCATCACACTCCAAATGGTATGCAAATCTAGCAAGTTTCAGTACTTATGAAACTCCCGATGTGGATTTTTGCCCCATGCTCTTATGACCTTGACTTTGGCCAACAAATCATAAGTCACATGTCAAGTTCTGCCCGTCGTTCTCCAGGTTAATTTGAATCCATTCGTACCTACCCTTGACTTTGGCCAACAAGGTAGTACGACTGTTCCAAATCAACGCATCTATCTATGCTGCACATGATTACCCAATAGCTACCAATCACTATGCCTTGACTTTGGCCAACAAACATAGCTTGAATACTATTGACTATTTATGTGAAACGACGGAGGGCTACGAATGGTTTTGGTAAAACCGTGAACGTAGTGAACATGATATAATCGATGGAACGAGATAGCTTTTAGAAGGAGTGGCTCAAGCTCCGCATTTAAAAGTTAGTTTTGAAAAGAACCGAGTGGTTTTTCGAAAGTGTTCCAACGACTTTAACTTGGTTTATTATCTTGCATTAGTTCTTTTAATGCGTGATATTCTTGCATTAGTTCTTTTAATGCGTCCCATCATTTAATCCTACCATTGCAGAAAACAACCAAAATATGACGTACGCTTATGCCATTCGCATTCGCCACGGGGTCCCGTCATCACCCGTTAGGTTACTTAACTAACGACAGAGCGGGGGCTGGGCTAGCGCGGCTGTAAAACATAAGCAACGCCTAAATATAAAGCAATGATAGACATTACAGATCACCGATGAATACATTGGATATACTAGGAATCCGCAATCCGTTCGAGCCTGCAACGAAAAGCGGATTACACGGTCGCGGTGAATAGCAAATACCCCATCCAAGACCCCTACGGGTGCGGCAAACTACCCGCCAAGTACCCGGTAGTTTGTGCACCCCTCCATGGGTCTATCCTAGGAGAAAAAACAGTAAAAAGAATTAAACAATGACGGCTACAACCCCGATCCGGTTGTGCGGCCATACAAATAATAATATTACATCAATTTACATATTACAAATGAATGAAAGAAAAACAAAAGCTCATCTCACATCAACCCCGGCTATTCACCCGCGACAGTCCAACACATTCATATACACATTCCAATATCAAACACAGATCACAGAGATGTATAACCCCGACTAATCGACATATAGCGATTAGCCGACGTTCAATACATTCAAACATCACAGATATAACCAATATAGCCAAAGTGTAGCGAAGTTCGAAAAAAATACGGATTTATAGGACCCCAAAAGTAAATTTCTTTTCTGGAAAATCTGGGCACATATAACATATTTGAAAAATCCCAAAACCCTACCAGAAGAACACTGCACAAAACACGATCACATGAAGAGCCCAAACGGCGGCGGATCCGCGGCAACAAGAATAGCTATGGCCGCGGATCCGCGGCGGTTTGAAGGATTCATGGGATCGTTTTTGGTGGGTGTTCTCACAAAACCCTGAGCCGATTTTAGGAGTAAAACTTTTTGCATTTAGAGCACAAAAAAATTCAACAGAAACTTAGGGTTTTTGATTTTCCGGTTTTGCGATTTTTCCGTTTCGAACTTCCATACACTTCGCTACCAAGCTAGTTTAAGTTTAGTTAGGCTCTGATACCACTGTAAGTCCACGTTGCGACCCCCGGTTCTTACGGGGAGGCGGAAACGGTATAACAATCAAATTTTTAGCGCATGGGGCAACATGGACTAACAAAGTCGGGATCGTGTCTTAAACTAAACTAACAAACATGCAAAGGAGAGTTAACTACTCGGCAAAGTGGTTATACCTAACTTGAACTCGTTCTTCTTGAAACCTTGTAGAGGTTGATGGTTCTTTCCTCGTTGCCTTCTTCCGTCAAAGATGGATCCACCTGAGGGTTCAACCTTCGGGCTCTTTCTCGAACTTAGAGTGAACTAGGATCTCCGGCTTGCTAAACCTTGAACCCTAGAGAGAGTAGAGAGTATCTATGGGGTGTTTTCTTTTCAAGGAGAGGGATTCTCAACACATGAGAAGAATTCTCCTTGAGCTTGAGGAAGAAGAAGATGAAATGAGGAGAGAGAATCAATATGATAGAATGAGCTATATCTTTTCCTTTTGCAACCATAACAAAAGAAAAAGAATTATCTAATTAATAATAATAATTCAAATGAAATAGTTGATGGTTGTATTTGGAATGACCATTATCATCACTTCATTAAATGAATGTAAGCTAGAATCAAGGAGTATCCTTGCAAAGCAATGATGATGGTCAAACATTCAACCATGGTCAACAAGTCAACCATGGTCAACAAGTCAACAAAATCAACCATGACACAATTTCATTTAATTACTATTATTAATTGATATTTTATAAATCCATTAGGGTTTGGAAAAAGACGACTGTCAACTGTGCATACGCACCCGTTCCGAAACCCTAATGAAAAACCTCTTCCTCCGCCTCAAACAACTGTGCATACACACCTGCATTCTCGTTCCGAGGAACAAGAATACTGAGAGATAAAAGCAACCCCAAAACATATACCAGTATCTGACTCAAACCAGAGCCAGCCAGTAATATCCGTCCGGACTCCAAACGTGCACAAGTGCGCGGATGAGAACGAACCCTGTCGCAAAACCATGCGACCTCTACCCTGTTTTGCCCAGAGGCGAATAGCCCTCTGTGTGGGACTCTAAAGACTCGACACTACGCAGGCAGTGGGTTTAACCACAGACTTCAAGCGGCACTAGCTGTGCGTAATGGTCCCCAGGTAGATGCCGATAAGAAGACTGACGAGGTAAAACCCATCTGAACTCCTACTGAGTCTGAATGTGACATTCTCCGTACAGTCCGGTCTGTTCGTCTGATACATCGCATGTCGGGCCTAGGGGGCGGTAAACGTCAGTCCCCCAATAGCGGTACAAGTCGTGTCGGAGTGAAGCCCAAAACACCCTGAGATAACACTGGAAGCCTACCAGTATATCTCGCTTGCCCTGGCCAGGGACTACTCATGTAATGGCTCTCTTAGACACAGCACGATGTCAACCCCCAATACCGGGAGAGACGAATCCTGTCTAACCGTCACTGCCTCCAAGTGCTTCAGGACTGCACCCAACTACCACCTGTTTGCACGACTCCTATGAGCCGTGGTAGGGTAGTAGTCAAAGTACAGTGGGAACACACTCGAGGCGAAGTGCCAGTGTCAAGTCAGCGGACTAAGCTGTACTCATGTCACCTGGGAACTGATAACTGACGATAGGTATAATACCAACCTGTCAGTTCCCGACGAGTCCTGTCCAGTGTACTCGTAACCCAACGAGCACCCGTATACTATCTCCAGTACGACGTACTGATGGCTGTGGGGCAGACCATCTCCCACACTGGGATGAGAAGCGCATACGCTAGTCTACTCCGGAGTATCGATGCCCTGTCTCGGTAGTCCTACGACTAGGGACCTGTATAAGGATGTGCTTACAGATTACCCAGCCCCCACTAGTGTGATTGCCATCACAACGCTGGTAATCAAGCAAAGATCCTAAGGGCTCCACTAATGCGTATAGGTGATATACTAAAATAAACACATGTACACATTGAAGTAGAAACAAACCAAGTAGCATACTACTATATTGAGCAAGATTGTTTATACAAGGTGAATATCCCAAGCTTCCATCAAGTAATATACAAACTAGTATGATACAGTAATGGCCTCTAGGGCATATACACTAATAAATATATATAATATTGTAAACTGAATCACGGACAAAACCAAAACGACGCACGAAACACGCATAGGTTAAAACCTATGACCCGCTCATGCAAAAGAACCAAATATCGCTCGATATCGGCGTATATGTAAGTCCACGTTACCCTTCCCCGGTTCTTTGGGGTTGCGGAAATGATGAAAAACGATTTTTCTTTGGTGGTAACATGGACTCAAAATACGGATCTTTGTTAAACAACTATCTAACAACCTAACTAGGAGTTTAACCTACTCGGTTAGGGGGTTATACCTTAACTTGAACTACTTCTCTTCGACTCCTTGTGGTGGTCGGATGGTTCTCTCCTCGTCGTCTCCTTGTGCCGAAGATGAATCCACCTGAGAGCTTCTACCTTTGGCTCCAACCTCAATCTTGAGGAAACTAGAACACTTGGTTTGCTAGACCTTGTATACTAGGATGAGTAGAGAAGTGTTTTGGGTTTTATCTCTATGGTTCTTGTTTCTCAACACATAAGACAATAGAACCATGAACTAGAGAGAGAGCAAGAGGAAGAGGGAGAGCTTGAGGATGAGAGAGAATGAGAATGATAAAATGAGCAAGACTTTTCTCCACCCTCCTCTCATAATACAAAATAATCATAACAATAATAGTAATTGAGTATTATGTGATGGTTCAAGTCAAAATGGCAATATCATTTCATGCACTCGTTTTGTAAAGAATAACAAGCCAGCAAAAGTCTTTTCCATGAAATGATAGCCATTGTAATGATGATGGTCAACAAGTCCAACCTAGTCAACCGGTCAACCAAGTCAACAAGTCAATAAAGTCAACCTTTCAACCCAATCATGGCACAATAATACTTAATTAATATTATCATATAATATTTCTTATTCTCATTAGGGTTTAGCAAATGTCAACAGTCAACAACCCTAATGAGAATCCTCTGCCTCTGCCTCTGTCAACCGTGCATACACACCCGCATCCGCGTTCCGAGGAACACGAATACAAACGAGATAAAACCAATCCCAAAACATACACTAGGATCTGGCTTAAACCCAAGACCGCAAGTTATAACTGCCCGGACACTAAACGTGCACAAGTGCACGGATGTGACCGAACCCTGTCGCAAAACCATGCGACCTCTACTCTTTTGCCTAAAGGCGAATAGCTCTCTATGTGGGACTCTAAAGACTCGACACTACGCTGGCAGTGGGATTAACTACGGACCGCAAGCGGCACTAGCTGTGCGTAATGGTCCACAGGTAGATGCCGATAAGAAGACGGACGAGGTGAAACCCATCAGAACTCCTACTGAGCCTGAATGTGACAATCTGCGTACAGTCCGGTCTGTTCGTCTGAGAATATCGCATGGCGGGCCTAGGGGGCGGTAAATGTTGGAGATAGTGCCCTCAGAGTCAATTATTGGATCACAGGCACGTGATTGCAATGATTGAGGGAGGACCTATACCGGTAGGACAATCTTACTCAAGATGATAGTATGCTATCTGGTTTATCTTTATCATCGTGTGCCGCTTCAGGTGACCTTACAGGTCACTATTGCGCGTTGATAGAGCCCTTAGGATTCTTGCTTGACAGCCAGCAGTATGATGGCGATCATATACGTGGGAGCTAGGGTCTATAAGCACATCCTTAAAAGGTCTCTAGTCGTGGGAGTTTTCGAGACAGGGCATCGATACTCCAGAGTAGACTAGTGTATACAGTCGAGACCCCGGCGAGGGGCGGTGGCCGGTCTCACAAGCCACTGGTGTCAGTTGGTTCACCTAAGATGTATACAGGTGCTCATTGGGTTATTAGTACACCGGACAGGAATCGCCGGGAACCTGCTAGTTGGGATTATACCAGACGTCAGATAGCAGTTCCCTGGTGACATGTGTACAGGTTAGTTCATCGACCTGAGATTGTCATTTGTCTCGTATGAGTTCCAACTGTGCTTTGATTACTACCCTACCACGGCTCAAAGGATTCGTGCAAACTGGTTTTAGTTGGGTACAGTCCCGAGCCACATGGAGGCAGTGAGCGGATCGGCAGGGGTTTCGTCTCTCCCGGTATTGGGGGTGAGATCGCGCTGTGTCTAGGAGAGCCATCACACAAAGCCCTCGGCCGAGGCAGGAGATTTACTGGTAGGTATTCCAGTAGTATCTCAGGGTGTTCTGGGCTATACTCCGACATGACTTGTACCGCTTATGGGGGTCTGACTTTTACCAACCCCCTAGGCCCGCCATGCGATACTCATAGACGAACGGACCAGACTGTACGGATATTGTCACTGACAGGCTCAGTAGGGTGTCAGGATGAGTTCGCTCATCGACGTTCCTTTTTGTCAATACCTGGTAGCCCGTCACGTATGGCTAATACCTCTGACGTGCTAGTGGTTAAATCCACAGCCAAAGTAATGACGAGTCTTTAGAGTCCCCCACAGACCTGTTTCTCAAGTTTTGGGCGAAACGCTGTAGAGGCCGTATGGAGATATGGTAGGGTTTAATCAGATACGTGCGGTATTGCACGGATCATGATCGGACAGATAATACTAGCGAGCTTTGGTTTAAGCCGGATCCTAGTATTGTACAGTGTAGATTTTGTCTCTTTGCATTTGTATTCAGTGGGAATACAAATGCGGGCATGTATATGCAGTCACGGGGTTTTCCTGTAATTTATTACGGGATCATTTTTCTGAAGTTGCCAGTTTGCGTTCCGTTCCGGCCAGTTTTCCTTTATTCCTTCTCGGCCGGATCATTCTGATGGAGGGGCTAATTTGCAAGTTCGCAAATTAGCATTTGTGGAGGGGTTCTTTATGAAATGAGGGATTATGATGGGTAAAGCATCTTTGCTTTTCTTGTGATCATTTCTTGCATTAATGAGATTAGAAAGGATTAGAAATTGATATGATATTGTTATCATCACATTTGGTTGTGGTCACCCTTTTGCTTTTTCTACACTCACCTCCCTTCTTGGTTTTGATCATTCCCTTCACCATTTGTTCATATAGGGGCCGGCCACTTTGAGGAGAGATGAGAGAGGTTTTCTTTTGGGTGAGGGAAATTGATTCATCTCATTTTTGCTTGCTTGCTAAATTCCTAACACCTCTCCAAAGTTCATGTTTTCATTCCTCCATCAAAGGCAACTTCACCCCATTGAGATAAAGTGATTCTACACCAGCCTACAGCATTTCTTGGGCACGTCGGCTTGCCAACTTCGTGCGCGAGTTGCCTCGGTCCAGAGGTGGGAGCCCGTAAAAGAACCCGGCGATGTGGTGCCCGTTCCGACGAGGAAATGAAGACAGGAGATTCCGCGAGGAGATCGGAGTGGAGGTCGAAGACCGAAGGACACGGATCGCTCGGTATAGCTTTCTACCCATTCTCTTGTTTGCTAGTAGTAGATTAATGGTTACGATCCAGGTTTTTAGGATGCGGTAGTGCCGGTTTTAAGGTAAAGTAAAATTTTCGTTTCCGCATTTGGCCTCGAATAGACGGCCGGGGCGCTACCGTAGTCCTACATGGTATCAAAGCCACGCCATTAACCTTACTTGCTTGCTCTAGCGTGTTTAGAACTTCGATCGAACAAAAATTCCGAAACCGCGTTTTCATTTCATCAGTTTCTGTCGAAATTTTTCTGTTGTCAAAAAATTATTTGGTGTGCTGCAGAAAATCAGGTAGGGGTTTTGGAGACCACTGATGAAAAATGGTTGCATGATGTCACTGTAGCGCCGCGGAACCGCGGCCGTAACCCCCTTTTGGCCGCGGTTCCGCCGCCGAATAGTGACATCACTGGACCATTTTTCCTACAGTGATTCCTGACTTGAAAAAGTGGTTTCTGGTTATTTTATTTTGGGCCCAGATTTATATGAGTACTGGGTATTGTGCTGGGGGACCACTTTGGGAATTTTGGTCGATCGAAAATTTTAACATGTTAGTTCACAGTATTTACATTATATCTGCGACCGTGAATGTCACTTGATCGGTAAATCCAGTCTATCTGCTATAGCCCTTTTAGACCGATTTGCGAACATGACATTCACGTTGATGTTCTGTGTTGTGCTGTGTTGTTGCGGATTTGTCGTGGTGGATATCCTGGATGCAATGATAGTACAGTTTGGTTGTTTATTTACATTTGATATTGCGGGGCGAGCGTCCGATATGTGGACTGCCGTCAGTGCCTGTTTGTATATTATTCTTTTGGGGCACGACCGGGCTGAGGTCGATGTACCTATTGTATATTTTACTTTCTGTACTAGGATTGCCCCACGGAAGGGTGCACGGATAGCCGGGTTCTAGAAGGCAACGGGCCCGCATCTCATGGCATTGAGACGGAGAGGGCTTCACTCTAGAATTGGCGGGCTATTCGCCGCACTCGTAGGGGGTACAGGTTGACCCAGGAGGGGTGCCCAAGCTACCGGATTCCTTGAAGTGCTGGGTGGTCCATTCACGTTGTTGAAGGGGGCTGCCTCGCTTCAGGTTTTGGCGGGTAACTTGCCGCACCCGTAGGGGTCTAGGATTTCATTGCACAGGCTATCCACACGACCAGGGGAACGTCGGGTTTCAGCAGCGGCTCTGTGAAACCCGGGGCTTCCAGATTATCTGTATTGTTCTGTGATGCTTATTACATTTCTGTGATGTTGCATTTTATCACGCCGTGAGCGATCATTATATATTGATATATATATATATATATATATATATATATATATATATACTAGTAGATGTTGTATATGTTTTATACCCGCGCTAGTCCAGTCCCCGCTCTGTCGTTAGTTTAGTAACCTAACGGGTGATGACGGGATCCAGTGGCGAATGCGGATGGCATATACGTACATCATTATTTTCGTTCTTTGTGGTTTGATCAATTGATGGGACTGCGTTGATTCGGATCAATGCGAGCTAAACAAACCTATTCTGATGTTGTTGGAACATTTTTCAAAAAATCTGTTATTGCAAAGACGTTCTCTTTTGTTTTGCACAGTGGTATTCGGTTATGAATATCAAGCAACTCAGTCAACGAGGCAAGGGCCGAGATCCCTTCACCGGGAGTGACCCCTTGGACAGAAGTTTGCGTCAGGGCAATAACTTCACTATAGTCGTTTACTTTTACTTTGCATCGTGATATTCAGTTGGAATATCCTGCACCTCATTCTACGGGGAAAGAGCCGAGATCCTTCACCTGGAGTGATCTCTTTAGCAAAGGTTTTCATCACTATATTTTTATAAAAAGCTATGCAGTTCCTTCAATGATATCAAGTTCATTACGTTAAAGGTTTTTCGCCAAAAACCAGCCTTAGCCCTCCGTCATTTCCTAAGGTATGATTTAGTATTCGTGCTGCGTTTGTTGACTTAGTCAAGACGTAGTATTCGGTAGCTAAGTGGTACTTGTTTGTTGCATAAGTGGGATTGGTTAGGACAGTCGTGCGGCCTTGTTGACCTAGTCAAGGGCACGTACGGGTCGGTTTAATGCAATCCAGAATAATGACGGGTTGAACATGACTGGCGGTTTATGGTTTGTTGACCTAGTCATGGTCATAAACCGCTTGGGGTAAAAATCACATCGGGAGTTTCTAAAGAAACTGAAACTTGCCAGGCATGCGCATACCTTCTGGAATGTGGTAACATGAGTGGATTCCGTCACGTTATCCCGATTCCCACTGATGAGTTGGTTTACTCCTCGGGTGATCCCGACTAATTCTTCTTTCAGGTTTGGAGGAGAATTTGACGTTAAAGTGGGAGCTTTCCAGATTAGATAAAGTGATAACCATTCTGATCTAGGTTAGAGTGCACGCTGAGTGTTTCTTTTCTCTCTCTTTTGGCAGCGACCATGGCCCGACCCTTGACTATGACTCAGTGACCAGGTTGACCGATCCTTCTTAAACACTAGCTTTTGGATTGTCTGAGTTGCATACCTCATTGCCACTCCTACTTTTACCCTTTTCTCCAGGACACCCAGTATTACTACGAACGTCCACTTCCATTGGACAAAAACCATCGTATGGTTATATACGAACTCGAAGAAATTTATTCGAGGATGGTTTCCGGTTTTGGAGAAAACGAATCGGACTATTCAGTTGTCTTTTCCTTTTACCTTCTCTCAGGATGCGAGTACTCCTTGGTTTAGGAGATGGTACACCTATTACGCAAATTGGATAGTCTTCTTCCAAACCTTAGGCTGGTGCCGAACAGTGGGTAATGAAGAAAGCCAATTAGCATAACGATGGTGTGCAGAAGGTATTAAGTTAAGATAAATAAAAGGATTAGTAAGAGGGCAAAGTAAACTGCGACTTCTATTCACGACCAAACCAAGTATTTCATTACCATTCCCACTTCACCTTTGTATTTCTCCAGAACACTCCGTATCACTACGAAGATCCACAGTTTATTTGGATACTCCATCGTATGGTTATATACGAACTTGAAAGGAACTTGTTCCAGTTCGGGGATGGATTCTGGTCCACGAAAAATAGGAATAAGGTTTATTCGGTTGTCTTTTATCTTCACCTTCTCTTGCATTGCGAGTGCTCCTAGGATTAGGACAGTACACCCATTGTGCTTATTGGATAGTCTTCTTCCAAACCATAGGCTGGTGCCGAACGGTAGGGAAGGAAGAAAACCATTTAGCCTAAGAGGGTGTACAGAAGGTAATGACTAAAGATATATATAGGGATTTGGAGAGATGGCATAGAAGTATACGGTTGCAGTTGTGAATCTGATAACGGAAGAGGCATTACTAGGAATACCAGGATACCCCTACGAAACATTTCAATGTTTCAGTTTCACTGTGTACTGTTAAAGGAAAACTGATTTCCCAATTAGACACTTGCTCCAGCGTATGTATTTACCAGGTTTGATTCTCATATCTGGATGATTTTACAGATGATGAGTGGGAGTAAGTTATTGGGAATTAGGTGATCATCCTCATTATATCGGGATTCGTTGTAATTTGTGATATTTGAGGAAGTCACCTGGGTTGTTTGCTAGACGGCAAATAGTTCGTTTTGAATATCCGTTGTTATGCACCAATTTCAAGTTGATATATCTGTACGTCTATTTTTATAGAGTGAGATATACCTTTTTGAAATTATGTCTATGACATTTACCTATATCAGTGGATGGTTAGGCAAGGAGCATTGAACAGCGGTGTAATTCTTCTTAACCATAAGTACAGTTTTCAACCTACGACACACAGTGAATGAGTCACTAAACTCAGGGGACTTATACAGAGTATTGTATATTGTCCAGTGTTCATTAGGACAGAGGGGTTGGTCCTCGTACTATATTCGGTTTACTTATGACTTCTCTAGTCTTTAGACAAGTATTTCGTAGAAACACAGGGTCCAAGTTTTGAGAAGTTATAGGTATAAGAGTAAAGTAGAGAACCAGGTATTGAAAGTATCGGGATTCTTCAAGGTGATCGAAGATGTAGATACCTGTGTGTGGTATTCAGTTAATAGTAATGATTAAGAGAACTTGCTTCTCTTTCAGGTTACTCATAATTGGAAGCATTCCTAAGTTGAGTAACACTGATCGGCCACTTTCCATTTAGTTGACATGCACTGGAGACAGCTGCATGATTTGAATGTGGTTCAATTAAATCTGTGCCTCTGGTTCTATATTGGATATAGAACAATTCATATCTTAACGATGTTAAGGTACGGGAAGTTGTCCGGCTTATGCTTAAAACCAGACTCTAGATAACTCAAGGCACGTTTCTGTAATGGCTGTTTGTGGGTTGACCCAGGCTATGACGAGGGTTGACTTTCTACCATCAGGAAGATCAATAGTGATATTGTTCTTGACTCGCCACAGTTTTAACAAAAATGGATTTTTTCAGAAAACAGTTGTAGGAGTATGGTAGAACTGGAAGTGATTCCAGAACCGCAGATGATTACTGAAAATTTGATAAGAACCTAAAGATTCATTCTGATTTGACAATCCATTAGACACTCCGCAGATATGGTGGGTGACCTCAGGCACCCGAGAGGTACTCCGGTAGCCTCAAGGACGGTGACAGGGAGTTTCTTGTTTACCCAGACTTGCCATTACTGTTGTTCCAGACTGTGAGACCCGGCAGGAGGATGAGTGTAACGTTTTAGAAATAGTTTTGCGAATTTTCCCGTTTTAGGGCAAAATTGTCGGTTTTTCCTGTTTTAACCCGATTTCGATCAAACGTCCGTATAAACTTGCCGGCACCTAGTTTAGCTAGAATAAAGCTAGTGCGCGAGTTTTGGGGATCAATAGGATGTTTTGGTTCAAATAAAATTTTTCCTTAATTAAATATTATTTTAATGTATTATTTACGCACTTAATAAGTGGTATTTACATATTGGGTTTGGTTAATTACTCCTAATTTTTATCTTTGCTAACTAATCAAGCTTAAGAAAAAACAAAACCCTCCATATAATATATAGATATTTTTGTGCAAAGGATTTAAATTTTTTTTAAAGAAAAGAAAAGAGAGAAAAGGTGGCATGTTTGCATTTATGTGCATTTATTGACTTCTTTTGCTAGAAAACTCCACACACTTCACAAAACTACACCATTTTTCCTCTTTGGCCGAGCTCTACTCTTGTTCTGCCCTCTTGCTTTTATTTGCTCAATTTCTTCATTCCAAGGTCAATAATTCTTCAAAATTCCTTAAAAAATTCCACAGAACTCATAAACAAACAATAACCAATCATTATCCTTCACAAATCTTGTTTATACCTTCAAGAAAAACATCATTTTTGGAGAAATAAATGATGGATCTAGTTTCTTGTTTGTGTTCTTGAGAGGTATAATTTCAAACCCTAATCTTTAATTATGGTATTTAAATCTTTTAGCTAGCTAATTAATTGCTTGATATAGCTTTTAACTCTTGATTAATTCATTATCATAATATTTTTAGAAATTCTAGTTAGGGTTAAAAGCTTGTTGAAGTGTTTAATGTTAATTGAAGATTTGGGAGAAACTTGTTCCTGTGAAAGAATGATAATTGTAGTTAATTCCTAATTTGACTAGTAAAGGTTTAGCTTACTAGGTTTTTGCTAAAATTTGATTAAGCAAGTTTAAAAATATGGAAGTGGTTTGGATAGCCTAGTTAAGCTATTGTAAGATGTTTGAAATCGCTAGATTTGTGTTAGCTTGAAACTAGTGCTAAATATTGCGATAAGTTGCTTACTAGATTTCGGCGGTTTTCCGACGTAGGGTTCGTTTAGTCGTTGCGAGGTTATATCTAGAGTATTCATCGTAATTATCGTGTTGTGTTGCGCGATCAGGACGATCGGGGTCCATACTTGGTGTTTTGTAGTTTAGCGACCCCAATTAGGCTTTTAGCTGGTATCGTGCGCGATAGATGAGCTAAGCGCGCAGTGAAATTTTCCGAGCGTTTTCATCGCGTTTCGTTGTCTTTTCGTCATTATAGGATATTTAACTTATGTGTTGTATTTATGAAATTTTAGGTTCGCAAGCAGGGATTTCAGGTGCTGCGGACAAGGGGAAGCAGGTGGTCGGATTTTCTTATCTCGAGACCATCGGTGAGTAGATGTAACATCTACGGGGAAATCGCCCGTATGGCGTTATGCGTCGGGGCAAATTTGATATGTTAGCTGCATAGTATTTACATATTGTTTACTTTCATATGAATGTCATTGCATAGAATTATCTGTTGTACTTTACTCGTACTTTTAGATATAACATATTACTGACAGTTCATGTTGCACGAGCACTAAATATTATGCTACACCCACATCGTCAGTAATTGCCATGACACGCACAAGCCGATGTATATTGTTGACACCTACATACGTGATACGGTAGTGGATAGGGATAGTTGTGGTTGTAGCCCTTATCCCATTGTGCATATGAGATGTTGTTGATACTTACATACGTGACATTGCTTTAGGCAGGAATAGTTGAGGTAATAACACTTATCCCATTTCATGTATACCTTACTATAGCTATATTATATATCATGCACTCATATTGACATGTACACCCACATAGTCTATTATAGTTACATGTATATCATGCACTCATATTGACATGTACACCGCAAATTTTCGCTATAGTTGTATGTACCCCAAGTGGTATTGTTTGATATATGATATTGAGTTGTTGATCCTTGCACTTATGACTTGCATCATACATACTATCTTACATGTAGATACTTAAATCTTGCTACAATTACATGTACACCTTATATGATGCTGCATTGTTTTTCGGAGGTTTTGGTAACCGCAAAAATATATTCTAAAAAGCTGGATTCATTTAAAGAGCGGTTTTCCCTTTATATGCTTATATTGATGTTTTATGTTGCATATATCAGTTTTACGTGAATTTTACGCATTGAGATATAGATTTCATGTGATTATGGATTTGAGGACCGTGGGGGATATTTTCAAGAAAACTTTGTATTGTTTGAAAATCCGGTTTCTCTTGATATGATATTTCAGTGCGTCCACCATGTGATTTCTCGGTTCTGAGATTTGGCTTATGATACCCGATTCGAGGAGCGGGAGGCACCGTCTGCGGGTACATGGTGGACCCGGTATGGTACCCCGGGGCGAGTGGTGATTTCTTGGTGTAGACGATAAGCCTGGCGGTGGGACCACTACCTACCGGTGATTGTATTTGGACTCGGCGGTTATCATGGGCATACCGACAGGAGTGAGGTATGACATATCGTCAGGGCCAGTCATGAGATTTTATATTATATCATCCCACACTCAGGATTATGTTGATATGCATTGTTTCATGTAGTTGTAGTACCCTGATGATGTACCTTTACATGATTGTTGCATATTCACTTATCATACTTATGCTATCGGATTACATGCGATAGATAGATCGCTGTTCGTGCATACTTGCAATTACTGTATGATGTTATTTACTATTCACGAGTTGGCAACTCACCCCCGTTGTGTCACAGTGTTTTGCAGGACTTACCCTCTGAGTAGTCGCGACAGGGCGTCTTATCATCTCTACTTTTGCGGATACCGCTACGGTTGGCTGTGAGGCCTTGCTTTTAGGTGGGTTGCGGTTATCTGTTTGTATGTTGTATATTTTTTTTGTTGGATCTAGTATTCTCCATCTACCACTGTTGTATATGACTTAGAGACGACTTGTGAGGATTCAGTGTTATTTTTTTGTGGTGACTTTGGGTGTCGTGCTCGTGGGAGCCGGTTTTTTTGAAAAGTTTTACTTCTTGATGCAGTTTTCTTTTATATTTCTTCTCTTCGGCGTCGTATATATGCTTGTGGTGGTTGTCTCCGCCGTTGGGTATGATTTGCTCCTGTTTAGGATGCTTTATATTTTATCTATGTTTTACCCGTTTTCGGGGCTAGTTTTTACAAAGGAGGTGCTGCCGAAATTTTCAAGAAAGAAAACTAAAGTTAATGATTTTTACTTAAGATTTTCCGAATGTTTTAAACTATGTTTTTCTCCATTTATCCCTTTTGGGGTGGTTTAGATTTCTGGGTTTCGGCTTACTTAAATTATGTACGCCTGTAGACGTTACGTGGTTTAAGGGCCGGTCATGTGCCTAATTTTGGGTCGTGACAAAGTTGGTATCAGAGCGCTAGGTTTGTACCTTTCAGAGTGTAGGACGACCTTGGTATGATGGAGTAGGTAGCTTAAGCAGAGTAACGTAGCGTGGGTATGTTCCGCGGCATACTTACGACACGATACTCCGCCTAAGTGACCTTAGGACTTTTTGATTGAAATTCCTTCCGTGATTGATATACATCTTTGTGATTCGATTTCCGTTTCCTTATCGAATCTTGTTTCAATTTCCAGCCTATATGCCGCCGAAGACTACGAGGGCATAGAGAGCGGCCGCGAGGGCCGAGGCCAGAGTCGACTCGTCTAAGGCTAGGGTTGACCTGGGCGATACGCCTGTGGTACCAGAGCACATTGCTATGATTGGAGCTGGTACGAAGGATCTGTGCCAGATAGTGGGGACTTTGGTAGAGGCCATCCGAACGCAGGGGCAGGCAGTTGTTCCACCCGTTGCAGGGACCACGATGGTACCTACTGTTCCGGCAGTCGCAGTTACAGCTCCGAAGGTTATTACTGTGTCACTGACGGAGTTCATGAGACTGAGGCCTCCGGCGTTTACTGGCACAGATGTTACTGAGGATCCGCAGTCGTTCATCGACCGGATGGCCAGGATTTGTCGCTCACTCCGATGTTCCGACGAGAGATGGGTTGAGTTTGCGAGTTTCCGGCTGGAGGGTATGGCCTAGAAGTGGTGTGAGTCGTTGGAGAGGGGCAGAGCCGCTGGTCTTGCTCCTATGACCTGGGCTGAGCTTGTGACGTCGTTTCTTGCCCGTTTTCTTCCACCGAGCGTCAGGGATGCGCGAGCGCGCAGATTTGAGTCGTTACGTCAGACGCCGGGGATGACGGTGTCGGAGTATGATTTATTGTTTACTGAGCTGTCGGTGTATGCTCCGTACCTGGTGGCGACTGAGGAGATGAGGGTGAAGAGGTTTGTTCGAGGCCTGCTTACCCAGTTGTTCCTAGCCATCAGCATTCAGCATTGCGAAACATATGCGGCAGCTGTCGATGCAGCCCTATTGGTGGAGGAGCGTATAGCTGAGTCATCGGTTGTTCCAGAACCGAAGAAGACTCGTACGGATGTACCAGCACGGAGACCGAGGATTGTCCGCAGAGGCAGAGTTCCTTCAAACTCGGGGAGTAGCAGAGACGTGGGACGTGGCCAGTTATTCAGTTTTTATTCCCAGGAGGGCCAGCGACCGTCTTATGGATGCTTCGGTTGTGGAAGTTTACATCATCTTGTTCGGGATTGTACTGTGGTGCGTCAGAGAGGGCCGGCAGTACCGTAGGTTACCTTACCACCTTCTCCGCCTCAGAGAGCGTTGCCTCTTATTCCTGTTGTTGCGCCGCGTCAGACTCCTGCTCAGAGAGGTCGTGGTCGCGGTGGTTTTTTGCCGAGAGGACGAGGTGGCAGAGGCAGAAGGCAGCCAGTAGCCGGTAGAGGGCAGGCACGGGTTTTTGCCTTGACTCACCAGGACGCTCAGGCGTCCAATGCTGTGGTTTCAGGTACCCTTTCTTTATGTTCTTTTGATGCTCATGTTCTTTTTGATCCGGGATCTACGCATTCGTATGTTTCTATGCACTTCGCGCCGAGGTTAGGCCGAGAGTCACGTTTGCTGGATCAGCCGCTGGTCGTGACTACTCCTGTGGGAGAGTCGTTTGTTGCGCGTCATGTGTTCCGATGTTGTGTTGTCCATGTTGGTGATAGAGATCTGTCCGTCGACTTGATCCTTCTTGAGATGTTGGACTTTGACGTTCTGCTGGGCATGGATTGGCTAGCTACTTGCTACGCATCCGTGGACTGCCGCAAGAAGACAGTTAGGTTTTGTTTTCCCGGCGAGCCAGTGTTTATTGTGCAGGGGGACCGAGGTGCCGCACCTCACAGTTTGATTTCTATTCTGTGCGCTAGTCGGCTATTGAGGAGGGGATGTCGGGGATTCTTGGGTTTCATTCATGATACTGGAGCCACTGTAGAGTCGTTGGACCAGGTTCCTACCGTGCGAGAGTTTCCTGATGAGTTACCTAGGTTGCCGCCAGAGCGCGATATTGAATTTTGTATTGATCTGATTCCTGGCACGGGGCCTATTTCTATACCGCCTAATCGGATGGCTCCGGCAGAGCTTAGAGAGCTTAAAGATCAATTGCAAGAGTTTCTTGATTTGGGACTTGTGCGTCCGAGTGTTTCACCGTGGGGAGCTCCTGTTCTGTTCGTCAAGAAGAAGGACGGCAGTTTGAGGCTATGTGTGGATTATCGTCGGTTGAACAGAGTTACGGTGCGGAACAGGTATCCTATACCCCGCATTGACGATTTATTTGATCAGCTCCATGGTGCGAAACATTTTTCGAAGATTGATTTGCGTTCGGGTTATCATCAGTTGCGGGTTCGGAATGATGGCATTCCGAAGACTGCTTTTCGTACGCGCTATGGGCATTATGAGTTTTTGGTGATGTCGTTCGGACTCACCAATGTGCCAGCCGCGTTCATGGATCTGATGAACCGGATTTTCAGGCCATTCCTCGACCAGTTCATTATAGTGTTTATTGATGACATACTGGTCTATTCTAGGAGTCAAGAGGAGCATGAGCAGCAGTTAAGGATTACTTTGCAGATATTGAGAGAGCACCAGCTGTATGCTAAATTCTCAAAGTGCGCATTTTGGCTTGATAGAGTTGACTTCCTGGGTCATGTGGTGACTGGTGATGGTATTCTTGTGGACCCGATGAAGATCGAGGTTGTACAGCTTTGGCCCAGACCTGTATCGGTGACGGAGGTCCGCAGCATTTTAGGCTTAACTGGTTATTATCTCCGTTTTGTGCAGGATTTCTAGAGTATCGCTGCACCGCTGACTGGACTGACCCGTAAGGGAATTCCTTTTCTCTGGACTGATGCGTGCGAGCAGAGTTTTCAGTAGTTGAAGACTCGGTTGACGACAGCACCAGTTCTTTCATTACCTTCTGGATCGGGCGGCTATGTTGTTTATTGTGATGCTTCTCGAGTGGGGCTCGGCTGTGTTTTGATGCAGTATGATAGGGTGATTGCATATGCTTCTAGGCAGCTGAAGAAGCACGAGCAGAATTACCCCACTCACGATCTTGAGATGGCAGCGGTAGTCTTTGCGTTGAAGATTTGGAGACACTACTTGTACGGAGAGTCGTGTCAGATCTTCACGGATCATAAGAGTTTGAAGTATATCTTCCAGCAGCGAGATCTGAACCTGAGACACCGCCGATGGATGGAGCTAGTGAAGGATTATGATTGTGAGATCCATTATCACCCGGGCAAGGCGAATATGGTAGCTGATGCTTTGAGTCATAGGCCCGTGGGTAGCTTGTCCCAGTTGAGCGCAGTTCAGTGTCAGTCTTCTGCAGTTTGGCAGCTCTTGTGTGATAGTAGAGTGCAATTCGAGTTCACTTCCGCTGAGGGACAGTTTGCTTATGTCCGCGCCCGTCCACTACTATTTGATCGTATCCGTGAGGCGCAACCCAGTGATGCCCGTTTGTCTGAGATTCTTGAGCTTGTTCGGCAGGGAAGAGTTTCGGAGTTCATGGTTGATGACCAGGGTGTGCTATGATGCGGGACTCGCTTGTGTGTACCAGATGTTGATGGGTTGAGACGCGAGATCCTAGAGCAGGCACATCAGTCGGCCTTTAGCGTTCATCCAGGTTCCACTAAGATGTACCGTGACTTGAGAGACTTCTACTAGTAGGAAGGGATGAAGCGCGATATTTCGGACTTCGTTTCGAGGTGCCTGACTTGTCAGCAAGTCAAGGCCGAGCATCAGAGACCGCCTGGAGAGTTGCAGCCCTTACCCGTTCCGGAGTGGAAATGGTAGCAGATTTCCATGGACTTCATTGTGGGTCTACCCAGGACCAGTCGAGGGTATGACTCCATTTGGTTTTTTGTAGACCGGTTGTTGAAAGCTGCTCACTTTCTTCCAGTGAAGACCACTTTCGGTTATGCTCAGTATGCTCAGTTGTACATAGATGAGATTGTGCGTTTGCACGGTGTTCCCACATGCATAGTATCTGACAGAGGCACCCAGTTTACTAGACGTCCTTGGCAGAAGCTTCAGGAAGCTTTGGGTACCCGACTGAGTTTTAGTACCGCTTTTCATCCACAGACCGATGGCCTGCCGGAGCGGACTATTCAGACTCTGGTGGATATGCTCCGTGCATGTGTGCTTGATTTTGGTGGCAGTTGGGATCGTCACTTGCCGTTGATTGAGTTCTCCTACAACGACAGCTTTCAGGAGACTATTCAGATGGCACCTTTTGAGGCTTTATATGGTCGGAAGTGTCGATCGCCAGTCTGTTGGACCGAGCTTAGTGAGAGTCTGGTTTTGGGACCCCAGCGAGTTTAGGAGACCACGAAGAAGATCCAGCTGATTCAGGATAGGATGAGAGCAGCCCAGTGCAGGCAGAAGTCTTATGCCGACCATCGTCGTCGCAGACTTGAGTTCGCAGTAGGGGATCATGTATTCCTGAGGATTTCTCCGATGAAGGGCGTTGTGCGATTTGGGAAGAGAGGGAAGCTTAGTCCCAGATTTGTAGGTCTTTTCGAGATCCTTGAGCGAGTGGATTCTGTTGCTTATCGTTTGGCGCTCCCGCCCAGTTTTCCGGATGTTCACCCTGTTTTTCATGTGTCGATGCTTCGTAGATACCTTCATGATCATTCTCACACGATTCAGCACGAGACCGTTCAGCTTGAGCGCGATCTTTCGTTCACCGACCAGCCGGTAGTTATTTTGGATCGGCAGGTGAAGAAACTTCGGTCAAAGGTCTTGCCATCTGTAAAGGTTCTTTGGCGTAGCCCGACTAGTGAGGAGATCACTTTGGAGGCCGAGAGTGAGATGCGGAAGAAATTCCCTCATCTTTTTGAAGGTACGCATAGTATGAAATTTTAATTCGGGGACCGAATTTCTATAAGGAGGGGAGATTGTAATGTTTTAGAAATCGTTTTGCGAATTTTCCCGTTTTAGGGCAAAATTGTCGGTTTTTCCTGTTGTAACCCGATTTCGATCAAACGTCCATATAAACTTGTCGGCACCTAGTTTAGTTAGAATAAAGCCAGTGCGCGAGTTTTGGGGGTCAATAGGATGTTTTGGTTCAAATAAATTTTTTCCCTAATTAAATATTATTTTAATGTGTTATTTACGCACTAAATAAGTGGTATTTACATATTGGGTTTGGTTAATTACTCCTAATTTTTATCTTTGCTAACTAATCAAGCTTAAGGAAAAACAAAACCCTCCATATAATATCTAGATATTTTTGTGCAAAGGATGTAAATTTTTTTAAAGAAAAGAAAAGAGAGAAAAGGTGGCATGTTTTCATTTATGTGCATTTATTGACTTCTTTTGCTAGAAAACTCCACACACTTCACAAACTACACCATTTTTCCTCTTTGGCCGAGCTCTCCTCTTGTTCTGCCCTCATGCTTTTCTTTGCTCAATTTCTTCATTCCAGGATCAATAATTCTTCAAAATTCCTTAAAAAATTCCACAAAACTCATAAACAAACAATAACCAATCATTATCCTCCACAAATCTTGCTTATACCTTCAAGAAAAACATCATTTTTGGAGAAAAAATGATGGATCTAGTTTCTTGTTTGTGTTCTTAAGAGGTATAATTTCAAACCCTAATCTTTAATTGTGGTATTTAAATCTTTTAGCTAACTAATTAATTGCTTGATATAGCTTTGAACTCTTGATTAATTCGTTATCATAATTTTATTTAGAAATTCTAGTTAGGGTTAAAAGCTTGTTGAAGTGTTTAATGTTAATTGAAGTTTTGGGAAAAACTTGTTCTTGTGAAATAATGATAATTGTAGCTAATTCCTAATTTGACTAGTAAAGGTTTAGCTTACTAGGTTTTTGCTAAAACTTGATTAAGCAAGTTTAAAAATATGGAAGTCGTTTGGAAAGCCTAGTTAAGCTATTATAAGATGTTTGAAATCGCTAGATTTGTGTTAGCTTGAAACTAGTGTTAAATATTGCGATAAGTTGCTTACTAGATTTCGGGGTTTTCCGACGTATGGTTCGTTTGGTCGTTGCGAGGTTATATCTAGAGTATTCCTCGTAATTTTTGTGTTGTGTTGCGCGATCGGGACTATCGGGGTCCAGACTTGGTGTTTTGTAGTTTAGCGACCCCAATTAGGGTTTTGGCTGGTATCGTGCGCGATAGATGCGCTAAGCGCGCTGTGAAATTTTCCGGGCATTTTCATCGCGTTTCGTTGTCTTTTCATCATTATAGGATATTTTGCTTATGTGTTGTATTTATGAAATTTTAGGTTCGCAAGCAGGGATTTCAGGTGCTGCGGACAAGGGGAAGCAGGTGGCCGGATTTTCTTAGATCGAGACCATCGGTGAGTAGATTTAACATCTACGGGGAAATCGCCCGTATGGGGTTATGGGTCGGGGCGAATTTGATATGTTAGCTGCATAGTATTTGCATTATCTTTACTTTCATATGAATGTCATTGCATAGAATTATCTGTCGTACTTGACTCGTACTTTTAGATATAACACATTACTGACGGTTCATGTTGCACGAGCACTAAATATTATGCTACACCTACATCGTCAGTAATTGCTATGACACGCACAAGCCGATGTATATTGTTGACACCTACATACATGATACGGTAGTGGATAGGGATAGTTGTGGTAGTAGCCCTTATCCTATTGTGCATATGAGATATTGTTGATACTTACATACGTGACATTGCTTTGGGCAGGAATAGTTGAGGTAGTAACACTTATTCCATTTCATGTATACCTTACTATAGCCATATTATATATCATGCACTCATATTGACATGTACACCCACATAGTCTATTATAGTTACGTGTATATCGTGCACTCATATTGACATGTACACCGCATATTTTCGCTATAGTTGTATGTACCCCAAGTGGTATTGTTTGATATGTGATATTGAGTTGTTGATCCCTGCACTTATGACTTGCATCATACATACTATCTTACATGTAGATACTTAAACCTTGCTACAATTATATGTACACCTTATATGATGCTGCATTGTTTTTCGGAGGTTTTGGGAACCGCAAAAATATATCCTAAATAGCTGGATTCATTTAAAGAGTGGTTTTCCCTTTATATTCTCATATTGATGTTTTATGTTGCATATATCAGTTTTACGTGAATTTTACGCATTGAGATATGGATTTCATGTGATTATGGATTTGAGGACCGTGGGGGATATTTTCAAGAAAACTATGTATTGTTTGAAAACCCGGTTTTTCTTGATATGATATTTCAGTGCGTCCACCATGTGATTTCTCGGTTCTGAGATTTGGCTTATGATACCCGATTCGAGGAGCGGAAGGCACCGTATGCGGGTACATGGTGGACCCGGTAAGGTACCCCGGGACGAGTGGTGATTTCGTGGTGGAGACGATAAGCCTGGCGGTGGGACCACTACCTACCGGTGATTGTATTTGGACTCGGCGGTTATCATGGGGATACCGACCGGAGTGAGGTATGACATATCGTCAGGGCCAGTCATGGTGACAGCGCCTGAGTTATGAGGATTTACGTGTCGATGCTAGACACGGGTTTCATGATGTTTCGAGTGTCGGTGTTTGACACTCAGGTTTTCGTGAGACTTACAGGATGTGAGGGCCGATCTGAGGATGCGGTGCCTGAG
Organism: Agapanthus africanus; assembly: GCA_030015575.1. Lineage (NCBI taxonomy): Eukaryota > Viridiplantae > Streptophyta > Magnoliopsida > Asparagales > Amaryllidaceae > Agapanthus > Agapanthus africanus. The sequence goes on from CM057346.1 coordinate 361,785,422, forward strand.
AATTTGAGATTTGATGTGTCAGTGAGGGACACTAGTGTTTTTCCATGCGGATGATTTTTGCATGAGATTTTATATTATATCATCCCATACTCAGGATTATGTTGATATGCATTGTTTCATATAGTTGTAGTACCCTGATGATGTACCTTTACATGATTGTTGCATATTCACTTATCATACTTATGATATCGGATTACATGTGATAGATAGATCGCTGTTCGTGCATACTTGCGATTACTGTATGATGTTATTTACTATTCACGAGTTGGCAACTCACCCCCGTTGTGCCACAGTGTTTTGCAGGACTTACCCTCTGAGTAGTCGCGGCAGGGCGTCTTATCATCTTTGCTTTTGCGGATACCGCTACGGTTGGCTGTGAGGCCTTGCTTTTAGGTGGGTTGCGGTTATCTGTTTGTACATTGTATATTTTTTGTTGGATCTAGTATTCTCTATCTACCACTGTTGTATATGACTTAGAGACGACTTGTGAGGATTCAGTGTTATTTTTTTGTGGTGACTTTGGGTGCCGTGCTCGTGGGAGCCGGTTTTGTTGAAAAGTTTTACTTCTTTATGCAGTTTTCTTTTATATTTCTTCGCTTCGGCGTCATATATATGCTTGTGGTGGTTGTCTCCGCCGTTGGGCGTGATTTGCTTCCGTTTGGGATGCTTTATATATTATCTATGTTGTACCCGTTTTCAGGGCTAGTTTTTACAAAGGAGGAGCTGCCGAAATTTTCAAGAAAGAAAACTAAAGTTAATGATTTTTACTTAAGATTTTCCGAATGTTTTAAACTATGTTTTTATCCATTTATCCCTTTTGGGGTGGTTTAGATTTCTGGGTTTCGGTTTACTTAAATTACGTACGCCTGTAGACGTTACGTGGTTTAAGGGCCGGTCATGTGCCTAATTTTGGGTCGTGACAATGAGTATAGCGTCGTTGTGAGCTGGCTTTAGAAGTATACGTGTATATGACTCTGCCAGAGGGTTGTCGTAGTCAGTGGGAGCAGCGTAAGCATAGTGGACAGGTAGCTTATGTCTATTTATAGACTAAAGCAGATATAGCGGAGAGAGATCATCTATTTCTGATATGACAGTCATAGGTTTGACTTCATCAGAATAGGGGATGGATCTGTTAAGAAGGTAGTAGGGTGTGATGTCCTGGTATTTGGATGACATACACAGAGTAGGAAGTAAAATTTCTATACTACGATCGGTTATACTTTGGTTGTCACACAGTGGTTTCTCCACAAAGGACATGGATATTATATCAGATATTCTGGATACTAGATCTATGGTTTTAGATCTAGATTTGGGTAGTTTCCCAATCTGGGTACTTAGACAGCATTCTAAAGGTATTTAGAATGGACGACTCCTGGCATGGTGGTGTACCTACAGGTGATGGAGTCATCCTCTCTAAAGGTGTCTTACAGCCTAAAGAGGAGAGGGATGTGCATGATTGGCAGATCACTTACTTAGGCAATTGAATCAATCATGAGATGTCAAGAACACACCAGATGTTGATTTTGCAGTAGATGCAATAAGTTGATATTTATCCAATCCTGAAGAAACATTCGGAAGCAGTTTTAGAACATAAGTGGATGTTCTATGGATATGATAACGGCATCCTCCTTTGAGAGACAGTTATCATTCCAGGCTTCTAAGGTGACCTGGATGGCAGAGTGGCTGTCAGAGTTATAGTTTTTCCTCTGACGAGGGGAAGTAGTTTGGACAGGAGGTCCAAGCGGATACTGAGGGAGGCTTGGCGCAGGATACTGATTAAGTTCAGTTCACGATACAGTCTAAGAAGTTTTGATTTGGAGTTCATTTATGAACTAGGTCCCATCAGATATCCAGATATATTCTAAGACAGGTATTGCTCATTTCGGGAGATGGGTTCCTCCACGAACTTGAGATAAAGAGAGACATAGAAAGATACATCACAGCGGATCCACTCACTGAGGCTATTCTTCAAACGCAATAGTTTCGCAAACGAGCTTTGTGAGACTGATTAGTAGAGAAATTGGGTGTTCGGTATCACACAGGCTGTGAGTATGCGACATCGTAATAATTAGCCTTGAGTGCAAGTGGGAGATTGTTGGAGATAGTGCCCTTAGAGTCAATTATTGGATCACAGGCACGTGATTTCAATGATTGAGGGAGGACCTAAACCGGTAGGACAGTCTCACTCAAGATAATAGTATGCTATCTGGTTTATCTTTATCATAGTGTACCGCTTTAGGTGACCTTACAGGTCACTATTGCGCGTTGATAGAGCCCTTAGGATTCTTTCTTGACAGCCAGCAGTATGATGGCGATCATTTACGTGGGAGTTGGGGTCTATAAGCACATCCTTAAAAGGTCCCTAGTCATGGGAGTTTTCGAGATAGGGCATCGATACTCCAGGGTAGACTAGTGTATACAGTCGAGACCCCGACGAGGGGCGGTGGCCGGTCTCACAAGCCACTGGTGTCAGTTGGTTCACCTAAGATGTATACAGGTGCTCAATAGGTTATGAGTACACCGGACAGGACACGTCGGGAACCTGCTAGTTGGGATTATACCAGACGTCAGATAGAAGTTCCCTGGTGACATGTGTACAGGTTAGTTCATCGACCTGAGATCATCATTTGTCTCATGTGAGTTCCCACTGTGCTTTGATTACAACCATACCACGGCTCAAAGGAGTCGTGCAAACAGGTTTTAGTTGGGTACAGTCCGAGCCACATGGAGGTAGTGAGCGGATCGGCAGGGGTTTCGTCTCTCCTGGTATTGGGGGTGAGATCGCGCTGTGTCTAGGAGAGTCATTACACAAAGCCCTCGGCCGAGGCAGGAGATTTACTGGTAGGTATTCCAGTAGTATCTCACGGTGTTCTGGGCTACACTCCGACACGACTTGTACCGCTTATGGGGGTCTGACTTTTACCAACCCCCTAAGCCCGCCATGCGATACTCATAAACGAACGGACCGGACTGTACATATATTGTCACAGACAGGATCAGTAGGGTGTCAGGATGAGTTCGCTCATCGACGTCCCTTTTCGTCAATACCTGGTAGCCCGTCACGTATGGCTAATACCTCTGACGTGCTAGTGGTTAAATCTACAACCAAAGTATTGACGAGTTTTTAGAGTCCCCCACAGACCTGTTTCTCAAGTTTCGGGCGAAACGTTGTAGAGGCCGTATGGAGATATGGCAGGGTTCGATCAGATACGTGCGGTATTGCACGGATCATGATCGGATGGATAATACTAGCGGGCTTTGGTTTAAGCCGGATCCTAGTATTGTACAGTGTAGATTTTGTCTCTTTGCATTTGTATTCAGTGGGAATACAAATGCGGGCATGTATATGCAGTCACAGGGTTTTCCTGTAATTTATTACGGGATCAGTTTTCTGAAGTTGCCAGTTTGCGTTACGTTCCGGCCAGTTTTCGTTTATTCCTTCTCGGCCGGATCTTTCTGATGGAGGGGCTAATTTGCAAGTTTGCAAATTAGCATTTGTGGAGGGGTTCATTGTGAAATGAGGGATTATGATGGGTAAAGCATCTTTGCTTTTCTTGTGATCATTTCTTGCATTAATGAGATTAGAAAGGATTAGAAATTGATATGATATTGTTATCATCACATTTGGTTATGGTCACCCTTTTGCTTTAACTACACTCACCTCCCTTCTTGGTTTTGATCATTCCCTCCACCATTTGTTCATATAGTGGCCGGCCACTTTGAGGAGAGATGAGAGAGGTTTTCTTTTGGGTGAGGGAAATTGATTCATCTCATTTTTGCTTGCTTGCTAAATTCCTAACACCTCTCAAAAGTTCATGTTTTCATTCCTCCATTGAAGGCAACTTCACCCTATTGAGACAAAGTGATTCTACACCAGCCTACAGCATTTCTTGGGCATGTCGGCTTGCTAACTTCGTGCGCGAGTTGCCTCGGTCAAGAGGTGGGAGCCCGTAAAAGAACCCGGCGATGTGGTGCCCGTTCCGACGAGGAAAAGAAGACCGGAGATTCTGCCAGGAGATCGGAGTGGAGGCCGAAGACCGAAGGACACGGATCGCTCGGTATAGCTTTCTACCCATTCTCTTGTTTGCTAGTAGTAGGTTAATGGTTACGATCCGGGTTTTTAGGATGCGGTAGTGCCAGTTTTAAAGTAAAGAAAAATTTTCGTTTCCGCATTTGGCTTTGGATAGACGGCCGGGGCGCTACCGTAGTCCTACAGTAAACGTCAGTCCCCTAATAGCGGTACAAGTCGTGTCGGAGTGTAGCCCAGAACACCCTGAGATAACACTGGAAACCTACCAGTATATCTCGCTTGCCCTGGCCAGCGACTTTGTGTAATGGCTCTCCTAAACACAGCGCGATATCAACCCCCAATACCGGGAGAGACGAATCCTGTCTAACCGTCACTGCCTCCAAGTGCTTCGGGATTGCACCCAACTACTACATGTTTGAACGACTCCTTTGAGCCGTGGTAGGGTAGTAATCTAGGTACAGTGGCAACACACACGAGGCGAAGTGACAGTATCAAGTCAGCGGACTAAGCTGTACTTATGTCACCTAAGAACTGACAACTGACGATAGGTATAGTACCAACCAACAGTTCCCGACGAGTCATGTCCATTTAACTCGTAACCTAACGAGCACCCGCATACTATCTTATGCACGACGTACTGACGGCTGTGGGATAGACCGTCTCCCATACTAGGATGAGAAGCGCAAACGCTAGTCTACTCCGGAGTATCGATGCCCTGTCTCGATAGTCCTACGACTAGGGACCTGCAAAAGGATGTGCTTATGGATTACCCAGCCCCCACGAGTGTGAATGCAATCACAACGCTGGTAATCAAGCAAAGATCCTAAGGGCTCCACTAATGTGTATAGGTGATATACTAAAAGAAACACATGTACATATTAAAGTAGAAACAAACCAAGTAGCATACTACCATTTTGAGCAAGATTGTCTATACAGCTGTGAATATCCCAAGCTTCCATTAAGTAATATACAAACCAGTATGATACAGTAATGGCCTCTAGGGCATATACACTAACAATCTCCCACTCGCACTAAGACCATGTACTGGCGTATCGAAGACCTATCATCTCGATCAGCCGCTCGAACTGAGTCTGGGGTAAGGCCTTCGTGAGTGGATCAGCAGTGTTATCTTCCGTAGAAACACCCCGAACCTCGATCTCCTGGCGTCCCATGATCTCCCTGATCAGGTGATACCGCCTCAAGATGTGTCTTGACTTCTGATGGGACCTGGGTTCCTTCGCTAAAGCTATAGCCCCGTTGTTGTCACAATACAGAGGTATTGGATCAACAATGGACGGAACCACCTGAAGTTCTGTCAAGAACTTCCTTATCCAGACGGCTTCTTTTGCGGCATCAGCAGCAGCGATATATTCTGCTTCCATCGTCGAGTCAGCAACGGTTTCCTGTTTGGAACTCTTCCAACACACCGCCCCTCCATTGAGGGTAAAGACATAACCCGACATGGACTTGGAATCATCGTTGTCACTCTAGAAGCTGGAGACAGCAAAGGCCTCGATCTGGAGGTCTTTTCCGCCACATACCAAGAACATCTCCTTAGTCCTTCTCAGGTACTTGAGAATGTTCTTTACCGCTATTCAGTGCTTCTCCCCAGGGTTTGACTGATACCGGCTTACCACACTCGGTGCATAAGCTGCATCTGGTCTTGTACACAACATCACATACATTATAGAGCCTACCACAGAAGCGTAGGGTATAATAGACATGCGATCCCTTTCCAAATCAGTCTTGGGAGACATCTCCTTGGAGAGGGTGATCCCGTGACAAGCCGGTAGATTACCACTCTTGGAATCTTCCATACTGAATCTTCTCAGTATGGTGTCGATGTACCTGGACTGTGAAAGTCCTAATATCCTTTTGGATCTATCACGATAGATCCGGATCCCCAGAATGTAAGAGGCATCACCCAGGTCTTTCATGGAGAACCTGTGTGACAAGAACCCTTTGACAGATTGTAGCATAGGAATGCCATTTCCAATTAAGAGAATGTCATCTACGTATAAAACGAGGAATACGACAGTTCTTGCTACAAATGTACTATAGATGCATGGTTCATCTGGATTTTTGATAAAGCCAAATTCTTTGACCGTCTCATCAAAACAGATGTTCCAACTCCGCGATGCCTGCTTTAGTCCATAGATGGACTTAAGCAACTTGCACACCTTTCCGCTGCTCCCACTCTGAATGAAACCCTCTGGATGGTCCATATAGACACACTCCTCTAAATTTCCATTTAGAAAAGTGGTCTTTACGTCCATCTTCCAAAACTCATAATCGTGGAAGGCAGCAATGGCAAGAAGGATCCGAATGGATTTCAGCATAGCCACTGGAGAAAAGGTTTCGTCATAGTCCAAACCAGGTCTTTGACGAAAACCCTTTGCAACAAGTCTAGCCTTATAGGTCTCAACCTGTCCATCTACACCAATCTTCCTTTTGAAGATCCACTTGCATCCTACGGGTTTTACCCCATCTGGAGCAACGTCCAACGTCCATACTTTGTTGGTGTACATGGACTCCATTTTGGTCCGCATTGCATCCAGCCATTTTACCGAGTCAACGCTCTGAATGGCCTACTGGAAGCTAGTCGGCTCATCACTATCAATGATGCAATCCTCTCTATCCCCGTCTATGAGAAAACCGTAGTACCTCTCGGGCGGATGAGACTGCCTACTACTCCTGCGGAGCGGCGCAGGAATGTCCTGATCTTTCGAACCCTCTGGTTCTACTAAGCTTTCAGTAATAGCTCGTGGTTCTGGAATTTCTTCCAGTTCTATTGCGCTCCAACTTATCTGATTTTCCAAAAACTCAGTTTCCAAGAAGTGGGCATGACGAGAAACAAAAACCTTTTGTTCCTCTTTGCAATAGAAGAAATATCCCTAAAGTTCTTTGGATATCCCACAAACTTGCACTGTACTGATCGTGCCTCGAGTTTGTCCGCATGCTTCTTTTTGAAAAAATCTAGACATTCCCATGTCTTAATGTTCTTAAGATAAGGTTTCTTCACACACCACATCTGATATGGTGTGGTAGGCACAGTCTTAGTTGGAACTCGGTTCAAAAGGTATGCAGCTGATTCTAGTGCATATCCCCAGAATGATCGCGGTAACTCAGCGTTACTCATCATGGAACGTACCATATCCAATAGGGTCCGGTTCCGTCTCTCCGATACACCGTTATGTTGCGGAGTGTATGGAGGAGTAAGCTGAGAGAGAATTCCATTCTCATTTAAGTAATCCAGGAACTCGACACTCAAGTATTCACCACCTTGATCAGATCTCAGTGTCTTGATACTTTTGCCGGTTTGTTATTCTACTTCATTCTTATATTCCTGGAATTTTCCAAAGGCTTCGGATTTATGTTTCATTAAGAAGACATATCCGTATCTTGAAAAGTCATCCGTAAAAGTAATGAAGTAAGAATAACCGCTTCGCGCATGTGTAGACATTGGACCGTACACGTCGCTGTGTATGAGTCCCAAGAGCTTGCTCGCTCTTACTCCGTGTCCAGTGAACGGAGTCTTTTTCATCTTTCCTTTGAGACAGGATTGACAAGTTGCATATGATTGATATTCGAACGGATCCAAATATCCTTCTGTATGTAACTTCGTCAACCTTCTCTCATTGATGTGACCCAGTCTACAATGCCATAAGAAAGCCTGATTTGTTTCCGAAGACTTTCTTTTGTGTGTATTCTGGACATTGAAAATCTGTGGTTGGTTTAATACGTATATACCATTGCTTAATGTACCTGACCCAATCAAAACTTGATTAAGGTGAATGTTCACAACATTACTTACAAATGCAAATTCATAACCTTCTTTAGATAATAAAGATACAGATATGATATTACAGGGTGCATTGGGTACAAAATAACAATCACGCAAAACCAAAACATGTCCATCTGACATTCCCAGGTGATAGTCCCCCACGGACTCAGCATCCATGCCAACTCCATTTGCAACTCCGAGGGTCATATCACCTGCCTTCAAAACCCTACGCCTTCTCAGTGTCTGTAAAGAATTACAGATATGAGATCCTGATCCGGTATCCAATACCCAGGATGTAGAGTTTATTGATAGACAGTTTTCAATAACATACACACCTGAAGCTGAAGTGCAACTTGCTTCAGATCCTGGTTTCTGGCCTTCCAAGCCCTGCAATCCTTTTTCCAGTGTCCACTCTTGTGACAGTAAAAGCATTCTTCCCTTCCCACAAGCTTTCCCGCTACCTTTGTTGCCTTTGTCTTTCCCTTCGTATCCACTTTACTAACACCGCCCCTTGGTTTGGCGGGGGCTTTCTTCTTCTTTCCCTTGGCTTTCGCTTTGCACCTAGAAGAGGAAGATCCTCCTACAAACAAAGTGGATGTTTCCCTACCTTTCTGTAGGGTGCCCTCTGCACTCCTCAGCATGTTGAGAAGTTCTGAAAGTTCAACTTCTTTTTCTTGCAAGTTGAAGTTCAGGATAAACTGGGCGTAAGTGGATGGAAGGGACTGGAGAATCTAGTCCGTATAGAGCTCGTTCTCTAACGTGGTCCCAAGGTCCGCGAGCTCCTCAATGAAGCCAATCATCTTAAGCATGTGTTCCGCTACCGATGATCCGACGGCTAATCTTGCCGAAAACAGCTTTTTCGAGACTTCGTATCTGGCGATACGGGATTGCTCTCCATACAGTTCTTTTGTATGGAGAAATATGGATTCAAGGTCCATATTCTCGTGCCTCCTCTGATGTTCATTGTCCATAGAGGCAAGCACGAGGCACTTGGCCTTCGCGCAGTCGATTTCCCAGGTCTTACGGATTTCCTTATCCGCGACGCTGGTTTTGGGACCTGGGACAGGGGGAGCTTTGGTGGTAAGGAGATACCCCAACTTGTCATAAGTGATTGCTATTTTGACATTCCTGAGCCAATCTTTGTAGTTTGGCCCTGTCAGTATGTTTTTATCTAGTAGTAACTTAAGTCCAGTCATGATGTTTGGTCGCTGCAATTAGGAGAGAGAGAAGAAACACTTTAGCATGATTCTCTTGCAAGTTTAGAGTGGTTTTTAGTTTGTCTAAACAGGATGGCTCCCACTGTCTCTCGAATCCCTCCTCAAACCAAAAAGGAAGAATTAGACGGGATCAATCTCACCGTACAATACTTGCTTAACCGTTCAGCCATGCCAGTGTTGGTACTTCGAGGTAGGTTTTCCAACGCTTTCGCGAAGTTCCTTAATTAAATAACCTCTTTTCCCTGTGGGCGTAGCCCCGCTAAAACCTTTCTAGTCACCTACTTGGTTTATAGCATTGATCGTTAAGTGAGAAAGTTCTGGAGGAGTAGCATATACTCACAGTAGGATCGGGATCCAAATATCATCGTGTGACAAAACTGAAGGAATCCTACAAGAATCATCACCTCCAAATGGTATGCAGCGCTAGCAAGTTTCAGTTTCTTTAGAAACTCCCGATGTGGATTTTTTTGCCCCATGCTCTTATGACCTTGACTTTGGCCAACAAATCATAAGTCACATGTCAAGTTCTACCCGTCATTCTCCAGGTTAATTTGAACCCACCCGTACCTACCCTTGACTTTGGCTAACAAGGCAGTACGACCGTCCCAAACCAACACATCTATCTATGCTGCACATGAATACCCAACAGCTACTAATCACTATGACTTGACTTTGGCCAACAAACATAGCTTGAATACTATTGACTATCCATGTGAAACGACGGAGGGCTACGAATGGTTTTGGCGAAACCGTGAACGTAGTGAACTTGATATAATCGATGAAACGAGATAGCTTTTAAAAGGAGTGGCTTAAGCTCCGCGTTTAAAAGTTGTTTTTGAAAAGAAACTGAGTGGTTTTGAAAGTGTTCCAACGACTCAACTTTGGTTTATTTTCTTGCATTAATTTAATGTGTCCTATCATTTAATCCTACCATTGCAGAAAACAATGAAAATATGACGTACGCTTATGCCATCCGCATTCGCCACGTAGCCTCGTCATTACCCGTTAGGTTACTTAACTAACAACAGAGCGGGGGCTGGACTAACGCGGATGCAAAACATAAGGAACGCCTAATTAGATATCATATATAGATATACACATTCGTCACATGCAATGATATCCATTCCAGATCACAGATGAACACATTGGATATAGTAGGAATCCGCATTCCGTACGAGCCTGTAACGAAGAGCGGATTACACGGTCGCGATGAATAGCCAAGACCCCACCCTAGACCCCTACGGGTGCGGCAAACTACCCGCCAAGTACCCGAAGCGAAGCAACCTCCCTCAACACCATGAGTAGGCCACTCGGCACTTCAAGATACCCTGTAGTTTGTGCACCCTACCTTGGGTCTATCCTAGGACCAAAAAGAGTAAAAGAAATTATACAATGACGGCTACAACCCCATCCCGGTTGTGCGGCCATATAAATAATATTACATCAATTACAAATTACATAATTGAAAGAAAAAGAAAACTCTCATCTCACAACCCCCCGGCTATTCATCCGCGACAATCCAATGAATTCATATACACATACCATCAATATTATAGATCACAGATATGTATAACCCCCACTAGTCGACGTATAGCGATTAGCAGACGTTCAATACATATATCACATCACAGATATAACCCGTTAACTTAAGTCTTTAGAAGTTTGATCAAAATACGGATTTTTAAACCCCAATAACAAATTTTGCTTTCTGGAAAATCTTGGCAGAAAAATCATATTCCAAAAATCCCAAAATACCCCAGTAAATACACTGCAGCAAAGCCGATCCACGGCCGAGTAAACTCGGCCGCGGATCCGCGGCAAGAAACTGTTCTTACCGCGTTTCCGCGGTGAGTTGGTCGGTTCTGTGGATCAATTTTCTGCAGTGTACACTAAAAACCCTGAGTCGATTTTTTGTATATGTTAAATAATTTTTACTACAGTTTAAAAATCGACAGAAAGTTTGAATTCCGAGCATGTTTCGTGACTTTTTCTCCTATCGAAGTTCTAGTTACTTTGCTAACATGTTAAATAGTGTTTAACTAGGCTCTGATACAACTGTAAGTCCACGTTACCCTTCCCCGGTTCTTTGGGGTTGCGGAAATGATGAAAAACGATTTTTCTTTGGTGGTAACAAGGACTCAAAATACGGATCTTTGTTAAACAACTATCTAACAACCTAACTAGGAGTTTTACCTACTCGGTTAGGGGTTTAGACCATAACTTGAACTCCTTCTTTTCGACTCCATGTGGTGGTCGGATGGTTCTCTCCTCGTCGTCTCCTTGTGCCGAAGATGGATCCACCTGAGAGCTTCTGCCTTTGGCTCCAACCTCAATCTTGAGGAAACTAGAACACTTGGTTTGCTAGACCTTGTATACTAGGATGAGTAGAGAAGTGTTTTGGGTTTTATCTCTATGTTTCTTGCTTCTCAACACATGAGACAATAGAACCATGAACTAGAGAGAGAGCAAGAGGAAGAGGGAGAGCTAAAGGATGAGAGAGAATGAGAATGATAGAATGAGCAAGACTTTTCTCCACCCTCCTCTCATAATACAAAATAATCATAACAATAATAGTAATTGAGTATTATGTGACGGTTCAAGTCAAAATGGCAATATCATTTCATGCACTCTTTTTGTAAAGAATAACAAGCAAGCAAAAGTCTTTGCCATGAAATGATAGACATTGTAATGATGATGGTCAACAAGTCCTACTTAGTCAACCGGTCAACCAACTCAACAAGTCAACAAAGTCAACCTTTCAACCCAACCATGGCACAATAATAATTAATTAATATTATCATTAATCATATTTCTTATTCTCATTAGGGTTTAGCAAAAGTCAACAGTCAACAACCCTAATGAGAATCCTCTGCCTCTCTCTTTGTCAACCGTGCATACACACCCGCATCCGCATTCCGAGGAACATGAATACAAACGAGATTAAATCAATCCCAAAACATACACTAGGATCTGGCTTAAACCAAAGCCCGCTAGTGATAACTGCCCGGACACTAAACGTGCACAAGTGCACGGATGTGACCGAACCCTGTCGCAAAACCATGCGACCTCTACTCTTTTTCCTAAAGGCGAATAGCTCTCTGTGTGGGACTCTAAAGACTCGACACTACACTGGCAGTGGGTTTAACCACAGACCGCAAGCGGCACTAGCTCTGCGTAACGGTCGTCAGGTAGATGCCGATAAGAAGACGGACGAGGTGAAACCCATCTGAACTCCTACTGAGCCTGAATGTGACAATCTGCGGACAGTCCGGTCTGTTCGTCTTAGAATATCGCATGGCGGGCCTAGGGGGGCGGTAAATGCCAGTCCCCTAATAGCGGTACAAGTCGTGTCAGAGTGTAGCCCAGAACACCCTGAGATAACACTGGAAACCTACCAGTATATCTCGCTTGCCCTGGCCAAGGACTTTGTGTAATGGCTCTCCTAGACAGAGCGCGATATCAACCCCCAATACCGGGAGAGACGAATCCTTTCTAACCGTCACTGCCTTCAAGTGCTTCGGGACTGCACCAAACTACTACCTGTTTGCACGACTCCTTTGAGCCGTGGTAGGGTAGTAATATAAGTACAGTGGGAACACACTCGAGGCAAAGTGACAGTGTCAAGTCAGCGGACTAAGTTGTACTCATGTCACCTGGGAACTGATAACTGACGATAGGTATAATACCAACCAACAGTTCCCGATGAGTCCTGTCCAGTGTACTCGTAACCTAACGAGCACCCACATACTATCTCAAGTACGACGTACTAACGGCTGTGGGATAGACCGTCTCCCATGCTGGGATGAGAATCGCATACGCTAGTCTACTCCGGAGTATCGATGCCCTGTCTCGATAGTCCTACGACTAGGGACCTGCATAAGGATGTGCTTGTGGATTATCCAGCCCCCACGACTGTGACTGCCATCACAACGCTGGTAATCAAGAAAAGATCCTAAGGGCTCCACTAATGTGTATAGGTGATATACTAAAATAAATACATGTACACATTAAAGTAGAAACAAACCAAGTAGCATACTACCATTTTGTGCAAGATTGTCTATACAACTGTGAATATCCTAAGCCTCCATTAAGTAATACAAACCAGTATGATACAGTAATGGCCTCTAGGGCATATACACTAACAGTACAAACGCCGATTGATCGAGATAAAACATCAACAAACAACTCGTAGTTTTAAAACTCATTACTTATAATATAAAATACGATTTAATTCATCGAAACCCTAAAATCGATCAAATCGTTCAATTCCACAAAACCTTGAAAATGTCAATTTACCGTTTTACTTCAAAACTTGATGTTTAAAAGAAACTAATGGTCATAATATTCATTAAATAACATAACTAGATTATAGAAACCATTACCATATTTTTATCACACTAATTTGTATTAAATTGGAAATTCTAGTTTGAAATTTAATCAATTTTAACACCTTGCAAGCAAAAATTTCGCAATATCACAACTAAACTTGGTTTTGCATGAATTAACTTATTAAACTACAATTCATGATGACAATAATATAATGAAACCATAATTAGATTTTAAATCTCATTTATTTAAGAATTTCTAAAATCTAGTTAGCAAAATAGCATTTTTATCACAATTTTCTATTATCAACTTCAAATTAGTAACTAAATTAGGTTTTTCATTCCGATAACATGTTAATATTCTCATTAAAACTACAATCTAATGATAAAAAGCTTAATTAGAATTTTATATCTCCAATATATATGTTTTATAAAAACCTAGTTAGCTAAATTGCTTAATTTATACAATTTTGAATGAACAAATTATAATTCAACAACCATGCAAGATTTTTCGCTTCAAAAAAATGTTAAGCTACTTATAATAACCCCACTCAATTAATAAAAACCCAAACTTCATTTTGAAACCCTCTCTTGAATTTTTCATCTAGCAATAGAATCAACTAAAAATTTAATTTAAACACTTAATTAACTAATTTAAGGTAACTAACCACAAGTTAATTATAGGATAAAAATTATACCTCCATAACATGAGATTAATCATGCAATCTTAGCCTCTTAAAGTGACTCTCTTGCTCCAATATCCAAGCTAAAATGAGCAAAGAATGGTGGGTAGGAATTAAATTAGGAATTTGTGGGTTTTTATTTGTATTTTTGTAGGATTTTTGATGATTTTTAATGAAAGAATGATGGGGGGGGGGGAATTTTAGGGCGCTCATGGAGGAGGCCGGCCACAACATGAGAGGAAAAGAGAGAGAGTGAAATGAGTGGTGAATGGTGTAGAAGTTTCATGAAAAAAAAACCTCACTTTAAGTCTTTTCATTAAAAGATTATTTTGTTTATTTCCTTTACTCAATTTAACCTAGAATGGTCAAGAACCATGGCAAATTTTGAAAAATGAATTTTACATGAAACACACTTGATTCCAATATGCAATGGTTCACTTTTGCAAATTTAACCCATTCAAATTTGTAATTTACACTAATTTAATGTATAAATAAAGCTTATGTTAATATTTAAAATAATTAATTTAGGAAAGATATTTAATTAAACTAAAAATTTATAAGTGACTAAATAAACACCATTTACTAGTAATTACATAATAAAAATTGGTATTTTTAAATTTATGATGAAAAATAATTATGTTTAAATTTTACGAAAAATACGTTCTATGTTACCGAAAATCAGAAAATTTCACTTAAAGGATTTTATTTATACAACAACAACAACAACAACTGAGCCTTTCATCCCAAGCATATGGGGTAGGCTACATGAACCAACATGAGAATCACGCCGGGTCCAGCACATGAATCCTCTGTCCCCACTCACTTCTATCGAACAATATACTTTTATTTATCTAATTATTTATTTATTTATTTTTAACACGTTACATATTGCATGTTGGTTCGTATTTGTTCTGTAGCTCCATCTCCAGTAAATTAGACCCCTCCTGTATGCAAAATGTCCCAATTGTCACCTAAAGAAAATCTGGAAGTGTTTTACTTAGTTGCTGAAATTGTTTTACGGCTTTTAATGAACTAGAAATAGGTATTTAGAGATCATGGTTGACCCGAGACCTTGGTAAAAGAAGCTCCCTTGACCATGAGACGTGCAGGCAACCTAGGACCTATACAAAAAACCCTGGACCATAACCCCAATCCAGGCCGCAGATTTAATGTTTTGGGCCGCAATTTACGGCCAAGTCAGAGGGGAAGCTTTTGATTTTTGGTCCAGGGCATTGTTATCTTATATCTAGAGCAACTCCATATGCAAAATTGACAAGTTTGACCTGAGTCAAAATCTGGGAACATTTTGGGTTGTTTTGGGTTATGTTTTTCCGTATTTTTAGTACTTGGTTTTGATGTTGGTGTTGTATTTGGTTGTTGGATGTTCGTACATCAACCACCGGGATTGTTTGGTTATTCTTGCATGCGTAGACATAGGTTTTAACCTATGTACGATTCATCTGCCGTTTTGGTTTTTGTGCGTGATTTCGTTTACGATGCTATATATATGATATGTAGGTACCCCCATGTGGATTTCGAGATGACGAGGATGAGCATGGCGTCATCGACTCCAGTAAGCAAGATAGAGGTGTGTAGATTATATCTACGGAGGAAGTCGGGTGGATAGCGTATAGCACCCCCGCAAAGTTGTAAGGATTGATGCGATGTGATATAGATATACATTTATATGTTGTTGAGAGATATGAACACTTAGCAAGAGAAGCTTTAGGAGTTCATGTGTTTAGTGTTAGCGAGAATTGAAGAAAGGACTTGAGTGGATTTCTTAGTCACGAAGCCCTAGAGTAAAGATTTGCATACACGCACACAGACATTCGCATACATTTACCTTCTTGTGCGTATATGGGGATGTGTATATATGTATATATGCATGGGTATGGGACTATGC
The DNA here is from genome assembly GCA_030015575.1 of Agapanthus africanus. Taxonomy (NCBI): domain Eukaryota; kingdom Viridiplantae; phylum Streptophyta; class Magnoliopsida; order Asparagales; family Amaryllidaceae; genus Agapanthus; species Agapanthus africanus. The sequence goes on from CM057346.1 coordinate 361,801,367, forward strand.
ATATACATATTCATATACACATGTATGGATGTTGAGAATGGTATGTGGTAATTGGAAATGAGTCGATGAGATTGGGTATGGTGCCATGAAATCGCTGATGTGATTTGGTTCGTATTAGGAGATACGACATGATATTATAGCGGATCTTTAGGTGATGTGATTTCACACATACACGTACATTTATGTTGAAGATATTAGTAGTGTACTAGACTTAGATCAGTACCTCTTGTTCATGAAATGTGATGATAAGGATACCAGATGAATAATGAGATAAATATGATATTTGACCCGTACCCAGATTTGGGATGAAGTACGATAGATTTACCGTACGAGACATAATTATTATGATAGATCCGCACTCTAGACTTGAGGATGTCAAATTATTATTGTATCGTACATGATACTATTGAGGCGAGATCACCGACTACTAGATATATATAGATCGACTCAGAATTAGTGGATTCCCATACCCTTTTGACTGTTCTCGAGTCATACTCATTTTCAAAAGTGGAGAATCGTGAGTATTTTAAATACCAAACTGTATGACTCGTATATTTGGTAAGTATATTTTTTCAGGGTTGCTGTTACTACATCACTTTCTGTATACTCATGATGTTTCATCCCATTGCATGCTTGTACATATGTTATCTGTAATTATTATGAAACCCTGCTATCGGACACCAGCACCATTACCGATGATGCGTATATTCTACGTACACCTGCTTGCCGTCTCACACACATCATCATCGGTAATTGCTGTGTCACATACACTTTAGAGAATACTATTCATTGACATAGCTTGCTAGTTGATAGTTGCAATATATTACAACCTTCATATGCTAGTTTAACTATTGCATTTATTGCATGATATCAGATGCATTCATATATTCATTGGTCATGCAGTATTATGGAGATTTATGCCGGTATTCACTTTTTATCGATATCATGATTTGATGATTTCAGATCCTTCTTGAGATTTCTGGATTTGGAAACCGCATGTGAAAGTTTTATAAAATGATGATATTCCTTAAAGAGATAGATGATGTTTTCCTTAATATGATGAGTCTCGTCCACCATGATATTTTCTCGGTTCTGGGATGGTTTTCGAGACCCGATTCGAGGAGTTGGATGAACCGTCTGCGGGTACATGGTGGACCCGGTATGGTACCCCGGGGCAAGAAGCTTGAGTTGTAGACGATGAGCCTGGAAGGGGCAGACTGCCTACTGATGAATGTTTGGCGCGGCGGATATCTAGAGGATACCGTTCATGATCGTGTGATTGATGATATGGGCCGATCCGGACTGACGGAGCTCGAAGTATTGAGATATTGAGATTTGAGACACTGAGATATTGAGATTTGATGATACAGGCCAGTCCGGATAGCCGGAGCCTTAAATATTGAGATATTGAGATTTATGTTTTGTGTCGATACTTGACACTGATTTCTCTGTTGATTTCATTGATGATACTCGATTTATATACATACAGAAATCTCATTAAATAAAGAAATTTTTTGTCTCATTCATGATGTATTCTGTTTCCATTAGTAATGCATTCATACATCATATATCTGATATGTTGCTATCTGAGGCACTGACATGAGCATGTGGTATTACACTTATGTGTAGATGGATCAGGATATTTATTTGAGGTTATTAATTGATATGACCTAGGATGCGTCTTACATGCGATTTCTACTCGTAGATGTTTTCTACTCACGAGTTGGCAACTCCCCCCATTGTGCCACAGTACCTTGCAGGTTTTGCCGTACAGGTTTCGTTGTGGTTTTGTTGGAACGCTGCTTTCATTTCGGGAGATTGCATTGGTAGGTGGGTTCACTTGCATCGTGACCGCCATTGTACATTTATTATTTCAGTTGTATCTAGTAAACTCAATCAACCAGACTTGTATATTTGATAGAGATAGATAACCAGTGTATATTCTTTCGACTTTAGAGTCCCGCGCTGTATTATTATGGTTTTCCTCTGGTTTTCTTGATGATGTTGGATTTTTATCCTGAGTTTGATCCTCGCCTTTCGACGTTGTATATTATATTGCATTGTGTGGTTTTGTCCGCCGGTTGGCGAAGAGCTAGCTCCCGCTTGGGGATGCCTTTATTCATATTTTTGCTTTATCAGGCTTGTACCCGTTTGGGGTCAGTATTTACAAAGGAAACTCTGCCGAAATTTTTACAAAAGACTTGAGGTTTTTTTTAAGATGCAATACTTCGGCTTATATTATTAAACTACTTGCTTTAAATTGGTTTTTTTCCTTCACTCTACTGCTTTATGGGTTCTGATTTCTCGGTTTTGGCTTACTTAGATTACGCACGCCTCGAGACGTTTCGTAATTTAAGTGCCAGTCACGCTCGTTACTTTTCGGGTCGTGACAAAGTTGGTATCAGAGAGTTTGGTTTTACCTCCTAAGTGTAGGATGACCCTTGGTTGATGGAGTAGGCGACTTTAGTAGAGTGACGTACCGTGTGTATGTTCCGCGGCATACTTACGATACGCTACTCCGCTTAAGAAGCCTTAGGATGTACATTTCCTTACACAGTATTATATTCATTCCTATGATCTATCCCCATCAGTACCAGTTTATGGTTTTGTTACCACGGTTGTACGGGAGTGGAGAGCTACGGCTAGAGTTGCGGTCAGCACGAGCTCGTCATGGACGAGGACTGACCAGGACATGATTCCAGGGACATACGATTGCATAGAGGCGTCATTTTATTGTGTTTTTGTGCCACGAGCGTTTGATAGATCGCCTTTATGAAATTTCTCGGACGTGCAAATCAGCACCAGCGGATTGGGCTACCGCCAGAGGCCAGCCAGGATGTGATGACCGTCAAAGCACAGATTTTACTTGATGATTGAGGCACTATTCAGCGTGCGGACGAATGAGCCAGTTATTGCTGCGAATGAGGAGATATTGCCCCAGATGTTTGGAGCTAATGCCGCACGAGTTATACTTCGAGTTATGATAGAAGATCGCTAGTCACCAGAGATGAAAGACTAGGACATGTGATTCATTGCCTACCCCGATGCGAGGTTATCAGATTGATTGATTCCGGCTAGAGACGACTTCACGCTGATACGTTGAGAGTCGATATAGACGATCGAATGTCAGGAAATCATTTTTCAAGTTTAAAGTATTCGGAAAACAATGCAAGTAATTTTACGGACCCTCTAGAAGAATGAAACTCTAACTCGACATAATGACCACGGAATGCCGGAACCTTAGGGTTTGCGGCAGTTTAGCGGTGCCATTAGTGAGGCTTTGGTTTGCCCTTCTACGGTTGGTCCATAGGTGCTGTGGCATATATTCGATACTATTAAACTGTACCCAAGATGTTGAGCTTTTGGGGGATCATGGAACCTTGAAAAATCGATCGAAAAGTTCGATATAATTCGGATATCATATGATAGGATGCATTGCTTAGAAGACTCCAGATACGAGTATAGCCGTTGGAGTGCGGTCCATGTAGCCACGAGGAGATGAGTCCGAATCAATCGACATTGGAGGAAAGTTGAGTAAGAGGTTCGTACGAGATCGTGACGAGATGACGTTCCACTCCGCTGACATCAGAGAGCTGATATGCATACAGAAGTGTTGAGATACGACTAGTTTCTGAGGAGGAGTTGTGGTGAGAACGCAGATTTCCAGAAGAAGAGAAAGGATTATGCTAGAGTACCAGCCTCCGTACAGTTCGGCACAGGCGAGATCGGAAGAGACCCTGAGCACTTTCTTTCCAGGACACTACTGCAATGAGATTTGCATCGAGGATCAGATGTGTGATGTATATTCAGAGGACCAGAGGCCGACGCCAGAGACGTGCCGCTTGATGAGTGGTCATGCTAATTGGCCGTGAGAGGACCAGAGGAGTACTAGAGCAGATCGTTTCCGTTAGACACCGGACCGGGCCGACGAGCAGATGGATTGCAATATTGGTAATCCACAAAGAAATGAAGACCTAGAGACAAAATACGCCAGACCGTAAGCAGGAGGCAGAGGATGTTCTTGCTCTACCAGTTTTGGGCGCACCGACACTTTTCGAAATTGTTGGAGGCGTACCTCAATGTCTTTCGTTGCGATTTGCGTTGTGATCTGAATATCACGCTTATATCACTTGGATTTGAATTTTGATGATTGGGATTTATGGTATTGTTTTCATGCACCATGGCTGCACCTACTGAGTATTTACGTTTTGTGCATAGTTATTGCACTTGAGATATGCTTTCTACACCGTTGTGTTGATTTATGATTTGTGCAGGTTTATTGCACTTGATTCAGTTTTGTGTCTTGGCTGCACATGTTTATGATTTCATGGATTGCATACAGCCGGTTTTTATTTTTTTGCAGTTGTTGCACCAGGATTTTACGCTGTGCATTGTTGCACCATATTGTATTTCGTGAACTAGATGCGCCGGATTCATATTTCGAGCGTTTGTAGCACCAGCTAGGTATTTTGTTCATTGGTTGCATCGGACATATACTCCGTACCTTGGTTGCACCCGATATATGTCTTGAGCATTTGTTTTACCATCTTTGTGTTTTGTGCACGTCTGCACTTGATCTTCGTTTTCATGCATGTTACTGCACTAGATACTTTTCACGGACTGACGCGCTTGGATTAGAGTTTGCGCATGTTCGGTGCTTGATATTGGATTTCATGATTTCGTGCATGTTGGATGCACATGATTTAGATTTTATTCGTGCATGATGGATGCACCTGATTTTGATTTTCGCGCATGTTGGGCGCATAATATGAGATGCGATTTCGATGCACGCCAGATGCACTAAATCGGGATTCTTCATGCACATCAGATGCACCTGATGTTGCTGTCTGGCACACTAGTTGCCCTTGACAGGTGTTTCGTGCACACCCGCTGCACTTAGTTTTTTTTCTGTGCATATGTATGGCACGTTTATTGATTTCGATTTCCGTGCGCACCAGACACACGCGACATTCTTATGAACATTTTGGGATAGATTTCTTATGGTGCAGTACGTTTTTTTTATGATATTTATTATTGTTTTCGTACTGAGCAGGACTAGTCAGAGGACAGTACCTGGATATATTTTGCATGCATTGATAGTTGTCGGAGGGATTTCCAAAAAGAGAGCTATAGTCTCAGTATTTACCTACGTGTCTAAGATGACACGAAATGTTTAAAACAAGGAAACCCTTCTAAATCATTTTCAAAACGGCGAGACAAGCATATTAAACAAAGTAGAAGTATATGTATAGTTATTTTCTTACAAATAGGCGTCCGCCACTGTGCCGCAATACGCGCATCACACAACAACATGAAAGGTTTGGCATGCATTTCCTTCTCATGTTTACAAGTATGGTTTTGATGTATATCATGATTGGTTTCGTTTTAGTCTTTGACATTGATGTCTTCGCCATGACTCCGATGATTGCGGGAGGCTTGACGGAGTTTTGATTTGGAGTTATCTGCTCACTGTTCATGCGCATGCTTTGCGCTATGATGCCTCTTATGTATTGATGATTTCGGAACCCCGACGACTTGGACTTTTTACTGAAATGTTTTAGTATTTGAGGGGTTTAAATTTAATTCAGGGACCGAATTTCTTTAAGGGGGAAGATTGTAACATTTCAGGAAAATAAAATATTGTTTTTGGGAATTTTTATAATTAAATAATAATTACATTGAATATTTTAATAAGGCGGTAAAATTAAATACCGATAAATTTGGAGAAAATTTGGGAAATTATAGAAATTGTTGAAATGAGGGTGTTTTAAGTGATTTAGGCGAATTATGAATTTTTTTGATTAATTATATGCACTTTTAACGCTAATCGCGATTAAATATCGCTAATCGCGCATTAAGCATGTTTTGTGCCCATAACATGCACATGTCACGTTTTTTCACACTTGTTACATTTTTCTATCATGGCTTTTTCCTTATTTTTATCATGCATGGCTTTTTAAATGAAAAGAGAAGAGAAGAAGACAAAAACAAATGAATAGGAAATAGTATCATGATGACAAGAGTGATGGGCATGAGAGAGAGAGAGGGTGAGGGGTCAAACCTAGGCTTGGCTCATTGTTTCTCTCTTCATCTATTCACCATTTCTTCTCCCTCTTCACCCATGGCAGCCCCATCTCCCTCCTCCACTTCAAGCCTCATAACACCCCTAAAACAAACCCAAAACCCCATCTCCATTTCACAAAAAAGCATGCACAAGCTCAAGGGAAGCACATTGGACCAAGAAAAATCAAATTTTGAGGACTTTGGGCAACTCAAGAATTTTCTTGAGTTACCAATTGAGGTAATTTCTGCACCTTTAGAATAGTATTTAAATTCTTTAGGCATCCATATATGTTTAGTATCGATATCGAGTGGTTTTGTGAACCTAGAAAATTCTAGATGAGGGTTTTGAGAAATTTTGAATTGTGAAGTGTAATTGAGGGTAGTAGAGACCTTATGACCCCTGTAGGGATTGTATCTTGGACTGAAACCATAGAATAAACCCCATAATATGAACTTAGAAACCCCGACATAGGAAAACTGTGAAAATATGATGATAATTTGAAATCTGCTAACACTCGGGGACCTGAAAATTTATTTAGCAAACACTGAGATACATGCAGGCACCTAGGACCCCCCACTGAAACCCTAGCCCCTAAGCACTCACCATGGCCACAGAAATATTCCTTCTGGCCGCAATTTGCGGCCAGACCTATTGCATGTTGGTTCGTATTTGTGCTGTAGTTCCATCTCTAGTAAATTAGACCCCTCCTTTATGCAAAATGTCCCAATTGTCACCTGAGTCAAAATCTGGGAACATTTTGGGCTGTTTTGGGTTATGTTTTTCGGTATTTTTAGTGCTTGGTTTTGATGTTGGTGTTGTATTTGGTTGTTGGATGTTCGTACATCAACCACCGGGATTGTTTGGTTATTCTTGCATGCGTAGACATAGGTTTTAACCTATATACGATTCGTGTGCCGTTTTGGTTTCCGTGCGTGATTTCATTTACGATGCTATATATGATATGTAGGTACCCCCACGTGGACTTCGAGACGAAGAGGATGAGCGTGGCGTCATCGACTCCAGCAAGCAAGATAGAGGTGAGTAGATTATATCTACGGGGGAAGTCGGGTGGATGGCGTATAGCACCCCCGCAAAATTGTGAGGATTGATGTGATGTGATATAGATATACATTTATATGTTGTTGAGAGATATGAACACTTAGCAAGAGAAGCTTTAGGAGATCATGGGTTTAGTGTTAGCGAGAATTGAAGAAAGGACTTGAGTGGATTTCTTAGTCACAAAACCCTAGAGTAAAGATTTCCATACACGCACACACACATTCGCATACATTTACCTTCTTGTGTGTATATGGGGATGTGTATATATTTATATACACATGGGTATGGGACTATGCATATACATATTCATATACACATGTTTGGATGTTGAGAATGGTATGTGGTAATTGGAAATGAGTCGATGAGATTGGGCATGGTGCCATGAGATCGGTGATGTGATTTGGTTCGTATTAGGAGATACGACATGATATAATAGAGGATCTTTAGGAGATATGTTTTCATACATACGCGTACATTTGTGTTGAAGATATTAGTAGTGTACTAGACTTAGATCAGTACCTCCTGTTCACGATATGTGATGATAAGGATACCAGATGAATAATGAGATAAATTTGATATTTGACCCGTACCCAGATTTGGGATGCTATACGATAGATTTACCGTACGAGACATAATTATGATGATAGATCCACAATCTTGACTTGAGAATGTCATATTATTATTGTATCGTACGTGATACTATTTAGGCGAGATCACCGACTACTAGACATATATATAGATTGACTCAGACTTAGGTGGATTCTCATACCCTTTTGACTGGGCTCGAGTCAAACTCATTTTCAAAAGTAGAGAATCGTGAGTATTTTAAATACCAAAATGTATGACTCGTATATTGGGTAAGTATATTTTTTCAGGGTTACTGTTACTACATCACTTTCTTTATATTCATGATGTTTCATCGCATTGCATGCTTGTAGATATGTTATCTGTAAATATTATGAAACCCTGCTATCAGGACACCAGCACCATTACCAATGATGCGTATGTTCCACGTACACATGTTTGCCGGCTCACACACATCATCATTGGTAATTCCTATGTCACGTACATTTTAGAGAATACTTTTCATTGACATAGCTTGCTAGTTGATAGTTGCAATATGTTATAGCCTTCATATGCTAGTTTAACTATTGTATTTATTGCATGATATCAGATGCATTTATATATTCATTGGTCATGCAGTATTATGGAGATTTATGCCGGTATTCACTGTTTATCGATATCATGATTTAATGATTTCGGATCCTTCTTGAGATTTCTGGATTTGGAAACCGCATGTAAAAGTTTTATAAACTAATAAATTGTTTTAAAGAGATAGATGTGGTTTTCCTTGATATGACGAGTCTCGTCCACCATGATGTTTTCTCGATTCTGAGATTGTTTTCGAGACCCGATTGGAGGAGTTGGACGAACAGTCTGCGGGTACATGGTGGACCCGGTATGGTACCCCGGGGCAAGAAGCTTGAGTCGTAGACGATGAGCCCGGCTGGGGCAGACTGCCTACCGGTGATTTTTTGGCGCGGCGGATATCTGGAGGGTACTGTTCGTGGTCGTTTGATTGATGATATGGGCCGATCCGGACTGACGGAGCCAAAGATATTGAGATTTTGAGATTTGAGACACTGAGATATTGAGATTTGATGATACAGGCCAGTCCGGATAGTCGGAGCCTGAGATATTGAGATTTATGTTTTGTGTCGATGCTTGACACTGATTTCTCTGTTGATTTCATTGATGATATTCGATTTATATACATACAGACATCTCATTAAATAAAGAAAATTGTTGTCTCATTCATGATGTATTCTGTTTCCATTAGTAATGCATTCATACGTCATATATCTGATATGTTGCTATCTGAGGCACTGACACGAGCACGTGGTATTACACTTATGTGTAGATGGATCAGGATATTTATTTGAGGTTATTACTTGATATGACCTAGGATGCATCATACATGTGATTTCTACTCGTAGATGTTTTCTACTCACGTGTTGGCAACTCGCCCCCGTTGTGCCGTAGTTCCTTGTAGGTTTTGCCATACAGGTTTCGTTGCGGCTTTGCTGGCATACTTCTTTCATTTTGGATGATTGCGTTGGTAGATGGGTTCACTTGCATCGTGACAACCATTGTACATTTATTATTTCAGTTGTATCTAGTAAACTCCATCAACTAGACTTGTATATTTTATAGAGATAGATGACCATTGTACATTCTTTCGACGTTAGAGTCGCATGCTGTATTATTATGGTTTTCCTCTGGTTTTCATGATGATGTTGGATTTTTTTCCTGAGTTTGATCCTCGCCTTTCGGCGTTGTATATTATATTGCATTGTGCGGTTTTGTCCACCAGTTGGCGAAGAGCTAGCTCCCGCTTGGGGATGCCATTATTCATTATTTTTTCTTTATCAGGCTTGTACCCGTTTGGGGTCAGTATTTACAAAGGAAACTCTGCCGAAATTTTTACAAAAGACTTGAGGTTTTTTTTAAGATGCAATACTTCGGCTTATATTATTAAACTACTTGCTTTAAATTAGTTTTTTTTCCTTCACTCTACTGCTTTATGGGTTTTGATTTCTGGGTTTTGGCTTACTTAGATTATGCACGCCTCGAGACGTTTCGTAATTTAAGTGCCAGTCACGCTCGGTACTTTTCGGGTCGTGACATGATAAGTCAAAAATATTGCATATTTAACACATCGATTTCCCTACTAATTGCAATCATCTAAAGGTGTTCGGTGTAAATATAGCACATATTAGCAAAACATCTGTAAAATACCAAATAACTTGTGTTATACTTTATAACTGGCACTTTGAGGGAAATTGAGTGTTTATAATTGCATGCATAATCTTTGTATAGCGCAACACTTGTCTCGAGAATCTGTGCAAGAAATTTCAGGAAAAGAGCCGAAACTGTGAAAAGTGCCGATATAAATACGTCAAGTCTTTGACCTGAGATCTGGCACAAATAATGAAAGAAACATAGGATTCCAAACATCTGATAAAGACCTAAAATGCAAACAAAGAACAACCCAGAAACTTCATTCAGCAAATCAACCACATGGTCACGGATCCGCGGCCCAGTTGGCCTATCCGCCGCGGATCCACGGCGTAATTGACACGTCATCACTTCACCATTCTCTATGTGGCTTTTTGTAATAGCCCTTTCTTCTAGAAGTCTCTTAAAGACCAGAAGGCTCTCCATAACAAACTCACTCTGGAATATTCCTTGCAACAACCTTCTTCTAGAAGGCTCTTTCTAACAACCTCATTTTGGAGGGAAAATTCAAATGAGGTGGTAGATTTTGGAGGGAAAATTCAAATGAGGTGGTTCGTTTTGGAGGGAAAAGTAGTTCATTTTGGAGGGAAAATTCATATGAAGTGGTTCATTTTGGAGAGAAAAGTTGTTCATTTTGGAGGGAAATTTGAATTTGAATTGAAAAGGAGAGGGGGTATAAAAAGAGATCTAGATCTAGGGTTTTGGTGGTTGTTCATTTTTTTAGCTAGTTAGTTAGTGGTTCATTTTGGAGGGAAAAATTGTAGATCCAAATCAAATTCAAATCAAATTGAGTGACATGATTTGATCGAAATGAAGATCTATTGAGTGCTGATTCAAGCAAGAAGCCTTCAACCTTTTAGAAGCGACGCCGATCTCCAACCGAGAAAGTGATCCAAGACGATCCGCGACTCACGGAGACGATGCGAAGCTAATTCGACAATCGAGTTCTTTCCTTAATTCTTATAGTTCTTGAGCGAATTGTAACGGAATTGATGAATAATAAAAGGTGAAATTTCTTTATCTTGCTTTCTTTACATTCTTGCATTGTGATGAGATCTCAATTCTTGATTGTTTTCTTTGATATGATGCTTGAGTAAAAACTCCGCTCGTGGAGGAATCGAGAAAATAGATAGTTGATGATGATTAAATTCTTGAACGATTCTTAAGTCTTATGAGTTTTGTAAACTTTAGGAAATTGAATCATCGACAACCTAGTTTTGAGCGAGATACTTTATTGAATGTTTTCGCTCTTAATTAGAGATCAACAATCGATGCATGAATTTCCTAGAGGCTAGAATGTGAATGATAATCAATGAAAGGACAAGGGATAGATGATGAAACCCTAGTTTCCGTAAGAGATCCCTAATTCTCGTTGATCGTCATCGATCTAGTAACAAATCATCAATGGATAAGAATACGTAATCACAAGTCTTCATCCTCACTATAGATTTGATCGATTCCTACGAGCCTCTCTACAAATCTTGATAACTAATTCAATTTTAATAATTCTTCATTCTCGATTCTTGATCTTTAGTATTTCTTTAAAATTCCTGAAACTAAATTTCAAAATTCATGAATCATTTTCTTTTCTTCTATTCATTTCGACTCATCTAAAACAATAGCGAGCAAAACACACATCCCTGTGGACGATCTATATTCATTAACGCGCTACATTGACGCTATTAATTGATTGCGGTATAAATTTCATTGATTGTGATCTTTATACATTTTAAAAACACGACACATAAAGAATCATTCAATCAAATGGCGCCATTGCCGGGGATGTGTGCTATTTTGTTCGTTTTTGTTATTTGAGTTGAAAAATTATTATTCCATCAAATTTTCATCCAAGATTCGCATCGGGTGCTTAACTTTAGCGTTTGAATTTTTCGAGGGAATCTGGAATTATTGTACTGAGGAAATCAAGATTCAGAGGAGTTTTACAGAATACAGAGAAGTACAGGGACCTACAGGAAAATTTCCAAACACTAATTCCCCTAGCAAGCCGCGGAACCGCGGCCATAGTGGCGTTTTTGCAGCGGAACCACCGCCGTTTAGGGCTTGCAATGTTCCAAAATTCTCAGGTCTGCTCTCTGTGTTCCCTTCTTCTCTCTGATCTTGTCCAATAATCAATTTCTTGCAGGATTCTTTGCAAAATTCAGTATCGCTAAAAAAATAAATTTGTTGCGATTCTTGAAATTGATTGTTTGCATATATTAATACGGAAATTAGGGGGCATGACCAAATTCAGATTAGGTGGGGAGTTCATTACCCTTCCTAAGCCCCGGAAATCACAAACTTGCATCCGCATCACCCTCATTAATTAAAAAATACCTAGACATAACTCTAAGGACCGTCGCGCTCACTTAGAACAGAAGGAGGTCGTAGGTAATTTATTGCTTATCCGCGTTTCTTTTGTGGTGTCTTGGCAAGTGTGTCTAAGGCAAGTGGTTACTTAATTAGGCCCACTACTTACGTAGTGGAGAACCTCCCACTTACCTGGCACTTACCTGGCCACAGGAGGGACAAAGAGGCAGTAGAGTATTTATCCTGCGATTTGTCTTCTGGCAGTTTGGAGCGGTCTAGAGACTTGACCTAGGTGACAATTAGATATAGCGTTGCTTGTGCATGTTTGTGTGAATTTTCAAAAATCCGTCTCTTTTTCAAACAAACCAATTAATTTCCCCCTCCCCCTTTTTCCCCAATTCCCCTTTTTTACCATTCCCCCCTCTTCCCTTCTTATAATGGGTGACCCAAATAGAAAAACTCTTGCCGAGCTTTATTGTCCACAACCAGATATTAAATGTTTTCGTAATCCCTTCGGTATACCGTCCGGCTCTTCCATGTCCATAAGAGATCATATAGAACAAGCAGGAAGAAATAGTTGGCCACCTCAGTCTAGATCCGATCAACCGTACCCTAATTCCACACCTGTTTCAGTTGATACCCCGAGTGAGGAAGCCCCAAGACGTATGTCCATTGCTGAGCATATAGCTAGGGCTAGAAGCCAAAGTTTATATCCGAACCAATATCAACCGTATCCTAATCCTACACATGTTTCAGTTGATACCCCGAGTGAGGAAGCCCAGAGACGAATTTCCATTGCTGAGCATATAGCTAGGGCTAGACGCCAAAGTTTCAACCCGGACCAATATCAACCATCATCTCCACTTTCGGAAGAAGAATTTCATAATCGGTTTATGGCATATATGATGTCCAATAACCAACCGACGAACCAATATCAAAATTCTTCTTATCACAACATTGACCCTACTCCTGCCTAATTTTCACTACCATTCTGTTCCTATCAATCAAATTCAACTTTTTCACCTTCTCTAACTGGTCCTTCTAATCAGCCATTTGGGAGTTTTAACTGTCCACCAGAATTTCAATCTTAGACTGGAACTCCTTATCGACCCAAGTCTAGTCTTGAGAGGACATTAGAAGAAGGTTTAGAGATGTTGAACCGCATCAGAGAGGAATGGAAGGAAACCATGGCTAAATATGAAGAACCAGCCCAAAAATTTTCAGTATATAATTCAGGCATTGGAAAAAATAAGAATTTGGGTAGTGAGAGAGAGCTGTACACCTTTCCTAATCAAACATTCCCTTTCCAAACTGAAATCCACAACTCCAGTTTCACAGATTAATCGAGTACACCAAAGGATTTATCAATCGACGATAGAATGTATGACAAGTTGTGTAATAATGCAATGGTTGATTTACCCGACCGTGAAGAGTCCATTTCAAGTGAAACCATACCAAATCCTTGTGATCTCTAAACTTCCACTCTTGAACCAAAACTTATTGAAAACCATACTTTTGATGAGGTGTTTGAGAATTTTAACCTTCACCTGAATGAGGTGATTGACTTTGGGGATATATTGATTGATGAACCCGAAATTTTGGATGAGGTTGTTCCACCAATTCATCAGATCCTTTCACTTCCGTGTGGTCATCATCTTGAGCCTTTAATTCTTCCCGAACCCCAAATACGTCTTGAAGTTGTTGATATTCGTATACACGAAGATCAGACCGAAACTCAGCCTTCATCTCCCACATTTGGTTTAGCGACGCTCGACACATCGATACGTTTACCCATTTCATCTTCCACTCTCTCTAGTTCTTCTTCTGTCTCCGAATTGATAGTGAGTGTTGATGAATCACAATCCGACAGTGCAGGTTCGACAATCCCAGAAAGCCAACTTGATTTGGATATTTTTGAAAATGAGGTCGATGAGTTTTTCACCTCCACATATTTTGACAAATCAAGTATGGTAAAATCTGGCACAAAACTTTTTGACAGCAAAATGTTCGATCATACCATTGATAAAAGTTTTGAAGAAATTTTTGCTGACGAACTTGAATTTTTAAACAATACGGATTTTGTGATTGATCAACCTCATCCTATAGAAGTTGAACCGCCACCATTCTTTCTTCCTAATCATTCGCATTCATCCTCATTCTTTCTTTTCTCTAATTTAAAATTCAAACCCTTTCCAGACCACCTCTTATCCCTTCCCCACTTTTTCTTGACTCGATACAACACATTCTTATACCAACCTATATGCTTTACTGATAAAATCTTTGAATTCTTGGTATTAACTTTTGATCTTTGTAAAGTCTTACTTTGACCAAATAACTCACCCCCTCTTAAAATGCTTCATATTGTCTAACTCATGTTTGAGGGGGGGGTTGTATTTTGGCTCTTGAAATAACTGGTGTCCTCAATATTGTGAGCCAAAAATAAGTTTGGGGGAGGATTTTCACTGTATTATATTTTTCCCCCGTTAATAAATGTCATCCAAAGCTTATAGGTTTTTTGAGGTTTAGCAGATAGCAACAGCGAGGACACTGTTGAAAACAAGTTTGGGGGAGGTTTGTGCTTATTTTTCACTTCACATAAGCACAAAACATTTTTAAACCTATAAAAATTTAAAAAATTTCAAAAAAAAATTTCAAAAAAATTGTACATAAATAAGATAATAAAAAATTAGATAGTGAAAAATTACATGCAAAAGAGTGGAAAAATTTAAGAAAACTAAGAAAATTAAAAGTTTTCTTAAACGAACTAGTAATAAGTAGTTATGAGCCATTGTCCCAAGGGTTAGTAAGATGAAGGAAGTCACTAATCTGAGGATAAAAATAAGTCTGAAAAATAGTTCCTATTCTGGAAGCCAAGAATTTGAACGTTGATACCCTACTATACGCACTTACACACGTCCTGAAACTCGGAATAGTAGAGGATACCTTGAAATGCACTTGTCTAAAAGCCAAAGTATGAAGGAAATAAAAAAAATGAATAAAATATAAAATGGTGAAGAAAAATGTGTAGGGTTCCTAGGCACCCTAATGAGGTCTCACAAGGCATCAACCATGCCAATTTCAAATTTTTACGGTGCCGAGAAACTCTAGAACGGATCGTTGGCTAGATTTCTAGGCGAAACAAAAAACTAGTTAACACTTAACTACAAGTAAACGGAAATACAACCTTTGTAGATCCGGTGCTCCACCTCCATAGCTCCGCAATGAAGTCTCCTCGCTGTCCAAGTCGAACCCCGGGCTCTAGCGTCGGCTTCATCGGAGAAATGGCGAGCTAGGTCGTCGATGTCCATGCCGAAGATGATCTACGTCGAGGCATCGCTAAATCAAGCTCCACCTTCACCAAGTCATGAAAACTTGTGAAGGAAACACACTCTACTACTTGGCAGGAGGTAGAGGATGAAGAAATAGGAAGTGGGTAGACTTTAGAATTGGATTTCTCACTCTAATTCATCAATCACCATTGATGAGGTAAGCTTTCTTCTTGAAGTGAAGAAGAAGAAGATGATGAAAGTTATGATAAGTTATTTTGTAAAAAGAAATAAATATGAATACTTATCATTAACCAACCATAGTTTAGTGTAGAGAATAAATCATGGTGAGATTGATGGGTTAGGGTTAAGCATCAAGACAAAATGGTGACTTAGTCAAAGTATCATGAAGCTTCATAATCCATCCAAAGAAAGCCACCATTTAACCTTTATGCAAATCATTTTCCAAAAAGAATAAATAGATAAATAAATGAATAAGGAAATAGTAAACCCTAACCATTTCATTAACCAAGGTTTAATTCTTTACACTTAACCAAAATGCATGTATCATCAAACATGATACAAGCAAGTGCACAAAATCATATCGCATATGCAATGCGCACATCCGAGTGAGAAAATCCATTTAAAGTGAACCGATACTAGTTAATGCAAAGTAATATATCAAATATATAATTATGCATTAAATAATTAAATCAACACTTGATTCAATGATCCGGTCATATCGCACACAACCGACTAGTATCCAATGTATCGATTTATCGAATCAATCCTTGATTCGATAACTAGGTTATATCGCATACAACCATTCGACACATTCATCGCGAGAATAGAATACGGTATCACATACACGCATTATTCTCGGTCCCGCACATATCTCATATGCGCTCCTATTTCGTTTCGCTTGAGCCAGGAAACCTCTGTGTAGGACTCTAAAGACTCGTCAATACGCCGGTAGCAGATGATGATCATATCAAACACCCACAAGCCGCAAGCGGTCTGCTAAACGTAACGGCCACCCGGGTATTGAGCGATCATAAGATCGACGAGCAAGCCCGCTCATACTCCTGTGAATCCAACCAGTAACACTACTGTACAGTCCGGTCTGATCGTCTGATATGTCGCATATCTCGCCTAGGGGTGGTAAACGTCAGACCCCAATAGTTCGATAAGTCGTGTCGATTTGAGGTCTATAACAATTCGAGAAACTACTGGTAACACTTACCAGTAAATCTCAGCAACCCTGGCCAGGGATTTCCTGTTATAGCCAATCGAACACAGCGCAACATCAACCCCCTATACCGGGAGAGACGACTCCCCTCCTATCGCTCATTGCCTCCATGTGACTCGGGACTGTACCCAAAAACCACCATTTTGCACGCCCTCTTGGACGTGGTAAGATGGAAATCAAAGCACAGTGGGAACCACACAAGACTCTATGATGATCTCGGGTCAACAGACTACTCTGTACCAGTGTCACCAGAGAACTGCCATCTGACGTATGGTATAATACCATCTGGGAGTTCTCGGCGAGTCCGTCCCGTGTACCCAGTCTCTACTGAGCACCCGTATATCATCTCTGATGTCAAACACCAATGGATATGGGATCATCCATCGCCCATCTGTATGGGTCGAGAAGGTACACGCTAGTCTACTCTGGTATATCGATGCCCCGTCTCGATATACCCACGACTAGGGACTTTGAAGGATGTACTTATAGACTATCTGTCCCCAATAGTCTGATCTGCATCATAGTCCAGGTAGTCAAGCACACATCCTAAAGGCTTTACCAACATATAATAGAGAGACAATCAGTATACACGTTAAGGTAAAGAGCAACCAGATAGCATACTATCATGTCGAGCAAGAAAGTCCTCCCTATATATGTCCCAGCATCCACTACAATATACATCATATGTACAGTAATGGCTTCTAGGGCATACATATAACTAACAATCTCCCACTTGCACTAGGGTCATCTGTAGCAGTGGTTGCAGTATCTCATACTCAACCATCCCATAAAAGTCTCTCTCTGGGAAAAGGCCTTTCATGAGTGGATCCGCTGTGTTTTTCCTCTGAGTCTACTCTCCTAACCTCGATCCCTTGGAGATCAACCATCTCCATGATCAGGTGATACTGCCTTAGAATATGTCTGGATCACTGATGGGACCGGCGTTCCTTAGCATAAGCCACAACTCCATTGTCTCACAATGGTAGGAACTAAGTTCATCTCATGAACAAATATATATCCAGACTGCTTCTTTGGTAGCATCTTAAGTAGCGATATATCCAGCCTTTATCGTCTAGTATGTCACGGTATCTAGCTTGGAACTCTTCCAACATACCGTCCCTTTACTGAGGGTAAAGACAATGCCTGCGACTGACATTCAGTCGTCTTTATCACCCTGGAACCCTTCCAGTGATTCTCCCCAGGATCAACTGATACCATCTCACTACAGCTAGTGAGTATCCTAACATCCATTTAGATCTATCTCATAGATCCAAAGTCCAGGATTTAGTAGGTATCACTTTGATCCTATGTGGAGAATCATTGTGATAAACGGAGATTGATCGAGCGTAGCATAAGAAACTCCTTTCTAATCAAGAGTATGTCATCCACGTACTCCACGAGGATCACCACCATACTCCCTACTACCTTTTTGTTTATACAAGGTTCATCTACCATTTTGATGATGTCAAACTCTTTGACTACTCCATCAAAACAGATGTTCCAACTCCGCGATGCCTGCTTTATCCTATAAAGCATCTTGTACACGTTACCGCTGCTCCCACTGTCTACGAAGCCCTCTGGCTGTGTACTTATAGACGTTCTCTTCTAAAACATCATTTAGAAAAGCAGTCATGGCACCCAACCGCCAGATATCGTAGTCATGGTATGTAGCCGTGGCAAGTAGGATCTGGATGGACTTAAGCATAGCCACTTGAAAAGGTTTCATCATTATCCACGCCTGGTCGATGACGAAAACGCTTTAACAAGTCTAGCTTTGAATGTCTCAACTTTTCCATCTACACCAAGTAATCTTCTCAAGATATACTTGCTCCTGATGGGGATTTAACCCTTCAGATATTGCAACCAAAGTCCATACTTTGTCGGTGTACATGGATTCCTTCTCAGATCGCTAAACATCCAGCCATTCTTACAGATTCTTACTCTCGATGGCCTGCTCGAAGCTAGTTGGGTCATCATCTCATGATGCAATCCTCGCTCCCACTATCATAGAGAAACAGAAGTATCTCTCAAGTGGGTGAGGAACCCTACTAGATCGGCGGAGAGGCTGAGGTTCGTTGGAATCTACTGAATCCTTTGGTTGTACCAAATGATCTGCTGTTGTTTGTATAGCTGGAACCTTTCCAGTTCTACATTACAGACTTTGCCTCGAGCTTATCCGGATTTTGCTTTCAGACATAGGCCGGTCAACCCCAAATCTTAACCAACTTAAGATATGGGCTCTTCCCTTTCTATATCACATATGAAATGGTAGGCAACTGATTTGATTGGAACTCTATTCAATAGGTATGCAGCTTCTCAAGTGCATAACTCCCAAAAGGAAATAGGTAACTCAGTAGTACTCATCATAGAGCACACCTTATCATATAGGGTGTTATTGCTCCACCCCGATATACCATCGTGCTATGGTGTATACGGAGGAGTAATGCTGAGAGAGAATCTCATTCTCCTTTAGAAAAGTCCAAGAATTTCGGGCTCAAGTATTCTCCTCCTTGATCTCATCAAAGGACATAATACTTATACCCGTATTGGTTTTCTACTTCTAACTTATATTCTGTGAATATCTCAAAAGGTTCGGACTTATGTTTCAACAGGAACGTATGTCTGAATCTTGAGAGATTATCAGAGAATGTAATGAAGTAAAAGAACCGGTCTTGGCATGTGTAGACAGGGGACCTACATACATCAACATGTATCATCCCAAGAGTTCACTAACTCTTTCTCTGTTTCCAGTAAACGGAGCTATGGTCATCTTATCTTTGTGACATGACTGGCGAGTTTCACAAGATGTAAATTCAAACTGATTTAAATATACATCTAAATGTAACTTCAGCCAGTCGGGTCGCATTGATCTGACCTAGTCTACAATACCTCAAGAAGAATCCGTTCATTTCTGAACTCTTCTTCTTGTGTGTGTTCTGTATAGTAAGAACTGTAGTTTGATTTAGAACATCAATGCTTTTAGATAACGTGCCTGAACCGATCAACTTTTGATATAGGAAATGTTCAAAACATTATCCAACAATACAAAATTATATCCTTTCTTTACTAATAAAGAGACTGATATGATTTTGTATATCAGGTTCGGTATCAAATAACATTCGTTCAGAGTCAATGTATTTGTAATACAGGGTGACAGTGACCAACAGACTTGGCTGCAACACTTGCCCCGTTTTCTGCCTCATGAAACTTATCACCCGTTCTCAGTTCTCTACCTTTCTGTTGCCCTATGTAACAGATTACATATCTGGGATCCTGATCTGGTATCACATACCTAGGACGTAAAGGACACTGAGAAACAGTTCTATATAATGAACACACCCGAAGATGATGCATCATCATGTACTCTCCTCGTTTGGGCGGCACGGGAAATCTGGTATTCCCCAATTTCCTGCTCTGTCTTATAACAATTATAAGTTGGAGCGGGACCAACGTTCCCCAGCTCTGTATAACAAGCGGGTTCGGTCAATTATCCGTATTATTATCTTGATTAAGGCATGATATGGTCGCTACCTGGAGAGAGAGAGAAGAAAACACTCAGCGTGCGCTCTTGCAAGAATAGATTGGTTATTATTTTATCTAATCAGGATGGCTCCCACTGCTTTTTATCAAATCTTCCTTCAAACCCTAAAAGGAAAGACTAGCCGGGATTAATTACACACTACAAGTTTGCCAATCTTTCAGCCAGGCCAGTGTCGGTACTTTGAGGGAGGTCCCCCGTGCTTTCGCACGAACCTAATTACAGTAAACCTCGTTTTCCCAGAGGCGTAACCCCGTTGACACCTTTCTAGACACCTACTTGATCGGCTAATTGTAATGTATAAAACTCTCCCAGGAGTAACTCTTACTCGCAGCGGGTATCGGGATCCAACTATCTCATAGAAGGTATGCAATCTCATTGCAAATTTCAACACTTGAAATTCCCGATAATATTTTGCCCCTAGCGTCCTATGACCTTGACGTAGGCCAACAAACCACAGTGCGCTAGTCAAGTTCAACCCGTCATTTCCTGATTGAATTAAACCCACCCGCACGACCCTTGACACAGGCCAACAAAGTCGCACGACTACCCTAATCCAATCACATCATATGCTTATGCAGATAAGCACCAGTTAGCTACCGCACACTACGCCTTGACGCAGGCCAACAAACGTAGCACGAATACTAACTACTACTTATCTGAAATGACGGAGGGCTACGTCAGGTTTTTCTGGAAACCAATTGCGTAATGAACTTGATATCGTTGTAGGATCGAATGAATTTTGAAATGGAGTGTTTTTGAGGCTTTTCTGGTTTTGCTAAAGGAGTCACTCCCGGTGAAGGGATCGTCGGTCCTTTCCTCGTCGAATGAGGTGCGGGATATATCATATATATCACAGTGCAAAGCAAAAACTCTTAAAAGCAATCAAAAGACAAACCGAGTGTGTAGCATTTGCCAGTTATTGCTAAAGGAGTCACTCCCGGTGAAGGGATCTCGGTCCTTTCCTCATCGAATAAGATGCAGGATATATCACATATACCTCTGTGCAAAGCAAGAACTGTAGCTACCTGTTTTATTTTGAAATTCAATTCTACAACATCTTAGGTTTCTCTTATTTCATTAATCACATTAATGAAGTCCCATCATTTAAGTACCTAAACATCACAGATAAATACGACGTACACTTATGCCATCCGCATTCGCCTCGATGTCCCCTCATACATCGTTAGGTTAGGTAACTAACGGCAGAGCGGGGCAGGGCTAGCGCGGGTGTAAAACATAAGTAACATCTATATAATATATCATATATACTATATACTGTATCTATCACAGAACATCACATGATCACATCACAGATATCGCAGCAGAAGAATCATATGAAATATTGGATATACTAGGACGTCCGTGTTTTCAGTACGAGCCAGTATAAAACACGGATTCCACGGTCGCGATGAATAGCCAAACCCACACCCCTAGACCCCTACGAGAGCGGCAAGCAACCCTACCAATTCTAGAGTTAGGAGACCCGGACTCGACTCCTCGAGTTGGTCTCCCACTGGACCCTAGAACCCGGTTACTTGTGCTCCCTTCCTTGGGTCTATCCTAGTACGGAAAAGTAAATAATATACAAAGGGTGACAACTTCCGCAACATGGAAGCGCCCGAATAAAAGAATATTACATACATGTTTTTACATGAATGAAAATGAAAAACACTCATCTCACATAAAAACCCCCGGCTATTCAAACACGACGATCCAATATAACATATCCAGCAACACATAACATCACATGTCATCAACGTAAGTAAATATGTCCATCCCAATTGTCATTGACATATAGCAACGAAACCGGCAATATCACATATTACACTTACGGTCACAGAAAAGAAAATGTAAAACTACAACAGTTGGAATCCGCAACCTCCTCAGACATCGCATGCCTGACCAAATGAATTCCTTAGACATCGCATGCCTAACAATTATAAACCCCGCATTTTAGTCTCAAAATCGAAAACTCTTTTCAATATCAAGTCGGGGAATTCAACAGGATTCCCGACATCCTGATCGAATGCTCGTCGCAAACTTCAGTAGACGGCCGCACCCCCGATACCGTCGACGAAGTGCACCAAGGCGGAACACCGCTGCCGCGAGCACCCGAACGGATGCTTTCGGCGACGGGGTTCTCCTACAGTCACTTGGTCGGGGCTATGGAGCGAGGCTGTCTATTAAGTTTATCGGCGAGTATCCGCGTACGCTACGTGATTGCGACGGACTTTTGATCACATCAAAATTCCGTGGCAACCGATCAAGTGAGACTAAACTGCTATGTTTATAACATTCATTCATTTATCTCATAACTCATTGTGAATTCCAATTATTGTATCCCATTCCAGATAAATAGAAAATGTTAAACTTTTCGATCGAACACTCAAACACCCAAGTTTTCCCGATACAGATCAACACATGAAACAAGTCTAACAACATTCAGTTCGTGCCTCAGTACCAACGGTCCAGCCGTAGAAGGGTCAAGCCAACGCCTCATATGTGGCACGCCGTACTGCCCCAAACCCGAAGGTTCAAAGGGCAGTTCAAGACGGTCACATAATCGAGTTAAGGTTTGTTGTCTTCTAAAGGGTCCATCGAGTTACTTGCACTACTTAGAACGTCTTTAAACTACGGAAAAATCCAACACCTGGAAATTTTCCGGCAGGGGAAAAGGTAGGTATTTATATCCAGTCGAACATTTTAACATATTCTGAAATTTATCTGGAAAACCACACAGACAAAATTTGATAATCCGATCGAACATACGAATCCCCAAAACAACTCCAGAAAATTCAACTCTTGAATAAATTTTAAAAATACCCAGAGAACTCAGCACCTGAAACAATGAATTACTGTGCAAACAGTTAGGGCTGACGTCATCAATCTGCCGCGGAACCGCCGCCTAAGGCAGGATTCTGCCGCGGTTCCGCCGCAGCTTGCACTGTTCATGACCCTAATTTTGCGCTGTAATTCTTAGATTTCCCTGCTGGGTTTTCTGCATATTTTTAATTTGGAAAAATCCCAGTTTTTGGAAAAAGGACAGAGAGCATTTTTGTGATCGGGTTTCGGGTTCGTTCGGACTTCAAATTCCGTCTACACTTCGCCTAAGGCTCTAGCTAGGCTCTGATACCACTGTAGGGTTCCTAAGCACCCTAATGAGGTCTCACAAGGCATCAACCATGCCAATTTCAAATTTTTACGGTGCCGAGAAACTCTAGAACGGATCGTTGGCTAGATTTCTAGGCGAAACAAAAAACTAGTTA
This sequence comes from Agapanthus africanus, assembly GCA_030015575.1. Classification (NCBI taxonomy): domain Eukaryota; kingdom Viridiplantae; phylum Streptophyta; class Magnoliopsida; order Asparagales; family Amaryllidaceae; genus Agapanthus; species Agapanthus africanus. The sequence goes on from CM057346.1 coordinate 361,824,918, forward strand.
ACACTTAACTACAAGTAAACGGAAATACAACCTTTGTAGATCCGGTGCTCCACCTCCATAGCTCCGCAATGAAGTCTCCTCGCTGTCCAAGTCGAACCCCGGGCTCTAGCGTCGGCTTCATCGGAGAAATGGCGAGCTAGGTCGTCGATGTCCATGCCGAAGATGATCTACGTCGAGGCATCGCTAAATCAAGCTCCACCTTCACCAAGTCATGAAAACTTGTGAAGGAAATACACTCTACTACTTGGCAAGAGGTAGAGGATGAAGAAATAGGAAGTGGGTAGACTTTAGAATTGGATTTCTCACTCTAATTCATCAATCACCATTGATGAGGTAAGCTTTCTTCTTGAAGTGAAGAAGAAGAAGATGATGAAAGTTATGATAAGTTATTTTGTAAAAAGAAATAAATATGAATACTTATCATTAACCAACCATAGTTTAGTGTAGAGAATAAATCATGGTTAGATTGATGGGTTAGGGTTAAGCATCAAGACAAAATGGTGACTTAGTCAAAGTATCATGAAGCTTCATAATCCATCCAAAGAAAGCCACCATTTAATCTTTATGCAAAACATTTTCCAAAAAGAATAAATAGATAAATAAATGAATAAGGAAATAGTAAACCCTAACCATTTCATTAACCAAGGTTTAATTCTTTACACTTAACCAAAAGGCATGTATCATCAAACATGATACAAGCAAGTGCACAAAATCATATCGCATATGCAATGCGCACATCCGAGTGAGAAAATCCATTTAAAGTGAACCGATACTAGTTAATGCAAAGTAATATATCAAATATATAATTATGCATTAAATAATTAAATCAACACTTGATTCAATGATCCGGTCATGTCGCACACAACCGACTAGTATCCAATGTATCGATTTATCGAATCAATCCTTGATTCGATAACTAGGTTATATCGCATACAACCATTCGACACATTCATCGCGAGAATAGAATACGGTATCACATACACGCATTATTCTCGGTCCCGCACATATCTCATATGCGCTCCTATTTCGTTTCGCTTGAGCCAGGAAACCTCTGTGTAGGACTCTAAAGACTCGTCAATACGCCGGTAGCAGATGATGATCATATCAAACACCCACAAGCCGCAAGCGGTCTGCTAAACGTAACGGCCACCCGGGTATTGAGCGATCAGAAGATCGACGAGCAAGCCCGCTCATACTCCTGTGAATCCAACCAGTAACACTACCGTACAGTCCGGTCTGATCGTCTGATATGTCGCATTTCTCGCCTAGGGGTGGTAAACGTCAGACCCCAATAGCTCGATAAGTCGTGTCGATTTGAGGTCTATAACAATTCGAGAAACTACTGGTAACACTTACTAGTAAATCTCAGCAACCCTGACCAGGGATTTCCTGTTATAGCCAATCGAACACAGCGCAACATCAACCCCCTATACCGGGAGAGACGACTCCCCTCCTATCGCTCATTGCCTCCATGTGACTCGGGACTGTAGCCAAAAACAACCGTTTTGCACGCCCTCTTGGACGTGGTAAGATGGAAATCAAAGCACAGTGGGAACCACACAAGACTCTATGACGATCTCGGGTCAACAGACTACTCTGTACCAGTGTCACCAGAGAACTGCCATCTGACGTATGGTATAATACCATCTGGGAGTTCTCGGCGAGTCCGTCCAGTGTACCCAGTCTCTACTGAGCACCCGTATATCATCTCTGATGTCAAACACCAATGGATATGGGATCATCCATCGCCCATCTGCATGGGTCGAGAAGGTACACGCTAGTCTACTCTGGTATATCGATGCTCCGTCTCGATATACCCACGACTAGGGACTTTGAAGGATGTACTTATAGACTCTCTGTCCCCACTAGTATGATCTGCATCATAGTCCAGGTAGTCAAGCACACATCCTAAGGGCTTTACCAACATGTAATAGAGAGACAATCAGTATACACGTTAAGGTAAAGAGCAACCAGATAGCATACTATCATGTCGAGCAAGAAAGTCCTCCCTATATATGTCCCAGCATCCATTACAATATACATCATATGTACAGTAATGGCCTCTAGGGCATACATATAACTAACAAAATGAACACTGGTTTTGTTATCACCAAGGCAGCGATAAAAAAATATAGCGAGGGTGCTTCATCACCTAGTGCCTTAGACCAACTGGTCTGGGAGTCAGTGCTAAGCCTTAGGTGGTGCAAGACGAGGAAAATACTAAATACACCTAATAAGCAAGCACATGAGTAATCGGTCGGTTAGTACCTCAAGAAGTATTAACGGTCGCCTGAAAATGTGTAAGCAAATCTAAATATTCATCAAATTAAAAAGTACTGTGGCAGATGGACAAGAGTATGATAGCTTGAATTGAATTGTCCGGGTGTAGGGATGTTCTTTACACACACGTAGGGTTATATGCTCGATGTTTGGAAGAAAGATAGGAATGAAGAATAAAGACGATGTTTTATTGAGGGATGATGTGATTTCTCACATCTTTTCATGACTATTAAGATAGGGCTCATGACAACCGAAAAGCTAGTGTAGTTAGAAACTCTAATTTTCAAAGTCTTTCTTTTACAATTCTTATCTTTATATGTAACTTTCACGGTCTTCCTTTTATTATTGGATTTTGTTGGTGCAATCTGCTGAAAACCCTCAGGAGACAACACTCCTCCTACTAGGGACACCTAGTGGTTTAAAGGCTTGTTGCACGTGCTCAATGAAATCGTGTTGCCTACGAAAGTGTGCTAGTTAGTTTTTCGTTTTCTTATATTTTCTCCTTCTCTTTTTAATAAAACAGTTTGCTCGGACGACCGAAAATAAGTTTGGGGGAATTTGATCAGTCAAAAATATTGCATTTTAACACATCAATTTCCCTACTAATTGCAATCATCTAAAGGTGTTTGGTATAAATATAGTACATATTAGGAAAACATCTGTAAAATACCAAATAACTTGTGTTATACTTTATAACTGGCACTGTAAGGGAAATTGAGTGTTTATAATTGCACGCATAATCTTTGTATAGCGCAACACTTGTCTCGAGAATCTGTGCAGGAAATTCCAGGAAAAGAACCGAAACTGTGAAAAGTGCTGATATAAATACGTCAAGTCTTTGACCTGAGATCTGGCAGAAATCAAGAAAGAAACATAAGATTCCAGACATCAGATAAAGACCTAAATAGCAAACAAAGAACAACCCAAAAACTTCATGCAGCAAATCAACCACATTGCCGCGGATCTACGGCCGAGTTGGCCTATCCGCCGCGGATCCGCGGTGTAATGGATACGTCAGCGCTTCACCATTCTCTACGTGGCTTCTTGTAACAACCCTTGCTTCTAGAAGACTCTCGAAGACCACGTGGCTTCTTCCAGAAGGCTCTGCATAACAAACTCACTGTAGAATGTTCCTTGCAACAACCTTCTTCTAGAAGGATCTCTCAAACAACCTTCTTCTAGAAGCCTCCTTGTAACAAGCTCATTCTAGAATATTCCCTCCAACAAACTTCTTCTAGAAGATTCTTTCTAACAACCTCATTTTGGAGGGAAAATTCAAATGAGGTGGTTTATTTTGGAGGGAAAATTCAAATGAGGTGGTTCATTTTGAAGGGAAAAGTAGTTCATTTTGGAGGGAAAATTCAAATGAGGTGGTTCATTTTGGTGGAGAAAGTTGTTCATTTTGGAGGGAAATTTGAATTTGAATTGAAAAGGAGAGGGGGTTATAAAAAGAGATCTAGTTCTAGGGTTTTGGGGGTTGCTCGTTTTTTTAGCAAGTTAGTTAGTGGTTCATTTTGGAGGGAAAAATTTTAGATCCAAATCAAATTCAAATCAAATTGAGTGACACGATTTGATCGAAATGAAGATCTATCGAGTGCTGATTCAAGTAAGAAGCCTTCAACCTTTTAGAAGCGACGCCGATCTTCAACCGAGCAAGTGATCCAAGACGATCCACGACTCATGGAGACGATGCGAAGCTAATTCGACAATCGAGTTCTTTTCTCAATTCTTATAGTTCTTGAGCGAATTGTAACGGAATTGATGAATAATAAAAGGTGAAATTTCTTTATCTTGCTTTCTTTACATTCTTGCATTATGATGAGATCTCAATTCTTGATTGTTTTCTTTGATATGATTCTTGAGTAAAAACTCCGCTCATAGAGGAATCGAGAAAATTGATAGTTGATGATGATTAAATTCTTGAACGATTCTTAAGTCTTACGAGTTTTGTAAACTTTAGGAAATTGAATCATCGACAACCTTGTTTTGAGCGAGATGCTTTATTGAATGTTTTCGCTCTTAATTAGAGATCAACGATCGATGCTTGAATTTCCTAGAGGCTAGAATGTGAATGATAACCAACGAAAGGACAAGGGATTGATGATGAAACCCTAGTTTCCGCAGGAGATCCCTAATTCTCGTTGATCGTCATCGATCTAGCAACAAATCATCAATGGATAAGAATACGTAATCACAAGTCTTCATCCTCACTATAGATTGAATCGATTCCTACGAGCCTCTCTACAAATCGTGATAACTAATTCAATTTGGATAATTCTTGATTCTCGATTCTTGATCTTTAGTATTTCTTTAAAATTCTTGAAACTAAATTTCAAAATTCATGAATCATTTTCTTTTCTTCTTTTCATTTCGACTCATCTAAAACAATAGCGAGCAAAACACACATCTTTGTGGACGATCCGTATTCATTAACGTGCTACATCGACACCGTTAATTGATTGCGGTATAAATTTCTTTGAATGTGATCTTTATACATTTTCAAAACACGACACACAAAGAATCATTCAATCATGACATCTAGCTTCAACGGAGTTGATGGAAAAAGTGTGAGAAAATGAAATCTAAAGTGATCCTACTTCCTACTTTATCATCCTCTACTACTTGCCATTTAGTATAGGGTGTTTGCTTCACTAATTTCATAATTAGTGAATAGATAGCTTGGGTTAGTGTCTCCTCGACGTAGATCAACTTCGGCCTCGAACAAATCGAAGCAAGCATGTTCGTTTCTTCATAGGAGCCTCTCTAGAGTCTGAAGTTCATGATCGCAGCGAAGGGACTACTACACGGAGCTATTGAATTGAAGGACCGGTCTACAAAGGTTGTATTCCTTGCTCACTTAGATTTGCATAGTGTTTTCTTTTTAATTAAGTCGATTTCTAGTTAACGATTCTTAGTTACGGTTAGCTAAAATGACAAAATTTTGAATTTGGCATGGACGATGCCTCCCGAAATCTTGCTGCCATCTTAGGTAACCCTGCAGTGGTATCAGAGCCATGCTAGAAATTTATACGGATTTTGTTAGAATTACAAAACCGAAACAACTTCGAAACTTGCAACGCGAATCCCTAGTTTCTGTCGATTTTATAAGTTGTTCAAAAAAGTTTCAAACATGTACAGGGTGCTATATATGATATAACATGAACACTGACAAAATTTCATGCATTTTGGAGAAATTTTGGCCGAGCCCCATACCCTTGATCTCGGCCAAATCCGAGCTGTTTCCCCTGAAATTTTGCCTGTGTTCCAGTGACTTAGTTTTGATGTTTCAGGTGTTGTTTGTTTTTGCTAATTTTGCATGTGATGTAATCTTACACAATAAACAATTCTGAGTGTTTCGTATTCGTATTTTTAACATTGTTTCGGGTTATTCGCATGTTTTCTAGACGAAGTTAAAAAGTTCGATCGAATGTCCAAAACCCATTTTTCCAAGTTTAACGTATTCGGAAAAACATGCATGTGATCCTATGAACCCTCTAGAAGAATGAAACCCTAACATGACTTTTTTGGATCGCGGAACCGCGGTCAAACCGTAGGGTTTGCCGTAGTTCCGTGTCGACATGAGTGAGGCATGGGTTTGCTCTTCTACGGCTGGTGCATAGGTTCTGTGGCATATTCGAGGTATTATTGAACTGTGCTCAAGTGTTGAGCTGTCGGGAAATTGTGGGACTTTGATGAAGCGATCGAAAAGTTTATCTTTCGTCCGGGTATCATGTGATGGGATACAATATTTCGAATCCACATGTAGTTATGAGATAACTAATTTGAATGTTATAAATCTTGCAGTTTTGTCTCAGATGATCAGTTGCCACGGGATTTTGATGTGATCAAAAGTCCGTCGCAATCACGTAGTGTAAGCGGATACTCTCCAGGTAAACTTAAAAGATAGCCACGACCAAGTGATCGCCAAAAGCATCCGTTCGGGTGCTCACGGCAGCGGTGTTCCTCCTCAGTGCACTTCGTCGACGGTATCGGGGGGTGCGGCCGTCTACTAAAGTTTCCGACGAGCATTCGATCTGGATGTCGGGAATCTTGTTGAATTGCCCGACTTGATTAATGAAAAGTGTTTTCGAAATTGAGACTAAAATGCAGGGTTTATAATTGTTAGGCATGCGATGTCTAAGTAATTAATTTGGGTTAGGCATGAAATCCGGAATATGAGATATTTCGGGTTTATGATGTCTAAGGCTATTGCGGATTCCAACTGTTGTAGTTTTTCACATTCTTTTATGCGACCATAAGTGTAATATGTGGTGTATCGCTGGTTTCGGTGCTATATGTCAACGACAATTGGGATACGCATATTTACTTACGTTGATGACATGTGATGTTATGTGTTGCTGTGATATGTTATATTGGATCGTCGAGTAATGAATAAATGGGGGTTTTATGTGAGATGAGAGTTTTTCATTTTCATTCATGTAAAATTCATTGTATGTAATATTCTTTTATTGGGGCACTTCCGGGTTGAGGATGATGTCACCATTGTATATTATTTACTTTTCCACATTAGGATAGACCCAAGGCGGGGAGCACAAGTAACCGGGTACTAGGGTCCAGTGGGAGACCATCTCGAGGAGTCGAGATCGGGTCTCCTAACTCTAGAATTGGTAGGGTTGCTTGCCGCTCTCGTAGGGGTCTAGGGGTGTGGGATTAGCTATTCATCACGACCGTGGAATCCGTGTTTTATACAAGCTTAATCTAAAACATGGAAATCCTAGTATATCTAATATTTCATATGTTATTTCTGCTACGATATCAGTGATGTGAACATTGATTATATTCTGAGACGAATGCCTATATATTATATATATGAGATATAATTAATATTGCTGCTTTCAATTTATATGTGATGCTTGGGAAGCATAATAAATGGGACTTCGTTAATGAGATTAATGAAATAAAAGAAACATAAAGATGTTGTAGAAACTTGTCTCGAAAACTGGTAGCTCTAGTTCTTACTTTGCATAGCGGTATTCCTTGTAGAATATCCAGCACCATATTCGATAAGGAAAGAGCCGAGATCCCTTCACCGGGAGTGACCTCTTCAGCAAAACTAGCAGATGCTACAAACTCGATTGGTATTTTGATTACTTTTTTATAGTTTTTGCTATGCAAATTGGTATTGTGAATAACCTGCACCTTATTCGATAAGGAAAGAGCCGACGATCACTTCACCGGGAGTGACCTATTTAGCAAAACTAGTAAAAGCCTCAAAAACACTCCTTTTAAAATTCACTCGATTCTACAACGATATCAAGTTCATTACGCAAAAGGTTTTCTTAAAAACCTGTCGCAGCCCTCTGTCATTGTAGATAAGTACTAGTTAGTATTCGTGCTACGTTTGTTGACCTTAGCCAAGGCATAGTGCGTGATAGCTAATTAGTGCTTATCAGCTAAGCATATGATGCGATTGAGTTAGGGTAGTCGTGCGACTTTGTTGACCTTAGCCAAGGATCGTGCGGATGGGTTTAATTCAATCGGAAAATGACGGGTTGAACTTGGCTAGCGCTTATGATTTGTTGACCTTAGCCAAGGTCATAAGTTGCTACGGGCAAAATATTATCGGGAATTTCAAGTGTTGAAATTTGCAATGAGATTGCATACCTCGTATGAAATAGTTGAATCCCGAAACCCACTGCGAGTAAGAGTTACTCCTGGAAGAGTTTTACACATTACAATTAGCAGATCAAGTAGGTGTCTAGAAAGGTGTCAACGGGGCTACGCCTCTAGAAAGGTGTCAACGGGGCTACGCCTCTAGGAAAATGAGGTTTATTTTAATTAGGTCCGTGCGAAAGCACGGGGAACCTCCCTCAAAATACCGGTACTACCCTGGCTGAAAGGTTAGCGAAATTGTAGGGTGTAATTAATCCCGGCTAGTCTTTCCTTTTAGGGTTTGAAGGAAGATTTGACTAAAACAATGGGAGCCATCCTGATTAGATATATTAATAACCAATCTAATCTTGCAAAAGTATATGCTGAGTGTTTTCTTCTCTCTCTCTCCAGGTAGCGACCATGTCACGCCTTAATCAAGATAATAATACAGATGTATTGACCGAACCCGCTTGTTATACTAAGCTGGGGAACGTTGGTCCCGCTCCAACTTATAATTGTTATAAGACCGCGCAAGAAATAGGGGAATACCAGAATTCCCATGCCGTCCAAACGAGGAAAGTGCATGCTGATGCATCTTCTTCGGATATGTTCATTACCGAGAACTATTTTTCAGTAACCTCTACGTCCTGGGTATGAGATACCGGATCAGGATCCCATATATGTAATATGTTACATGGGCTACAGATAGGTAGAGAATTGAGAATGGGTGATAAGTTTTATGAGTTGGAATGGTACAAGTGTTGCAGCCAAGTTTGTTGGCAGTCATCACCCTGTATTACCAAATACATTGATTCCGAACGAATGTTATTAGATACTGAACCTGATATATAATATCATATTAGTCTCTTTATTTAGTAAAGAAGGATATAATTTTGTATTGTTGGATACTGTTTTGAACATTTCCTATATCAAGAGTTGATCGGTTCAGGCACGTTATCTAAAAGCATATACGTTCTAAATCAAACCACAGTTCTTAACGTACAAAACACACACAAGAGGAAGAGTTCAGAAATGAACGAATCCTTCTTGAGGCATTGTACACTAGGTCATATCAATGCAACCCGACTAGCTGAAGTTACATTTAGATGCATATTTAAATCAGTTTGAATTTACATCTTGTGAAACATGCCAGTCATGTCACAAAGATAAGATGGGCATAACTCCATTTATCGGAAACAGAGAAAGAGTTAGTGAACTCTTGGGATTGATACATGCTGATGTATGTAGGTCCCCTGTCTACATATGCCAGGACTGGTTTTTTGTACTTTATTACATTCACTGATGATCACTCAAGATTTGGACATATGTTCCTGTTGAAACACAAGTCTGAAGCATTTGAGAAATTCAAAGAATATAAGTCAGAAGTAGAGAACCAAAACGGGTAAAAGTATTATGTCTTTTGATGTGATCAGGGAGGAGAATACTTGAGCACGGAGTTCCTGGACTATTCTAAAAGAGAATGAGATTCTTTCTCAGCATTACTCCTCCGTATACACTACAACACGTCGGTATATCAGGGCTGAGCAATTGCACCCTATGTGATATGGTGTGCTCTATGATGAGTACTACTGAGTTGTCTATTTTCATTTGAGGGTTATGCACTTGAGAAGCTGCATACCTATTGAAAAAAGTTCCAATCAAATTAGCTGCCTACCACTCCATATGCAATATGGTATGGGAAGAGCCCATCTCTTAAGGATGTTAAGATTTGGGGGTTATCCGGCCTATGCCTAAAAGAAAAATCCGGACAAGCTCGAGGCAAGGTCAGTTCTGTGGATGTTTGTTGGATATCTCAAGCATTCGCAAGGTAATATCTTCTACCATACTGAGGAGTAAAAGGTGTTTTGTTTCTCTGCATGCCGCCTTTAGGAAAGGGAATTTCTTGTGAAGAAATTAGTGGTCATGAGGTAGAACTGGAAGGAGTTCCCGCTATACAAATTGCAGCTGATGATTTGGTAGAACCGAAGGATTCAATAGCTCCCGACGAACCTCAGCCTCTCTTTCGATCTGGTAGGGTTCCTCACCTACCTGAGAGATACTTCGGTTTTCTCTATGACAGTGGGAGCAAGGATTGCATCATGAGATGATGACCCAACTAGTTTCGAGTAGGCCATCAGGAGTGCGGACTCTGTAAGAATGGCTGGATGCTAAGCGATCTGAGATGGAATCCATATACACCAACAAAGTATGGACTTTGGTTGCTATATCTGATGGGTTAAAAAACCCATCAGGAGCAAGTATATCTTGAGAAGATTACTTGGTGTACATGGAAAGGTTCAGACTGTAAGTCTACGGTAGCGTCCCGGCCAGTAATCTGAGGCCAAACACGGAACAAAAACTTTTACAAATGGCGCTATTGCATACTATAACCCAGATCTTGCCATTAACACTAAACTAACAATTTGTAAAGAGGTAGAAAGGCTATACCGATCGATCCGTGTCCTTCGGTCTTTAGCCATCATCCCACGCTCCTCGCGGCATCTCCGATCTCTTGTCTCCTCGTCGAGGTGGCACCACGTCAACGGATCTTTATACGGGCTCCCGCTTCTATACCGAGGTAACTCGGACATGAAGTATGCTAACCGACATGTCCAAGATGAAGTAGAGAATGAGTGGAATACTTTGTCTCAATACACTCTTTGGTTCTCATCACATGAGAGGTTAAGAGTGGAGGTTGAAGAAGATGCTAAGGTTTGGAGTGTGTGAGCTCAAGAAATGAATCAAGTGAGCAAATGAACCAAGCATAAAACTTGTGTTCATTCTTCTTTTGTGAGTAGATATATATAAGGTTGTGTGTTGAAAAACAAAGAAAATATCTCATAAAAATATCTCCCAAAAATATCTCCACAAACCCTAAAATATCTATACCCAAAACGAAACACAATTAATTCTATCATGACTCACTTAGTGAGTCACTAATGAACATGCTAGAAGAAATGTGTCACCATGAATGAGTCACACTTTCCAAATCCAGTAATCACTTAAACCAAAATGATTAACCTAAAAATAAATGCATCTTCTAAAGTATTCTCTTAATGGATTACGAGAATACCCCTCACTTGTAAATACATACCTGTATCCGTATTCCGACCGAATACGAATACGATGAGACTAAAATATTCCGACTCAATATAATACTTGGATCCGGCTTAAACCAAAGCCCACCGGTATTATCTGTCCGAAATATGACACGTGCACATATGCACGTGCATGTTCGAACCCTGCCATAAAACCATACAGCCACTACAACGTTTCGACCGAACTTGGGAAACTATCTGTAGGGGACTCTAAAGACTCGTCAGTACCCTGGCAGTGGGTTTAACCATATGCACGTCAACGGCACTAGCTGTGCGTAACGGCTGCCGATCTACTGACCGAAAGGGAAGCCGATGAGCGAACTCATCCTGGAACCCTACTGAGCCTATCAGTGACAATATCCATACAGTCCGGTGCGTTCGTCTATGAGCATCGTATATCAGGCCTAGAGGCTGGTAACGTCAGACCCCCAAAAGCTGTATAAGTCGTGTCGGAGGGTAGCTCTGAACTCCCTGAGAAACTACTGGAATACCTACCAGTAATTCTTACCTACCTTGGCCAAGGACTTGGTGTAATGGCTCTCCTAGACACAGCGCGATCTCACCCCCAATAACGGGACAGACGAATCCCCTGCCGATCCGCTCACTGCTTCTATGTGGCTCGGGACTGTACCCAACTAAAACCGGTTTGCACGACTCCTTTGAGCCGTGGTAGGGTAGTAATATAAGCACAGTGGGAACTCACACGAGACAAATGACGACCTCAGGTCGATGAACTAACCTGTACACATGTCACTAGGGAACTGCTATCTGACGCTAGGTATAATACCAACTAGCATGTTCCCGGCGAGTCATGTCCGGTGCACTCATAACCCAATGAGCACCTGTATACATCTTAGGTGAACCAACTGACACCAATGGCTTGTAAGACCGTCCACTTCCCCTCGTCGAGGTCTCGACTGTATACACTAGTCTTCTACGGAGTATTGATGCCCTGTCTCGAAACTCCCTCGACTAGGGACCACTTTTAAGGATGTGCTTATGGACTACCCAAGTCTCACGTATATGATCGCCATCATACTGCTGGTAGTCAAGCAAGAATCCTAAAGGCTCTATCAACGTGTGATAGTGATCATGTCTCCTAAAGCTGTACACGATGATAAAGACAAACCAGATAGCATACTATCATCTCGAGTAAGACTGTCCTACCGGTATAGGTCCTCCTCAATCATTACAATCACGTGCCAGCGATCCAATAATTGACTTTGAGGGCACTACATCCAACAATCTCCCACTTGCACTTACGGCTAATTATTGCGATATCGCATACTCCCGAACATCCAACTCCTGTACTAATCAGTTTCACAAAGCTCGTTTGTAAAACTATTGTGTTCGAGAAATAGCTTCAATGAGTGGATCCGCCCTGATGTTTCTTTCTATGTCTCTCTTAATCTCAGGTTCGCGGAGAAAGCCATCTCCCGAATTGAGTAATACTTGTGTTTAGAATATGTATGGATATCTGATGGGACCTAGTTCATAAATGAACTCAAAATCCAAACTTCTTAGACTGTATCGTCAACTGAACCTAATCAGTATCCTGCACCATGCCTGCCACAGTATCCTTTTGGACCACCTATCCAAACTACTGCACCCTTCGACAGAGGGAAAACTATAACTCTGACAATCACTCTGTCATCCATGTCACCTTGGAGGCCTGGAATGATAACAGTCTCCGAAGGAGGCTGCCGTCATCAAATCCCTAGAACATCCACTTATGTTCTAAAACTTCTTCCGAATGTTTCCCCAGTATTGGATTAATATAAACTTATTGCATCTAGTGCAAAAACAACATCTGGTGTGGTACTTGACATCTCATGTCGACTCAATTGCCTAAGCAAGTGATATGCCAATCATGTACATCCCTCTGCCCTTTAGTCTCTAAGACACCTTTAGAGAGGGAGACTCCATCACCTGCAGGTACACCACCATGCTAGGAGTCGTCCATTCTAAAACACCTTTAGAATATTGTCTAAGTACCCAGATTGGGAAACTGCCCAAATCTAGATCTAAAACCATAGATCTAGTAACTAGAATGTCCGATATTATATCCATATCCTGTGTGGAGAAACAACTGTGTGACAACCACAGTATAACCGATTGTATTATCTGAATTTTACTTCCTACTCTGTGTATGTCATACAAATATCAGGACATTACACTCTACTACCTTCTTAACAGATCCATCCCCTATTCTGATGAAGTCAAACCCATGACTGTCACATCAAAAATAGATTATCTATCTCCGCTATATCTACTTTAGTCTATAAATAGAAATAAGCTACTTGCCCACTATGCTTCCGCTGCTCCCACTGACCACAACAACCCTCTGGCAGAATAATATATACGTGCACTTCTAAAACTAGTTTAGAACGACGTTGTACTCATCCTCCTGCCGGGTCTCATAGCCTGGAACAACAGTAGTGTCATGTCTGGGTAAACAAGAACCTCCCTGTCACCGTCCTTGATGCTACCAAACTACCTCTCGGGTGCCTGAGGTTACCCATCATATCTGCGGAGTGGCTAATGGAATGTCAAACTTGATTGAATCTTTATGTCCTATTAAATTTTCCGTAATCGTTTGCGGTTCTGGATTCACTTTCAGTTCTACCATACTCCCACTACTGTTTTCTGAAAAAATCCATTTTACTAAAACTGTGGCGAGTCAAGAACAATATCACTATTGATCTTCCAGATGGTAGAAAATCAACCCTCGTCATAGCCTGGGCCAACCCACAAACTGCCATTACAGAAACGTGCCTTGAGTTATCCAGAGTCTGGTTTTAAGCATAAGCTGGACAACTCCCCGTACTTTAACATCGTTAAGATACGAACCATTCTATATCCAATATAGAAACTTTGGCACTTATTTAATTGGAACCGGATTCAAATCATGCAGCTGTCTCCAGTGCATATCAACTTAATGAAAAGAGGCTAATCGGCATTACTCAACTTAGGAGTCCATCCAATAATGAGTAACCTGAAAGAGAAACAAGTTTCTCAAAACCATTACTATCAACTGAATACAAATCACAAGTATCTACATCTTCGATCACTTTGAAAAATCTCGATACTTGCGATACCTGGTTCTCTACTTTATTATTGTACCTATAAATTCTCAAAACTTAGACCTTGTATTTCTACGAAACACTTGTCCAAAAACTAGAGAAGTCACAAGTAAACAGAACATAGTACGAGGACCAACCCCTTTGTCCTGATGGACACTGGACAACATACAATACTCTGTATAAGCCCACTGAGTTGAATAATTCAAAACCTGTGTATCGTAGGTTGAAAACTGTACATATGGTTAAGAACTACTCCGCTGTTCAATGCTCCTTACCCAGTCATCAACTGATATAGGTAAATATCGCAGACATAATTTCAAAAGATATAACTCACTTTATGAAAATAAACATACAGATATATCAATTTGAAATTGGTGCATAACAACTGATATTCAAAACCAAATACTTGCTGTCAGGCAAAAACCCAGGCGATTTCCTCAAATATCACCAATTACAACGAATTCCGATATAATGAGGATAATCACCTAATTACCAATAACTTACTCCCAATCATCATCTGTAAAACCATACGGTTGTGAGAATCATACATGGGAAATATATATCGTGGAGTAAGTATCTAATCGGGAAAACAGTTTTCCTTTAACAATGCATAGTGAAACTGAAACATGAAAATGTTTCATAGGGGTATCCTGGTATTCCTAGTAATTCCTCTTCCATTATCTAGTTCATGATTGTAACCGTATATTTCTTTGCCATCTCTCCAAATCCCTTTATTTGTCTTTAGTCATTACCTTCTTTACACCATCGTTAGGCTAAATGGTTTTCTTCCTTCCCTACCGTTCGACACCAGCCAATGGTTTGGAAGAAGACTATCCATTAATCGTAATAGGTGTATACTCCTAAACCAAGGAGTACTCGCCACCTGAGAGAAGGTGATGATAAAAGATAACTGAATAAAACGTTATTCTATTTCTCCTGAACATGAATCCATCCTCGAATCTGGAACAAGTTCCTTCGAGTTCGTATATAACCATACGATGGATTTATCCAAAGGAAGTGGACGTTCTTAATAATACGGGGTGTTCTGTAGAAATGCAAAGGTGAAGTAGGAGTGACGATGAACTACGCGGTTTGGTCGTGAATGATAGCAGTCGCAATTTACTTTGCCCTCTTTCTAATCCCTTTAATTTTGCCTTTACTTATTATCTTTTGTACACCCTACTTAGGCTAATTGGTTTTCTTCTTTCCCTACTTTTCGGCACCTACCTATGGTTTGGAAGAAGACTATCCAATAAGCGTAATAGGTGTACTCTCCTAAACCAAGGAGCCCTCGCAACCTGAGAGAAGGTGATGATAAAAGACAACTGAATAAACCAATTCAATTTCTCCTGAACCTGGATCCATCCTCGAAGAAGTCCCTTCGAGTTGGTATATAACCATACGATGGATTTATCCAATGGAAGTGGATGTTCGTAGTAATACGAGGTGTTCTGGAGAAATACAAAGGGTAAAAGGAGCGGCAATGACTTATGCAACTCAGACAATCCAAAAGCCAGTGTTTTAAGAAAGTTCGGTCAATTTGGTCACTGAGTCATAGTCTAGGGTCGGTCAAAGGTCGCTGCCAAAGAGAGAGAGAAAAGAAACACTCTGCGTGCACTCTAACCTAGATCAGAATGGTTATCACTTTATCTAATAAATAAACCTCCCACTGTACCGTCAAATTCACCTCCAAACCTTAAAGAAGAATTAGTCGGGATCACCCGAAAAGTAAACCAACTCATCAGTGGGAATCGGGATCCAACTATAATCGCATGATAACGTGAAGGAATCAACTCACGTTATCACACTCCAGAATGTATGTGCATGTCTGGCAAGTTTCAGTTTTAGAAACTCCCGATATGGATTTATGCCCCATGCTCTTATGACCCTGACGTTGGCCAAATGCCACAAGTTACATGTCAATTTCTACCCATCATTATCTTGTTAATTTGAACCCACCCCTACATGCCCCTAACGTTGGCCAAATGGCAGAACGACTGTCCCAAACCAACTCATCTATCTATGCAATAGATGAATACCCAGCAGCTACCAAACACTATGCCTTGGCGTTGGTCAAAATACATAGCTTGAATACTACTGAATTCCCAACTAAAATGACGGAGGGCTATGGGTGGTTTTTGGCGATAAACGTTTAACGTAACGAACTTGATATCGCTGAAGGAACCTGATAGCTTTTTACAAAATTATAGTGGCGAAAACCTTTGCTAAAGAGTTCACTCACGGTGAAGGGATCTCGGCTCTTTCCTCATGGAATGAGGTGCAGGATATTCCAACTGAATACCGCGATGCAAAGCAACAAGTAATCAACTATAGTGAAGTTATTACCCTGACACAAACATCTGTTAGTTATATGTATGCCCTAGAGGCCATTACTGTACATACGATGTATATTGTAATGGATGCTTGGACGTATATAGCGGGGACTTTCTTGGTCGACATGATAGTATGCTATCTGGTTGTACTTTATCTTAACATGTACTTTGATTGTCTCTATGTTACATGTTGATAAAGCCCTTCGGATATGTACTCGACTACTGGGACTATGATGAGATCATACTAGTGGGGCCACGGTAGTCGACGAGTACATCCTATAACTGTTCTTAGTCGATGGTGTATCGAGACAGGGCATCGATACACCAGAGTAGACTAGAGTATACACATCTTGATCCATATGATGGGCGATGGATGATCCCATATCAATCGGTGTTTGACATCAAGGATGGTGTACGGGTGCTCAGTAGAGACTGGGTACAATGGACGGACTCACCGAGAACTCCCAGATGGTTTTATACATGGCAGTTCTCCGGTGACACTGGTACAGAGTAGTCTGTTGACCCGAGATCGTCATAGAGTCTTGTGTGATTCCCACCGTGCTTTGATTTCCATCATACCACGTCCAAGAGGGCGTGCAAAAAGGTGGCTTTTGGGTACAGTCCCGAATCATATGGAGGCAATGAGCGATAGGAGGGGATTCGTCTCTCCCGGTATAGGGAGTTGATGTTGTGCTGTGTTCGATTGGCTATAACTGGAAATACCTAGCCAGGGTTGCTGAGATTTACTGGTAAGTGTTATCAGTAATTTCTCGAACTGTTATAGACCTCATATCGACACGATTTATCGAGCTACTGGGGTCTGACGTTTACTACCCCTAGGCGAGATATGCAACATATCAGATGACGAGACCGGACTGTACGGGAGTGTTACTGATTGGATTCGCAGGAGAATGTATAGGCTTGCTTGTTGATCTTCTGATCGCTCAATACCCGGGTGGCCGTTACGTTTTGCAGATTGCTTGCGGCTTGTGGGTGTTTGATATGATCATCACCTACTGCCGGCGTATTGACGGGTTTTTAGAGTCCTACACAGGGGTTTCCTTGCTCAAGCGAAACGGAGTAGGAGCACATATGTGATATGTGCGGGACTAAGATTGATACAATATGAGATACCGTATTCTATTCTCGCGATTCGTAACATTGATCGGTTGTATGCGATATAGCCAGGTTATCGGATCTAGTGTTGATTCGATAAGTTGTTACACATGATATTAGTCGGTTATTGCCGGATTGTTAAATAAAGAGTTGATTTAATAATTTAATGTATGATTATATATATTTGATATATTACATTACATTAACTAGTATTAGCTCACTTGATTGTGCATAAGTGTATATGTGATATATATTTGTGTACATATGATTGTGTCATGCTTGATGATACATCAAAGATGGGTATTTGAGACTTATACCAGGATTAGGGTAAAGATTAGGGTTTTGTTTATATCTTAAGAATAACAAAAGAGAAAGACTTTGTCAAAGTTCTCAAGCTTTCATGAAGCTTGTGGATACATCGACAAAGTCAACTCTTTTGTCATTCTTTAGGATATTTAGTTAACCCAACCCTTAACCATATACCTTGGTCAATTCTCTACATGAGTTAAGTATGATAGCTTAACTCACCCATGGTTACATTATTGAGGAGATAATTCATATGATGATATTATTCTTTCTTCTTCTTCTTCATCAAGCTCTTTGAAAAAGCTTTCAAGCTCTAATGGTGTTATGAGAAAAAGTGTGAGAAAATCAATTCTAAAGTGAGCAACCTTCCTACTTCTTCATCCTCTACTGCTTGCCATTTAGTAGAGGGTGTTCTCTTCACAAAGTTTTTGACCTAGTGAAGGAATAGTTTGAGTTAGTGTCTCCCCGACGTAGATCATCTTCGGCCTCGAAGTAATCGAAGCAAGCACGTTTGTTCTTCTTGTGGAGCTTCTTTAGAGTACGGAGTTCACGATCGCAGCGAAGGGGATATCTACACGGAGCTATTGAA
Organism: Agapanthus africanus; assembly: GCA_030015575.1. Lineage (NCBI taxonomy): Eukaryota > Viridiplantae > Streptophyta > Magnoliopsida > Asparagales > Amaryllidaceae > Agapanthus > Agapanthus africanus. The sequence continues at coordinate 361,843,336 of CM057346.1, forward strand.
GTGAAGGACCGGATCTACAAAGGTTGTAATCCCTCTCACTTAGTGTTAAAGTGTTTAACACGCTTGTTTTCGCCTAAACTTTAGTATAAAGATCCAGCTTTGGGTTGTTCGGCACGGCTAAAATTTTAATTGGGCATGGTTGATATCTCGTAGACCCTTGTATGAGTGCCTAGCAACCCTACAGTGGTATCAAAGCCAAGCTAGAGTTTTAGGAGAAGTCTGAGCGAAGTTTAAAGTCCGATCGAACACCGAAATCCTAATTTGAACCCCTATCTGGATATTTTTCAAAAATGTGATTTTTTGTGAATTAAAAATGCTCAGAAAATTAAGCAGGGAAATATAGGAATTACTGTGAAGTAAGGACCATTGATTCCGTCACGTGACCGCGGAACCGCGGCGAAACCACGCACGTGGCCGCGGTTCCGCGGCTGAATTGTTTTATTGGGGACCACCACTTCACAGTAATTATCCTGGTTTCTTTTGCACTATTCTGGGAAGTTTTAATTCCACTCAAGTGTTGAGTTTTCTAAGGTTGTATTGGGGACTCGTTGAATCGATCGGATAATTTAACTTCGTTTAGTTTGTCCGGATAATTTTTAGAACGTATTAAAAAGTTCGAACGAATATCAATAATTCACTTTTTCCCTTGCCGAAAAATTTCCAAGCGTTGGATTTTTCCGTAGTTTAAGAATGTTCTAAGTCATGCAAGTAACGCGGTGGACCCTCTAGAAGACAACAAACCTTAACTCGATTATATGACCATCTTGAACTGCCTCTAAACCTTAGGGTTTGTAGCAGTACGGCGTGCCACATGTGAGGCGTTGGCTTGACCCTTCTACGACTGGACCATTGGCACTGTAGCATGTGATGGATGTTCTTAAACTAATTTCAAGAGTTGAGAACTATTTGGGAAATCTTGGGTGTTTGATCATTCGATCGGAATGTTTAACATTGTCTATTTATCTGGAATGTGATACAATATTTGGAATCCACATGTAGTTAAGAGATAACTAATTTGAATGTTATAAATCTAATAGTTCAGTCTCAGATGATCGGTTGCCACGGAATTTTGATGTGATCAAAAGTCCATCACAATCATGTAGCGTACGCTGATACTCGCCGGGTAAACTTAACAGACAGCCATGCCCCATAGCCCTGACCAAGTGACTGTAGGAGAACCCCGTCGCCCAAAGCTTCCGTTAGGGTGCTCGCGGCAGCGGTGTTCCGCCTTAGTGCACTTCGTCGAAGGCATCTGAGGGTGCGGCCATCTACTAAAGTTTGCGATGAGCATTCGATCAGAATGTCGGGAATCTTGATGAATTGCCCGACTTGATATTGAAAAGAGTTTCGATAATGAGACTAAAATGCTGGGTTTATAATTGTTAGGCATGCGATGTCTAAGGAATTCATTTGGTTAGGCATACGATGTATAAGGAAGTTGCGGATTCCAACTGTTGTAGTTTTACACTTTCTTTTCTATGACCGTAAGCGTAGTATGTGCAGTATCGCCGGCTTCGTTGCTATACATCAACGACAATCGGGATACGCATACTTGCTTACGTTAATGATATGAGATATTATGTATTGCTGTGATATGTTATATTGGATCATCGCGTTCTGAATAGCCGGAGGTTTTATGTGAAATGAGAGTTTTTCATTTTCATTCATGTAAAATTCATTTGTATGTAATATTCTTTTATTGGGGCACTTCCGGGCTTAGGATGATGTCACCATTGTATATTATTTACTTTTCCGCATTAGGTAGACCCAAGGAGGGGAGCACAAGTAACCGGGTTCTATGGTCCAGTGGGAGACCATCTCGAGGAGTCGAGACCGGGTCTGTTAACCCTAGAATTGGCAGTGTTGCTTGCCGCTATCATAGGGGTCTAGGGATGTGGGTTTGGCTATTCGTCGCGACCTTGGAATCTGTGTTTTATACAGGCTCGTATGAAAAACACGGACGTCCTAGTATATCCAATATTTCATATATGTTCTTCTGCCGCAATGTTCTGTGATGAGATCATATTACTGCCTGAGACGAATGTTTATATTATATATATGAGATATATATTATATATTGTTGATTTCGTTTCATATCTGATGCTTGTGAAGCATATTAAAATGGGACTTCATTAATGAGATTAATGAAATAAAAGAAACCTAAAGATGTTGTAGAAACTTGTTTAAAAACTTGTAGCTCGAGTTCTTGCTTTGCATAGCGGTGTTCCTTGTAGAACATCCAGCACCTTATTCGATAAGAAAAGAGCCGAGATCCCTTCACCGGGAGTGTCCTCTTTAGTGAAACTAGCAGATGCTACAAACTCGGTTTGTCTTTTCATTGCTTCTATAGTTCTTACTTTGCACAGCGGTATATGTGATATACCCTGCACCTTATTCGATGAGGAAAGAGCCGACGATCCCTCCACCGGGAGTGACCTCTTTAGCGAAACTAGAAAAGCCTTAAAAACATTCCATTTAAAATCACTCGATTCTACAACGATATCAAGTTCATTACGCAAAAGGTTTTCTTAAAAACCTGTCGTAGCCCTCCGTCATTTCAGGTAAGTACTAGTTAGTATTCGTGCTACGTTTGTTGACTAAGTTAAGGCGTAGTGTGCGGTAGCTGATTAGTGCTTATCTGTATAAGCATATGATGCGATTGGATTAGGGTAGTCGTGCGACTTTGTTGACTATGTTAAGGGTCGTGCGGGTGGGTTTAATTCAATCGAGAAATGACGGATTGAACTTGACTCGCACTTATGATTTGTTGACTATGTTAAGGTCATATAGCTGCTAGGGGTAAAATATTATTGGGAATTTCAAGTGTTGAAATTTGCAACGAGATTGCATACCTTCTATGAGATAGTTGGATCCCGATACCCGCTGCGAGTACGAGTTACTCCTGGGAGAGTTTTACACATTACAATTAGCCGATCAAGTAGGTGTCTAGACAGGTGTCAATGGGGTTACACCCCTGGAAAAATGAGGTTTACTTTAATTAGGTTCGTGCGAAAGCACGGGGGACCTCCCTCAAAGTACCGGCACTGGCCTGGTTGAAAAATTGGCGAACTTGTAGCGTGTAATTAATCCCGGCTAGTCTTTCTTTTTAGGGTTTGAACGAAGATTTGACTAAAACAGTGGAAGACATCCTGATTAGATATATTAGATAACCAATCTAATCTTGCAAGAGCATACGCTGAGTGATTTCTTCCCTTTCTCTCCAGGTAGCGACCATATCATGCCTTAATCAAGATAATAATACGGATATATTGACCGAACCCGCTTGTTATACTGAGCTGGGGAACGTTGGTCCCGCTCCAACTTATAATTGTTATAAGACAGAGCAGGAAATTGGGGAATACCAGATTTCCCGTGCTGCCCAAACGAAGAAAGTGCATGCTGATGCATCTTCTTCGGGTATGTTCATTACCGAGAAGTGTTTCTCAGTATCCTTTACGTCCTGGGTATGAGATACCGGATCAGGATCCCGCATATGTAATCTGTTACATGGGCTACAGATAGGTAGAGAACTGAGAACGGGTGATAAGTTTCATGAGACAGAAAACGGTGTAAGTGTTGCAGCCAAGTCTGTTGGTCACTATCACACTGTATTATCAGAATACATTGATTCTGAACGAATGTTATTAGATACCGAACCTGCTATACAACATCATAACAGTCTCTTTATTAGTAAAGAAAGGATATAATTTTGTATTGTTGGATAATGATTTGAACATTTCCTATATCAAGAGTTCATCGGTTCAGGCACGTTATCTAAAAGCATAGACGTTCTAAATCAAACTACAGTTCTTAGTATACAGTACACACACGAAAGGAAGAGTTCAGAAATGAATGATTCCTTCTTGAGGCATTGTAGACTAGGTCATATCAATGCGACCCAACTAGCTAAGTTACATTTAGATGCATATTTAAATCTGTTTGAATTTACATCTTGTGAAACTTGTCGGTCATGTCACAAAGATAAGATGACCATAGCTCTGTTTATTGGAAACAGAGAAAGAGTTAATGAACTCTTGGGATTGATACATGCTAATGTATGAAAGTCTCCTATCTACACATGCCAAGACCGGTTCTTTGTACATCATTACATTCTCTGATGATCTCTCAAGATTAAGACATATGTTCCTGTTGAAACACAAGTCTGAACCTTTTGAGATATTTACAGAATGTAAGTTAGAAGTAGAGAACCAAAATACGGGTATAAGTATTATGTCCTTTGATGAGATCAAGGAGGAGAATACTTGAGAACGGAATTCTTGGACTATTCTAAAGGAGAATGAGATTGTCTCTCAGCATTACTCCTTCGTATACACTACAGCACGTCGGTGTATCGGGGCGGAGTGTTCATCACAGAATACTGCATTTTATACTGCCCGTTCTTACGCTCGGTTGTTTATAGGTAGGTGCTTTTAATCCGTGTTTGTTACATATTTGTAGGATACAGGTTCTCGGTTCTAAAACGGTGAAATTCATGGAAAACACGACAAAATCCGGGTTCCTGCCAACCACTGAGAAAACACGGTCTCCGCTCGTCATCCGTATGTTGCCAGATACCAGTTTAGGAAGACAAAATATCAAATCAATGTCACCTTCATGCACAAGGCTCAATGGCAACAACAAGTTCCAAGAAATCTACACGGAGCTCGAGGCAATCATAACAAAAGACATCCACAAAAAGTCTACCTTTCCTCAACAGAAATTCTGGAAGAATTGTGAATGTATTTTCAGAAAATACATATACCAGACAACAAAGGACAAGAAACCAGGGAAGCACAGAAAATCAGAGCCCCTAATCCCACTATAGGGCCGCGGATCCGCGGCCAATAGGGGGTATTGGCGGCGGATCCGCGGCCGTACGGCCTCGACAGAGTATCATCTTTTGGGGGCTGTCTAGTAATTTTGTCTATGGTCAGATGGTTGCCCTAGGGTTTCATTTCCCTGCCTATAAATACAGCAGAACTGAGCTTAACCAAGGGAGCTTTTTCTTTAGCCTCTTTTTTGTAGTTTTGTTCTTCTTTCTTCTTCTTCTTCATTCTTCCTCCATGAAATTGTAGTGAGAGCTTTTGAGTGGATGTTAATGAAGATGAGGGTTTTTTATCTTTCTTGTTAGTTTGCTCCCCCTTGAGATTCTTCCTTTCTCTTGCTCATTCAACCTCTTCATTGAGCTTGAATGGGTAAGGGTTAGTTATTGATCTCAAGGGTCGTATTTTCTCATGGGACTAGTTCTTCACTTCACATGCGTTCTCTACCCTTCCCTTGATCTTGCAACCTCTTCATTGAGCTTGCAAGTTTAAGGGTTGGCTATTGAGCACATGCTTGGCTTGGGTTCTATTTCCGTGTTCTTTTTATTTTCTTATTTATTACTTGCATTTTTCATTCTTGCTTTTATTACTTGCAATTTTATTCATGCACTTTAATACTTGTATCTTTTCTTTTCTTTGTTCTTTTCTTTTTGTTCTCTTTTGTTTATTTTGTGAATGTTGTAATTATTGTTGTTGTTAAGAATTCATACGGTATTGTAAGTTAACGTTTCTTTGCCAATTCCTTTTCCCGTTATTTTCCATTTGAACTCCGCCCAAACCATACGCAAGCGCTCCGTTAGGCACCGTACCCTGACAAGGTAACGGTGATTCCTAACCGCGACCAGTTGCGTTCGGTTTGGCCGGAGGCGAAAGCAAGAGACAAGAACGGAAGGACAAGGGTAAATAAGCCGGATTCCACGAATACCGCGCTTAAATCCCCTAATCCACGTTGTTGCCGATTGCTTAGCTTCAATTGGTCAAGACTCGGCTCAAAGGTTTTGAGTACGGATTTCTTAGCTTACAATCTCGTATCTTTTCTTAACAACTTTATACTTGCAGATATACACATAGGTTAGAATCAAACTCACACAGATTCTTTATTGACTCGTCTAAAACAAGAAGGTAAGATACCACCATCTCCCTGTGGACCGACCCGTGCTCAACCGGCTAGCTGAAAAGCGACACCGTCCTGATCGCGGTTACACTTTAAATCTTTGAACATCCGACACTCCATCGGCGTGCGATCAAATGGCGCCGTTGCCGGGGAGACGGTAGCGTATTTTCTTTCTTGTTATTCGGGTTAATATTCTTTTTGTATATATATATAAAAAAATAAAAAATCTTTTTGTTGTTTTTGATCATTTTTGTGGGCAAGAGTGCAGATTTTTGCAGATTTGCAAACTGCGATTGTGGGGAGCAAAGTGTACATTCAAGGCTAAGGTGATTGCAAAGTACAGTGCCAAAGATCCGGGTAGTTTGACCCGCGCAAGCGAACTTTTCAAGCTTACCGGATTTGATTCAACGGGGGTTTCCTAACCCAAAATATTAACGGTACGTATTTTTCTAACACCTTCTTCTCAAATCCGACGCTTCCAATATACTATTCTTTGCAGGATTCTTTGCAAGTTCGCTAGCAAACGCTAAAAAAATTGACTAACCCGTATTTGTTGCAGCGCCGCGCTTAAACTAAAAAACGATTGTTTGATTCTTTATAGAATTTTTGAATTGCGCATTGCATACATTAATACGGACTTAAGGGCAAGCGAACCCCACAACATACGGTAAAGGATTTCATCACCTTTTCCGTGGCCCACAAATCACGAACTTGAGCATAACGTTTACCCGCACAAAATTTAAAAGAAACTAGACTTTAAGCCTCAAGGACTTCGCGCTCACTAGGAGAAGTTAACTGTATTTAGAACCTTGCTTAACGGTATATTGTTTACGGGGTGTCTAGGAAAGTGTTAACGGCGAAACCGCCAAAAGAGAAAGGGTTATTTAATTAAGGAACTTCGCGAAAGCGTTGGAAAACCTCCCCTTATCTCTGCACTTACCTGGCCTCGTGATCAGTGTATCTTGAGCCTGTTTCTCGACACAGTTTTACTTCGACAATCAAGTTCTGGAGCAGGTCTAGTTGACCTAGGTGAACCCTAGAACGATTAGGTGTGTGGTATTTTCGTGTCGTGATTGTTTTTGTCAATATTCTTTTTGTGTGTATATTTCATTCTTTTGTTAATATATTTCTATAAAAAAATATATTAAAAAAAATAAAAATTCACATTCTTTTTCCCTCCTTTTCTCTTCCTTTCTTTCCTTTTCTCATCATATCATGGGTACCCCACCTCGCAAAACTCTAGCCGAACTTTGGTACCCACAACCAGACATTACATCTTACGGTTCTTGCTTTGGCCGAATTTCGAACGATCCATCCATGCCAAAAATTTCTTTGAAAGATCGGATAGACGCGTCTAGGACGAACAACTGGACCCCGCAATCCACTTCGTATCAACCGTTTCAAACATTCACACCTTCTTGCGTTGATACCCCTTTTGAAAATCCGGTTGTAACCCCGAGACCTATGTCTATTGCTGAACGTATTGAACAATCTCGTAGCCGATCTTTCATTCCTTTCACCACTACAAATTCTTGGGATCAACAATTCCATTCACCTTCTTATCCTAATGTTGATCCCACTCCTGTCCAGCCATTCAATTCCTACCAATCCTACCCTACTTTTGCACCTTCCCTAGACATTGCTTCAGAACAGCCTTTTGGGAGTTTTCAGTATCCAAACAACTTTGAATCTTTTACTGAAACCCCTTCACAACCAATGTCTAGTCTAGAACAGTCGTTGGAAGACTTTAGGGTAGCGTCAAGCCAACAGATGATGGATTTGAATGCGTCCATGGCCGCCCTCATGCAACCTAGTGACCCGGAAGCTAGTTTTCAACTAGCTCCAACTTTTTCAATGTATGATGAGGCGGCAGGACAGGCTGTGAATTTGAGTGGAGAGAGTGAGATGTACCCCCTTCCGAATCAAACCTACCCGTCTGAAATTGAATCCTACAACTCCTGTGTTGAAAGTCTATCTAATGTTCCAAACGATTCACCAGTTGAAGATAGAATGTTTAATGAGTTGTGCAACTTTGTAGTATTTGATTTGCCAAATTGTGAAGGGACCTTGCCAAGTGAAACCACACCCAATCCTTTTGACCTCTACACCTCCATCTTAGAACCTGAATTGATTGAAATCCATGCTTTTGATGAGGTGTCTGAGAAAATTGACTTTCACTTGATTAAGGATATTGACACTGGGACTATTTTGGATGATGAACCCGTAGATTTGACTGAGTTTTTCTCTCCAATTCATCATCCCGAGTCATTAAATGTTTTTCCCGAACAACATATGCGTCTGGACTTTGATGAAATATGCATGGATGAGCTTAACTTTGAGGAGAATTTTGAGGATATTTTTGAGGATGAAATAGTTCTAGATGATGAGTCGGATTTTCCAATTCATCCTGTTCCTTTCACTGACTGTGTACACCCTCCAGAACCCTTAACCGATACCCTTCCTCAACCACTTCCCTTCATCCTTTCCATCGTTCCGACCTTGCAAGAACCCGTACCATTTTCACTTTCTGTGTCTGGTTTACCGAGTTCGGCGTACCCATGGGTTCTTACGAATCTTGAGGGATTTGACCCAATCTCTCGCCGGGTTAATAGATTAGCACAATCGCTGTTTACACATCGCTCATCACAAATTGTGCTAATCTATTCACTCCATTTCCTCCCTCAAGTTCGTATTCCACTTCTTTTTCCCTTCCGCCATTCTTCTTCCTCTCATATACCGAGACCGTATCCCGCTTCTCTCCGCATACGGTCTCGCGTATTCTCCATTTCTTTCCTCTTCACCTTCTTTCACCAGCCACTGCTTTATCACGATAAGATCTTTCAATGGTTGGTACTAACTTTTGGCCTGTGTAAGGCCTTGTATAGCTTGATACTGTTCTTTCCCCCCTAAACCTGAACTTCAACGCCTAACAGTGGAAACACTGTTTCACTTAAGTTTGGGGGGAACACCTTTTTTGTATATATTTTTGGTTTTTCGTTTTGTATATAATTTGTTTTTAGGGGGAACGCCGACAATTTTGACCCTCTTGGTATAGCCTGACAGTGAGGGCACTGTCAAGTTTAAGTTTGGGGGTGTGCTCGGTAAGCTTTCTTCCTTCGCATTCATTTGTATATTTTGCATTTGCATACCCTATTAAAAACCCACAAAAATTGAAAATTTCCAAAAAAATATAAAAACTTTCTTGTCAAGTTAGCTTGTGAAAGAACTCTGATTCAACATTTCGACGGTTTTTGTTTGAAAAAATAGGAATAACTAGATCTTATGTTTGGATTTTGAAAACCTGAAAGATAACTCTCCTTTGATGTTAACTATAGCTGATATACGTCTTTACATCACACTACACGTGTCGTGAATTTTGGGAATTAGATGACAAGTCTTTCATGTTTAAACTTTTAAACAGATAAATGATTTTCTGAGGATCAAATAGGTTTGTTCTGAAATAAGTAATGTCAAGAATAGTTTATGAAGTAAAGCGAATATGAAGGAATGTTATTGATGCCGTAATTGGAGCTAAGTCTGAAAAATAACCCATCGGAAACTTGATTGGAATGATTACACACCAAACCCACTAAACACGTCTTTTATCCAAAAAAATAATTGAACTGCCGGTTATATCTCCGTTCGTATTAAATCATCTGATTTTCACGTTAAACTGTCTTTTGTTTTTGGACCTAGGTAACTTGAGTAATTAAGTCCGCTGGGGTGTTTCTACACCTAATGCCCTAAAACCAACTGGTTTGGGTGCATTGGCCCAATGCTCGCTAAGAAGCCTAGAAAGTCCAGTTTAAAACAAAGTCAAGCAAGTGTTCTCTCCGAGTTAAAATTCCTAACGGTTCTTTGTGTGAGAATAATCTTGATAAAAGACAGGCTTTTATAAAAAAAAATTTAACGGAGATATGAAGGTTTTATTCTATGATAAAGACTATTGCACGTTCACAGAGGTGTGTATGAAATGAAAACAAGAAAAAGGTGGAGTGAAAAATACGACTCAGTTTCCTGTTAAGGAAGATAGAAATTCTGAAGTTGAAACCTTACTGGAAAACGAAACTTGAAAAATGCTGAACTCTTTATAAAACTTATGTGATCCTTTTAAAATTGTTATCTGGGCTTTTTTATGCGACATGATGACTTTAATCGATCCTTCTGGAACTTAACGACACTATTTGCACTACACGTAAAGACATATAAAATCTGTAGTTAAATAAGAAGCGAGGTGTGAAAAATAAAGGTTCGATGGTCTAGACTTAGGATTATAGAATTGTTATTTTCTAAAAACAAAACTTTAGGGTTTGAATCTTAGTTATTTTATGAAACCAACTTGACCGGATTTTGTGGGTAGTATCCGCTGAAAACCCTCAGGAGACAACACTCTTCCTACTAGGGACACCTAGAGGTTTAACGGCTTGTTGCACGCGCTCAGTGCAATCGCGTTCCCTGCGAAAGTGCGGTTATCAATTTATTTTTTGTGAATAATTGGTTTTGCTCGGGACGAGCAAAAGTTAAGTTTGGGGGTATTTGTTCATCACAGAATACTGCATTTTATACCGCCCATTCTTATGCTCGGTTGTTTATAGGTAGGTGCTTTTAATCCGTGTTTGTTACATATTTGCAGGATACAGGTTCTCGGTTCTAAAACGGTGAAATTCATGGAAAACACGACAAAATCCGGGTTCCTGCCAACCACTGAGAAAACACGGTCTCCGCTCGTCATCCGCATGTTGCCAGATACCAGTTTAGGAAGACAAAATATCAAATCAATGTCACCTTCATGCACAAGGCTCAATGGCAACAACAAGTTCCAAGAAATCTACGCGGAGCTCGAGGCAATCATGACAAAAGACATCCACAAAAAGTACACCTTTCCTCAACAGAAATTCTGGAAGAATTGTGAATGTATTTTCAGAAAATACATATACCAGACAACAAAGGACAAGAAACCAGGGAAGCACAGAAAATCAGAGCCCCTAATCCCACTATAGGGCCGCGGATCCGCGGCCAATAGGGGGTATTGGCGGCGGATCCGCGGCCGTACGGCCTCGACAGAGTATCATCTTTTGGGGGCTGTCTGGTAATTTTGTCTATGGTCAGATGGTTGCCCTAGGGTTTCATTTCCCTGCCTATAAATACAGCAGAACTGAGCTTAACCAAGGGAGCTTTTTCTTTAGCCTCTTTTTTGTAGTTTTGTTCTTCTTTCTTCTTCTTCATCATTTTTTCTCCATGAAATTGTAGTGAGAGCTTTTGAGTGGATGTTAATGAAGATGAGGGTTTTTTATCTTTCTTGTTAGTTTGCTCCCCCTTGAGATTCTTCCTTTCTCTTGCTCATTCAACCTCTTCATTGAGCTTGAATGGGTAAGGGTTAGTTATTGATCTCAAGGGTCGTATTTTCTCACGGGACTAGTTCTTCACTTCACATGCGTTCTCTACCCTTCCCTTGATCTTGCAACCTCTTCATTGAGCTTGCAAGTTTAAGGGTTGGCTATTGAGCACATGCTTGGCTTGGGTTCTATTTCCGTGTTCTTTTTATTTGCTTATTTATTACTTGCATTTTTCATTCTTGCTTTTATTACTTGCAATTTTATTCATGCACTTTAATACTTGTATCTTTTCTTTTCTTTGTTCTTTTCTTTTTGTTCTCTTTTGTTTATTTTGTGAATGTTGTAATTATTGTTGTTGTTAAGAATTCATACGGTATTGTAAGTTAACGTTTCTTTGCCAATTCCTTTTCCCGTTATTTTCCATTTGAACTCCGCCCAAACCATACGCAAGCGCTCCGTTAGGCACCGTACCCTGACAAGGTAACGGTGATTCCTAACCGCGACCGGTTGCGTTCGGTTTGGCCGGAGGCGAAAGCAAGAGACAAGAACGGAAGGACAAGGGTAAATAAGCCGGATTCCACGAATACCGTGCTTAAATCCCCTAATCCACGTTGTTGCCGATTGCTTAGCTTCAATTGGTCAAGACTCGGCTCAAAGGTTTTGAGTACGGATTTCTTAGCTTACAATCTCGTATCTTTTCTTAACAACTTTATACTTGCAGATATACACATAGGTTAGAATCAAACTCACACAGATTCTTTATTGACTCGTCTAAAACAAGAAGGTAAGATACCACCATCTCCCTGTGGACCGACCCGTGCTCAACCGGCTAGCTGCAAAGCGACACCGTCCTGATCGCGGTTACACTTTAAATCTTTGAACATCCGACACGCCATCGGCGTCCGATCACGGAGCAATAGCACCCTATGGATATGGTGTGCTCTATGATGAGTACTACTGAGTTTCTATTTTCTTTTGGGAGTTATGCACTAGAGAACCTTCATACCTATTGAATAGGGTTCAAATCAAATCAGTTGCCTACCACTTCATATGTGATATGGAATGGGAAGAGCCCATATCTTAAGTTTGTTAAGATTTGGGGTTGTCCGGCCTATGTCTAAAAAGAAAAATCCGGACAAGCTTGAGGCAAAGTCAGATCTGTGGAAGTTTGTTGGATATTCCAAGCATTTGAAAGGAAATATCTTCTACCAAACAGAGGAACAAAAGATGTTTTGTTTCTCAGTATGCCACTTTTGTGAAAGGGAATTTCTTGTGAAGAAATTATTGGTCATGAGGTAGAATTGGAAGGAGTTCCAGCTATACAAACTGCAGCTGATGATTTGGTAGAACCAAAAGACTCAATAGTAACCAACGAACCTCAGCCTCTCCGCCGATCTAGTAGGGTTCCTCACCCACCTAAGAGATACTTCAGTTTTCTCTATGACAGTGGGAGCGAGGATTGCATCATGAAATGATGACCCAACTAAGTTTCGAGCAGGCCATCAGGAGTGGGACTCTGTAAGCATGGCTGGATGCTTAGTGATATGAGATGGAATCCTTATACACCAACAAAGTATGGACTTTGGTTGCTTTATCTGAAGGGTTAAATCCCCATCAGGAGCGAGTATATCTTGAGAAGATTACTTGGTGTAAATGGAAAAGTTGAGACTTTCAAAGCTATGTTTAAGTCCATCTAGATCCTACTTACCATGGTTACATACCATGACTACGATATCTGGTGGTTGGGTGTCATGACTGCTTTTCTAAAATGATGTTTTAGAAGAGAGCGTCTATAAGTACACAGCCAGAGGGCTTCATAGACAGTGGGAGCAGCAGAAACGTGTGCAAGATATTTTATATGATAAAACAGGCATCGCGGCATTGGAACATCAGTTTTGATGTGGTAGTCAAAGAGTTTGACTTCATCAAAATGGTAGATGAACCATGTATATACCAAAAGGTAGTAGAGAGTATGGTGATGATCCTCGTAGAGTACGTGGATGGCATGCTCTTGATAGGGAAGGAGTTTCCTATGCTACGCTCGGTCAATCTCCGCTTATCACAATGATTCTCCATATAGGATCAAAGTGATACCTCCTAAATCCTGGGTTTTGGATCTATGAGATAGATCTAATTGGATGTCAGGATTCTCACTAGTTGTAGTGAGATGGTATCAATCGATCCTGGGGAGAATCACTGGAAAGGTTCTAGGGTGATAAGGATGACTGAATGTCAGTCGCGGGAATTGTCTTTACCCTTAGTGGAGGGGCGGTATGTTGGAAGAGTTCCAAGCTAGATACCGTGGCTTACTAGACGATTAAAGGCAAGATACATCGTTACCAAGGATGCTACCAAAGAGGCAGTCTGGAAATATAAGTTCATGAGATGAACTTCGTTCCTACCATTGTGTGACAATGGAGTTGTGGCTTTAGCCAAGGAACTACCGTCTCATCAGAAATCCAGATATAATTCTTAGGCAGTATCACCTGATCATGGAGATGGTTGATCTCCAGGGAGATCGAGGTTAGGAGAGTAGACACAGAGGACAACAGCGTGGATCCACCCACAAAGTCCTTTTTCCCAGTAGAGACTTTTATTGGATGGTTGAGTATGAGATACTTCAACCACAGCTAATTGTTGGGTATGTGTTACCACAACATATGGCCCTAGTGCAAGTAGGAGATTGTTAGTTATATGTAGGCCCTAGAGGAAATTACTGTACATACGATGTATATTGTAATGGATGCTTGGACGTATATAAGGAGGACTTTCTTGCTCGACATGATAGTATGCTATCTGGCTGTACTTTATCTTAACATGTACCATGATTGTCTCAATGTTACATGTTGATCAAGCCCTTAGGATATATACTCGACTACTGGGACTATGATGAGATCATACTAGTGGGGCCACGGTAGTCGACGAGTACATCCTATAACTGTTCCTAGTAGAGGGTGTATCGAGACAGGGCATCGATTCACCAGAGTAGACTAGCGTATACGCATCTTGACCCATATGATGGGCGATGGATGATCCCATATCCATCGGTGTTTGACATCAAGCATAGTGTACGGGTGCTCAGTAGAGACTGGGTACACTGGACGGACTCGCCGAGAACTCCCAGATGGTATTATACCTCACGTCAGATGGCAGTTCTCCGGTTACACTGGTACAGAGTAGTCTGTTGACCCGAGATCGTCATAGAGTCTTGTGTGATTCCCACTGTGCTTTGATTTCCATCATACCACGTCCAAGAGGGCATGCAAAAAGGTGTCTTTTGGGTACAGTCCAGAATAACAAGGAGGCAATGAGCGATAGGAGGGGATTCGTCTCTCCCGGTATAGGGAGTTGATGTTGTGCTGTGTTCGATTGGCTATAACTGGAAATCCCTGGCCAGGGTTGCTGAGATTTACTGGTAAGTGTTATCAGTAGTTTCTCGAACAGTTATAGACCTTATATCGACACGACTTATCGAGCTACTGGGTCTGACGTTTACCACCCCTAGGCGAGATTTGCAACATATCAGACGACGAGACCGGACTGTACGAGAGTGTTACTGATTGGATTCACTGGCGAATGTACAGGATTGCTTGTTGATCTTCCGATCGCTCAATACCCGGGTGGTCGTTACGTTTAGCAGACTGCTTGCGGCTTATGGGTGTTTGATATGATTATCACCTACTGCCGGCGTATTGACGAGTCTTTAGAGTCCTACACAGGGGTTTCCTGGCTCAAGCAAAACGGAGTAGAAGAACATATGTGACATGTGCGGGACCGAGATTGATACGATATGAGATACCGTATTCTATTCTCGCGATTTGTAACATTGATCGGTTGTATGCGATATAGCCGGGTTATCGGATCAAGTGTTGATTCGATAAGTTGTTACACATGATATTAGTCGGTTATAGCCGGATTCTTAAATCAAGAGTTGATTTAATAATTTAATGTATGATTATATATATTTGATATATTACATTACATTAACTAGTATTAGCTCACTTAATATTTTTTTTCTCACTTGATTGTGCATAAGTGTATATGTGATATATATTTGTGTACATATGATTGTGTCATGTTTGATGATACATCAAAGATGGGTGTATGAGACTTATACCAAGATTAGGGTAAAGATTATGGTTTTGTTTATATCTTAAGAATAACAAAAGAGAAAGACTTTGTCAAAGTTCTCAAGCTTTCATGAAGCTTGTGGAAACATTGACAAAGTCAACCCTTTTGTCATTCTTTAGGATATTTAGTTAACCCAACCCTTAACCTTATACTTTGGTCAATTCTCTACATGAGTTAAGCATGATAGCTTAACTCACCCATGGTTACATTATTGAGGAGATAATTCATATGATGATATTATTCTTTCTTCTTCTTCTTCATCAAGCTCCTTGAAAAATCTTTCAAGCTCTAATGGTGTTATGAGAAAAAGTGTGAGAAAATAAATTCTAAAGTGAGCAACCTTCCTACTTCATCATCCTCAACTACTTGCCATTTAGTAGAGGGTGTTCTCTTCACAAAGTTTTTGACCTAGTGAAGGAATAGTTTGAGTTAGTGTCTCCCCGACGTAGATCATCTTCGGCCTCGAAGTCATCGAAGCAAGCACGTTCGTTCTTCTTTTGGAGCTTCTCTAGAGTCCGGAGTTCATGATCACAGCGAAGGGGACATCTACACGGAGCTATTGAAGTGAAGGACTGGATCTACAAAGGTTGTAATCCCTCTCACTTAGTGTTAAAGTGTTTAACACGCTTGTTTTCGCCTAAACTTTAGTATAAAGATCCGTCTTTGGGTTGTTCGGCATGGCTAAAATTTTAATTGGGCATGGTTGATGCCTCGTAGACCCTTGTTTGCGTGCCTAGCAACCCTACAACTTGTGCCCCAGGGGTCACTCCCGGTGAAGGGATCTTGGCCCTTGCCTCGTCGAATGAGGTGCAGGATATTCCAACTGAATACCACTGTGCAAAACAAAAGAAAATGTCTTTGTAATAACACTATTTGAAAACTATTCCAACAACGTCAAACTGGTTTGTTTTCCTTTGCAATGATCAGAATCAACGCAGTCCCATCAATTAATCACACCAGAAAAGATCGAAAATAAAATGTACGTATATGCCATCCGCATTCGTCACAGGGTCCCGTCATCACCTGTTAGGTTACTTAACTAATGACAGAGCGGGGACTGGACTAGCGCGGGTGCAAAACATATACAACATCTACTAGTATATATACCAATATACAATAATCACTCCAGGCATGATAAATGCAACATTACAGAAAAGTAATATGCATCACAGAACAATACAGATAATCTGGGATCCCCGGGTTTCACAGAGCCGCAACTGAAACCCGACGTTCCCCTGGTCGTGTGGATAGCCTGTGCAATGAAAACCTAGACCCCTACGAGTGCGGAAAGTTTCCCACAAAAACGTGAAGCGAGGCAGCCCCCTACAGCAAAGTGAATGGACCACCCAGCACTTCACGGAATCCGGTAACTTGGGCACTCCATCTTGGGTCAACCTGTACCCCCTACGAGTGCGGCGAATAGTCTTCCAATTCTAGAGTGAGGCCCCTTTGCCTCTCAAAGCCATGAGATACGGACCCTTCGCCCTCCAGAACCCGGCTATCCGTGCACTCCGTCGTGGGGTAAACCTAGTACATAAATGAAAATATGTACAACTGGTACATCGACCTCAACCCGGTCATGCCCCAAAAGAATAATATACAAACAAGCAGTGACGACAGTCCACATGTTGGACGCTCGCCCTGCAATATCAAATGTACAAATAAATCCAAACTGCACTACCATTGCACACAGCTATCTACCACGACAAATTCGAAACATCACAGCACAACACAGAACATCAACGCGAATGTCACGTTCGTAAACGCGTCTAAAAGGACTATAGCAATTAGACACGATTTACCGCTCGAATGACATTCACGGTCGGTGATATAATGTAAGTATTGTAAACTAACACATTTAAAATTCTGATCGACAAAACTTCCCGAAGTGGGCCCCAAGTACAACTGCAGTACTCAAAAAAATGTGGGCCCAAACAAAATATTCCAGAAACCACAATTCCATATGAAAGACACCCAGAAGAAAAATGGTGCACTGAAGCCTCAAAACGGCGGCGGAATCGTGGCCAATACAAGGCTTGTGCGGCGGTTCCGCGGCGGTCTTGATGGTTCAGTCGACCTAATTTCTTCCAGAGTCTTAAAAAAGTCTACACAATTTTCTGACGTACTCAAAATAATTTTTAGACCAGTTTAAAAATTTGACAAAAACTTTATCATGAGAAATGCGGTTTTGGAAATTTCGTTCGATCGATATTTTAAACACGTTAGAACAAGCTAGTAAAGGTTAATGGCGTGGCTCTGATACCATGTAAGTCTATGGTAGCGCCCCGACCAGTAATCCGAGGCATGCTAATGAGGTCTCACAAGGCATCAACCATGCCAATTTCAAATTTTACAAGTGCCGAGAAACCCTAATACGGATCGTTAACTAGAATTTTAGGCGACAAATGAAACTAGTTAACAACTTAACTACAAGAACGGAAATACAACCTTTGTAGATCCGGTCGTCCACCTCCATAGCTCCACAATGAAGTCTCCTCGCTGTCCAAATCGAATCCCGGGCTCTAGCGTCGGCTTCATCGGAGAAAAGGGCGGGCTAGGTCATCGACTACGATGCCGAAGATGATCTACGTCGAGGCATCACAAGATCAAGCTCCCACTTCACCAAGTCATGAAACTTGTGAAGAAAACACCCTATACTACTTGGCAAGAGGTAGAGGATGAAGAAATAGGAGGTGGGTTCACTTTAGAATTGGATTTCTCACTCAATTGCTCAAGTTGCCATTGATGAAGCAAGCTTTCTTCATCTTTCAAGAAGAAGAAGATGAAGATGATTATCATGAGAGAACTTTTTCAAAAAGAAAATAAAATGAATACTTATCATAATCAAACCATGGTCAAGTGTAGAGAATGAACTAGGGTTAAGTGGAATGGTTAGGGTTAAGCATGAGACAAAATGGTCACTTAGTCAAAGCTTCATGAAGCTTCAATATACAAACAAACAAAGCCACCATTTTCCCTTTTTCTTTTCCAAAATAAAATAAATGAAATAAATAAATAAATGAATAAGAAATTGAAAACCCTAACCTTTACACAACCATGGTTTAATCATTACACAAACCCTAGTGAGCATGTATCATCAAACATGATACAATCAAGTGCACAAAAGTATATCACATATACAACTTGTGAACTTCAAGTGAGAAAATCCATTTAAAGTGAACCAATACTAGTTAATGCAAAGTAATATATCAAATATATAATTATGCATTAAATCATTAAATCAACACTTGATTCAATGATCCGGTCATGTCGCACACAACCCACTAGTATACAATGTATCGATTTATCGAATCAATTCTTGATTCGATAACTAGGTTATATCGCATACAACCAATCGATACATTCATCGCAAGAATGGAATACGGTATCACATACACGCATTATTCTCGGTCCCGCACATATCTCATATGCGCTCCTATTTCGTTTCTCTTGAGCCAGGAAACCTCTGTGTAGGACTCTAAAGACTCGTCAATACGCCGGTAGCAGATGATGATCATATCAAGAACCCACAAGCCGCAAGCGGTCTGCTAAACGTAACGGCCACCCGGGTATTGAGCGATCAGAAGATCGACGAGCAAGCCCGCTCAGACTCCTGTGAATCCAACCAGTAACACTTACCGTACAGTCCGGTCTGATCGTCTGATATGTCGCATATCTCGTCTAGGGGTGGTAAACGTCAGACCCCAATAGCTTGATAAGTCGTGTCGATATGAGGCCTATAACAGTTCGAGAAACTACTGGTAACACTTACCAGTAAATCTCAGCAACCCTGGCCAGGGATTTCCGGTTATAGCCAATCGAACACAGCGCAACATCAACTCCCTATACCGGAAGAGACGAATCCCCTCCTATCGCTCATTGCCTCCATGTGATTCGGGACTGTACCCAAAAACCACCGTTTTGCATGCCCTCTTGGACGTGGCAAGGTGGAAATCAAAGCACAGTGGGAACCACACAAGACTCTATGACGATCTCGGGTCAACAGACTACTCTGTACCAGTGTCACCTGAGAACTGCCATCTGACGTAAGGTATAATACCATCTGGGAGTTCTCGGTGAGTCCGTCCAGTGTACCCAGTCTCCACTGAGCACCCGTATATCATCTCCGATGTCAAACACTAATGGATATGTGATCATCCATCGCCCATCTGTATGGGTCGAGAAGGTATACGCTAGTCTACTCTGGTATATCGATGCCCCGTCTCGATACACCCGCGACTAGGGACTTTGAAGGATGTACTTATGGACTACCATGTCCCCACTAGTATGATCCGCATCATAGTCCAGGTAGTCAAGTACACATCCTAAGGGCTTTACAAACATGTAACAGAGAGACAATCAGTATACACGTTAAGGTAAAGAGCAACCAGATAGCATACTATCATGTCGAGCAAGAAAGTCCTCCCTATATATGTCCCAGCATCCACTACAATATACATCCAATGTACAGTAATGGCCTCTAGGGCATATAGATAACTAACAATCTCCCACTTGCACTAGGGCCATCTGTAGCAGTGGTTGTAGTATCTCATACTCAACCATCCCATAAAAGTCTCTCTCTGGGAATAGGCCTTCGTGAGTGGATCCGCCATGTTGTCCTCTGAGTCTACTCTCCTAACCTCGATCCCTTAGAGATCAACCATCTCCATGATCAGGTGACACTGCCTTGAATATGTCTGGATCACTGATGGGACCGGCGTTCCTTGGCATAAGCCACAACTCCTTTGTCACACAATGGGAGGAACAAAGTTCATCTCATGAACCAATATACATCCAGACTGCCTCTTTGGTAGCATCTTAAGCAGCGATGTATCCTGCCTTTATCGTCTAGTATGCCACGGTATCTAGCTTGGAACTCTTCCAACATACCATCCCTTTACTGAAGGTAAAGACAATGCCTGCGACTGACATTCAGTCGTCTTTATCACCCTGGAACCTTTCCAGTGATTCTCCCCAGGATCAACTGATACCATCTCACTACAGCTAGTGAGTCTCCTAACATCTAATTAGATCTATCTCATAGATCAAAAATCCAGGATTTAGGAGGTATCACATTGATCTTATATGGAGAATCATTGTGATAAGCGAAGATTGACCGAGCATAGCATAGGAAACTCCTTTCCTATCAAGAGCATGTTATCCACATACTCTACGAGGATCGTCACTATACTCCATACTACCTTTTTGTTTATACAAGGTTCATCTACCATTTTGATGATGTCAAACTCTTTGACTAACACATCAAAACAGATGTTCCAACTCCGCGATACCTGCTTTATCCTATAAAGCATATTGTACACGTTTCCGCTGCTCCCACTGTCTACGAAGCCCTCTGGCTGTGTACTTATAGACGTTCTCTTCTAAAACATCATTTAGAAAAGCAGTCATGGCACCCAACCGCCAGATATCGTAGTCATGGTTTGTAGCCGTGGCAAGTAGGATCTGGATGGACTTAAGCATAGCCACTTGAAAAGGTTTCATCATTATCCACGCCTGGTCGATGACGAAAAGCTTTAACAAGTCTAGCTTTGAAAGTCTCAACTTTTCCATCTACACCAAGTAATCTTCTCAAGATATACTTGCTCCTGATGGGGATTTAACCCTTCAGATATAGCAACTAAAGTCCATACTTTGTTGGTGTACATGGATTCCATCTCAGATCGCTAAGCATCCAGCCATTCTTTCAGAGTCCCACTCCTGATGGCCAGCTCGAAACTAGTTGGGTCATCATCTCATGATGCAATCCTCGCTCCCACTGTCATAGAGTAATCGAAGTATCTCTCAAGCGGGTGAGGAACCTCACTAGATCGGCGGAGAGGCTGAGGTTCGTTGGTAACTATTGAATCCTTTGGTTCTTTCAAATCATCAGCCGCAGTTTGTATAGCTGGAACATTTCCAGTTCTACGTAACAGATCTTGCCTCGAACTTGTCCGGATTATGCTTTTAGACATAGCCCGGACAACCCCAAATCTTAACCAAATTAAGATATGGGCTCTTCCGTTTCCATATCACATATGAAGTGGTAGGCAACTGATTTGATCGGAACCCTATTCAATAGGTATGCAGCTTCTTAAGTGCATAACTCCCAAAAGGAAATAGGAAACTCAGTAGTACTCACCATAGAGCACACCATATCACATAGGGTGCTATTGCTCCATCCCGATATACCATCGTGCCATGGTGTATACGGAGGAGTAATGCTGAGAGAGAATCTCATTCTCCTTTAGAATAGTCCAGGAATTTCGTGCTCAAGTATTCTCCTATTTGATCTCATCAAAGGACATAATACTTATACCCGTTTTGGTTCTCTACTTCTAACTTATATTCTGTGAATATCTCAAAAGGTTCTGACTTGTGTTTCAACAGGAACACATGTCTGAATCAAAAAAGATCATCAGAGAATTTAATGAAGTATAAAGAACCGGTGTTGGCATTTGTAGACAGGGGACCTTACATCATCATCTATCAGTCCCAAGAGTTCACTAACTCTTTCTCTGTTTCCAATAAACAGAGCTGGTGTCATTATATCTTTGTGACATGACTGGCAAGTTTCACAAGATGTAAATTCAAACTTATTTAAATATGCATCTAAATGTAACTTCAGCTAGTCGGGTCGCATTGATATGACCTAGTCTACAATACCTCAAGAAGGATTCGTTCATTTCTGAACTCTTCCTCTTGTGTGTGTTCCATATACTAAGAACTGTAGTTTGATTTAGAACATCAACGCTTTTAGATAACGTGCCTGAACCGATCAACTTTTGATATAGGAAATGTTCAAAACATTATCCAACAATACAAAATTTTATCATTTCTTTACAAATAAAAAGACTGATATGATTTTGCATATCAGGATCGGTATCTAACAACATTCGTTCAGAATCAATGTACTTGGAATACAGGGTGACAGTGACCAACAGACTTGGCTGCAACACTTGCCCCGTTTTCTGCCTCATTAAACTTATCACCCGTTCTCAGTTCTCTACCTTTCTGTAGCCCATGTAACAAATTACATATGCGGGATCCTGATCCGGTATCACATACCCAGGACGTAGAGGATACAGAGAAACAGTCCTTTGTAATGAACACACCCGAATATGATGCATCAGCATGCACTCTCTTCGTTTGGGCGGCACGGGAAATCTGGTATTCCCCAATTTCCTGCTCTGTCTTATAACAATTATAAGGTGGAGCAGGACCAACGTTCCCCAGCTTAGTATAACAAGCGGGTTCGGTCAATTATCCGTATTATTATCTTGATTAAGGCGTGATATGGTCACTACCAGGAGAGAGAGAGAAGAAGACACTCAGCGTGCGCTCTTGCAAGAATAGATTGGTTATTATTTTATCTAATCAGGATGGCTTACACTGGTTTTATCAAATCTTCTTTCAAACCCTAAAAGGAAAGACTAGCCGGAATTAATTACACACTGCAAATTCGCCAATCTTTCAGCCAGGCCAGTGTCGGTACTTTGAGGGAGGTCCCCCGTGCTTTCGCACGAACCTAATTAATGTAAACCTCGTTTTCCCAGAGGCGTAACCTCGTTAACATCTTTCTAGACACCTACTTGATCGGCTAATTGTAATGTGTAAAACTCTCCCAGGAGTAACAATTACTCGCAGTGGGTATCGGGGTCCAACTATCTCATAGAAGGTATGCAATCTCATTGCAAATTTCAACACTTGAAATTCCCGATAATATTTTGCCCCTAGTGTTCTATGACCTTGACGAATGCCAAACAACCCATAGTCCACTAGTCAAGTTCAACCCGTACATTTCTTGATTGAATTAAACCCACCCGCACAACCCTTGACGAATGCCAAACAACGCCGTACGAATACCCTAATCCAATCTGCATCATATGCATAAGCAGATAAATACTAGTTAGCTACCGTACACTACGCCTTGACGAATGCCAAACTACCGCAGCACGAATACTAACTAGTACTTATCTGAAATGACGGAGGGCTACGACAGGTTTTTTATGAAAACCTATTGCGTAATGAACTTGATATCGTTGTAGGATCGAATGAATTTTGAAATGGAGTGTTTTTGAGGCTTTTCCAGTTTTGCTAAAGGGGTCACTCCCGGTGAAGGGATCGTCGGCCCTTTCCTCGTCGAATGAGGTGCGGGATATATCATATATATCACTGTGCAAAGCAAAAACTCTTAAAAGCAATCAAAAGACAAACCGAGTGTGTAGCATCTGCCAGTTATTGCTAAAGGAGTCACTCCCGGTGAAGGGATCTTGGTCCTTTCCTCATCGAATAAGGTGCAGGATATATCACATATACCACTGTGCAAAGCAAGAACTGTAGCTACCTGTTTTATTTTGAAATTTGATTCTACAACATCTTAGGTTTCTTTTATTTCATTAATCACATTAATGAAGTCCCATCATTTAAGTACCTAAACATCACAGATAAATACGACGTACACTTATGCCATCCGCATTCGCCTCGATGTCCCCTCGTGCACCGTTAGGTTAGGTAACTAACGGCAGAGCAGGGCAGGGCTAGCGCGGGTGTAAAACATAAGTAACATCTATATAATATATCATATATACTCTATTCTGTATCCATCACAGAACATATCACATGATCACAACACAGATATCGCAGCAGAAGAAACATATGAAATATTGGATATACTAGGACGTCCGTGTTTTCAATATGAGCCAGTATAAAACACGGATTCCACGGTCGTGATGAATAGCCAAACCCACACCTCTAGACCCTACGAGAGCGGCAAGCAACCTTACCAATTCTAGAGTTAGGAGACCCTGACTTGAATCCTCGAGTTGGTCTCCCACTGGACTCCAGAACCCGGTTACTTGTGCTCCCCTCCTTGGGTCTATCCTAGTGCGGAAAAGTAAATAATATACAAAATGTGACATCTTCCGCAACCTGGAAGTGCCCCAATAAAAGAATATTACATACAAGTTTTTACATGAATGAAAATGGAAACACTCATCTCACATAAAAACCCCCGGCTATTCAAACACGACGATCCAATAAAACATATCCAGCAACACATAACATCACATGTCATCAACGTAAGTAAATATGCGCATCCCAATTGTCGTTGACATATAGCAACGAAACCGGCGATATCACATATTACACTTACGGTCACAGAAAAGAAAGTGTAAAACTACAACAGTTGGAATCCGCAACCTGCATAGACATCACATGCCTAATCAAATGAATACCTTAGACATCACATGCCTAACAATTATAAACCCCGCATTTTAGTCTCAAAATCGAAAACACTTTTCAATTTTAAGTCGGGCAATTCAACAAGATTCCCGACATCCTGATCGAATGCTCGTCGCAAACTTTAGTAGGCGGCCGCACCCCTGATACCGTCGACGAAGTGCACCAAGGCGGAACACCGCTGCCGCGAGCACCCGAACGGATGCTTTCGGCGACGTGGTTCTCCTACAGTCACTTGGTCGGGGCTATGGAGTGAGGCTGTCTATTAAGTTTACCCGGCGAGTATCCGCGTACGCTACGTGATTGCGACGGACTTTTGATCACATCAAAATTCCGTGGCAACCGATCAAGTGAGACTAAACTGCTATGTTTATAACATTCATTCAGTTATCTCATAACTACTTGTGGATTCCAAGTATTGTATCACATTCCAGATAATTAGAAAATGTTAAACTTTCCGATCGAACATTCAAACACCCAAGTTTTCCCGATACAGATCAACACATGAAACAAGTCTAAAAACATTCAGTTCGTGCCTCAGTACCAACGGTCCAGCCGTAGAAGGGTCAAGCCAACACCTCACATGTGGCACGTCGTACTGCCCCAAACCCTAAGGTTCAAAGGGCAATTCAAGACGGTCACATAATCGAGTTAAGGTTTGTTGTCTTCTAGAGGGACCATCGCGTTACTTGCACTACTTAGAACGTCATTAAACTACGGAAAGATCCAACACTTGGAAATTTCCTATAGGGGAAAAGTTGGGTATTTATATCCGGTCGAACTTTTTAACATATTCTAAAATATCCGGAAAGCCACATAGACAAAATTAGACAATCCGATCGAAACACCGAGTCCCCAATACAACCCAGAAAACTCAACTCTTGAGTTCAGAAAAAAAATATCCCAGGAAAACCAGCACTGCAAAATAGGAATTACTGTGCAAAATTCAATGGGAGGAGAGAAAAAATGCCCGCGGAACCGCCGCATTAGCACGCTAATGCCGCGGTTCCGCCGCACTTTAGACAGATCATTAGGTAATTTTTGCACCGTAATTCTTAGAATTTCCTGCTGAATTTTCTGCATATTTTTAATCTGGAAAAAACCCAATTTTTGGAAAAAGTCCAGAGAGCAAATTTGTGTTAGGGTTTCGGTTTAATCGGACTTCTAACTCCGTCTACGCATCGCCTAAGGCTCTATCTAGGCTCTGATACCAGTGTAGGGTTCCTAGGCATGCTAATGAGGTCTCACAAGGCATCAACCATGCCAATTTCAAATTTTACAAGTGCCGAGAAACCCTAATACGGATCGTTAACTAGAATTTTAGGCGACAAATGAAACTAGTTAACAACTTAACTACAAGAACGGAAATAAAACCTTTGTAGATCCGGTCGTCCACCTCCATAGCTCCGCAATGAAGTCTCCTCGCTGTCCAAATTGAATCCCGGGCTCTAGCGTCGGCTTCATCGGAGAAAAGGGCAGGCTAGGTCATCGACTACGATGCCGAAGATGATCTACGTCGAGGCATCACAAGATCAAGCTCCCACTTCACCAAGTCATGAAACTTGTGAAGAAAACACCCTATACTACTTGGCAAGAGGTAGAGGATGAAGAAATAGGAGGTGGGTTCACTTTAGAATTGGATTTCTCACTCAATTGCTCAAGTTGCCATTGATGAAGCAAGCTTTCTTCATCTTTCAAGAAGAAGAAGATGAAGATGATTATCATGAGAGAATTTTTTCAAGAAGAAAATAAAATGAATACTTATCATAATCAAACCATGGTCAAGTGTAGAGAATGAACTAGGGTTAAGTGGAATGGTTAGGGTTAAGCATGAGACAAAATGGTCACTTAGTCAAAGCTTCATGAAGCTTCAATATACAAACAAACAAAGCCACCATTTTCCCTTTTTCTTTTCCAAAATAAAATAAATGAAATAAATAAATGAATGAATAAGAAAATGAAAACCCTAACCATTACACAACCATGGTTTAATCTTTACACAAACCCTAGTGAGCATGTATCATCAAACATGATACAATCAAGTGCACAAAAATATATCACATATACAACTTGTGAACTTCAAGTGAGAAAATCCATTTAAAGTGAACCAATACTAGTTAATGCAAAGTAATATATCAAATATATAATTATGCATTAAATCATTAAATCAACACTTGATTCAATGATCCGGTCATGTCGCACACAACCGACTAGTATACAATGTATCGATTTATCGAATCAATCCTTGATTCGATAACTAGGTTATATCGCATACAACCAATCGATACATTCATCGCGAGAATGGAATACGGTATCACATACCCGCATTATTCTCGGTCCCGCACATATCTCATATGCGCTCCTATTTCGTTTCGCTTGAGCCAGGAAACCTCTGTGTAGGACTCTAAAGACTCGTCAATACGCCGGTAGCAGATGATGATCATATCAAGCACCCACAAGCCGCAAGCGGTCTGCTAAACGTAACGGCCACCCGGGTATTGAGCGATCAGAAGATCGAAGAGCAAGCCCGCTCACACTCCTGTGAATCCAACCAGTAACACTTACCGTACAGTCTGGTCTGATCGTCTGATATGTCGCATATCTCGCCTAGGGGTGGTAAACATCAGACCCCAATAGCTTGATAAGTCGTGTCGATATGAGGCCTAAAACAGTTCGAGAAACTACTGGTAACACTTACCAGTAAATCTCAGCAACCCTGGCCAGGGATTTCCGGTTATAGCCAATCGAACACAGTGCAACATCAACTCCCTATACCGGGAGAGACGAATCCCCTCCTATCGCTTATTTCCTCCATGTGATTCGGGACTGTACCCAAAAACCACCGTTTTTCATGCCCTCTTAGACGTGGCAAGGTGGAAATCAAAGCACAGTGGGAACCATACAAGACTCTATGACGATCTCGGGTCAACAGACTACTCTGTACCAGTGTCACCTGAGAACTGCCATCTGACGTAAGGTATAATACCATCTGGGAGTTCTCGGCGAGTCCGTCCAGTGTACCCAGTCTCCACTGAGCACCCGTATATCATCTCCGATGTCAAACACCAATGGATATGGGATCATCCATCGCCCATCTGTATGGGTCGAGAAGGTATACGCTAGTCTACTCTGGTATATCGATGCCCCGTCTCGATACACCCACGACTAGGGACTTTGAAGGATGTACTTATGGAAAACCATGTCCCCACTAGTATGATCCGCATCATAGTCCAGGTAGTCAAGTACACATCCTAAGGGCTTTACCAACATGTAACAGAGAGACAATCAGTATACACGTTAAGTTAAAGAGCAACCAGATAGCATACTATCATGTCGAGCAAGAAAGTCCTCCCTATATATGTCCCAGCATCCACTACAATATACATCCAATGTACAGTAATGGCCTCTAGGGCATACATATAACTAACAGAAGAAGATGCTAAGGTTTGGAGAGTGTTAGCTCATGAAATGAATCAAGTGAGCAAAAGAACCAAGCATAAAACTTGTGTTCATTCTTCTTTTGTGAGTAGATATATATAAGGTTGTGTGTTCAAAAACAAAGAAAATATCTCATAAAAATATCTCCCAAAAATATCTCCACAAACCCTAAAATATCTACACCCAAAACAAAACACAATTAATTCTATCATGACTCACTTAGTGACTCATTAGCATGAGTCACTAATGAACATGCTAGAAGAAATGCGTCACCATGAATGAGTCACACTTTCCAAATCCAATAATCATTTAAACCAAAAATAAATGCATCTTCTAAAGTATTCTCGTAACGGATTATGTGAATACCCCTCACCTGTAAATACATACCTATATCCGTACTCCGACCGAATACGAATACGATGAGACTAAAATATTCCGACTCAATATAATACTTGGATCCGGCTTAAACCAAAGCCCACCAGTATTATCTGTCCGAAATATGACACGTGCACATATGCACGTGCATGTTCGAACCCTGCCATAAAACCATACGGCCTCTACAATGTTTCGTTCGAACTTGGGAAACTATCTGTGGGGGACTATAAAGACTCGTCAGTACCCTGGTAGTGGGTTTAACCACATGCACGTCAGCGGCACTAGCTGTGCGTAACGGCTGCCGATTTACTGACCGAAAGGGAAGTCGATGAGCGAACTCATCCTGGAACTCTACTGAGCCTATCATTGACAATATCCGTACAGTCCGGTCCGTTCGTCTATAAGCAACGCATATCAGGCCTAGGGGCTGTTAACGTCAGACCCCCAAAAGCTGTATAAGTCGTGTCGGAGGGTAGCCCTGAACACCCTGAGAAACTACTGGAATATCTACCAGTAATTCTCACCTGCCTTGGCCAAGGACTTGTTGTAATGGATCTCCTAGACACAGCGCGATCTCACCCCCAATACCGGGACAGACGAATCCCCCGCCGATTAGCTCACTGCCTCTATGTGGCTCGGGACTGTACCCAACTAAAACCTGTTTGCATGACTCCTTTGAGCCGTGGTAGGGTAGTAATCTATGCACAGTGGGAACTCACACGAGAAAAATGACGACCTCAGGTCGATGAACTAAGATGTACACATGTCACAAGGGAATTGCTATCTGACGCTAGGTATAATACCAACTAGCATGTTCCCGGCGAGTCATGTCCGGTGCACTCATAACCTAATGAGCACCTGTATACATCTTAGGTTAACCAACTTACACCAATGGCTTGTGAGACCGGCCACCGCCCCTCGTCGGGGCCTCGACTGTATACACTAGTCTACTCCGGAGTTTCGATGCCCTGTCTCGAAACTCCCTCGACTTGGGACCACTTTTAAGTATGTGCTTATGGACTACCCAACTCTCACGTATATGATCGCCATCATACTGCTGGTAGCCAAGAAAGAATCCTAAGGGCTCTATCAACCTGTAATAGTGATCATGTCACCTAAAGCTGTACACGATTATAAAGACAAACCAGATAGCATATTGTCATCTCGAGTAAGACTGTCCTACCGGTATAGGTCCTCCTCAATCATTGCAATCACGTGCCTGCGATCCAATAATTGACTTTGAGGGCACTACATCCAACAGAGACTTTCAAAGCTAAGACTTGTTACAAAAGGTTCTCGTCATCCACCAGGTGTGGATTATGATGAAACTGTTTCTAGTGCCTATGCTTAAGTCCATCCAGATCCTACTTGCCATTTCTACATACCATGACTATGATATCTGGTGGTTGGGTATCATGACTGCTTTTCTAAATTGTGATTTAGAAGAGAGCAACTATAAGTACACAGCCAGAGGGATTCGTAGACAGCGAGAGCAGCGGAAACGTGTGCAAGTTTCTTTATGGGATAAAACAGGCATCGCGGAGTTGGAACATCTATTTTGATGTGTAGTCAAAGCATTTGACTTCATCAAAATGGTAGATGAACCTTGTATATACAAAAGGGTAGTAAGGAGTATGGTGGTGATCCTCGTATTGTACGTGGATGACATACTCTTGATAGGAAAGGAGTTTCCTTTGCTACGCTTGGTCAATCTCCTTTTATCACAAGGATTCTCCATATATGATCATGGTGATACCTCCTAAATCCTGGGTTTTGGATCTATGAGATAGATCTAAATGGATGTTAGGATTCTCACTAGGTGTAGTGAGATGGTATCAATCGATCTTGGGGAGAATCACTGGATAGCTTCCAGGGTGGAAAGGTCAACTGAATGTCAGTTTCAGGAATTGTCTTTACCCTCAGTGGAGGGACGGTATTTTGGAAGAGTTCCAAGCTAGATACCGTGGCAAACTAGATGATAAAGGCTGGATACATTGTTACTAAGGATGCTACCAAAGAGGTAGCCTTGATGTATATAAGTTCATAAGAAGAACATCGTTCCTACCATTGTGTGACAATGGAGTTGTGACTTAGGCCAAGGAACTCCCGTCCCATCTATGATCCAGACATATTCTTAGAAAGTATCACCTGATCATGGAGATGGATGATCTCCAGGGAGATCGAGGTCAGGAGAGTAGACACAGAGGTGAACAGGGCGGATCCACTCACAAAGGCCTATTCCCAGGAGAGACTTTTATGGGATGGTTGAGTATGAGATACTTCAACCACTGCTGATTGTTAGGTATGAGATACTACAACAGATGGCCCTAGTGCAAGTGGGAGATTATTAGTTATATGTCTGCCCTAGAGGCCATTACTGTACATATGATGTATAATGTAGTGGATGCTTAGACATATATAGGGAGGACTTTCTTGCTCGATATGATATTATGCTATCTGGTTGCTCTTTATCTTAACATGTACGTTGATTGTCTCTATGTTACATGTTGATAAAGCCTTTAGGATGAGTACTTGACTACTAAGATTATGACGCAGATCATACTAGTAGGGACAGTGTAGTCGCTAAGTACATCCTTCAAATGTTCTTATTCGTAGGTGTATCAAGACAGGGCATCGATATACCAGTGTAGACTAGCGTATAGCTTCTCAACCCATACAGATGGGCGATGGATGATCCCATATCCATTGGTGTTTGATATCAGAGACAATATACGGGTGCTCAGTGGAGACTGGGTACACTGAACGGACTCGCCGAGAACTAACAGATGGTATTATACCAAACGTCAGATGGCAGTTCTCTGTTGACACAGGTAAAGGTTAGTCTGTAGACCCGAGATCGTCATAGAGTCTTGTGTGATTCCCACTGTGCTTTGATTTCCACCTTACCACATTCAAGAGAACGTGCACAATGGTGGCTTTTGGGTACAGTCCCAAGTCACATGGAGGGAATGACCGATGGGAGGGGTTTCGTCTATCTCGGTATTAGGAGTTGATGTTGCGCTGTGCACGATTGGCTATAACAGGAAGTCCTTGGCCAAGGCTGCTTCAGAGATATACTGGTAAGTGTTATTAGTAGTTTCTCGACCCGTTATGAGCCTCATATCGACACGACTTATCGAGTTACTGGGGTCTGACGTTTACCACCCCTAGACGAGATATGTGACATGTCAGACTAAGAGACCGGACTGTACGGTAGTGTTACTGATTGGATTCGCAGGAGTGTGAGCAGGCTTGCTTGTTGATCTTCTGATTGCTCAATACCCAGGTGGCCGTTATGTTTGGCAGACCGCTTGCGGATTGTGGGTGTCTGATATGATCATCACCTACTGCCGGCTTATTGACGAGTCTTTAGAGTCCTACACAGGGGTTCCTGGCTCAAGCAAAACGGAGTAGGAGCACATATGTGATATGTGCGGGACCGAGATTGATACGATATGAGATACCGTATTCTATTCTCGCGATATGTGATATCGGTCGGTAATATATGATATAGCCGGGTTATTGGATCAAGTGTTGATTCGATAAGTTGATTCATATGATATTAGTCGGTTATAGGTGATATTGCCGGATTATTAAATCAAAAGTTAATTTGATAAGCTAATGTATAATTATATATTTGATATATTACATTACATTAACTAGTATTAGCTCACTTATGATTTCTCTTCTCATTTTGGATACATTAATGTATATGTGATATATGTTAAATGTATCAAGCAAGGTTACAAATGCAACTGGGTTAATGAGGGTTAAACCATGCTAGGGCTAAGATTAGGGTTTTATATTTATCATTAAGTTATTCAAACTTGTGGATTTTATCATGGTTGATATTTGATGAAAGCTTGTAGAAGCTTGTAAGCATCTTTGACTTTGTCCACACTTTTGTCTAGCTTAGGATATTTGTTTAACCCAATCCTTTAACCCATGGCCATGGTTAACTCTCTACAAGGGTTAAGCATGACAAGCTTAACCCTTGGTTGCATTTCTAACCTCACACACAATTCATATGATGTGTTCATTCTTCTTCTTCTTCTTCCTCAAAGCTCTCTAGCTTCAATGGAGTTGATGGAAAAAGTGAGAGAAAATGAAATCTAAAGTAAGTCCACTTCCTACTTCATCATCCTCTACTACTTTCCATTTAGTATAGGGTGTTTGCTTCACTAATTTCACAATTAGTGAAGAGATAGCTTGGGTTATTGTCTCCTCGACGTAGATCATCGTCGGCCACGAAGACATCGAAGCAAGCTTGTTCGTTTCTTCAAGGGAGCCTCTCTAGAGTCCGAAGTTCACGATCGCAGTGAAGGGACAACTACACGGAGCTATTGAAGTGAAGGACCGGTCTACAAAGGTTGTATTCCTTGATCACTTAAATTTTCAATGTGCTTGCTTTTTTATTTTGTCGATTTCTAGTTAACGATTCTTATTTAGGGTTAGCTAAAATGGCAAATTTTTGAATTTGGCATGGACGATTGTTAGTTGTGTGTATGCCCTAGAGGCCAGTATTGTACAGATGATGTATATTATATTGGATGCTTGGACATATATATAGATGACTTTCTTGCTCGATATGATAGTATGCTATCTGGTTACTCTTTATCTTAACATGTACACTTGTCTCTTTGCACTGTCTTATAGTTACATGTTGGTAAAGCCCTTAGGATGTGTACTTGACTACCTGGACTGTGATGTAGATCATACTAGTGGGGACATGGTAGTCCATAGATACATCCTTCAAGGTCCCTAGTCGTGGGTGTATCGAGACGGGGCATCGATATACCAGAGTAGACTAGCGTATACGCTTCTCGACCCATGAGATGGGCGATGGATGATCCCATATCCATTGGTGTTTTACATCAGAGATGATATACGGGTGCTCAGTGGAGACTGGGTACACTGGACGGACTCGCCGAGAACTCCCAGATGGTATTATACCTCACGTCAGATGGCAGTTCTCAGGTGACACTTGTGCAGGTTAGTATATAGACCCGAGATCGTCATAGAGTCTTGTGTGATTCCCACTGTGCTTTGATCTCCACCTTACCACGTACATGAGGGCATGCAAAACGGTGGTCTTTGGGCACAGTCCCGAGTCACATGGAGGCAATGAGCGATAGGAGGGGTTTCGTCTCTCCTGGTATTGGGGGTTGATGTTGCGCTGTGCTCGATTGGCCGTAACAGGGAAGTCCCTGGCCAGGGCTGATCAGAGATTTGCTGGTAAGTGTTTGTCACGTCCCGAAAGTACGGAACATGACCGGCACTTAAACTACAAACGCCTCGAGGCGTACGTAATCTAAGTAAACCGAAAACCCAGAAATCCAAACCAAGAAAGATGTAGAGTGCAGGAAAAACCAACTTAAGGCAAGTAGTTTCAATAGCATAAGCCGAATTAGGCGGTTTTAAAAACATCAAAAATTTCCCGAAAATTTCGGCAGAGTCTCCTTTGAAAATACTGGCCCCCAAATGGGATACAACATGAATAGTATACGAAATCAATAAAAAAGCATCCCCAAACGGGAGCTAGCTCTTCGTCAATCGACGGTCACAACCACACAAGCAATATAATATACAACGCCAAGGGCGAGGATCAAAATTCAAAAGGAAACTCAAAAACCACAAGAAAACCACAGACATACAACGCGCGACTCTAAGGTCGAAAGAATAAACATCACTGGTCTCTATCTCAAATAAATACACGTTTGGTTGATGAAACTTCTAGATACAACAGAATAATAATATACAAGATATAAAATGGGGGTACGATACAAGTAAACCCACCTACTAGCAAATCACCCGAAGGAAACTATGCCCGCAAGCCGTAAAGAAACCTGTACGACAAACCTGCAAGAAACTGGGGCACAACGGGGGTGAGTTGCCAACTCGTGAATAGAAAAATATCTACGCACAGAAATCGCATAAATAACGCAACCTAGGTCAATGATCATAATATATCCTCAAATATAAGAATAACACGTAGCCTATAACAAGGCTAGGGTAAATATCTAACCCGAGTGTAATCTCATGTGCCCGTGTCAGTGCCTCAAGTAGCAATATATCATATGAATGAGGTATGAATGCATGAAAACAGAATACATGTAAATGAAGAACCGTTTTCATAATTTAGTGAGATTTCCTTTGTATTTTTAAAATGAGGTATCATAATGAAATCAGCATAAAACAGTGCCTAGCATCGGCAAAAAACGTAATCCCAATATCTCGATATCTCTGTATCACAGTCTCTGTACCTCAATATCTCAAAATCTCAATGTCTCAATCACAATATCTAGGGCGCCGTCAGTCCAGACCGGCCCCTACCATCCATCTCAAGACCACGACGGTATCCTCCGGATATCCGACGCGTCGGGTAAACTCACCGGTAGGTAGTGCTCCCCTGCCAGGCTCACATCGTCATCATCACGCGCTTCTTGCCCCGGGGTACCTTACCGGGTCCACCATGTACCCGAAACGGTTTATCCGTCTCCTCGAATCGGGTCTCAAAATCCATCAGCAAACTCATGGTGGACGACTCATACATCATGGGAAAAACCGCACTTTTTATTTTAAAAGAGAGAAAAGGTTTATTTATGTTTTTGCGGTTTTCCTCCAAATCCAGAAAATCTCATGGAAATCCGAATCCAAAACCTCAATAACACGTAAAATAATGAATATATGCATGAGAATCCATGAATGCGGCATAACAATGAATAACAGTATGCATGAAGTAGCAGGTAATAACTACAATGTCTAAACTAATATATAAGGCAAGTACGCTAATATCATGTCTAAACTATTAGCTAACAGGCTATGTCAAGCAATAATATTTTCTAAGGTGTACGTGACATGGCAATTACCGATGAAGATGTGTGTGAGTCAGCAAGTAAGTGTACGCGGTACATACGCATCATCGGTAATGGTGCTGGTGTCCTAACAGCATGATATCAATAATGGAGTATGAAACATAATATAATCATGCGATGCGAAGCGAACCACAAAAATGAGCGGGAGCTGAATGCTAGACGCAACTATAACTAATCTGCATTAATCTAATATAAGTCCTACAAATGGTGCCTTTTGAAATAACACGAATCATGGGGTTTTGAAATATAGGGGCTACGGTGTTTTTATGAAAAGATACGTCTTCTGAAATATCCGTAGGATCCCTTGGGCTGTCTTTTAAAATACCCACGATTCGTTAGTTTTTGAAATAGGTAAGAATCGAATCTAATCTAACAACTAAACTAAAGGGCTAAGCTAACAAGCTGGACTACAGGTAAGGAAACCGCCTAACATCTGAGTCGATACATATACATACCTATATATATATTAGTCGGTGATCCCGCCTCAATAGTATCATACCCGATACCATATCTATAATCAGACATCCCAAGTCAAGAGTGCGGATCAATCATCAAAATATAGCTCGTACGTAAATCCGTCGTACGGCATCCCCAAATCTGGGTACGGGTTAATATCACATTCATCATACTATTCACCTGGTATCCTCTTTGTCAAATATCATGATCGGGGTACTGATCTACGTCTAGTACAATACTGATACCGCCTAAGTATGCATGGACGTGTGTGAAACACTACGTCAAGGACCCGCTACAACGTCACGTCGTATCTCAAATACGAATCCTGCCATATCACCGAATTCACAACCTCAAAACAAATCTCATCGACTCATCTCAAACCCAAGTATCATCCTCAAATCCGTATGTGAACACATAGTCCCATACCCATGTGAACACATAACTATATATTCCCGTAAGCACAAATGGAAGAAGAAAGTATGCAAGTATGGGTTGGTGTGTGCATGTGTAGTGCGACCACTACTCTAGGGTTTCGCGACACTAAATCATCCAAGAACACCAAATATCCATATTATTATCAATATACTCAAACAATATATAAACAATATATATATATATATGTGTGTGTGTATACGTATTCGTATACATCACCACGAACTGCGGGGGTGCTATACGCCATCCACCCGACTTCTCCCCGTAGATATAAATCTACTCACCTGGTCCTTGCTAGCCGGTGTCGACGTCGCCACGCGCTTGCTTGTCGTCTCGAAGTCCACATGGGTACCTACATATCATAACACACCGTATCGCATTAAAATCCGACTCATGATCAAAACGACACGTGAATCCCATATAGGTCAATACCTATGGTTGCTTTCAGAAATCAACCCAAAAACCCTCGACGTCGGCGTACAAACGCCAAACCATCGAGAAAAACTCAAACGTATCAATCGTGGTTTCACAACACCTTAATTATCTATATAAAATAGGGTTAAAATCACCAAAACTTCAAATTCGCTTTAAAAGCTATTTTCCCGAAACTCTAGTAAGCAAAATTTAACCGTTTTAGCACAAAACTTGCTATTTAAACAAATCTAGCGGCCGCAATGTTTACTAATTAGCTTAATTAGGCCACATAAACTTTAACTAGATTTTATCACACTAATTTGTATTAAACCAAAATTTTTAGTTTGCACAAAAACCCAATTTTAACAATTTCGAAGCAACAATCCACAAATCCACAACTAGACTAAGTTTTGCATGCTCTAAAATGTTAATCTACACATTATATAGCTAATAATGTGATAAAAACCTTAA
Organism: Agapanthus africanus; assembly: GCA_030015575.1. NCBI lineage: Eukaryota > Viridiplantae > Streptophyta > Magnoliopsida > Asparagales > Amaryllidaceae > Agapanthus > Agapanthus africanus. Next base: position 361,880,438 of record CM057346.1, read on the forward strand.
CCATATTTTAATCTCATATTTTCGAATTAAATCTAAAAACCTAGTTTACAACAATTATGCAATTTGGACAATGTAGTTGTAACAATTCGAAATTTAGCAATTAGGTTAGGTTTTTAGCATACTTAAGATGTGAAACCACACATCACAACCAACCGCAAGTGATCAAACCCTAGCTCCAAATCAAAACCCTCTCTTTAGATTTCAACTTTCAGTTAAACCCATAATAAAACACCTAATTAGCTTGGATTACAACAATTATTAATAAGGTAACAATTAGAGTAAGATTGTACCTCACAAAACTAGAGATCTAACATGAAAATCTTGGTCTCCAAAATGGCTTCTTGCTTCATGAATCCAAGCTAGATGGGTCAAGGAATAATGGGTAGGATTTAAATTAGGAGATTAATGAGGTTTTATATGGATTTTTGAGGCATTTTGTGATGAATTTTGTAGTGAAATGAGAAGGAAAAGATGAGGGGGGCTGCAGCCATAGGGCTCGGCTGAAATGGGAGAAGGGGGAAGAAAAGGTGTAGGTGTGTTATGAAGCAAGGAAAGATAAAGCCCATGCCTCACTTTATTAACACATACAACTTTGTTTAATCAATTCCTCTATAATATCATTTCTTTTGACAATGAAGTGTGGAAATGAAATGAGAATTTGGGGAAGTGGGGCTGCTGTAGGTATGGCTCGGCCATGGAGGGGTGAGGGTGTGTGTGAGTGATTACAAAAAGAATTCCATGCAAAAAGACCCCCCCACAATACCATATTTGCAAGTTTTAGTTCAAAATAACTATATTTTTGTTTTCCATAAAATAAATCAATTAAAACTTGAAATAAAATACAAAAAAATTATATTACAACTATATTTTAATTAACATGATTTTAAAGATTAAAATTAGCCCAAAGAAATTTGTATTTATCGCTAATTTAATGTATTTTTACCGGCTTAAAATAATATTAAAATAATTAATTTCGGGAAATTTTTCAGAAAATTTGAAATTTCACCAGTGGCTCAAGAAACACCAAATACTAGCAATTACATAGATAAAATATGTATATTTAATTTTATAATAATGATATTTGCATTTTGACTTTTTACAGAAAACCCCCTTATTTTACCGGTTTTTTCGAAATTTCACCGAAACGATTTTCAAAACGTTACAATCTTCCCCCCTTAAAGAAATTCGGTCCCCGAATTTAAATTAAACCCCCCCAATACTAATATATTTCAGCCAACACCATCAAATCGCCGCGGCTCCGAAATCATAAATACATAAACACATCATATCGCAATGCATGCGCACGAGTAATGAGTAGATAACTCGAAATCAAAACTCCGTCAAGCATCACGCAATCATCGGAGTCAAGGTGAAGACACGAATGCCAAAACTCAAGCAAGACCGATATGCTATAAATCGGAACTATAAATGCAAATATCAGGAGGAAATGCATGCCAAATCCTTTAAGTTGCTGTGCAATGCACATAACACTGCACAGTGGCGGACGCCTATCATAAGAAAATAACTATATACATATATACCTTTGTTTGAAATGTACGTTCCGCCGTTTTGGGAAACAATTTAGAAGGGTCTACTTGTTTTAAACATTTCGTGTCATATCAGACACGTAGGTAAATACTGAGGCTATAGCTCGCTTTTCGGAAATCCCTCCAATAACTATCAATGCATGCAAAATATATTCAGGTACTGTCCTCTGACTAGTCCTGCTCAGTACGAAAACACATAGCAATATCATAAAAACGTACTGCTCTATAAGAAAAATCAATCCCAAAATACGCGTATGAATACTACGTGCGTCTGGTGCGCACGGAAGTCAAAATCTAAATATGTGCAATACATATGCACAGAAACAACATCTAAGTGCATCGGGTGTGCACGAAACACCTGTCGTAGGCAACATGTGTGCCTGACAGCAAAATCAGGTGCATCTGACATGTACGAAAAATCTCGATTTAGTGCATCTGGTGTGCACCAAAATCACATCTCAAAACATGCGCTCAACATGTGCGAAAATCCAAGGCAGGTGCATCCATCATGCACGAAATCATGAAATCCAATATCAAGCGCCGAACATGCGCAAAATCAAATCAGGTGCACAAAACAAATATCGAGTATCACAATCGAAATCGAAGTCCAGTGCATCGAAGTGCACAAAATGCGTATCACTGCACTGCAAGCATATGTGTGCAAAAACCAAATTGTATGTGTATATACGCACAAACAACTCAACTGTATGAAATCCATATAGTCACAAACATGAGGAACCAAGGCACGAAAACTATCTCAAGTGCAACAACTGTGCAAAAATCGTGAATACTCCGTAGGTGCAACCATGGTCCATGGAAACAGATATCATGAAACTCAATCATCAAAATCAATCATGCGAATAAATCTCCCAAAATACGCAAATCAAGTATGGAGGAATAGTCCCGCTCAAGCACATCCTCCAAGAATCTCTGGCCAACTGCCGTGGTCACTCATAGCATGTCTCGTCGACGATCCTGAACTCTGGCCTGCCAGTGTGCATAACATGACCACTACTGGGTCCAAGTCTTCTCGTAATTTATTCCAGAAAGGTCCTATCGAGATCTCTCTCAAATCTCGTCTTTGCCGAACCGTCCGGAAGTCATTGTCCCTTACTAGATCTGTTCTCGTTCTGGAACGGCTGCATACTCAACGCGACTCCTTCTGTAAGGTATATTCAAGTACAATGCCTCTTCATGCGTATCGCATTTTTGATGTCGGCGGAGTGGAACGTCGTCTCATCAAGATCTCGTACGAACCTCTTACTTCACTTTTCTCTAATGTCGTCTTCTTTGGACTCGTCTCGTCGCGGCTGCATGGACTGAGCTCTAACGGCTATCCTCGTATCGGGAGTTTCCCAAGAAATGCATCTCACCACCTAGCATCCGAATTAAGTCGAGCCATCCGATCGAGTCGTCAAAACCTCATAATCCCCCAAGAGCTCAACATCTTGGGCACAGTTTAATAGTATCGAGTACATACCACAGCATCGGTGGTCCAGCCGTAGAAGGGCAAACCCAAGCCTCACTAATGGCGCCGTAAAACTGCCGCAAACCCGAAGGTTCAAAAGCTTTCACACGGTCATTAAGTCGAGTTAGGGTTTCATTCTTCTAGAGGGACCATAGAATTGCCTGCATGTCTTTCCGACTACTTTAAACTTGGAATAATAGGTTTCTGACATTCGATCGTCTCTGTCGACTCCCAAGTCTCCGCGTGAAGTCGTCTCTAGCTGGAATCAATCTATCTGATGACCTCTCATCGGGTAGGCGAACGAACCACATGTCCTAGTCATTCATCATTGGGTGACTAGCGACCTTCTATCATCTATTAGTACAACTCATACTGCATTAGCTCCAGCGTCTGGGGCAATATCCCGTCGCTCGCAGCAACAACTGGCTCACTCGTCTGCACGCTGAACAGTGCCTCAATCATCATGAATGAGCAATACACCAACGGTCATCAAAATCTGGCTGGCCTCTATCATTGGCTCAATCCTCTAGTGTCGATCAGCACATCCGAGTAACCTCATAAAGGCGATCCGCCAAACGCTCATGGCGCGGAAACACAGTAAAAAGACACATCTCCGCAATCGTGTGTCGCCGGAATTTCGCCCTGGTCAGTCCTCATTCATGACGAGCTCGTGCTGACCACAACTCTAGCTATAGCTCTCCCTGCCCGTAATCGTGGCAGCAAAACCATTACTGGTACTGATGAGGCTAGATCGGAATGAATATAATACTGAGCAAAGAAATGTACATCCTAAGGCTTCTTAAGTGGAGTAGCGTATCGTAAATATGCCGCGGAACATACCTACGGTACGCCACTCTACTTTAGTTACCTATTCCATCAACCAAGGGTCATCCTACGCTCCGAAGGTAAAACCTAACGCTTTGATACCAACTTTGTCACGTCCCGAAAGTACGGAACATGACCGGCACTTAAACTACAAACGTCTCGAGGCGTACGTAATCTAAGTAAACCGAAAACCCAGAAATCCAAACCAAGAAAGATGTAGAGTGCAGGAAAAACCAACTTAAGGCAAGTAGTTTCAATAGCATAAGCCGAATTAGGCGGTTTTAAAAACATCAAAAATTTCCCGAAAATTTCAGCAGAGTCTCCTTTGAAAATACTGGCCCCCAAATGGGATACAACATGAATAGTATACGAAACCAATAAAAAGGCATCCCCAAACGGGAGCTAGCTCTTCGTCAATCGACGGTCACAACCACACAAGCAATATAATATACAACGCCAAGGGCGAGGATCAAAATTCAAAAGGAAACTCAAAAACCACAAGAAAACCACAGACATACAACGCGCGATTCTAAGGTCGAAAGAATAAACATCACTGGTCTCTATCTCAAATAAATACACGTTTGGTTGATGAAACTTCTAGATACAACAGAATAATAATATACAAGATATAAAATGGGGGTACGATACAAGTAAACCCACCTACTAGCAAATCACCCGAAGGAAACTATGCCCGCAAGCCGTAAAGAAACCTGTACGGCAAACCTGCAAGAAACTGGGGCACAACGGGGGTGAGTTGCCAACTCGTGAATAGAAAAATATCTACGCACAGAAATCGCATAAATAACGCAACCTAGGTCAATGATCATAATATATCCTCAAATATAAGAATAACACGTAGCCTATAACAAGGCTAGGGTAAATATCTAACCCGAGTGTAATCTCATGTGCCCGTGTCAGTGCCTCAAGTAGCAATATATCATATGAATGAGGTATGAATGCATGAAAACAGAATACATGTAAATGAAGAACCGTTTTCATAATTTAGTGAGATTTCCTTTGTATTTTTAAAATGAGGTATCATAATGAAATCAGCATAAAACAGTGCCTAGCATCGGCAAAAAACGTAATCCCAATATCTCGATATCTCTGTATCACAGTCTCTGTACCTCAATATCTCAAAATCTCAATGTCTCAATCACAATATCTAGGGCGCCGTCAGTCCAGACCGGCCCCTACCATCCATCTCAAGACCACGACGGTATCCTCCGGATATCCGATGCGTCGGGTAAACACACCGGTAGGTAGTGCTCCCCTGCCAGGCTCACATCGTCATCATCACGCGCTTCTTGCCCCGGGGTACCTTACCGGGTCCACCATGTACCCGAAACGGTTTATCCGTCTCCTCGAATCGGGTCTCGAAATTCATCAGCAAACTCATGGTGGACGACTCATACATCATGGGAAAAACCGCACTTTTTATTTTAAAAGAGAGAAAAGGTTTATTTATGTTTTTGCGGTTTTCCTCCAAATCCAGAAAATCTCATGGAAATCCGAATCCAAAACCTCAATAACACGTAAAATAATGAATATATGCATGAGAATCCATGAATGCGGCATAACAATGAATAACAGTATGCATGAAGTAGCAGGTAATAACTACAATGTCTAAACTAATATATAAGGCAAGTACGCTAATATCATGTCTAAACTATTAGCTAACAGGCTATGTCAAGCAATAATATTTTCTAAGGTGTACGTGACATGGCAATTACCGATGAAGATGTGTGTGAGTCAGCAAGTAAGTGTACGCGGTACATACGCATCATCGGTAATGGTGCTGGTGTCCTAACAGCATGATATCAATAATGGAGTATGAAACATAATATAAGCATGCGATGCGAAGCGAACCACAAAAATGAGCGGAAGCTGAATGCTAGACGCAACTATAACTAATCTGCATTAATCTAATATAAGTCCTACAAATGGTGCCTTTTGAAATAACACGAATCATGGGGTTTTGAAATATAGGGGCTACGGTGTTTTTATGAAAAGATACGTCTTCTGAAATATCCGTAGGATCCCTTGGGCTGTCTTTTAAAATACCCACGATTCGTTAGTTTTTGAAATAGGTAAGAATCGAATCTAATCTAACAACTAAACTAAAGGGCTAAGCTAACAAGCTGGACTACAGGTAAGGAAACCGCCTAACATCTGAGTCGATACATATACATACCTATATATATATTAGTCGGTGATCCCGCCTCAATAGTATCATACCCGATACCATATCTATAATCAGACATCCCAAGTCAAGAGTGCGGATCAATCATCAAAATATAGCTCGTACGTAAATCCGTCGTACGGCATCCCCAAATCTGGGTACGGGTTAATATCACATTCATCATACTATTCACCTGGTATCCTCTTTGTCAAATATTATGATTGGGGTACTGATCTACGTCTAGTACAATACTGATACCGCCTAAGTATGCATGGACGTGTGTGAAACACTACGTCAAGGACCCGCTACAACGTCACGTCGTATCTCAAAT